>JAVQMG010000123.1:172500-827500 GCA_032878915.1 Castanopsis chinensis | reverse complement strand
AGAAGTAAATATGAGCTGGAACCACTAGATACATGCCATAGAGGTAGGTGAGGGAGAGATTTTAGCCTTTATCCAGATAAGAGAAGTGAGAACAAAAGGGAGGTAAGAGACAAAACAAGCCACTTTTGTCTGGGAATGAGGCATGGCATAGCTAGCATAATGTAAGGGTAGTGGCTTGGCAGCTGGTAGGCTAGTGGGTAGTCTTGGAAGGACACCTACAACGAGCCAAAAATAGTTGAAAGGTAAAAATGGTAAATTCTGTCATAGTAGATAGTATAAAAGGGAATAGTTATGAACAATGGGAGAGGGGGAACAATGACAAGAAATAGAAATAGTGCTAGAAAGAAGAAAGAGAGAAAAGAAAAACACAAAAATCCAACAAAAACATGAGTGAAAGGAATAGAGGCGTGCATTAATAGGCTACCCATTTCTCTTCCTCTTGACAGACCCACTTTCTAAGAAGTTAAGAATTAGAGTTAAAGCCATTTAGGTCATTTTTTCAAAGTGTGTAATCTTTACTATAGAAGCCTTCTCTAAGGTTACCTACGTTGGAGATCGGCTCCCTTTTTGGACTTATGTTTGCTGAAAAACTAAGCCCATTTCTTTAGGCAGAAGAGCTCTACTTTTGGTTGATGAATAATTAATTTGTTACCTTGCTGCTGGATTGTTTGCCATAATCTTGCTATTCGTGGTTGTACTATCCTGCCATGACCTTGTTATTTTCCTTTGTTGTTATTTAGGCATTAGTGATATTCGTAAAATGTTTTAGTTATCTTGCCGTATTGTGTTTCCGCTGTAATATCTGTAACAGTTATTCCTGCAGTGAGCACGCTGTATATCCAAGGCTCCTGCCAAGGCATGTCTATATTGGGATGGCCCAACTTGTGCACAAGCTGGTCTAAGGTGTGTGTTTCACTTAGCCCAACCCCAACTCTCTTACCCCAGAATCATGGGTCGTGGTGTAACAAGAGAAAGCTAAGCCTAACAACATAAAAGGCCCACCACATTTAAATTGGCGACTTCACTGGAGAGTTGGAAAAAGATAGGAAGAGCAGATAGATCCCTCACAAGTTATGCCCCCAAGATCAAAGACGACGCGAAACATGGGTACCATGCCATCGGAGGCAAAATCAAGACTAGCCATGTCACACCAGCCTAACCAGGCAGAAGGTGCTAATGGAGCAGGGGTTAGGCTATAGCAGCAACAAAGGATTCCCTTTGACAATACTAACTTATTGATTGAAGAGTTGCAATTTGTGCAGCAACTGATGGAAGAGATTAGCCCATGGTTTTAAAAATCCGAACGCTGACGAAACCAGAAAAGGTAGTGGTTCTTAGTTTTTTGGTCCGACCGGGGTCGAACCAATGGTTAAACCGATGATGTCATAAATAATTTAATTAATTATTTTAAAATTATAATATAAATAACAACTCATCAAATATATCCAAACAAATATAAAAAAATTATAAATGAGTTTCATATCTTATATTAGATGGGAAAGGGAAAGAAAGTATAAATAATCAAAATTAACATTACAAAAATAATAGCAATGTTATATCTTTTTTTGTTTTATTTATCATTTTTTTTACAACGGTATTAAGAATAAGTAATTTAATTTTACTTTAAAGATCTATTCTAAATAAAAAGGTGTTTAATTAGATGATAGTAGCCTAAATGTTAAAATACAAATCATTCTTTTATTGTTTAAAAAATATGTTTGTATTTTTATTCCTTTATTAATCAAAATTGAGTTATTAACACTATTATTCAACCAAAAAAAAAAAAAAAAAAAACAGTAACAAAAACATACAGTACACACTAAAAATAAAAAAGGAAACACTTGGCTAACATGCGTGGTTGTACATCTCCCAAAGTACCCAACCCAATTCCCAAGTGCCAACTGTCAAGCATTAATACTTTAATGGATGGCCTTTTGTGCCTTTCACTAGTGCAAGTACGGTACCAAGACCCAAGTATTCACAGCCTTCTTTTTCTTCCCTCAAAACTTTTTTTTTTTTTTTTGTTTCTCTGTATCTCTCAACTTGAAAGTTGAAACTTGAAAGCTTTGCACAAATATCTCTGTCAAAGACATTAGATCCAAGTTCCAATCTGCTCATTTTTTCTTGAGGTGGTTGGCGATGCTGGCTTGGTAATTTTGTAGCTAAGTTAGAGAACCGTTGGAAAATGGTTTGACCCTTCTGGTTCCCCCGAGTTACTTGGTTGAATCGAAAATTTCTAGGTTTTTCCAATTTTTTTCATATTTCCAATTTTTTATGATAACCGAACTAGTATACATATCGGTTCACGGTTGGACCTGTTGAACTAACTGGTCTAGTCCGATTTTTAAAACTATGGATTAGCTAGCTGAAGGCAGATAAGACTAAGCAGAAAGGAAGCTAACGTGACGTCCAGCATGTGCCAGACGAGGAAGAAACCCCTATGGGTGATGGCCCACAGAACACAAAACAACATTTCATTATGATGGTTGAAGTTGCAGCACTTTTAGGGCAGGAAAGGGCCAAGGCGTCCAATGAGAGATTCTACACACGAAGACCTCCCTATCCACTGAGGATATTTAGCAAGTTGTATCAAGAGAGATATGAACTGCGAACTTTCACCCAATATGATGGCAAAAGAGGGAGTGTTGTTGAGCACTTAAGTAAGTTTATTGACACCTTCGGTTCCTACACTACGGATGAGGACTTGTGTCTTCAAGAGATTTTGAAATCCCTGTGTGACCGGGTATACACTTGGTACACTAGCTTGAAACTAGGATCAATCTCGACATGGAAGGACATGAAGGGTCGGCCCAAGCATTTCGGAGGCCTAAGGCAAAATCTTCAAATGGGGCCTTTATGTTGTCACCTAAATAATATATAACTAGCATTACGGACGAGGACTTGTGTCTTCAAGAGATTTCAAAATCCCTGTGTGACTGGGTATACACTTGGTACACTGGCTTGAAACTAGGATCGATTCCGACATGGGAGGACATGAAGGGCCAGCCCAAGCATTTCGGAGGCCTAAGACAAAATCTTCAAATGGGGCCTTTATGTTGTCACTTAAATAATATATAACTAGCATTTTATATAATAATTTTTTTAAATCCATTCTTTTTAATTTTTAATTTTTTTTTTTTGAGAAAATGCTAAAGTTATAACAAATTTTACTACAAACTGGTGTTATAATGAATGTGATCAATGACATGAGACTTACAAAAATACTAGAAATATTATAAAATTTACAACATAAGAATTACAAAGATATATCATCAATCACAAATATTCATTCAAAAATGCATTTAATAGTTTGTTGAATTCTACCTATCATATTTATTGTCACATCAAATTATAAAAGTTATGAAGATCGCCACGCACCCTTGGTGCAGTGATCACTCTACAAGTATAAGTTCTTGTGGGGTGTGGGGGGCAATGTTCGATATTTAAGTCTCTAGAAGAGAGTTTCTCACACATATACACTTAGATTATGTTAGAATAGAATTTTTATCTTGTATAAAAATAATTAAAAAAATAAAAGTTATGTAGCAGAACTTGTAGTATTTTTAATATTTTCCTATTTGAATTACTTGTGATTAGTAAAGAGGTTTTTATGGGATATTGTCGGTGAGAACCAAAGATAAACTTACAAAGTCAAAACGTGATGAAGGCTGCAGGGCGGACGGCGGTGGAAGCCTTGAAGAAAGCCCCAACCCAATGAAACAACTTCATGTTCCCACTCATTCCTTTCCTCAACTCGGCTTCCACGGTCTCCTCCTCAATAGAAAGTTCAATATCATTTGGGTTTGTTTCACCAAGAATGGGTAGCAAGAGTTGGTTGTCATATCCTCCAAGGTCATAGTGATCTCGCTTGTAGAAAGGAAGAAGGTATGGGTGGCGTTGCATCACTGATAGACTAAATGGCAGAGGTTGAAAAAATCTCAATAGTTGGACAAACATTAGGAAGAAACAATGGCCTTTAACACACCGGCACACTATAACGCCAAAACCCATATCAAACAACTCCTTGTCCACCCATTCTTTCCAACCCAAACAATTGCCCGACCCAAATTCAAAGAGAATGGGCATGGGAAGTGAAGTTCCTTGGCGAATGGTAGAAGCCAAAGGGACCCAAGAAACCTCTGTGTCACCGCGGTGAATAGAAAGCCACACACAACCCGGAGGCGAAGGTAAATAGTCATCGAGCACCACTGGAAAATGGATATGAGTATCGTACCATAGGTCAATGAGGGGAGGACACTCACTATCCGGATCGCGAGCCCCTTCCTCCTCCTTGGAGTGATAGCAAGAAGAACCTTCACCTTTTGCCAGCAACATGATTGGTTGTTTGAATGGAGAAGATGGGTAGCAAAGCTTTGTAGAAGACAAGACTGCGAAGAGAAAAGAAGAAGGAAAAAGTTATGAGAGGATGATGGGAAATGGAGAAGTCCAAGGACCAAAGACAATAAAAGTGATGTGAAAGGAAGCAACGGGTCAGCCGTCAAAAGAGGCATCGTATTAATGAAGCAAAGGTTGTGTTCTAGAATAACTGTTAAACTAGGGAATTGAAGAGACAACCCTATTCATGGCAAGAAAAGAAATAAGGCAAGGCCCACTGTTTTAAAAAAACCTGCAATAAAAAAAGAAAGGGAGAAGAAAAGAAATTTCTTATGTAAGCCTTCACATATGAACTGCAAGAGCGATTCATATGCTTAGGGGGATAAATGTTGATGCCCACTTTTGACAAAAGGCCCAATAGCAGAAGAAGCCCAATAAAATGGAGAAAATGGGAAGAGAAAATAGTAAAGTAAAGTCCAGCAGGCCAGAATGACAGGAATAATGGTCAGTAGACCCACAAAAGTAATAAGTGGTAAAGAAGAAACAAATGGACCAAGAAAGCCCAAGGAATGAAGTAGTAAATCCATGGGAATAATAAGAGGTAAAAAATAAGTAAATGGGCCGGGGAAGCCCAAGAAATGAGTTAGTAAATTCATTGGGTTGGCTTAAAGGCCAATAAGCCCGAAAGGTAATAAGAGGTAAGGATGTGGTAGTTGGGCCAAGGAAGCCCAAAGGATTTAGCAAAAGCCCATGTGAGTAAAAGAGGTCAGGAAGAATGGAATGGGCCGAGGAAGCCCGAGGAATGAAATGGGCTGGCACAGCAGGAATGTGAGCCAATAAAACCTAAGAGAGGTAAGGAAGTAGAAAGTGGGTTGGCATAGCAGGAACGTTGGCCAGCGAAGCCCAAAGAAGGAAAAGATGTGGAAAGTAGACTGGTAAGAGCATCAACCCGTAAGCCTATGGGTAACAAAGAAATAAAAGAGAGGTAATGATATAATAGGAGTAGAGCAGTGGCATGGTAGGATCCCCAGCCAAGAAGTCCACAAACACAGGAAAGAAGAGGACATGGGCAAGGCAAGAAGGAGAGGGTTTGCATCCAAGTCCAGTCCAAAGAAGAGATGGAAAGCAATAAATGTGAACCCAAAGGCCCATGTGCCTTTCACGTCGCAAGAGTTAAACACGTACCAAAACATACAACAAAATCCAAAAAACATAGAGGCAATAGCAAAGGCGTGAAGGCCAAAAAAGTAATGGATTCAGATAGAAGTGGAGCATACACACAGGGCCTAGACATCACCTATTTGTACCTAACCAATACATAGGAGGTGGGCCACGGGTCAATGGTATGAAAATGTATGGTCTGGTGGTGGGGAGAAAATGAGAGTTTATTTTGGGGTTCCCGCTCAAACTTCTTTAGGGAGAAATGTCCTGCTGGGGTGGCATCTCACCCAAAAAAAGTAAATATGAGCTAAAACCACTGGATGCATGCATAGAGGTAGGTGAAGGAGAGGTTTAGCCCTTTATCTAGATAAAAGTAGTGAGAACAAAAGGGAGGTAAAAGACAAAACAAGCCACTTTTATCAAGGAATAAGGCGTGGCATGGCCAGCACAGTATAAAGGTAGTGGTTAGGCAGCCGGCAGGCCAGTGGGTAGTCTTGGAAGGACACCTACAATGAGCCAAAAGCAGTTGAGGGTTGAAAATGGTAAATCTTGTCATAGCAGGCAGTATAAAAGGGAATAGTTGTGTACAGGGGAGAGGGGGAACAACGACAAGAAATAGAGATAGAGCTAGAAGGAAGGAAGAGAGAAAAGAAAAACATAGAAATCCAAAAAAAAACACATAAGCAAAAGGAATAGAGGTATGCATCAATAGGCTACCCATTTCTCTCCCTCTTGATAGACCCACTATCTAAGAAGTTAAGGATTAGAGTTTAAGCCATTTGGATCATTTTTCCAAAGTATGTAATTTCTACAATAGGAGCCTTCATTAAAGTTACACACGTTGGAGATCGGCTTCCTTTTTGGACTTATATTTACTAAAAAGCTAAGCCCATTTCTTTAGGCAGACGAGCTCTACTTTTTGGTTGATGAATAATTAATTTGTTACCTTGTTGCTGGATTGTTTGCCATAATATTGCTATTCATGGTTGTACTATCCTGCCACGACCTTGTTATTTTCCGTTGTTATTATTTAGGCATTAATGATATTCGTAAAATATTTTAGTTATCTTGCTATATTGTGTTCCTGTTGTAATATCTATAACAGTTATTCCTGTCGTGAGTACGTAGTACATTCAAGGCTCCTACCAAGGCGCGTCTATACTGGGATGGCCCAACTTATCCATAAGTTGGTATATGGTGTGTTTCACTTAGGCCAGCCCCAACCTTCCTACCCCAAAATCGTGGGCCGTGGTGCTATAGGAGGAATCCAAGTCCAACAACACAAAAGGCCCACCACAAACATAACCAAGTTTAAGTAGAATTTTATTATTTTTAATTTTTAAAAACTTATTTTTAATTTAAAAACAACCATAACAAGAACTACCAGTGCCAGTGCCAGTGCTAGTAAAATTTTGTAAATTATTCATACATTTGAAAAAACTTAGTCTTTTTTAAAAAAATCAAGATTTTTTTAAACGAATGTGAACATCATTATGTTAATTTTCATTGTCATTATTTTGTTGTGTTAATTCATCATTTTCTAATTCCTTTTGATAAATTTCTTGTCCATTTATGAGATTAATAGATAAATTGTTTGTTGTATTTTTTATTTAAAAAATTTCATATCCATATTGATATTTTCGACTATATATTTATAATTAATAAATAACTGCAAATAAAAGAAAAATATTTACAATATATAAAAAAATGATATGACAAGAAATAAATTTTAAAGCACAAAATAATATAATCTAATTTATTAAATGTATTACTGTAAGTTTACATAGCAATAAAATCATTTAATGACTTAATAGTCTCAACCTGCCAATGTAAAGGTGGATTACAACACATAAGTCAATGAATTAATACTAACCAAGACAAGATTTTATTTTTTTATTTTTTTATTCTACCAAGACAAGATTATGAGAGAATAAAAAAAAAAAAAAAAATCTTGTCTTGGTTAGTATTAATTTCATATAGAAGATCAAAATATCATGGTTCATGCATAGCATTTAATAAATACAGATGGTCTTTGAAACAGAGTTTATTTTATCAAGAGTAAGATAATGCATGGTTAAGGAAGGTAGAAATCAAATTTTCAATTTTTGATTTTGGTGGAGAGAGAGAGAGAAAGAGAGAGATTGTTTAGTGTGTGGCTATGTAAGAGACTAGGTGATTAATATTGACAGTCTACCGCATGAAATAATGGTTTACAAAATTTAAAGTTTCAAAATGTTAAGAGAAATTGATGATAATTTAGAGTTTCTTATTCACATCATGTGATGTGCTCAGGCTTTATATCATGCCATAAGTAATTTTGAAATGTCATTATTATTGTACGCATCGTTTGATAGATAATTACACCTCGACTAAAAATATTAACAAAAGATTTGGTTCACACCTCCAAAGTTCATATGGATTCAAAGTTTAATGCTGACCGCTGCAGGAACTGCCTAAGGACCATAACTTAAACTTTTGAACAGATTCTATTAAAAAAAAAAATTAACTTTTTTGACCTGAGTACAAAATAGTATCCTGAAAAAAAAAATTGAATGAATGATGTAAGGATGACCTTAAAATTATAAAATTATCTATGTATTTGAATTTTTTTTTAAAAAGAAATTATTAAGGGCATGTTTGGTACATTGTAATAATTATTACATGAAAATAGGAATAAGTATTGAGTAAACATTCAGTCTGGAGCTGGCGTAAAACCAGTGTTTTACGCCAACCACTAAAAACTCGACACGTGGAAAAAAGTTTAAATCCCTCTCCAAACAGCCACAACTCAAGCCATTCCACTTTAAACCAAAAAACAAAACAGAAGAAAGCTCAGCTCATGCCTCTTCTTCCTTCACGCCGTACCTCGACCACCGCTGCAGCCTGATCGCCGGAGCCTGATCGTCGGAGCAATATTTTGGAGATGTGTTAAACAAAAATAAACCAACATTAATTCAAGTTTTACCTATTGGAATCAAAATCAAAGTAACTACTTACCCTCGAGAATCGGATTGCCCGCGAAGCATAGACGCCTGCAATCGGCTCTGTGCACAGGAATTTCAAAAGCTGAGACAATGTCAGCCTTGCCCTCCTCATGTACCTCAAAACCGAACACAAAAACCTCGCTACAAACCCATCATCATCATCGCTCCAAGGTCCCAAAAATCTCAGCCAAGGCTCCAGAAAAACTCATAAACCCAGAAAACAGAAAAAACCCATCAATCATTCGAAATCGAAATTGGGGAAACGGAAAACAGAAAAACAGAGGTGTGGCGGTGTGTTTCGGTGTGTGGTGTGGTGGAGATTTGGGCAAGAGGAAGTAGAGGATGGAAAAGGGAGAAAGTAGAGGAAACCAGAAATTTTTGCTTGACTAACTCGTTCTAGTTCTGATTTGGGGATCCGTCGGAATTGTGGGTTGAGTGAGTTGCGATCTGTGTGGCGGTGGTGGATATTCGGCATGAAGGCAGCAGAGAAGGCAGAGGTGAAGGCGTGAGCTTTTGTCTGAGGGCTGCTCCGACGATCAGGCTCCGGCGATCAGGCTGCGGCGGTGGTCGAGGTACGGCGTGAAGGAAGAAGAGGCGTGAGCTGAGCTTTCTTCTGTTTGTTTTTTTGGTTTAAAGTGGAATGGCTTGAGTTGTGGTTGTTTGGAGAGGGATTTAAAATTTTTTCCACGTGTCGAGTTTTTAGTGGCTGGCGTAAAACACTGGTTTTACGCCAGCTCCGGACTGAATGTTTACTCATAAGTATTACAAGGAATACATTAAGTTGGAATATAGTAAGTATTACTATTCATTAGTTTGGTGACTATTTAGGAATAAAATCCTGAATATGCATCTACAATTTAGTAGAGTATAAAAAGAATGTGTAATTAAATTATTTTCAAGTTAAATTTCTTAAAATACACTTATTTTAAGGTGCTCAAAATAGAGCTAATAATTAACAATAAGAAAAATTTATTTATTTTCCTTTTGACAATGTGGCAACTAATGGCTTTTTAGGAAATTTTTAAAAAAAATTATTACATAAGGTGAAAGAATAGCCAAATAGATATTCAATACTTTTGATAAAGAATAGTTATTTCTCATTTTGAAGAATAACTATTCATTGTAATAAAAACATATCCAAACAGCCTAATAGTTATGTTATATGATATCTATTACATTATAGTGTCTATTACAGTCTACCAAACGTACCCTAATTCCATTCCATTTTTTTTTTCATTTCTTTCCCTTAATTAAATATAATTCATTTTATTTCATTCATTTATGATCATTCCATTCAATCTTATTATGAACTCTCAAACACGGCATAAGAGTTTTGTAACTCAATCTTTACCTCTATCGTGACAACGCCTAGAATTTAAATTCCTTACTCTAATTACGGATTTTTTAGAGAGAAGTATAAACGACATCTCTTTCGTTCAGTTGTCTGGTAGTTCTCTGAGTCTCTCTGTTGGAAAAAAGCCACCCGTTTATATTTATTAATTTCATTAATGGCCAAAAAGAAAAAATAAAATAAAATCCAGAGAAGAAGAATGAAGAATATCCAATTTAGATAAAAAGTGTGAGAAAAGGAGATGGAGACTGCTATATGTGGCAGACTGGTTCTCTCACCCAACCACGTCTTCAACTGATCAACTCCAAACCTGGTTTTTTTTTTTTTTTTCCTTCAAATTCATTGTTTTTGTGTATGCTTGAATTCCAAATGCTCTCTTTCATTGATCTTCTATCTGGGTCAGATTGCTTTAATTCACTTTTAAATCCGAAGCTTGATCATTCTGATTTACACTTTTAAAATTTTTTTTTTTTTTTTAGTTTTCTGCATTGGACTTTTTTGTGCTTTATATTTGTTCTATGAGCTTTGAACAAATGTATTTCTTTTTTGCAAAAATTTTATTGCATACCCAGAAATGTATGTAATATTTTCCTTCTGGTTTTTTTTTTTTTTTAACAAAGGGCACCTTATGAGATATTCTTAGAGAACCAAAATCACCCGGAGCAATACAAATATATTTAAGATTTTTTTTGCTTTAAGGGCTCCGTTCCTACGTCTTATCCACAAAGATATAAAAATAAAAACAAAGATAGAGAGAACTGGCAACTGGAGCTGACAACAGCTTCTCTTTCCTAGCCCTCATATCCCAAATGGGTTGGGTTGAGTTGATTTACCATCATCTGGTTAAAAAAATTATACTTTCTCCATCAAAGGTTACATATTTTAATACGGATAAATTATAAATTACACCACTAAAGTTTGGGGTGATTGGAGTTTATTTTAGAATTTAGATTTTGCCGCATAAAGTTTGGGGTGTTTAGATTTTACACCATGACGTTTCAAAACTTGAACTTTAACCCTTATAGCTTAGGGTTGTTTGGATTTTCCAATCACCTCAAAACTTTAAGGTAAAATCCAAACACTTTTAAAATATAGGGGTAAAATCTAAATTTTAAAATGTCAAGAGATAAAATCTAAACATCACCAAATTTCAGGGGGTAAAATCTAAATTTTTAAACTTTAGGGTGTAAAATCCAATCACTCCTAAACTTTAGGGATGTAATTTACAATTTTTTCTTTTAATATTTTTTTCAACCCCAAATCTATAAAATTTACACTTGCAAATTTTAAATCACATGCTTTGAAAAGAGAACATAATGACAAGGGTAAATAAATCCCAGTGGTATACAATAAAAATTGCTCTATTATTGGGTGGTTTCAAATTAAACCCTATTGTTTCAAAAGTTTTAAATTAACCTTGAATTTTTAGGCGGCTACAAATTAAACCTTGTAATATTGTTAGTTTCAAATTGAACTCCGCACTTTTAAAATAATGTCAATTTTTGATAATTTGACAAGGGAAGGAGGATTTGAACTTTGGATGTCTCAATTGAAAGCATTAGAAGTTGTTAGTTGAACTACAAGGCTCTTTTAAAATAATATTAATTTAATCCTGAACTCTTCTAGTTTGATATTTGAGTCTGATTGGGGGTTTGATTTGAAACAAATGAAACTATAGGGTTTAATGTGCAACCATCTTAATCCTCATGGTTTAATTTGTAACTTTTGAAACTATAAAGTTTAATTTGAAATCACCCTGAAGCATAGGATTTAAATGCAATTTGTCCTAATAACAACTTCATTACAATCTCAATAAATTAAACTCATGAACCAAAATCAAATACAATTAGACCTTAAATATGTAAAGTTAAACTTTTTATACCATAGATGGACAATTCGAACTTAACCATTGGTGGATAAATTGCAATTTCCCTTTTTTGTTTTTTTGAATAAGTTCAAGTAGAAGCTTTATTCTAAATTGCAATTTCCCTTTTTTGTTTTTTTGAATAAGTTCAAGTAGAAGCTTTATTCTAAAGGTAAAGAAGGGTGAAGCCCAGGTGCTCAACGGCCTCTAACCAAGAGAAATATAAAAAATCAACCTCCAAGTTAAGAAATAACTTTAGTTTATGCTGGCAGTAAACCTGTAGTTTATGCAATGGCCTCTTGATTGAGCAGTGCCTTTGACAGTAAAATATATATGTAAGTGTATATTTATACGGCAAAACTTAAGTACAATTCCTTAGGTGTTGTACTTCAGATTCCTCATTTAAATTAAATCGTGTGGTTACATTGATCAATGCAACACAAAAGGTCGATAAATTCAACTATTTAACTCATTGGTCAATGCAACACAAAAGGTGTTATCTTCCCCCACAATTCACAATAGGTCTGCAGACTGTAGAAACTGAATTTTAATTTGTTAGCTGCATTCAATATGTTGGGATTTTCATCATGTTTTTCTATCTGAACTTTAGTGGGTTTTATTTACTTGGTGCTTTGGGAATCCTGTATCAAACATTGAAAGACACCAGATTTTGATAGTGTGATTGGAAAGTGAGTATCATTAATGGTAATTGATGGAGTACCTGTTACTGCTTAAGGATGCATGTTTTTCCACAAGTTGGTTGCTTTTTTAACTCCTTAAAGTGTGGTTGCTGTGCTTGATTTTATGGACTAAGTTTCTCTATCATTTTATTATACTTGTAACTTGTAAGTTGCGCTAGAATTTTGTTTTCACTAACTTGTAGTGGATCCAATCATAATAAAGTGACTAAATTTTACACTGGTCATCAATCTATGACAACTCTTCTCCTTTTTCTGGGTTTGACACTGGCTGTGAACAAAATATTTGACGCTAAGCCCAGACATAGATGGAGTGTTGTCTTGATTTCATTAAGTGTTTCTTCTAGGTCTTAACCAAAATATTAGTATTAATTTTATGACCTTTATCTAGGTTAAATGATTTTTTCTTTTGTTAAAACTTTACAGTTGGATATTAAAATTATTGATTGAACATTAATAGATTATATTAAAAGCACCTGGAATGCTTATAAGATATACATTTTGCTTGGTAATTTCTAATCATTACTGTTCATAAATCCTGATGACGTGAGTTCATATTTTTTTGATTAGTTTTTTACTGAATATGCTTTGCAGTACTTCTTTCTAATAGCTTTTTCCTTTCATGTTGTCTTGCTTAATCTGATATCTTTTTACTTTTTAGCCTAATAGCATGAATTGAGAAAGTTTTTTCTTTTTATTAAATAATAAATAATAGTGGACCCCCAGAGCTTCACGTGTCAATCCCTTTAAAAAAATGAATAGAGTATTATTTGGGGGTCATCTGTCTTCTTGAACAAATGCTTGACTGGTTGTCATTGATGATAATAGTTGACAATATCTACAACAGGGGACAAACATTCCCTGTGTAAAGGACAATGCACAAATCTTGGGATTCCCATGGCTGTATCAGCAACAGGACAAGGTAAAGGAGGAGGTTTGTTGGAGAGACCAATTATTGAGAAAACTACTCCTGGCCGTGAATCAGAGTTTGATTTGAGGTATAGGCAAAATTTTGATGCTGCTCATTTTCAAATAGCTTTGACATGTAATTAGTTGTATCTTTACTCGTTTCCAGATAAGTAATAAGAACCTTTATTAAAAAGAGGGAAAAAACCTCAAGTATACACCATTTGTTTCGATGGAAAACCTGGTGTAAAGATAGTTTTTCATTTTTCTAGCGTTTAGTAGCATCAGAAAATATAAGTCAAAGGAAAACTATTTTTGATCAACAAAAAAAATATGGCTTATTTTTAGAGATTTTTTTAAGAAAACAACTCTATCTCACAGTAAGCTAAATAAAAAAAGTTAGGAGATTATTTTTTAGCTCATTTAAGGTTTCTACCAAATATAGGAAAATGAGATAGTTTGAGAAAAAAAAAAAAAACTTTTTGGAAAATAACTCATTTTCTAGAAAAATTATCGTCAAAACAAACAGATAGTATAAGAAAGGTTCCTAAAGATTATAATATAAAATTCAAGAAAATATAAAGAAGAAAACGGAATGCTACCAAGAGCAGCCATCCAGTCATATAAAGATCTCAAAAATTGACTTTTTTTTTTTTTTTTGAATCTTTCCCACTTATCAAATAGAGATTTTAATTCCTAGAAAGCTCAACACATATTAAAGGCTCAATTATCTCTCTCTCCAAGTGCTCTATACAATGATCCTTAACCCCATGAATTCTGCACCTGTTATGGGTTCAATCAAGCTAGAGCTTTGAAAGGAGAAGTGCCATTATTCTACCAAGCTTTTGATATGGAATATTAAAATGAAAGAAAATGTATAAGTTAAATAGAATGGTTTAAGTTACTTTTCTAACTAAAGGTTGAATGGCAGTGAGGAGTTACAAAGTAACACCAATAGAGGGTAAGATAAAGGAAAATCACTTCAGGTCGTCTTGTTATGTGCAATGTTGAGTGAATTAGGAGAGAACATGGTAATCAGGACTTAACAGCAGTACTACAAAGAACTCCTATAGTGATGTAGGACAACTAGAACAAAACTAAACAACGGAAAAATAAATGGATATAACCTAGGAGTCAACACCTAGACCTTGCTTGGAGTCAGCACCAAGCGGGGAAACTACTAGGAGTCAGCATCTAGGGTGGACCTCGAGTTGGCACCAGACGAAAAAGAGACCAAACGGCCATTTTTTCATTTATCAAAATATCAACTGTCTCCTTAAGGAGTACAATAGTTTGCTTATAAAAGATTACCAAACCCCAGTTCTAATTGGCTAAGAAAGCCTAATTGCCTTATTACGAAAATAATTTTGCTTCCAAATTAAAATATTAATAGCCTAATAAACTACTAGGACCTACATAAAAAATACAATTGACTTGCAAACATAAATAATACTAAATTAAAAATCTTCTTGCGTCTCCCGCATCATTCTTCTCTGGTTGGAGAAAACTCGACCTCGAGTTTTAAAGCATTGATGGATTAGGATGCTGACAAGTAGTATTTGCTTCAAGTCTAGAATCACCTTAGGGAGCACAAGGAAAAGAAAAACCTTGAATTCCACCACATCAAACTCATTTGGAATAACAAAATCAATGTGTGGAATCAGTATAATCTCGTCTTGAACCTTATGAACCATAGGAAGCACTATGGTTTTAACCTTTTCGACTTCACCAAGATATAGATCTTCAAGGACTGTGGAGGGTTGATCAAAAGTGCGCTTAACAACTTCAACTTTCACGTCATGTGCACCCTCAAGCTTGCTAGGTAGTTTTTGAATGGGTGCCATTATCTTTTCTAGCTGGGCATTAATCCTAGTGATTATTTGCTCCCCCAATGTCCACGAAATAGGTAAAACATTTTGATTTTCCTTTCTTACAATAGCAAAAAGTGAACTGAGAAGATCCAAGGAAATGTTTTCACTTTCATTTATGACCAAACTCATAATTGTTTCCATGGTTAAAAGTACAGTAGGTGGATGGTTGGACCTAATCATCTTCAAGAAATTTTGAAACATCTCAAAAACCAATGCATCACACTCAAGATCCAACATCACCAAGGATAACTTGACCTTTGCAATGGTATCAAGAATTGAAGTCACCTTCTTATAAGAGCAAGTAGACACATAAGACATATTTTCAAATGCTGCTACAATCAACTGAAATATTTCCTTCATTAGCTCATCCTTATATGGGGCATCTGGTGTTGTTATTCTTGTAATCTCAATAATGCAAGATACAACTAAAACCTTCACATCCATTTCGGTGTGTCTTAAAAGTTTATTAGTGATCAATGCCTTCACTGAGGGTAAAAGTGCATCTCGCATTGATTTGGATGGTTCTTGCTCCACATATGCTAACAAATTTTCCACTTTATCAAGAAGAGTGAGAAGACCATCAATGGAGAAAGGAGTCTATTCCCAACCTCCTTAATCTGCTTCTCAAATTCTCTATCCTTAAGTTGCTTCTCAAGTTCTCTATCAAAGGAAGTCATTATACAGCTCCAACTTAGTGGCACAAACTTAATTTTCTGCCTTTTTATTTTTGGTCAGGCAAGGTTTTATGGTTCTGTATGGTACTGGGTTGTCAAACCATAGGCTTAGGCTTGTGTTTGTTAGGAAATGGGGCTAATGGGTGGACTTTTAAAGGGAAAATTGGGCCAGGTAAAGTTTTGTTTTTTTTTTTAACGGGTTTGTGCTGGGGTTGATGGGTTGGTCACAAGTTATGTATCACGTAAGGTCATATGGATTGGGTATTGCAAAGAGAAGTGTGTTAGGATTCTAGGATTTTAACATAGGCTATTTATGAGTTACCTTTCGAGACCAGGTTGAGCTTGGTTTCGCAGCTAGGTTCCGTGAGGTCTTGACCATGGCTCTAATGAGTCTGGCTTGCAGCGGCACAAAACAAAGGTGATGGTGGTGGTGTGAAAAGCAAACTTCATGAAAGAATTTGACCAGATCTGACTGTGGGCATTTGTTGGTGGTGGTGTGGTGCGATGGCAGCAATGGGCTCTTATCTCTCCTCTCCTTGTGTTTGCAAGGGGTTTGGAGACTTGATTATGGGTTCTGGACTAGAGGTTTCTGGTTGGCTTCAAAATCTGGTTTTTTTTTTTTTTAATGGGAAACACAAGGCAAAATTTGATCAACAGCATTTTTTCAAAAAAATAATAGCATGCGGCTGAAAGTATTTAGTAAGACGGATTGTTTTTTGGAACTCGAGTTTGTGAAACTTGATTTTCTCTTGGATTCATCTGATGTGGACTTAAAAAAAGAACTTGAGTTTGGGAAACTCGAGTTCCTGTGAAATTTTTTTTTCCCGCATGGAACTCAAGTCTAGCAAACTCGAGTTCCTTGGAGGCAAATTTTTTTTTTTAAATGGAACTCAAGTTCCATGTTTTTTTTTTTTTTTTTTTTTTTTTTTTTTTTTTTTTTTTTTTTTTTTTTTTTTAAATTTGGGTCAGATGAATCCAAGGGTAAATCGAGTTTGGGAAACTCGATTTTGGGTTGGCCAAAAATAGTCCAACTTACTAAATCGTTTCATCCGCATACTATTTTGCTCATTTTTTCCAAAAATATGTTGTTCAACAAATTTTGCCGGAAACACAACTGTATGACAACTTCTTGTACCATGTAGAAAAATGACAAAGACAACTTTCTGGTGAAGAAAAACACGATGGTGAGGGATTTTTTTTTTTTTTCCTTTGAGTATTTTTGGTTCTTGACTACATTGATGCTTCAAATAGATCGGTGTTTGCTCTAATACTAAAATTGACGCAGGATAACCAGGACAAAACTAAACAACGGAAAAATAAACGGATATGACCTAGGAGTCAGCACCTAGGCCTTGTTGGAGTCAGCACCAAGCGGGGAAACTACTAGGAGTTAGCACCTATGGTGAACCTAGAGTCAACACCAAACTAAGGAAAAACCAAATGGCCATTTTTTCATTCATCAAAATACTAACTATCTCTTCAAAGAGTACAATAAGTTGCTTATAAAGGATTACTAAACCCTAGTTCTAATTGGCTAGGAAACCCTAATTGCCTTATTACGAAAATAACCTTGAAAATATTAATAGCCTAATAAACTGCTAGGACCTAAAACATAAAAAAATACAATTAACTTGCAAACATAAATAATACTAAATAAAAATCTTTTTGCGTCTCCCGCATCATGTAACCATGCTAGGATTTAAGGAATTGTATGGTAGCTGAATTCGAGGACAGCTAGGCCTTCAAGATCAGAGATGGGAAGAGATGAGAGATAAGGAAGAGTAGAGAGAAAAGAATAAGAGTGGAAATAACAGTCTTCTATATTCGTTTGTACATACACACGTCAAACTTAATACCCTCAATAGCTACAGCAATAGCCAACACCCATATGCCATAACCACTCACAAGCACAGCTGTATAACTGCCTTGCCAGCTAGCCAATCCTACTCGTCATCCTAACTAACTAACTTAGTTAACCAACTCAGATACAATGCCAATGTTAACTAAATTAGGTACAATGCCAATGCAGCCCAATGCTACTCAATAATTAACCCTAGATATACTCTAGTCAAGTATATACATCATATTATAGGTATACAATGCCAACTAAGCAATTGCAATACACTCCATGACACAGCAATAGTGTGTATTTCCAGCAACACTGCCACAACACCACAACATTAACACCACACGCATGTAGTGGCACCACAGCAGCTTAGCAACTCAGCAACCCAACATTAGCTACTGATAGCATCTCAACATACCACACACTCTCCTAAAAATTCCCTCCCCTTCAAAGCACCTTGCCCATAAGGTGTGGAAACCTCTACCGAAGATTAAACAAATTCTCCCAAGTGGCATCATCCTTGCTCTCACCATGCCACTGTACCAGCACCTGAGTGATGACTCTGCTCCTCAACTGATGAGATCTGGTAGCCAGAATCGACATATGTTCAAGTGAAAGAACCATGTCTGCATTCACAGCTGGTAAGGTAGGCCTAAGCAAAACATGTTGTCCTAATTTGGCCTTAAGATTGGAAACGTGGAATACAGGATAAATGAGTGATCTTTCAAGTAAATCAAGCTTGTAAGAGACTTCTCTAACCTCTGCAGGACCTGAAAGAGACCATAAAGCTGAGGAACCAACTTCCCTAACTTCCTAGACTGCACAGAGGTTTGCTTATAAGGCTGTAACTTGAGGTAGACCCAATCTCCCACAACAAAAGACCTATTCATTCTCTTCTTATCAGCAAACCATTTCATCCTCTCTTGAGCAGCAATCAAGTTGTGTTTAAGCAAGGACGAGGTGTTGCCTATCCTTCAACAACAAATCAACAGCTTCCACTCTAGTAATGCCTAGCATATAATCCATGACCTTAGGGGGAGGATAACCATATAGAGCCTCAAATGGAGTGAGCATAAGAGAATGAGGTCTGTTTGTAGCAAAAGCTCTCAAGTAATGCTTCAACCTCTTATTGACAACTTCAGTTTGGCTATCAAATTGAGGGTGATAATAGGAGGACATAGCCAACTTAATGCCTTGTAATTTCATCAATTCTGGCCAGAATTTAGAGAGAAAGACAAGATCTCTGTCACTCACAATGGTAGAAGGCATACCATGCAACTTGAAAACAAATTGGATGTCCAAGTTAGCCACCTTAGCAGCAATGAAAGGGTGAGATAAGGGAATAAAATGGGCATACTTAGTGAGTCTGTCCACCGCAACAAACACCACTGTCTTCATTTGGGACTTTCGAAATCTAAGCAGCATCCACAAGAATGTGTAATTGTGAGACCAGTGCAACATCAATGAGATTATGAGTACTACCAGAATCTATGAGAATTACAAAGGACCTTTGCTTAATCCTTCCCATAACCCTCATAGTTCCTGAGGTAGGAGTGCCACTCAAAGAATAAAGAGTGGTCTCAGCCTCTTTTTGGTTATGCAAAGCTTAATTTGGACTTCCACCCTCATCCAACTCAGTAATTCGTACACCAGAATTTGCTTCTTGAACAACCTCCACATAATCAAGAAGAAACAACATGGCATTCTTACACTTGTGACCAGGAACCCACTTCTCATCACAATTATAGAATAAACCTTCCTTCTTTCTCTCCTCCATTTGTGCAAGTGAAATTCTCTTAATAGGCAGCCTAGTTTTAGGATCCAACAGGGGAGGGGTCTTAGGTAAACCCAAGATTGAAGGCTTACCTTGTTCCAATTGCACTCTAGGTATTCTTCTTGGATCTTGGATAAGCCAAAAGCTTCATTTAATGACTTTGGATTGAGCATTCTCACTGGCAACCTTATCTCATCCTTCAATCCACTAAGAAACCAACTCAACTTGTGGGCAGCAGACAAGCCCTTGATTCAAATTGGGCTTTATACAAGGATATCGAAGTAATCTGCCTTAGCCTAGTCAATGTTTCCATTGGATCATTGTAGGCAGTAGCTCCAAATCTGATACGCAAAGCTTGAACCAATGACTCCTGATCAACAAAAACCACTGCTTCCTTACTATCTTGAAACCATATCAAAGCCTTTCCCTCAATGTGGAATGAGGCCAGCATTAGCTTCTCCTCAATGGGTGTATTGTAGCACTCGAAGTATTAGTTAGCCTTGTACACCCAACTTTCAGGATCTTCACCAGAAAACCTTGGAAATTCTAGTCTCACAGGATGAGACAAGGTCAGCACTGAAGAATTAGCATATCACGGTTCCCCATTTGTTGGATAATTAGGCAATCTCGCCTGATCAGAGGAACCATATCTCTGTACAAGAGAAGTCAAATGTTGATGCATTTCATTCAAAGTATGAGCCTGCACTTCTTGGATGGTTCACATTTCATGAATCTCTTTGGCATGATGATCAGGTGCAGTGCAAAGAGAAGCAAGAGCTTCTTGTGTTGCAACAGTGGTGGAACAGGTTTCAGCCATAGCCAAGGAAGGTTAGCTCTGGATGCCAAAATGCTAGCATTTAAGGAATTGTATGGTAGCTGAATTCGAGGACAGCTAGGCCTCCAAGAACAGAGATGAGAGATAAGGAAGAATAGAGAAGTAAGTATAAGAGTGGAAACAACATTCTTCTATGTGTGTTTGTACATACACACCTAAGGCTTAATACCCTCAATAGCTACAGCAATAACCAACTCCCTAACTGCCATAACCACTCACATGCACAACTGTATAACTACCTTGCCAACTGGCCAATCCTACTCAATATTCTAACTAACTAACTCAGTACAATGCCAATGTTAACTAACTCAGGTACAATACTAATGCAGCCCAATGCTACTCAATGGTTAACCCTAGATATACTCTAGTACAAGTATATATATCATAGTACAAGTATACAATGCCAACTAAGCAATTACAATACACTCCATGACACAGAAACAGTGTGTATTTCCAGTAGCACTGCCACAGCACCACAGCATCAGCGCCCCAGTATCAGCAACACATGCATGTAGTGGCACCACAGCAGCTTAGCAACTCAGCAACCCAACATTAGCAACTCATAGCATCTCAACATACCACACATACTCCTAACAAGCCAATTCTAATTACTTGTACATAGAGTTTGTTGCTTTTCATTAATTGGGTAATGTTTGTAATTTAAATATTGGTTTTTAACCACTTAAGTATTTGTTTTATAATTTGATGATATGATTATTAAGACATCAGTTTTTATATTGAAAGTCCCTCGTAATATGAAATCCCCCTGCTGAATCAAGCTAGTAGTTCAATGATTGAAATATTCATCCTCGTTTCTTTTCACCAGGTTGTACTCTCTGAGTAAAGGATATATTGTATTAGAATGAATTGGCGCTAAACATGGTGCTAAATGTTTCTTTCTCATAGAATATAATGAAATGGAATGCAGCAGTTTTAACATTGTTATTTAATGACTGTTTAGGAAATCAAGGAAAACGGCTCCACCATATCGTGTTATACTGCATAATGACAACTACAATAAACGGGAATATGTTGTCCAAGTACTGATGAAGGTTATCCCCGGGATGACTCTTGATAATGCAGTTAATATTATGCAAGAAGCACACTACAATGGCTTGGCAGGGTTGATAATTTGTGCCCAGGCAGATGCCAAAGATCACTCCATGCAACTAAGGGGCAATGGACTTCTCAGCTCAATTGAACCTGCAAGTGGCGGGTGCTGAGGACAGGCCCAGTGAAACCACATGGTTTATTGATGTTACTGCTCTCTTGTAAGGTATTAGATGTACATAAACCAGTAGTACTCATATTTTAACGAATCTAGCTCATCCTATCGTCAAATTAAGACAAGGATGGTGTTGAGGATCCTCTGCCTTAATCCAAGGCTTACCATATATGCAAACCTTTGACCCTTAATTATAGGAGCTTGTTTAGCTAATCATTTCCATTTATTTTGTAATCAACATTTATGTGTAATTATGCTATACAATCTGTAATGACTATATATATGCAACATGTTCACCACTCAAAATGTGTGGTGGTTTTTCTCAACATTCTCATGGTATTAGAGCCATACCTGGATTAGCATCCCACGATCCTGAATGGCCTCTGATTCTTCTGATTCCTCTCCCACCCTTCTTCCCTTCAACACCATGATTCACATGGTTACCATCAAGCTCTCCTCCTCCAACTATCTTCTATGGAAGAGTCAACTCCTTCCCCTCCTTGAGAGTCAAGGTTTGCTGGGTCATGTGGACGATTCCCTTGTGCCGCCACCCCTATTCGACCCCCCCCCACCTCTTAGACGCCAAACAACAAACACTTGGCATGGAAAGCAACCGACCAGCGCCTTCTTAGCCTTCTCCTCTCCTCCCTTACAGAGGAGGCAATGGCTGAAGCCGTCGGCCTCTCCACATCTCATGAGGTATGGACCGCCCTCGAAAACACCTTCAGCCATCGCTCCAAGGCTCGTGAGATTCGCCTCAAAGATGACCTCCAATTGATGAAGCGTGGCACTCATCCAGTCACTGCCTATGCCCGTGCCTTCAAAGCCTTGTGTGATCAGCTCCACGCAATTGGTCGCCCCGTTGATGAAACCGACAAGGTCCATTGGTTTCTCTGTGGTCTCGGGTTAGATTTCTCCAGTTTCTCTACTGCTCAAATGGCACAAACCCCCCTCCCCTGCTTCTCTGACCTTGTGTCTAAAGCTGAGAGTTTTGAAATTTTTCAAAAATCTCTAGAAACTCCGGCGCACCCAGCTGCAGCGTTCACTGCTACTCGGACCTCTCCTCATTACGGGGGTAGCTTTTCTCACCACAAACGAGGCCGCGGAAATGTCTCCAACAGCCACTCCTCCTCCAGTCACGGACAGGGCTGAGCCAACACCAACCAAGGTCGCCGTCCACCTCGCTGTCAGATTTGTCGCTTGGAAGGACACTATGCAGATCGGTGTAGGCAGCGCTATGATCGGCATGAACCCACGACGCAACTTGCAAAAGCCTTCACCTCTTCGTGCTCTCTGTCTGGGAATGAAACCTCTGATTGGTTTTTGGACACAGGGGCTTCGGCCTATATGACTCCAACCCACTCCACTTTGGATCATTCCACCACCTACACGGGTAAGGATTGTGTAATTATAGGGAATGGTGCGTCCCTACCCATAACCCACACTGGTAAACTTTCCCCTTCCCCAAATCTTCAATTATTCGATGTTTTGGTTGTTCTCCACCTCACTAAAAATCTTTTGTCTATTAGCAAATTAACAAATGATTTTCCTTTATCTGTTACCTTTATTGATAATTTTTTCACTATTCAGAATCACCAAACGGGAAAGGTGGTGGCAACCGGTAAACGTGATGGAGGCTTATATGTGCTAGAGCGCGGCAATTCCGCTTTTATTTCTGTCCTTAAAAATAAATCTCTTCATGCTTCGTATGATTTATGGCATGCTCGCCTTGGCCATGTAAATCATTTCGTTCTTTCTTTATTAAATAAAAAAGGACATCTTTATCTTACCTCCTTATTGCCATCTCCTACTTTATGTGATACATGTCAACTTGCGAAAAGTCATCGTTTGCCTTATTCTCGAAATGAACATAGGTCGTCTACTGTGTTAGATCTTATTCATTGCGATATATGGGGTCCCTCACCCGTAAAATCAAATTTGGGTTTTGTCTACTATGTTTTGTTTATTGATGATTATTCTCGCTTTACTTGGCTTTATCCCTTAAAATTGAAATCTGACTTCTATGATACTTTTATTCAATTTCAAAAATTTGTAGAAAATCAATTTTCTACCCATATCAAAATTTTTCAAAGTGACGGTGGTGCAGAATTTACTAGTAACTGCTTTAAAACTCATCTTCGTACATCTGGCATTCATCATCAACTATCTTGTACATATACTCCTGCCCAGAATGGTCGCGCTGAAAGAAAATACTGTCATGTGACTTAAACCGGTTTGGCCTTGCTTTTTCATTCTCACACCTCTCCTCGCTTTTGGGTTGACGCCTTTAGCATTGCAGCTTACATCATCAACCGCTTGCCCACACCACTTCTCGGAGGTAAGTCCCCTGTTGAGCTTCTCTATGGTTCTCCTCCAAATTATGAAAATTTTCATCCTTTTGGTTGTCGTGTTTATCCCTGTTTACGTGATTATATGCTTAATAAATTTTCCCCCCGTAGCATTCCTTGCATTTTTATGGGATACAGCCCCTCTTACAAAGGATTCCGTTGTCTTGACCCTACTACCTCTAGGCTATATATCACCCGACATGCTTAATTTGATGAAACTTATTTTCCTTTCCTAGATACCTCCCAAGCTCAACCCATATCCTCCCTTCAGTTTTCAAATTTCTTGGAACCCAGTCTTCCTCATACAGATATGCCCACATCCTCCCCTGCGCCCCATTCCCCGCACATTACTTAATCCGAATCTAGCCCTTGTGTTATTTGTACTGATCCAGTGGATGAGTCTTTGCAGGCAGGTGATTCTTTTGCAGGTCCCTCTTTGCCACACTCGGATCCTAGTTCGGCTTCTCTTGTGTCCACTAAACTGCCTCTTGCTGCTCCTGTTGCTGCCACTCCTGTGGCTTCTCATCCTATGCTCACACGAGCCAAAGCTGGTATTTTCAAAACTCGCCATCCGGCGAATCTTGCCTTCTTGGGATCCTCTTGTCTTCTCTCTGCTCTCCTAGCTTCCACTGAGCCCAAAGGATTCAAATCAGCTGCTAAGAATCCTTTGGGCTCGCCGCCATGGATGAAGAAGTTCAAGCCTTGCAAAATAATCATACCTGGATTTTGGTTCCTCGACCTGCCAACACCAACATTGTGGGTTCCAAATGGGTGTTTCGGACCAAGTATTTGCCCGATGGATCTATCGAGCGCCTTAAAGCTCGCCTTGTTGCCAAAGGCTATACACAGGTACCTGGTCTTGACTACACTGACACTTTCAGCCCTGTCATCAAGGCTACAACTGTCCGTGTTGTCCTTTCACTTGCTGTCACCAACCACTGGCCTCTTCGCCAACTTGATGTCAAAAATGCATTCCTCAATGGTCATCTTACTGAACAAGTCTATATGGAACAGCCTCCTGGGTACATTGATCCTCGCTTCCCTAATCATGTTTGTTTGTTGAAGAAAGCTCTTTATGGCCTCAAACAAGCACCTCGTGCCTGGTTTCAGCGATTCAGCTCTTTTCTCCTTCACCTTGGTTTTTATTGCAGTTGTGCAGATACATCACTCTTTGTCTTTCACAGGCAGTCTAACATTATTTATTTGCTGCTTTATGTTGATGATATCATTATTACAGGAAACAACTCCTCCCTTCTTGATCGCTTCACTTGTAAGCTTCATTCTGAGTTCGCTACTAAGGATTTGGGTTCTCTTAGTTACTTCCTTGGTCTTGAGGCTACACCAACTATTGATGGTCTTTTTCTCAGTCAGCTGAAATATGCGCGTGACATTCTCACTCGCGCTCAGTTACTTGATAGCAAGCCTGTTCACACCCCTATGGTTGTTTCTCAGCATCTATCTTCTGATGGTCCTCTGTTTCCGGATCCCACTCTTTACCGATCTCTTGTAGGTGCCCTTCAGTATTTGACCATCACTCGTCCCGATATTGCTCATGCTGTCAACTCTGTCAGTCAATTTCTACACTCTCCGACTGAAGCCCACTTTCTTGCTGTAAAGCGCATTCTTCGCTATGTCAAGGGTACACTGCATTTTGGCCTCACTTTTCGTTCATCCACTTCCCCTAATGCTTTGGTTGCTTACTCTGATGCTGACTGGGCAGGATGTCCAGACACTCATCACTCTACCTTTGGTTATTGCATTTACCTTGGCAACAATTTGGTTTCCTGGAGTGCCAAGAAGCAACCTACCGTTTCTCGTTCAAGCTGTGAGTCTGAGTATCGTGCCCTTGCTCTCACTACCGCCGAACTTCTTTGGCTCATGCATCTCCTTCGTGATCTCAAAGTTCCTCTTCCAAAGCGGCCTATTCTCTTATGCGACAACAAAAGTGCCATTTTTTGGAGCTCCAACCCTGTTTCCCACAAGCGGGCCAAGCATGTTGAGTTAGACTACCACTTTCTTCGCGAACTTGTTATTGCTGGCAAACTTCGCACACTGTATGTGCCCTCTCATTTACAGGTTGCTGATCTCTTCACTAAAAGTGTGCCTCGGCCTCTCTTTCAATTTTTTCGGTCCAAGCTTCACATCTATCCCAATACGACGCTTAGCTTGCGGGGGGGTGTTGAGGATCCTCTGCCTTAATCCAAGGCTTACCATATATGCAAACCTTTGACCCTTAATTATAAGAGCTTGTTTAGCTAATCATTTCCATTTATTTTGTAATCAACATTTATGTGTAATTATGCTATACAATTTGTAATGACTATATATGTGCAACATGCTCACCACTCAAAGTGTGTGGTGGTTTTTCTCAACATTCTCAGATGGTTGTTGATTCCATTAAAATTGGATTAAATTACAGTTACAACCTAGAATACAATGTGTTGTTTTAGGAAATTGCATTAGGATATTCCTACTCCATTTGAGTGGAGACTAATCCTTATGCATACACGAAGTCATCCTCTTACCACTTCAAGCAAGTTATTCTGTGGGAATCAAACCTAATCTGACCCTTGAGTTAATTAAAGATAATTAGGATATATTCATGAACATCTTTTTCTCGAGTCAGCATCTCATTCAAGTATATACTATAGGAACATCAGTTGGTGCTAGTTCCCATGTCCATCCAGTAATGATTCTGGTACTCATGGTCACTGACTCACTGGACTTCTAGAGTTGGGACCATTATAATTGGTCATATAATGCAATTACATGTGGTTTGGAAATCAGTCCACGGCAACAATAGCTAGAAATGCCTGGTAGGAAATTGAGTGTGTTTGGGTGGGAATATTCCATGCACCACTTCCTCTCTCCTGTACTCTCTTTTTCTCCCATCTCCCTTGATTCAAACATAGAATTAAATGAATATCTAAAAGCCTTTATTGATTATATAAAGTAGCATATTCACATGCGTAACATGTGTGTTTAGAGGCTCTTCAATTTTAAATAATAAAAAAAATACAAAATTTTTAAAGTTGCAAGTAGTTATATTTTATTTATTTATTATGTGAAGTGGTTATATTTTAAATATAGAATATATGTGAATTTTTTATTTCTCAATTTACCTTAATTCCCTTAATTCATCTTATTATTAACTCATTTTCAATTAGATGATAGGGTTATTTTCGGAAGTATAGGGAAGCAGACACTAAACAATTCTATTTTAATATACATATAAAAACAGAGATCTCATGTGGGAAAGTATGAGGTTCTGCCAAGTGGTGTATTCTATGCAAAGAGAATTGAAATGTTTTCAAGTGCCACATCAGAGATAAGAACAAATTAAATATTGACTTTTCATTTCATTTGGTTCATTGTTTCAAAACTTTTCTAATTAAAAAATAAATATTTTTTGTATTATTTGGTTTAATGTTTCAAGACTTTTCATCTCTCACATATACTCACAAAACTCTCTGCATTTTAATGCACCATTTTCACATCTTGCAGTTCTACCCGTTTATATATACCTACTTATAACCCTTCAAACTATACTGTGTCAAATATGCAAGCAAAAAATGATATTATTTACCTTCAATCTTTTGACAACACCTACCTAGTTCTAACATTATTATTTGATATAATCCTAACTCATACGATTTAGGTACAACTAAGGAAGGGGGGCTTGCATTTTATATTGAGTTGTAATAACAATTACAATTTTAATGTTAAGGTCGGAAGTTGTGAATTTGTGGGCTTGGTAAATCATATAGATGTGATTTATTGTAGGTGTTTGAAATGTGTATTTTGTTTTAGAATTAAGGAGAAAGAAAAAGAAACATTCTTTATCAACCTTTATTCTATAATATTCCTCCATAGTTTTTTTTTTTTTTTCATTGCTTCAACAAATACAACATTCTTCAAAATCATCTTACATAAAATATTTGAACATTATACGTGCATTGTATTGGTAACTTACTAGTTATATGTAAAGATAGTATCAACATATTTGGAACTCCTAGTCTAGAATTGCTAATAAAGAGCTGTATGTGCAAGTTAGATTTGAACTTGAGAGTAAATAAGCTATCTAACAGTACATCTTGATGAAAAAGCTCATAAGTAACAAAATTGCAAGTTTTGACTTTATAATATCTATAGAAAAAGAAAGTGTTTACGAGAATGTAAAGTAGACAATGAATGTACGTGGAAAACCCTAAGAAAGAGATGAAAAACCATAGTTTGAGCAAGAGAGAATCACTCTTACATTGTTCAACTTTGTATTATGCGGGTAATAAGGGTATCTTTTGTACAATAAGGATGTTCTTCCTCAAAAGAGAAACTTTGGTTATGTTTGGTAACAGTTTTTGTTTTCTATTTTCAAAAACTTGTTTTTGGGAATATAAAGAAAAAATAATTTTCTTGTATTTTTGAAATAAAAAAAACATGTTTAGTTAGTTGAAATTAAAAAGATAGTTTTTTAAAGAAAAAAACAGAAAATTTTGTTACTAGAAATTGAACTCTAATACTAACTCATTAAATAAGACATATACATTAAATTAAATGAGTATTTTCATTGATTTTTGAAAATTAAAAACTGAAAACAACATTTTGCATGTTTTTAGTTTTCTTCGCAATTTGAGTTTTGAGAAAAAATTTTGTTTTCTGTTTATTTTGAGTTGCTAAACAAGTTTTCTAATCTTAAAAATAGAAAATTGTTTTTGAAAACAAAAAATAAAGAGAAAAAATAATTACCAAACATGCCCTTTGTTTTCTACGTAATTTGCATTAAAACCATCAATAGCTGGAGGTTTCCACTTACTGTCAACCTGTCGAGATTTTTCTGCTGGTAATGGAGGTCTATGCTAGAACTCTAATAGGAGATTTCTAGTTGCGTCAAGAACTTTTCCAGTAGGCAGACATACTTCCTTGATTCATATTGTACTTTTACGGTGCCATACAGACCTTGCCACTGTAGCAAAGAGTTCACATTTTGATGATGATACCCAACAAATTGACATGATCAGAAAAAGTGTAGATGTTAGGGAAGTCTTTCCGGATCCAACCAAAAACTGATTCCCACAAATCACGAATATCTGAGCACTCCCATAGGGCATGAAACGTAGTCTCTGCAGCCGATGAACAAAAATTGCAGTTCGCCAGCTCCAGGACTTTCCGTTTTTTGAGATTTTCCTTGGTTGGTAAAGCTTCGGAACAAGCACGCTAAAGAAAAATTTTAATTTTATTTGGCAATCTAAGCTTCCAAATCCGAGGCCAGAAGGATTTCGAATTTGAATTATCCGAGCTTGAAGCATCAGCCCTTTGAACTTCCTCACAAAAATTGGTATCCTATCTTAACCGAGTAGACACCATTCTTGCTTCGGGGCCGAATAATACAATCTGGTAGGCTAGTACACAGATTGGTATAGCTATTATTATTTGGGCTTGAAAAGGAAGGATGTGCTGGTCTATCACATAGCTGTTCCACCCTCCTAGATCATAATCAAGCAAGCAATCAACTGTAGCTTCTTCCAAAAAGTAGCTCGGGGAGATGGTTCTTGCTAAATTTGTACCAGGTATCCAGTAATCATCATAGATCCGAGTATTTTTACCATCTCCAACTCTCCACAACATCGCAGGTGAAATAACATTCCTAACTTGCCAACATAGCTTCATTAAACTTGACCAAATCTTTGAATCCCTCACATTCCACCCACAGCTTTCGGCTTACAAAGGACCTCCCACTTCTCCCAATGGATCTTTCTCTACTCCCCCTTTCTGTCCCCACCAAAATTTCTTTATTACCGCCTTAATCTCGTCACACAACCCAATAAGCAATTTGAAGCAACACACTGCAAATGTTCGAATAGCTTGAACCACCGCTTTGAGTAAAATCTTTCTGCCAGACAATAACTTTTCCATCCACCTTTGGAGTTTACTCCAAAATCTCTCTTTTATATAATTTAGGCTTGCTTTTTTATTTCTCCCAAGCACAGCAGGGAGACCAAGGTACTTCCATATTCTCTGACTTACGAAATCCCCAAAAAATCAATGATTTCAACTTTCAACTTCAAAGTAGTTAAATGTGCTCTTCATATTGCAAAAGTAAATCAAACATTACATGCATTTTCCATGGTAAAAATTACTCAAAAATGTTATACATGAGAGGTTCTAATTAACATATTAAACCTATCCAAGGTGGAAAATTTAAAACAGGGGAAATGAAGCCGCCGCATGATCCAACTTGATCTCTCTACAATGTATTACCTGTAATAAAAATAACAATGAATAGAAATTCTTGCATCAGATTAGATGGTATATTAGTTCCTAGACCAACCTGTGAATCGCAACAAAATTTCTACAATTACCGTATCTCTAAAAAATAAGATCATCACATGAAAACCTCAAACAATTATATTCCACGATATACTCAATGAGCTCTAGATCATGGCATATCTTGTCCTTATATAAAAGCAGCATAGAAAATGGTGTTCCTATAAACCACAATGTAAATTCATTTAGACACCCACAATATAATGTCAACCAAATGCAGCCCAAATTTCATATTGATTTAACTGTGCTTCAATAATTTCCATGAATGACATAGCAACGATTACATATGTGAACACAGCCAAATAAATTAATAAGACATATATTGCATCTTCCTTGCATCAAATTTGCACATCTTGGTGTTTCCAATCTTCAACTCAACAAACAAGAGAGTTCAATGGAATTAAATCTTCAAGCATATCACTAGTTTAGGTTTTAATGCTTCCACTTAAACTCAACATAGACCTTGAATTTCAGCATTTTTTTTTCTTAGAAATGCACACATGTGCCACTCTCTCTCTCTCTCTCTCTCTCTCTCTCTCTCTATATATATATATATATGAACACATTGGTTCTCAATGAACCAGAATTTATAGACAAAGAAAGAAAACTTCAACAACACCAGCCTGCATGCAACATCAAGTCTACATACTTAATATCTAAATGTTCTTTTGTCAGTTTGTGATTAAAGCATTGCTCTTGTAAGTAATAATATTTCATTAGATTTATCGAAAGAGTATAACTCTCACAATGTCAAGTTATAATTTATTTTATTCAATAGAGGATTTTCATCCCCTGAATGCAAGTGATATAAACAATACAGCCATCAGTAGAGTTGACATGCATTTCCTAGCTAGCTCCAATAACTTGGGTGTTCATGGGTGTGAGTGTGCAAATGTTGGAAGCAGTATTCATAGCAGTCCCTGGTACCACAAATAATAAGACCCCCTAAGTTTAATGACAATATCATTCCTTGCTAAACCAATGGTTTCAATTCTCCATAGGCAACTTGGATGTGGTGCTCAAGCATCCTGCAATTCTGTGTGTGTGTGTGTGTGTGTGTGTGTGTGTGTGAGAGAGAGAGAGAGAGAGAGAGAGAGCTTGTTGGAATAGAAAAGAATATTTGAAATCATTTTCTACAGTATAAAAAATCACCACCAAAATTAGTTTGGAATTATGATTTGGGAATTTTACCGCTCTAATGAGCACGAATCTCCTAAAATGTATGAAGTAAATGCATTAAGGATATTACTAACCAATACCTTGATCATATGCATCATGACTCAACCGTTGAAAGAAAGGATTGAATCCCAAAAACTATGAAAAGAACTCCACCTGAGAGTGCAACCTGCAAATATATAAAATTTGGGTGTTACAACTTGTCCACCACAACTGTCACTATAATAAGATAAATAGATTTTAAATTCCCGAATTACTATTTTCTCAGATATTCGAGATGCCAAGCTCTTCCCACCAAGGACAGCTGCAACAGTACACAGTGCCTGTCCTCTGAGAGAAGGAAACAAACACCAATTAGATTTACAAAAGAACTGTTGAACATAAAGATTTAAAGATTATAAGACCTTAATGTCTGACTTGCTAGGACACACATACACATCACTCCTTAATCTCTTAATGCAATCTAATACAAACACAGGCACAAAAAAATTATAAAAAGATGGCACCATATAGACAAACAAGGGCATGAGTGTCACAGGTGGTTTCTGTGCAGTTGTTGGCATTTATTAAATTCCCATAGTGCAAAAGACTAGAAAAAAACTGTTATACAAAAGTTTAATTTTCTTCTTGTATATCTTGTGGCAAAATAAGTTGTATGTGTAACATAACATGCATAACATGGCTACCTGTACTGAATTGTCTAAGAAAACAAACAAGGCACGTTGTAAACCTCAAATATTCGAGAAGTTCCAATAGATAAATGTATATATAGGTTGGCATCACTTACATAATTCCACCAAGAATAACACCAAATGGGTTCTCATCTGCAGCCAAACCTATGGTAGCCAGCTGAGAAGACAGTTAAGCTCAGTGATATATAGTTGACAAAGTAACACGACTCACAGACAAACAATATGCATTGCCTAGGTGATGCTTACCTGGCTCTTGTCACCCCATTCACCGAAAAAAGTAACAGAAAATGCCTGCAGTATGAGCATGATTAACATGGTAAGGCATAAGTTAGCCATGGTTGAGTTTTAAATTTAATAATCCATAGTTATATGACCTTCAAAAAGATTGGTGAAAAGAATTGTGAGAGAAACGATCGTTTTTGCTTTTTCAATTCATCATCATCCTGCAAGGAAAGACAAAAAAAAATGCCATAAATTGTTTAAACATGAAGCATGATGTATCTTATAAATTATAAGTGACGAAAGCACCTGTTACATAATGCACCAGTCACCATAATAACAAAATAAAAAATGTTTAGGACTTAACAAACACGAAAAGATCACAGGAACTTTTGAAAATTTCCAACAGATAATTATCATTTTTTAGCTTAATGAAACAAATAACAACAATCACTAAAGAGAACTTAGGGAGAGATCGAAAGAGGTGAGATCAACTTGGGACATTAGGAATTGAGCAGAAGATTGTGCTATGACATACCTTACTTTTCTTTTTGGTAGTTTCTTTGTCAGAGTTCAATTCAGCATCCTAATCAAACCATAATGGTAAATTAAGAAGAGGCCTTGAGTTAAATATTGGGCATGAATCAACAGTCAGAAAACCCACCAGTTTTGCTTCAACTTAAGCGAACTCATCATCATCTCTATAGGGTGAACCAGGAATAGACTCAGAGGACATATCTTTTAGGTGAGAACTCATGTGCAAGAGACAGAAAAGAAGTGAATGAATGAAAGAAATAAACATTACCCATCATCTTTAATTCCATCCCATAAAGACCATAGCCCGAACACGAAGAACAACAACGTTGTTATGTGATGTGCCCATTTATGAGAGATCTGCATGATTTAAGAACACAAAGCATTCATGTACATCAGTACATCCAAACATTATTAGCCTATAGTCATAAAGAACCAAAACCTAATGCCAACTTATGTTTTCAGCACAACAGCAGAACCTTTGGGCTGTTTATCAGTTACAACGTCTCAGCCAACTTAGATATTGATAATGCTACTTTTATCTCATAATCCTCAGACTGATAGAATAACTAAACAGCACATTAAGCATGACAACGTGTTCATGATGCCCTCCAAGATTTAAGCCAATTTTGTGAATCTTATTTTCCTGTTCTGTAGTCTCAACCAATCTTGGAAACATAAATCTAATGCTTGAAATTCAAATCTATATGATCAACAGAGAACTGTTAGGTGGGCCAAAATGGCCAAATACCACTTTTTTGAAAAAAATATTTTGCAATCTACCATGGTTTGCGAAATATTTAGCAATCTACCAGAATCCTAACCAGATTAGGAGTAGCCCAGCCAACGAGAGCAGAGAGAACAGTCATCACCTAGGAATTAACAAATGTTTCAATCACTGTGAGACCTTTAAAATTGATCAAAGATTGGAACTGAAATGAAAGTAATATATATATATATATATATATATATGTATAAGTAAAATAGATGCTAAAAAGACACTTACAGACAAAGATGCGAGGCAACCAAGCAAGACGGGTCTCCTAGGGTGACGCATAGCCAGGATCTTAAAACAACCATCTTAATGTTAGAAAAAGTGAAGCCAGTGGACATTTATTATGTCAAAGAAACATGAAATCAGGGTTCTGAAGTACCTTATTATAAAGCAAAATTTAAGGAAAAAGTCTACATAACATAACATAACATAACAACATGATGCTCAGCCCAAAAATATATACATAAACAAGTACTAACACAAAGAGAAACCATTGTAACGAATAGTCCAGTATGAATATCAGCCAATAATGTGAAGATTAATGTGCACATGCGTGTGCACTAACCAATCAGGATTCGGGAGTAACTTCCTTCAAAAATAAAAAGGTCTAGCTTTATGTTCATGAACTACTGAAACAATGTCTCTGCATGCAAGTTGATTATAAGTAATTTTTTTTCATAAGATCAATTTAATTTTTTTTTCCTGACTCCTTTGAACAAATATAGCGTAACCTTTAAAAACTCATTAAAATCACTTTCAAACCGCACTGCTACATTAGCCAAATTAGGAAACACTCATACAAATTTTAGGATATGATGTGCTATGGATTATTTTTATTAATTAATTAATTAATATAAAAAGAAAAATTATTAAGTACCTATTATGAATTTAGCTTAAAAGATATAAAAACAAAAGCTAAAAGGAACGATAACTTCTATGTAAGAAAGCCAATTAGAAGTACTCATTAGCTTCACAGATAGAAAATTTTCTAGAAAAGAGAGAGAGAGAAATTTGTGTTATGCAAGATTATGTCTGATACTGATACAGTGATTAGTTTGAAGTATCAGTGATTCTTAACTACAAAAGTAACCAAAGGCAATGCATAGGTAACTAACCGCTGTGGCGAAAAATGTGCTGTCGCCGACCTCAGAGAGCACAGTCATGGCAAGCGACTTGATGAGACCCTAAAGAACCGATTTTTTATTTTTTTGTTAATAGAAAAAATACATATATGTATTTGTAAGCTGACAAATATAAATCCAACATAGATGAAAAAGTTGGATAGATTTAGCATGATTAATGAGTAAATAAATGATGAACCTGTACAAGCGAGCTCATGCTTGATTTCTTCTACCGTGTATAGCGGACTAAGGAGAAATAATAATAAAATAACAAAGGAAGAGTCAGAGAGAGAGAGTGAAAAACAGTTCAGAGAGAGAGAGACTTGACTATTTGAGCAATTTGTTTTGGACTCCACAGCCAAGGAGAGGAGACTCAGCTTTTTTAAATATGTTGGATACTTGCCACGTTGAGAGTTAGGTGGGACTTCGGGGAGGCAGACAATTTTTTTTTTTTTTTTTTTGGAGAAATACGTTTGTGAAATTGTGAATCTGGGATATGGATTAAGTGGGTTTAACTGGTCAATCAACCAAAGATTTAATGGCACTTCTTACGCTAGTAAAGTTATTGCAACATTCAATACAAGCATAAAATATTTTTATAATAAATATAATTTTTTTAGAAAAAATGTTTAGATGTAAAATTATATTAACATAGATAAATATTTTTAAAATTAAATAATGATTTTGTTAAAAATACTGAAAATTATATATAATTATAAAACTTTAAAACCAAAACCTTTTTTTTTTTTCGTAGTTTGTTTAGGTTAACTTCTTTTTCTTCTTCTAAAATAATGATAATTTATTTTTCTTTTAATTTGAGTTATATTTAACATGAAAATACTTTTAAAATTTTATATTTTTTTTAAGTAAATATCAATAGCTATACCTATATTCTTATTTATTTAATTTTATCTTTTTATAATTATTTATTTATTAATTAAATTATTTATGACGTCACCGTTTGGACCATCGGTCGGACCCCGATCCGACCAGAAAACCAATAACCAGTCATTTTTCCAGTTCTTTCATCGTACCGGTTTTTAAAACCATGAGTGAAACAAAAAGCACGTTTTTACTTTATTTTTTATATAATGGAAAAGAGAGAATTTTAATTTTATTAATGTCGGTTTGGCGCCTAATTATCATATCCTAGAATATAGTTAAATAAAAAAAGATTAAAAATAAAAACAGAGCCAGAAAGAGATGCTTTTAGGATTGGACTCATAAAGCAAAGATTGCTAATGGGTTAATCCTTTGATTCTGCGGAAAGGAGGATTTCCTGACAAGACTCCTAGGATTACATGTGCATGGGAGTGAGTGAGTACTGTTTTTTTTTTTTTTTTTTTTCTTTTTTTACATGGTTCGGAAGATTTCCATTAATTTAGGACAGATTTTCAATTCCACCCTTCTTTAATCTTTTGTCATTTTCATATATATATATATATATATATATATACTTTAAAAAAGAATCATTGTTTATAAGTAATTTACATAATATAATAAATCATCACCACATTTGTAGCCGATGAAAGTCAGAAAAACCTCCCTCAGATGTCCCTTCACATTTCCCCAAATGCAACCTCCTCCCTCCCTTCCCCAAAATAAATTTGGCCTCAACGTTAAGTTCCCCTATCAATGCAAATGCAATAGCGACACACCCACCCACGTTGCACGAATTTTCCAGATGTGCGACGGTGTTTTGAGTTCATCATGGCAGTCAGGCAGGCTCTGAATGTGAGTGAGAGATTCAACAGGAAGCATAGACCAAATCCATAAACTTATCAAAGGATTCTTGTTCCCAATCTTGTGGAATAATAAATGTGGTGGGCAGTTATTATTTATGTGAGAAGAAAGGTAATTTGGTTGCTTCAGCCTTTCTTACGGAAAATTCGAAACTACTTCAATATTTGCTCGGTAGCTCGTACTTCTGTGAATTACCTTTCTGCTAGAAAGTGCTAGCATTTATATTTAAACTTATATATTTATTTATTTATTAATTTTTACTAGTAAAAAGTGAAAAAAAGTAATTCATCTTTAAACGGTAAACCCATCCATAAGATTATTCATGCAACATCATAAGACCATCTCAAATAGTTTATTGCCCAACATGCAACCTATTTTATTGCCCCCATCAGGCAGGGTACGCTCGTTCCTATTCATATCTCCCTTTCAATTGAAATGGATACCTTCAGCACCATGTCAAGCAAATAAGATCAGCAAGGCTTAAAATATGTTAGCTAAGCAAATAGATGAGTGGCACTAATAAGAGAACATTTTGACAACTCGGAGATTAGAAGCAATGAAATCTTTTCATTTCACTGTCGTTTGTTAATCAAGTCAAACTTGGATAAGCAGTGGCATTTGAAACTTTAAACGATTATTAGACAAGTAGCAAAGATTAGTTGAGGACTACTCAAGGATGCATCAAACCATCTTTGATTAACACATTCTCAAATCAATAATCCTAGTCAATTTTAAATTTTTATCACCAAGTATAATTATAATATAATACGGGAAAAAGCCAGATCTTCCAAAATATAGATATATTGCGATATAGCACCATGTCTATATCACTGAGCAACACACAGGAACCTGTCATGTGCGTTCCCAACAAATGCTCTAATGTGCTACAACTACTTCAAACTTCAAACAAAACCTTGCCAAAACAGTAGCTTTTAGATTTTTAGCCTTGCATCTTGTAGTAGTGAAGTTGGCAAAAAGAACAAAATGCCTACTCTGATTAAATATATCTGAATAGTGGCATACATCATAGCAGAGGAAAGAGGAAAATGTAATATAGTGTTGCCATAGATGCCAACAAGACATTTTAGCCTTGATCTTGTATAACATACTATAGCTATCTGCAAAAGTTCTTTCGTGGTTTAAGTCATTGTTCTTGTAAATAGTGATAATTCATCGAATTTGTCACATGCCTAACTCTCACACTGTCAAGAGTATAATTTCTTTAGTTCAAGAATCCATCTTTCAACCCCTGCATGCAAGCAGTCGTCACAAGACAAAGTCATCAGCAGAGTTGCAATGCATGTATCTATATGTGTGTGTGTGTTCAGTGCGCATGCGGTGTGGCACACATAAATACAATAATTAATTAGTAGGGTTCCCCAAAGCACAATTAACATGACACCCTAACTAAAAAGGATCATATCATTCCTTGCTAAACCAATTTTAGCATTGTCTCAAGAGGCAATTGTGATGTGGTTTGTTAGAATCCTGCAATTCTGTGTGTGCGCCGTGTGCATGTGACGTAGAGCCATGCTTGGAATGGAAAACAATTTTTGAAATCATTGCCCACAGCAGTACAAAATTTCACCACAGAAATCAGTTTGGAATGATCACTTGGGACCAGCAAAAATGTGTTCTAACTAGCGATACATAATCCTTTCGATGTGGCTAAGATAGGTACACCGACTTTTCTCCCACCATACCAGTCTAATTAGCATATTTCCTAAAACATGTAACATAAATGCCAATATATTACTAACCATTACCAAGATTATAGGCATCATGAATCAACCGTTGAAAGGAAAGATTGAATCCCAAAAACAATAAAAAGAACTCCACCAGAGAGTGCAACCTGAAAAAAGGGAAAGAAAAAGGATGTCACAAATTGCTTGCCACAACCGTGACTAAGATGAAAAGATCAGTAGATTCAAGTTCCTGACTTACTATTTTCTCAGATATTTGAGCTGCCAAGCTCTTGCCACCAAGCACAGCTGCAATAGTACACAATGTTTGTCCTCTGAAAGAATGAAACACCATACTTAGATTTACCAGAGATAAATATACAGATTTAAAGACTTTAAGGCCTTCATGTCTGACATGTTGGTCAACATGCCTACATGCACGCCTTGATGTCTGAACACTGGCAAACATGCACAGAAACACATAAGAGTAGATAAAACAGATAAATGTATGGGACCATGTAGACAGAAAAGGGTACGACTATCAAGGGTGGTTCACGAATGATTGTAGGAATTATTAAATTAAACCCCATACCTCAACGCCCTAGAAAATAAGTTTTCTTCTTTGTATACCGAAGGCAAAATAAGGTGCATGTGTAACATAACATGCTTGACATGGCTACGTGTACTTACATGTATAATAAAATCAACATCACATTGTAAACACAGAAATTTAGGAAGACGTTCCTGTTTTACTTTGTTGTAGGAACCTGTTACACAAATACTAGACGAGGAATGAAAAGATATATCACACATTCATCATCATGTTGTGTTGGACAAATATGGCACACCTATGAACATGTTGTGATGTGTCAAACACAAACACTTCATATTTTGAGTGTCTATGAGATATATACACATATACTGCTATTAAGACCCTCGATGTGCTTAATAGGATTAAATATTCGATTTTTGTTTTTTCTCTAAAACATTATTGGAAAATCTTCCACCTCTTAAGAAATTCAAAGCATCTGACACTGGAAAATAGACCATAGATGGGGCACTGCACAATGAAGATATCCCAAATCACATGTCCACATCTTTTATATGCACATACTCACAAAATGCTAATCACATGGATAATAACTGGAAGGGGTTCACATCAGCAAGACTCCTATAAACAGAATAGATAAATAGGCATAACTTACAGAATTCCACCAAGAACGACACCAAATGGGTTCTCATCTGCAGCCAAACCAATGGTAGCTAGCTGAAAAGAAAATTAGGCTCAGTAACATATGGTTGGCCATGTAATAATGACTCACAGACAAACAATGCATTCCTTGGGTATTGCTTACCTGGCTCTTGTCACCCCATTCACCAAAAAAAGTAATAGAAAACGCCTGCAGTAAAAAACAGTGATGGAAGTGATTAGGTGCAAGTTAGCCTTGCTGAATTTTACATTTAGTAATCCATAGTAATACAACCTTCAAAAGGATTGGCGAAAAGACTTGTGAGAGAAATGGTCGTTTCTGCTTTTTAATTTCATCACCATCCTGAAAAGAAAATCAAAATTGCTATAAATTGTCCAGACAAGCACAGTGTCACTGATAAGTTAAAAAGGCACCTAATTGCAAAATGCACCACTCAATCACCATAATTACAAAATTAAAGATAACTCAAAACTTAACAAACATGTAAAGAGTACAGAATCTTCTGAATTCCAACAGAGTGTCACCGTGGTGGTTCCTGTGTTAGTCTTCCAATCAGCATTCTAAAAATCAGAAAATGTTACAAAATTTATATTAACTGCGTTTAGTATAAGTTCAAGACACATAAGGGCTCTAGTGAAATGAAAGAAATGAACCATTATTTCGGCTTGTGATCAAGCCATCACAAAGATTTAATTGGTGACTATCAAAAAAATCAGAAAATAAAAATAGGCACTCACAACAAGTACATGTTAGGCACTCACAACAAGTACATTCATTTGAACAACTCCTTATCAATTTCGATTCATTTCAAGATAAAAACAATTTAATAGGTTCAATTAATTATAATACCAAAAAGTATGGAACAAGGAAATATTTTAGTATTGGTTATAGATCGAATAAAAGAATTTCATTTTAGACAAAAAATCTTCAAATAAAATGGAAGTAGGGGGAAATTGATGTGATGTACATATTAAAACACTAAAGTAACAAAGGGGTGACGACCTATTTCACACAACTTCAAAAGATACATGCACTTGACCATAAGTTGTAAAGTATGTGATTAAACCTATCACCCATGACAACTGATGTGTTTTCAGAAACAACTGCTGGAACTTTGGACTGTTTATCGGTGACATATTAGCCAGCTTAGATGTTGATTATGCTAGTACTATCTCATAACAACCAATCTGATGAAATCAATGAACAGCACCTTTAGCATGATGATGCAGTGATGATGCTCAACAAGATTTAAGCAAATTTTATGAACGTTCTTTTCCTTTAGGTCAACTAATTTTAGAGACATAAATCTAGTTCTTGAAATCCAAATCCAGATGAACAATGGAGAACTGTTGTATTGACCATTGTTAATCATGAATAAAAATATAAAATATATGTCCAATACCAAGCAAATTTGGAAAACTCTCCCCCGCCTAGAGTTTCTTTTTTTTTTTGTTTGGGAGGTGGCCCTAGGAAAAATTCTGACGACAAGTAATCTCTGTAAAAGTGATATTGTTATCAGTGCTGTATGTGTAAATCAGATGGTGACACAGAAAGTCATCTTCTGCTGCATTGTCCTATTGGTTCTAATCTGTGGGCTTTTTTCTTTTTCCAAATTGGGCTTGCTTGGGTTATGCAAATTCTGTCAACTCTATGTTGGAGTCTTGTAGTGGAGTAATGGGAACATGTAGATGTGTGACAGCTTGTGGGGTAGCCCCAGCATGTATTTTGTGGTGCATTTGAAAAGAAAGAAATTAACGGATGTTTGAGGGAAGGAGTTAACATTGCCAAATCTCGAGTTTCTCTTTCTAAAGACAGTTTTTGAACAGGCATCAAAGTCATTTACTATTGCTGTTTTCTTTTTAGCCTTGTATACTTCCTGTATATGCATTTCAGTTTAATAAATTGCAATTAATTTTTTTCTATTTAAAAAATAAAAAAATAAAAAAAGCTTAACAGAAGAAAAATCAAGTTCATTTTCATTTAGTTTGAATAGCCTAATTTATTAAATGCACAAACTGACAAATTACCACTGCTTTCAAATGCTTAAGCTGATAGGAAAGGATAAATTTAATCACCCCATGTATGGGTCCATGCTCTCCCTCAATAAGTACGGCCCAACAATTTGAACTTCTAACCTTCTAAATAAGAGGTAGAATGGAAAGAGTATATAGCTTTCCAATTGCAGCATAGGAAACACCATATACCACCTCGGTAGAATGGAGACAACTCAAACTCAAGACCACATGATGAATTTAATCACTTTGCCATTATTCTAACACCAAATAAACTGAAAAAATAAAATTTTTTAGATTTACACCGGTAGCATATATCTGCCATTCTTGCATCCTTTTCTTAAATATGCAAATTTCAAGCAAAAATTAATGATTCTCTGATATTGACTAGAATTCTACATCAGACATGAAACTTAATCACCATACTTAGGACAAGTAATTTTAGGACAAGATAAAGGTTAATCCTCAAGGACAAGTAATTTTAAGAAATGAAAAAGAAACAGAATCCTAACCAGGTTTGGAGCAGCCCAGCCAACAAGAGCAGAAAGAATAGTCATCACCTAAGAATCAACAAAAGTTTACAACAATGTGAGGCCTTAAATTTGATAAAGATCAGAAATAAAACCAATTAAAAAATAAATAAATAAATCAAAATTGGTGATAGATGCAAGAAACAAACTTACAATCAAAGCTGAGAGGCAACCAGACAAGACAAGTTTCCTAGGGTGACGCATAGCAAGAATCTTAAAAAAACAACAATCACAATGTTAGAAAAAATGAAGCAAGTGGAAACAGCATTTCTGTCAAAAGAAGCATGAAATCAGGGTTCTGATTTTCTCATAAAGTAACTTACAAGAGGAAATTCAATAAAAAGTCTATATAACAACATGATGCTTAGCCCAAATATTAACCAGCCATTCAAGTAAAATAGTCCTTTACTCAGAGAAATATGCACTTTATCATCACATACCCTTGAGAACACAGCATCCTTTTTTTTTTTAATATATACTTCGAATCATCAAAAAAATTTGGGAAAAACACTAGGCTCTACCAGCAAAAAGCATCAAAATTAGCACAACCTAGCTGCAATATAGCACAAGAGAAATGGGTTGCAGAATCAGAACATGTCTCTAAGAATAGAACTTCCCTACAGCAATAAAACCACCAGGGAAGGCTAGGGTCATCAGTTGCTGGATTAAGTGTTTTTTTTTTTTTTTTTTTGGGAGGGGACAATTCTATAGTTTTTTTGATAGCTACAATGGAGGAGGGGGGATTTGAACCCTAGATGTTTCCATTGGAAAAACCAGAAGGTGCCAACCAATTGACTTACAACACTCTTGGCAAAAAATAAAATGGGCAAGTATAGAGGCTCGAACCCTTGTTCTGCTATTTAGATAGCTTGCACCCAACCACTGAACCATTACTATTCCAAGTAAAATTTATAGGTTGAGCACTTTTAGCCTCTAATGTTTTAATTGAGAATAAAAGTACTAGAGCCTGTCAGACAACCATACCATCCCAACTGACCGAGACCAAGCTGAGAACGATCCTCTACAATTCGGGATCCCATACAAAGACATCAAGACCGTTAATCATGCTCTGATCGCACATCCTGTCTCCTTAGTGGACAAGGATACAGAGGTACAAGCCCATAGAACAGATCTCATTCAAGTAAGGTCATAATAATTACAATGAGTGAGGATCTGAACCCTAGACATCTCTGTTAGAAACACTAGAAGGCAAGAAAGGCAGTTTCCAGGTTAAGTGCTAACTGCTAAGCAATAGAGCATAGGGCAAGAGAAACGGATCGCAAAATCACAACACCTCTCATTGACATAGAACTTCTCTACAGCCAAAAAAAAAACACCTAAGTAGGCAATTTTGACTAAAGTGTTTACCAATTAAGCACAGGGACAAGAGAAATGGGTTGCAAAATCACAACACAACTCCTCACAATAGAAATTCCCTACAGAAAAAAAAGCACTAGGGTGGGAAGTTTCCAGGTTGACTATTTAACAATGGAGCAACAGAACAAGAAAACTAGGCTGCAGAATCACAAATATCTCATCAGAAGAGAACTTCTCTATAGCAATATAGCATGTTAAATAATGAGCAACAGAACAAGAAAAATGTGTTGCAGAATCACAAATATCTCATAGGAAGAGAACTTCTCTATGGCAATAAAACCATCATGAAAGGCAGTTTTCAGGTCAAGCACTAAGCAAAAACGCATAAGGGCAAGAGAAATGGGTTGCAGAATCACAACACATCTCATCAGTATATAACTTCTCTATGGCAAAAAAAGAAACCAGAAAAAATTATCAAAACAAGTAGGCACTTGATTTTCAGGTTAAGTGTTAAACAAATAAACAATAGAGCAACGAGAAAAGAGAAATGGGTTGCAAAATCACAAATATCTCATCAGAAGAGAACTTATTAACAGTAATGAAACCACAAGGAATGGCAGCTTTCAGGTCAAGTGCTAAGCAATAGAGCATAGAGGCAAGAGTTGGGTTGCACAATCACAACCCATCTCCTTAGCATAGAACTTCACTATGGCCAAAAGAATACCTAGGTATGCAATTTCCGAGTGAAGTAAAGGTTCAGCATAAATACATTGCAGAATCACAAATATCTCATCAGAAGAGACTGCAACAATAAAACCACTAGATAGAGCCGAGGAGTAACAGAACTGAGTTGCAGAATCACATGATGTCTCATTAGAATAGGACATCTTTACAGCAAAAACACTAGGGTGGGCATTTTTCAGGTTAGGTTAAGTGTTAAACAATAGATTAACAAGACAAGAGAAACGAGGTGCAAAATCACAAATATATTATTAGAAGAAAATTTTTTACAGGAAAAAAAAAAATTCCACAAGGAACAGCCATTTTGGGGTTAATTTCAAAGCCATAGAGCATAGGGACAAGAGAAATGGGTTGCAGAATCAAAACACATCTCATCAGTATAGAACTTCTCTATGAAAACACAAAAGAAAAAAAAGAATTCAGCAATTTCCAAGTAAGGCATTAACTGATAAATGCAGAATCAAAACACATCTCATCAGTACAGAACTTCTCTATGAAAAAAACAAAAGAAAAAGAAAAAGAAAATGTAAGCAATTTCCAAGTGAAGTGTTAACCGATAAACAGAGGGCTAGGAGAAATGAGTTACAGAATCACAAATATCTCAGTGGAAGAGAACTTATCTACAGAAATAAAACCACCAGGAAAGGAAGCTTTTGGGTTAAGTGCTGCTGAGCAATGGAGCATAAAGGTTATAGGAATGGGTTGCTGAATCACAACACATCTCATCAGTGTAGACTTCTATATAGCAAGTTAAAAAAAAAAAACCACTCAGGAAACAGTTTTTAAGTAAAGTGTTAACCAATAGAACCGAAAGCAGGCAAGTTTTGTAAACATAGAAATGGGGTGATCTGGAACATGGTCCCTCACTGTTTGATGTGGGGTATTAGAAGAGAGAGGAATGCTCGGATTTTTTAAGGAACTAAAAGATCAATTCAAGACTTGAAGACTTCTTTCTTCTAGACTTTGTTTGAGAGGATAAAATGCGTCATGTGTTCTCTCTTTTAATTCTTTGTCCAATTTGCTTGATAGATGTAGTTTTTATACTTGTTAGTTTTGTTTGTAACCTGCTTTCCTTAGTACACATCCTGTGTGCTTTGATTTTTTTTTTTTTTTTTTTAACTTGTTTTTTCTATCAATGAAGTTTATTACTTATCAGAAAAAAGTGTTACCCATTAGAGCAGAGGGGGACGAGAAATGAGTAGCAGAATCACAACACATCTCATCAGAATAAAACCACTAGGGAAGGCAGCTGGATTAAGTGTTAACCAATAGAGGAAAAAAATGGGCTGCAGAATTACAACAGATCTTATTGGGATAGAACTTCCTTGCTGCAAAAAACCACCAGGGTAGGCAAGTTTAAAGCAATTGGGTGAAGGGTTAAGAGAAATGGGTTGCAGAATAGCAACACGTCTCATTAGAATAAAAACCGCCTGGGTTCTGGATTAAAGTATTAATAATAGAATAAAAATTAATCGTTCAAGAACGAAGATGCTAACGTAGGTAATTACTGTGTAAATTTCAGACATTAATGTGGGATTAATTTTCACAGCCCGAGCCAGCCAATTAACAGTGCTTAGCTTAGCTACATAATTCTTATTTAAAAAAGAGAAAGATGCTAAGCTTTATTAAAAAGAATTCAATTTGATAAGAATTTTAAACTCCTCCGAACGAATATATTTATCGTAATAACTGTAATCTAATTAGAATCACTATGAAAATGCTAAAATAGTGAAAAACAATTAATTAATCATACAAATATAATAATACTCAAAGCTTTCCGAAAAAAGAAGAGTCAGATTCCCCAAAGCAATAAGCAGAAGTGGCGACAGAATCAATCCAAATAGTAATAGCGTATAATACTAACCGCGGCGGCGAAAAAGGTCTTGTCGCCGATCTCAGAGAGCACAGTCATAGCTAGCGACTTGGTGAAACCCTGATTAACCAATCGAAACAACAAAGACAACGAATTGTCAAAAAATCAAAAACAGAGGAACATTTTTTGCATAGCTTATAGATTGATATGAGTAATTAGTGAAAGAACCTGCACGACTGAGCTCATCTTTGCTCTGAAGCAGAGAGGGAGGGAGAGAGAGCAGAGAATGAGAAACCCTAGGGGAGATTTTTGGGAGAGATGAGAGTGTGAAAGAAAGACGTTGGATATCGATTCTCTCTCTCTCTCTCTCTCTCTCGCTCTCTCTGTGCGCTCACTCTAATTCTGTATATAGAAGAGTTTCTGTTGTATGAATGGTAAGCCGAGAGTGGTTGAAATTTCTGAATCAGCTAAATGAGACTAATGTAAAGGATGTGTGCGTGTGTTTGACTTTTGTGTTCCGTGTCTTGTGCATCTGCCCCCTATTGCATCTAAACTCACCCATATATTAACTACCGTAGTAGTTACCAAAATACAATTAATAAATTAACCAAGTTACTATTTTAATTTTTATCAAATCAATCATCCTCGTCTTTTCTTTTCTTTTCTCTTCTTTATTTATTCATTTTAAATAACAAATCATCTTCTTAATGGTTTGTTTGTTTTATAAGTTAAATTGTAAATTGCATCTCTAAAGTATGACGGTTTTTAAATTTTACACTGAAATTTTATAATTTAGAATTTACCTTTGAAAATTATATTTTGTTAACATTAGCTATCCATCTATTCATATTTCTTGTTAGGCGAAACTACATTATTAGTTTCTTAAGTTTATCCTATGAGCACAATTAGTCCCTTAAGTTTCAAGTGAGTACAATTGGCCCCTCAAGTCTTCATAAGAAGCAATATAAGTCATTCTATTAACTTTCGTAAGTAATATTGCTTACATGACTAACAAAATAATGATCTGGCAATTTTTTTTAATCATATGACATTTTTTTATTAAAAATTTACAAAAGGGAATTTACACATAAGTAACAAATAGACCCGTTTCAAATTGAAATCCTAATCCTGACCCAGTTTTAAGTCAAGACTCCATTTACAACAACCATGAGAGAGAGAGAGAGAGAGAGAGAGAGAGAGGAATGAGTGATTGATGCCCTAGTCGCTACAATGCTACCTCCCTCTTCTGTAGATGGTGGCCTCCTTACTCCTCTTGCAAAAAACAGAATACAATGCCCAATTTTTATTTCAACCTAAATTTCTCTAATCTTCAACGGAAATTGGGCAGCACGAACTAAGAAGGCATTGGCTGCTAAAAGTGTAAAGGTAGAGCATGAAATCGCAAGCAAAGAAGGCTACAGTTAGGAGAGGGGGAAGGAAACGATTAAAAGAGAATTACTAAGTGTTTGTTTGTTTTACGGGTAGTTCTATAAATTTCCTTTTCTTTTCTTTGTTTTGTTTTTTTCGAGTGTAACAGGATCCATGTGTGCCTGAGTTTAGTTGAGATATGGTGATGTATTTTGTTTTATAAGGGTAAATTGCAAATTACACCCCTAAAGTTTGAAAGTGATTGAATTTTATATCCTGAAGTTTCAAATTTTAGATTTTACCCCCTGGAGTTGGAGGTGTTTAGATTTTACACCCTGATGTTTCAGAACTTGAATTTTACCCCCTAGAGTTTAGGGTTATTTGGATTTTACATCCCCAAATTTTGAAACTTTAGAGTATAAAATCCAAACACTCCAAAACTTTAGGGAGTAAAATCCAAACACTTCTAAAATATAGGCGTAAAATCCAAATTCTGAAACGTCAAGGTGTAAAATCCAAACATTACCAAACTTCGGGGGTAAATTCCAAATTCTGAAACTTCAAGGTGTAAAATACAATTATGCCCAAACTTTAGGAGTGTAATTTAAAATTTACCCTTTTTATATTTTATTAAGTTGCTCAGTTAAGTTGAGTGGAGTCAAGAGAGGGGAGATGAAGTATTATTAGAGGTTGATGGTTTTTTCTTTTTCATACCTTGTTCATCATTATCCTCTCCTAAAAGTAGTAAAAGTAAAACGCAATTAGAGGCAAGCTGTTTAATTAATTGGTGCTGCCGATCTTGGAGGTAGAATAGAGGGTTTCAATGCAAATGCAAAACTATTTTTCTATAAAGAAAGAAAGAAAGTTCATCTCACACGCTAGTTATTGTGTGATTTTGATTCCAAGTCCGTTCAATCACTCCCTCCCCTTCTCTCACTCTCATAGGTTTGTAAAGGTTTGTAAATGGAGTTTTGATTTAGAATTGGGTTAGGATTCGGATTTGAATTTGAATTTGGAACGGGTTAGTTTGTTACTTATGCATAAATTCCCTTTTGTAATTTTTTTAATAAAAAAATGTCATGTCATTAAAAAAATGTTAGGTCATTATTCTATTAGTGGTCCAACGTAAGCAGTATCACTAACAGAAGTTAACAAGACTTATATTGCTCATTTTGAAAATTTGAGGGAATAATTTCGCTCACTTGAAACTTAAGAGACTAATTGTGCTCACTGGGTAAACTTAAGGGACTAATAGTGTAGTTTCGGCTTCCTGTTAATTGCTACATAAACTTGTCACGTGTAGTTCATCCAATAAAATGATGTCACATTCAAGTGGAATCATTTTTTACATTATTTTATTGGATGAATTAAATACACGTGACAAGCTTATGTGACACTTAATATAACATAAATTGTTGAGAGAGAGATTGTTGATGCAAAAAAATATATATATATTAAATTCAGGGGGTAAAATCTAAATTCTAAAATTTTAGGGCGTCAAATCCAAAAATCCTAAAATTTAGGAGTGTAGTTTGCACTTAACCTCTTTTAATACCTCTTGTTTTTTCAAGACAAGAGTCTATAACTCCAATTAGGCGACAACTTGTGTCTAGCGCTTTTTTGTATTGGACATGCTAAGATGTGGAAATGTGTTCGAACCATATCGTTTCCAGGCACTGGACACAAGCTTTACCCCTCCAATAAATACTATCTTTATATGTCTTCCAATGGTGATAACTTAAAAGCCACACAAATTTTCACAAAATGTTTCACAATTATTGATGTGACAAGTCTTTAATGATTATAAATAATAAAATAATGTCAATGGAAACTCATACGAGAATCAATAAAATTTATCAATTATCATGAAATATGTTGTTACAATTATAGCATTACTCTTTCAATAGAGTTGTCTAAGATCAAATTCTCCTCATAATTTTATAACCAAAAAATTAAGGATGGTTGGAATTTGAAAGCTAGTGGGAGAACCCTAACTCCCTTTCCCCTATTATCTAATTTTCTAAAATAAGTCATGCTTGCTTTTTACCTCACACAATTAATTTATAGAGATGAGTTGCCAAGCAACCTTTGTTACCCTTGTTTAAGTAAGTTAAGCTTGAAATGAAAGGATAAGAACTAGGAATGAGTATGAGACAAGGAAATTGATTAACAATAACCTCAGATTGCTTGTATTATGTTCCTCGGATTTAGTCCGAGATACAGATTTACACTTGTTCTTAGATTACAATGATGTTCCTTTCTTTTCTTTTTTGTTCAAATCTCTCATCCCCCTTTCACAGAGGCATCTCTGTCTTATATAGTCATCTAGGTTGTATCTTGGCCTTCCATTTGGAGGGCTAGGGTTCATTCCCCTTGATACTTGTCCCATTAAGGCCTTACTAGAAGGTTTCTACGCCAAGTTATAAGTTGTGATGACACTGTTCAAGGGTCATTTTCTCATTAATGTAGCCAGCTAAGTGGATTCAAAGTATTGAATGCAGAGGTGATGGATGTTTTATCTACATTCTTCCTTTTTTTGCTTGACAACAAAGCTTCCTTTTCTTCCTCAGTTGGTACCCGATGGTCCTCAGAATTGGGCATCGGCCCTCCCGAGGACCTGCTAGTATCCTTGGGGTCCTCAGGTACTATAGTCTTCTTGGGCTTGTGGTGAGTTGTTATATTCGCCCGAGGATTTGCTGTTAGTACTTTTCGAGGTCTGTTCTTCTGATATTGGCCTCCTTTCATTTGTCCTTATTCTCAAATTCTCTTCCTCCTACAATATCTATATATAAAAAGCGCAAATGCACATAGCTACAGTGTCTTTTGGTTTATTCAATTGACACTATAGTTATAGTAGTTATGGTGTTTTTTTTTTTTTTTTATCTTTTAAATATTTATATAAGCTGGCATATATATTGTTATACTAACACAACAAATTTTATAATATTTTCACAATTATTGAGTTGTCAATTTCTTATAGGTCAAAATAAAATAATAAAATATGAGATTATGACCAACCATGATTGAAAATAAATGTTTTGTGAAAATGATGTAACACTTGTGTGAATGTGCAAAAGCTACAGTACTTTTTAGTAAGCTCAATATGTACTGTTCATCATTTCATTGACTATTTAAAAAATATATATTTATATGAGTTGGCATATATATTTTTATACTGACACAACAAATCTCATAATATTTTCACAATTATTGAGGTGCCAATTTCTTATAAGTCGAAATAAAATAATAAAATATGAGATTGTGACCAACCACAACTGAAAATAAATGTTTTCGTGAAAATGTTGTAACACTTGTTATTATCACAATATTTTCATAATTGTTGAAATCTTAGTTTCTTATAGATCAAATAAAAAAATGTTAAGTCCACAATATTTTAACATTAATTTCACAACAAATCATAGGTAAGTTACTATTGATGGATAAAAAAGTAATATCAGTCGTGGGTCCATTTTAAAATCAGTAACAACTTACCTTTTAGAATTTGTTATGAAAATATTATGGAGATAATATTTCTATAAAATAAATAACAATATATCAGACTGAAACTTATCACGGCTGAAAATAAAGGTATTGTGAAAATATTGTGATATTTTGTTGCGTTCCTAGATTTTTTTTTTTTTAGTCAAATTTGGTGAGCAAAAATTCACTGTTTCACACGCAATTTTCTTCTATTAGTTTTTGTTGTTGTTATTTCTTTTAATGCATAGTTTAAAGTAGTTGTCTCAATTAAAAACCAATAACAATTTACTTCTTAGGATTTATTGTGAAAATGTTGTGGATGTAGCATTATTCTAAAATACAATTATAAAAAAGCATACTAGGGCCCACCATAGCTAAAATAAAGGTATTGAAAAAATATCGTGACATTTATTGTATTCCTGACTTTCTTTTTTGTTGAGCCAAATTTCATAATTCAACAAACAACTTTCTTGGGCTGATTTTTTTTTTTTTTTTGAACACATCGGTTAAAGTAAAAATGACATACTTTTACTAACAAAAAAGAATTATGGAAAAAAAATACTTCCCCCTTTACGTTTGAAGTAGCTTCATCCCCCCAACTTTAAAGTTGAATAATCCTCTTTTATATTTTGTAGATAAGTATATAGTCTCTGTTGTTACTCTCTTAGTTAAATCTTAACAAAATCTTATGATTCCTAGAATATTTCATTGTGCAATGTCTAAAATGTCTCACAAAAATTTAATGCCCCAAAAATTTTCTCTGTGTATTTTGAGTTTTATGTGTTAGTCATACTTAAAAAGTAAAAATGGTGATATATGGTATTCTATTTGTTACCTGTAGACATTTGATTTTGCACCCATAATTTAATCAAAGAAGATGGCTAGAATGACCATTCATATACCCAAAATTCATGATTGCATTTAATGCATTAATTCATTCATTGCATATCATAAAAATAATCTTGAGGTTCTAATGGTCACAATGGTATGCCCAATTTCCAAATCTGACCGTCGGATTGAAAGATATTGCATGATCAAGTTTGCACGGTCTGCATGCATTTTGTTTAGAGGAAACCAACCACACATGATTAATTTAAATTAATTTTGATTAGCTAAATAATTAAAATTAATTAAACAATTTTGCGATTGGTTGATAGTTAGTGTCAAAAATAGATTTGCTTATATGAGAATAAAGTGGATAATCAGATAACAACAAAATTGTGGATAATCAAGACTTTTTGGAGTGTTTATCTACAAAATAATCATTACTGTAAAGACCTGAATATCCAGAAAAGGGGTTTAATTTTCAGAATACGAATTAAAAACGTGACTAAGTGCAAGTCCCAACTCAAAAAACCTCAAAAAATGAGTCCAAAGTGGACCAAAACTCAAACATGGGTCCAACATCGAAGAGGGCCATTCAGCACTTTCCAAGTGCCAATTGGCAGAAATTGTTGGCATGGCCCGATGACTCTTGGATTAAGATAAACCTTACCCTTTTTTATTTTTTAGAGATAAGGACGCGTCCCGATTCGTATCTGATTATTCAGCTAATTTTTCGAAGCATCCTAACTTCTATAAATAGAGGATGCCTCTCAAAATTCAAGACACTTTTTCACACTTTCTGAACCCTCTCTTTCTGGCTTTTCTCTTCTTTTCAATTCCCCCTTATTTTAAAGACATTCTGGAGGCTCTTGCCTTAGGAATTCCTTTTTTGTAAGCAAAATATTTTAGGCTTCAAAGAGTTGAATAAATTTCTTTAAATCCTAAATTATTCTTTCACTAAGGCGAGCACGCTCATGCAAGAGGTATTCTATTACTTTTCTTTTCCAAGTCTTCTCTATTAATTTTATTTGATGATACCTAAATAGGTTCAAGATGTTTGATTATTTCTAGTTCTTGATATAATTGCCATGTTTTGTTTGAAATGTTTCAATAAATATGTTCTTAGATGATTGTTTGTCATGATTTCTTTCTTGAATCTTAAAATCTACTGACTATCTAATTTTTTTTTTCTAAAACACACAAAACTGATCTGAATTTTTCAGATCTGATTTTTTTAAACTCCAAAAACTGATCTGTATTTTCATTAAATCCAGATTTGATTTTTTTAACTCTAAAAACTTATCTGTATTTTCGTTAAATTCATATTTGACTTTTTTTAAATCATAAAAATTGATCTATATTTTCATTAAATGTAGATTTGATTTTTTTTTAACCCTAAAAGCTGATATATATATATATATATATATATATATTCATTAAATGCAGATCTGATTTTTTAGCACAAAAACTAATCTAAATTTTCATTAAATACAAATCTGATTTATGTGCCTGAAAAAAAAAAAAAAAAAAAAAAAAAAAAAGACCTATAGCGGCGAGTTTGAAACCATTGGTATAGACTATATTGAAAAATTATAAAACTTCCTATAGTGGCAGTTTTGAAATCGCAGGTGTGCACACCGCATTTTGTACCCCTTACGACTCAAGCCCTCATTTCTGATGCTTGAACTCTAAGGCCCAAAGCCAGTTTAGAGTCTAATCAGATATTAAATTGACTTGAGAAGTGTTAAAATGGAAAATGTAAAATTTTAAATGAGTGAAAATCTATTTTTGGAAATAAAATGACCAAAGTAACCCTCAACCTGCGTACACGAGCCAAAGCATGCGTATGTAGGCACATTCCTGCATACGCAACTAGGGTTTTAGAAGTATAGGAAAGACAAATTTTCTACATTAATGGCTGAGATTTGGAACGAATCCCACATTGTCTATGAGACATTCCAAACCCCATTTTTTCCACTATATAAACCTTACATGATACTTTTTCAAGACACACAGAAATCCTACGAGAAAAACCTAAGATTTACTAGAAAGTAGAGAATCAAAAGGGAGTTTTTCACAAGAAGCCTTCAAGTCAATTTTATTTTATTAGGACCTTTTCTAGCCCCAATCCTTTTAGTTTAATGTTGCAAATCATTCTCTTATTGGTTTGTGATTAGATTTGACTGAGGAGAACAGTTAAAAATCAAGCCTAGGAGCTTTTTGCTTTAAGGTATTCTTTCTAGTTTTTCTTTTTATTTTCAGTCTTTCTTTTCTTGTTTTAATCTCGTTTTTGGTTTGGTTTATGTTCATACACATTTGCTTAGATTAGCCCTTTAGTCCTTGTCATTATTTGTGTACGTAGGTTGTTAGAATTGTTGTCTTAACGCTCTGCTCTGTTTCTACGTTTTTAGGTTTTCTAGTTAAGGATCTACATACGCATGATCTAGCCTGCACACCCAAGCTTGATTCTGTGTACACAGACCTGTTCTAGTGTGTGTGATGTTGTTGCATAGAAACCCTAATTTTTTATTTGTTTTGTTTCTGCATTCACATGTTTGTTCTGTGTAGCCTTTTCTTTATGTGATTTAATCCCCATGAGTTCTTGTTCACTGTTTAACATGCTTGTTTGTCTTTAACTTCCTTAGATTAGGGTTTTATGTTTGTTTCTTGCCTTGATGTCATGAATATGCATTCACATGCCCATTCATGATGCCATAAGTGTTAAGATGCTGCAAGGTAAGTAAGGTAAGTCATGAATTCACATGAACATGTATGCTATTTGTTTAAATCCTTCTTTAACACATGTGTATCTCCTTGTCTATAATATGTTTTCCTTACTATGATGATATGCTTGTTGCCAGGCTTGGGTGGCTACCTTGTTTGATACATGATAGGGTTTTACATGCTAGGGTTTCTTTTGTGTTTAGCTCTCTTGCTTTAGGTTAATAAGTATGTTGTTTTGGGATAAAGATGTGTGGGGGTCCCTTTTTGACAAATGTCCAGGCCCAAAATAAAAGCAAGGACCTTGGGCCTTTTAGTTATGGTGTTAAGGGACTGGGCTTGGCTCACCGCAGCTAAATGGGCTGATTACGAACCAAGTGGTGCGCAGAGCAAGAATCCTACAATACACATATACTAGAAAATAAGGAACATGCATGTATTAAATAGCAGGAAACAATAAATGAGCAATGTAATAAAGCAAAGACACTGAATAAATGATGGGGATCCTTAAAAAATAATGTAAGATATCTCGTTGTCTTTTCTTAATTGTGAATTACAACGTGCTCACTAAGACGTGTTACAAGATCCAAATGAACTCAAAAATTACAGACTTAGATGGTTCTCCAAGCCTCTAAGACTTGCAAAGTTTGAATTCCTTCGAATCCAAGAATGTTCTATAGTGGCTGTTTTAGGATACCGGGCAGTATTTCTCTTTCTTTCACTACTTTCTATTAGAGTTTTCTTAATAATTCTATTTTGATTCACTGTTGCTGAATGCCCTATTTACTATTGACTACTTCCCCCTTTTATAGTGTCATTCCAGGGTTTCGAGGTACCACTAGATTCCTTCTTCTACTCCCCTAGGTACCAGAGCCCATGCTGTGCCAGCAGCTTTGATGGCTGGTCCTTTCTTACTGACTTTCCATTTTGGAATGTCCTTAGAGAACTAACCTCCAATCTCTCTTCTTTCAAGGCTTCTAATCCTTACCTTTTCAGACTCAGCTTTTTGGGCAATATTTTCCATTTGTCATTTTCCCAAATGGGTCGATTCCATCCCTGCCAAGTTGAAAGTTTTTCCTAGCTACTTCCCTTTATGGTTCTTCTTCTTGGGTTCCCTGAGGTACCCACCCCTTATTCATGAATTGTTAGTCTCCAAGCCTTCTAGTTTCTTTCTACATCATTGGGTGGTTAAGAATGATGTTTCTGTTCTTCGTTCCTTGTGTTTCTGGCACTCTTCTTAAGTTGTTTCAATTTTATCTGTGCTGTACGTTTCAAGGATCTTGAGCCCTTGGCAGTCTCCAGGTATCTCGACCCAGTTCTTACCACTGGACTCCCTTTTGATTTTTTAATCTTGGTAGGCTGGGCTTTTTCCTTTCTTCTCTTCATTTCATAGGCCCTAAGGCCTATCCCTTCATGGGTTTCAGACTTTAAATCCTTTTAATGGATTTGGACCTACCATCCCCTTTTTATGGTGAGCTGAACCCTTTTATTTTTATTATCCATAAAGTGCACTCACTGTGCTATTTTGGGCCTTGGTATTATAACTTTTTTAGACCTCAACATTTAGCCCTCCGAGCTCATGGGCTGCCTGTAGCTTACGCGTGAGTAAATCAGAGCCTTAATTTCTGTAGGAATTCCTTCTTTACTATTTTAATTAACCTCAGGTCTCCCCCCTTCTTTCTTCGGGGTCCTGTCTTTCCTGCTACTTTTGGTTCCTAGCTTTTTCTTTGCGTGTTTCACTTCTTTCTCTTTTTTTTTGTAACTCCCCCTACGCGGGATGTGGCAATTGAATGTTGGAGTGAAAAACTTCCTCTTCCCACTTTTCACGTTCCTCGTAACTCCCATTAATAACTACCAATAACTCCCCTCTTTAAAATTAAATTTTAGTAACTAGCGCGTCTTTTCATACATTGTCTTCTCCAACTGCTCACTGTGCCATTATTGCAGTCACTTCATATTTTCTTTTCACTTTCTAGAGTACTCTATTCCCAATCTTATCTTCTTCTTCCCAATTAGTCTGCTTCTCTGTTTTCTTCTTCCATGTTCCTCATTTCTTTGACTTCCCTATTTCTCGGTACATTTGTTATTCTATGGCTTCTTCTTCTTCACGAAAAAAAGAGAAAGTGTACTCCCAGTCCTTCCGAGGGTGAGAGTTCTTCTGGGTCTACTCAGGGCGAATCACAGGAGGTTATGGAGTGCCCAGCTTTTCCTTTACAGGACCCTTAGTACACCCCTAGCCTGTTTTTTCCTCTGGTGTCTCCCGGTGAGGCCCCTCCTTTCCCTCACACCTGGGTGTTCTACGGTCACTCTAGTTTTGCCAATTTCACCCAAGTTCCAAATCCAAGAGAGATATTAGATCTCCAAATTAGGTAAGGATCTCGAAAGGCAGTCCCTATTTTCTTTGACTTCGTTCCTGGGAAGATCGCTGGTTGGCCCATTTGGCTGGACAAGGAACTTTTTGACAAGGAATTTGTTGGTTGCCTGGAGTGTGCAGGGATCTTGAAAGTAGTGGCGATTTCTAGGAAACTTGAAGGTTTTAGAGAAGCCGAAGGCCTCAAACATTTGGTACGTCGTTGGTTCCCTTCTCTCCATACCTTTTTCTTTTCTGTTGATGAACTTACCATCACCTTAGAGGATATGGTCAATAACTTCCTCCTACCAGTGTTTGGTGATGAGAATCCTTTCGACATTAGTCTTTCCAACGAGGATCTCAAAGTATAAGATAAACTATTTAGTCATTTTAATAGGCATATTGCTTCCTCTAGTGGGAAACCGGCTATAATGGGCAAGTGAGTCATGAAACTTTCTCGAGAGAATGATGCAGCAGTTAGGTGAGTTGGGTTCCTGGCACTCTGGCTCAATAAGTTCTTATTTAGTGAGTTCCCTGGGTATGCGGTTAAGTCTGTTTTCTTTCCTTTGGCAATTAGACTGGCTCAGGGTGCTCAGTACCCCTTAACCCCCATGTTCTTGGGTCGTGTTTACTCCCAATTTGATCTGCTCCATGGAGATGAAGTCGAGGGTGATTCGTGCTATGTTATCATTTCGTCTCTCTACTGTGCCATTCTCCAGGTATTCATGTGGGACCGCTCTTCTATTACTTTGGCAAAATGTAGAAATTTGAAATTTGTAAAAGATAAGTTCTAAGGATCTCCTAATGTGATGAAGGGTCTGTGTAGTAGTTCTATAGACAGCCACCCCATCATTTTCCATTGGGCTAACTTGAAAGATGGCAGCCTTAATTTGGCTGAGTTATTTGATCAAGCAGGGCACTAGAGGTGGCATTCATCTCGGGAGTTCAGTCTTGGGTTCGCCTGTGATATTGTATTGGCTTCTTTTCTCAACTCTCCAAGGAATACGTTTGACCTACGTCCCAATGATGAAGGTAGCTTGGCCTGCTTGGCTTGTATCAGTCCCTCATGGGGTCCCAAGTACATTCATTACTCAACACACCAAGTACTCTGACAGTTTGGCTTTGATCAGCACATCCCACCAATGTTTAAAGATAGAGTGCCTTCTTTTCATTATCTTAATCCTTTCCTAAGGGTTAAAGCCTTTTCCTATTGGTCGTGGAGGAGCTCTCAATTTGTTGTGCCCAACTCCTAGAGGGGGGTCTTTGCTTCCAATGGCTTTACTAGTTACTAGAGAAGAGTCCAAAAGTTCCTTTCTAACTACATCGGTTCTGGCAAGATTGGGAGGGTTCCCGATCCCAATATTATCTCTGCTCCTTCCTCCAACAGACGCCTATCCCTCCCTACTGCTAGTATTGTATCTGTTGCTATAAGCAGCGAAATAGGATTTGCAAAATGGCATGCTTCTAGGGGTGGTTGGGTGTGTTATGCGTAAGATTTTCCGGAGACTTGGTCAAGGTGTGACCTTATTATTGGTTCCTCCTCTAGTATGCCTATTAAGAGAGGGGCGGTAGAAGCAATTGGTGCTGTTACTCTCATAAGTAAGGGTGCAGAGAAAAATATCAAATAGGAGAAGGTTAAAAGAGCCGAGCTTGGAGAAAGTGCTGAGGGTATTGAGACTAAGAAGAGCAAGACTGCAAAGTCTCAGAAATAGTTAGTAATTTCTAAGGAACTCGAGACAGTAAGCCTCCTCACAATTGGAAAGGAAGTTGGCCATCCTTCAATTCCAAGGACTTGAGTGAAGACTAAGGTAGAGTCTTCTCTCTCTCAGGTTCCTGTGAGTTCCTAAGCCCATGATTCTTCGGGGTCCTTTGATTTTATACCCCAGACTTCCTTAGGACCCTCTGGGCATACCTGTAGTAGACAAAATACCATTAGAGAATCTGTAGAGAGAGAAAGAGAAGGGCAAGGTCTCTTTCCTTCTTCTCTCTTTTATTTTTTTTAGTAAATCATTGTCGTTGTTGTGTTTCTCGCTTCCTCTTTTAACTGATGAATGGTTATTTCTTCCTTGCAGTCCAAATGTAAGTCAGATCCCAAGATAGGCAGGAGTCAGTCATCCGGTGACGATGTGGTATAGCCTTCTTCTGTTTATGCCCTTTTCTGTTTACTTCTACTTTTTCTGATGTTGTGTACTTATGCATTTTGTAATGTTCTTCCACTTGCTTTTCTTTTCCTTTCACAGGTGGAGGTACCTCCTCCCAGGACTAATAGGACTCTAATAAAATAAGTGATTACAGCTTCTTCTGCCATTCCTAGTGGTGGTGTGACTAAGAAGGTAGTGTGACTAAGGATGTTGGGCAACCAACGCAGGGTGTCCAGGTCATTCTGTCTTATGTTCCCCTAGTTGCTCAAGACCCTGAAGCTTCTCAGCCTCTTGTTTTCCAAGGTCCCCAGCTTGTGCAGAGTCTTAGTCCTATCAAAACTGTGTCCCCTGAGCCCATGCTTTAAATAAAAAGTCCTTAGGGGGTGTGTCTTCATCCATACAACTAGGTGAGTTTTCGTCCACCCCTTATAAATACGCTTAACCCTATTCCTTTTATCTTTTTTTTTTTAGAGTTCTCATTTTTCTCTTCCCTTTTAGGTTAAACCAGTGTTTGATTTGCCCTTGAGGCCGCCTCTTCCTTGTAGTCAAAGGGCTTTGAAAAAGCGTGTAGTTCACCCTCATTGTAGTTCTCCTTCTTTCTTTTCCTTTTATGGCGGAGCCCCCAATATCCTTTTCTTCCTTTAGCTATTTTGCCAAAGTTTCCTTACCCTTTCTTCAACGTACTATGTGTTCTTTCACAGAGTCTTCTAGGGAATCAGAAAGGCAGGAGGAGGAGGCTTAGCCCCAAGAAGCTGATATTGGTTTCCCTCTCAACTTTCTTTTACTTTTCCACTTTATATTTCTTCGTTTGCTCTTTCCCTCTTTTGAATTTTGTCTACTTTTGCAGATGCTGATATAGGTGTTAGGGGTCCTGAACTTGTAGTTCCTGAGATGGCTATGGGATCTGCTCCTGACGTCCTAGTTGCTGAATCTCAAGTGGGGACCCCTCAAACCATCCAGAGGGTTGAAGGCTTTCTAATCCCTGCGAGTGGAGATATGGCGATGGGTGAGGCTCCAGAGATGACTGCATCAGATTCTGGCTCCGGGCTCCTTGCTTTCCTGGCTCACTTTGATCTCCTGGAGTTCAACAGCCTCCCTGCAATCCATTTTAATCGCTTTGGGCCTCCCTTTGGTACCTTCTTATGCTTCTCTATGCTTGTAGAGGGTTTGCCATTGCTAGAAGGGTTGTTCAAGGCCCACGGAGACTTTACTAGTACGTTTAGGGGAGGTGTATTTCTAGGCAACATTTTGATGGAGCTGTTATGTGCTATGCTGATATCTTTAAGGGATTCCTCTCTTGACTCCTTATCTGAAGAAAAACTTTTGGAATGGAGGGGAGTGGTGTAGGATCTCATAGAGGCAAAATTCAATCTGTCCTTCTTGCTAGAGCATTTGCATTCACTGGCCCATATGCTATTCTAGAGGCAGGCTTCCAGGAGTCTAGATGCTAAAATTGTTACTGCTGAGGAGGCTTTAGCTTGTGCTCACAAAATTTTGCATGACTTAAAGGTTAAAAGGCTGCGGGTTCTCTTTTCCCCAACTGTTCCTACTATTTCCCAAGAAAGTTCTTTACTAGCCAGCCTTGTTCCTTAGCTTCTTTTTTTTCTCTAACTAGTTCAGATGTATATATTTTTTTAGACAATTTGGGTTGTATAAGTTTCATCTCTTCCTATTGAACATTATTTCTGACTTTCCCTCCCCATTTTCTGCGACATGGATCTGTGTTTTTTTTTTTAATAGACTACTAATTTTCAGTAGCATGTGGGTCTGTTTTCTCTCTCTTTTTTTCTTTTTTTGCTTTTCTTTCTTTTTTTGTCAAGTATTGGGCTAGGTATCTTGGGCACTTGTTTCTACCAGTGGTCCCAGCTCGTATACTTTGAACTAATTGGAATGTGAGTCCTGGGTCATATGTCAAGGTTTTTTTTTTTTTTTTTTTTTTTTTTTTTTTTATTGCATTGGCCCAGGTACCCCTCCCAAATCTGCTTATATTTGGGTTTTATAATATTTAATTTAGTCGTAGCTTAAAGGAAAAATAAAAGTAAATTTCATTGAATCAAAGTAAATTTACCATCTAAGGACCGTCCCATCTTCCTTTGCGAGGTAGTAATACCCACTATCATGGGCTTTTCTGATGATATAAGGTCCTTCCCATTTTGGGGCAAATTTAGAGGGTCTAGGGAGGTTCTTCCTTACGTGCTCTACTGTTTTTAACACCAGCTGCCCCTTCGTGAAGGCCCTTGGGTGTACCATCTTTGTATATACCTTAGCCATCCTCTGTTGGCACCTCTAGCTTCTCTTTCTGGCCACCTCTCTTTCATCCTCTAAACCCTCTAGATCTGCCACCCTTCTTTCATTATTTATGTCCTCAGTGTCTTCTTGGTTTTCTTCAAGCACTACTCTTAGCATAAGGACAACTAACGCCACGGGGCTAATAGCTTCCATCCCATAAACTAAGAAGAATGGTGAGAATCCTGTGGCTATCTTCACAGAGCTCCTGCATGCCTAGAGTACATTTGCCAAGTGGTCATTCTATTTTCCCCCATACTCGTGTTTCATTTTTTTAAAGATCTTTAGCATCACCCTGTTAGTAGCTTCAGCCTGACCATTCCTTTGCGGGTAGTATGGTGTGGACCTTCCATGCTTAATGTAATACGCCTCAATTAGGTTCTTCATATCTTTGTTTATGAACGAGGTCCCATTGTCACTGATTAGCCTATTGGGGATCCCAAACCTCGTAATGATGTGCCCTCTAATGAAGTTTGTCACGGCTGCTCTAGTGGCCTTTTTCAAAGGGATAGCTTCATCCACTCTGTAAAGTACTCGGTGGCTATTAGGATCCATATGTTACCATTGGCAGGAGGGTTTATAGGCCCCATGAGATCAAGCCCCCAAGTGTAGAAAGGTCATGGTGTTGTCATATTTTGCAGTACATTTGGATGAGTGTGGATTGCATCTCCAAGTACTTGGCATGCGTGACACGTTTTAACCAGCTCCTCAGAGTATTTTTTTCATTGTTGGCTAATAGTACCCCAACAGTAACAACTGCTTATAGAGTCTTTTTTTCCCTAGGTGACTTCCACAGTCTTCGGAATAGACTTCCCTAACTACTTCTCTGGCTTCCCTTGGCCCTAGGCATCTTAGGGGATCTCCACTGTATCCCCTTTTGAATAGGATCTCGTTCTGTAAGAAGTACCTAACTACAAGTTTCTTGAGCTGGTAAGCTAATGTCCTGTCAATTGGTAGGATCCCTTGAGCCAAGTATTCCATAAATGGGGTCCTTCAATCTTTCATGGCAAATACAATATAGCTTTCGTCCTTATCCACTGAGAATTGACATCTTGACACTTCCCCTATACAGTTGCAGCCTCTTTGTTCATATTCAGCCAGTAATACCCCATGGGCTGCATCCTTTTGTATAGGCTAATCTTTTCTGCAACCCTACAGACCAGGCTATGTAGCTCTTCCAATCTCAGCTTTCCTTCTTCCTCATTGATACATTTGGATAGGATCCCTCATGGCAACCTCCTATACAGCTCTCCTTCTATCAGAGTGTAATCTTTCAGCTCCTTGATACTTCCTCCATGTCCTGACCCTTTTAACTTTTCTTTGATCTCATTTCTCCAATCTTGCTGCTCTGGTTCTTCAGTGAACATCCCTCTGAGGATCTCTATGATGGAGTGTTCCTGCCTGCTCACTCTTATTAGAGTGTCTCTTCCTTTGAGTGGCATTTGAAATCCTAGGGTGGCTAGTGCATTGGCGAATCTGTTTTCACTACTCTGGACGTACTCCACGCTGAAGGTCTGGAATTCCCTCTCCAGCCTTTGTACCCAAGTTCTATAGGCTACCAAACTCTACTCTCTTAATGCAAAGTCACCCTTCACCTGAGAGACTACAAGATTGGAATCTCCTAAAACCTTTATGTGTTTTACTCCTATGCTGAGTGCTACAGTTAACCTAATTAAGTATGCCTCATACTTAGTAGCATTATTCGAAAAGAAAAACCAAAGCTTGAAAGATAAAGGTACGGTGTCCCCGTCTTTGCAACTTAGTACAATTCCTAGCCCATTTGAGTTTGTCATTGTTGACCCATCAAACCTAATCGTCCACTTATTTCCTGGAAGCTCTACCACTGCCACCTCCTCGGGGATCTCCTCACTTAGTGAACATTCCTCATTTCCTGGGAACTGGGCTAGTAGATCTGCTATGGCTTGGCTTTTGATAGCCTTGGGGGTCTTGTCAAGATGGGCTGATGAAGGAGTGCTTTTATGGGATGTGACTTAGTTACCAAGAGGATCTGATGGGCTCAGAAGTATCGTTTTAGCCTTTGGGACGTGTAGATAACCACTAGACATGCTCATTCTATCTTGGGTACCTAGTTTCTATATCCTTAAGTGTCCTACTCAAGTAACAAATGGGTTACTCATTCCCATCATTGTCTTCCTATGCTAGCAAGGCTCCTATAGCCTAGGGGTTTGAAGCTAAATATAGCAACAGGGGTCGCCCCCGTACTGGTGCTTGTAGGGTGGAAGATGATTCATGATCTGCTGAACCTTTGAAAGACTTACTGCTGCTCAGTTCTCCAAGTGAATATAGCCCCCTTTTTCAACACTTTGGACAAACCACTTGTTGCTAAAGCCAGTCTTGGCACAAACCTCATTATGTACGAGATCCTCTCCATGAAACTTTTGAGCTCTCTTACAGTTGAATGCCTTTTCATTGTTGCAATGGATGCGGCTTTGACTGGATCCACACTTATGCCTCTATGATGTACTAGGAACCTGAAAAACTTTCCAACAGATACCCCAAAGGCACACTTCATGGGGTTCATGCGTAGTTTGTACTTCCTGCACCTTTTGAAAACTCGTTTAAGTATTTAGTGGTATCCTGCCCTGAGTTTTTATTTTACCACAATATCATCTACATAGTCTTCCATTTCTTCATGCATCATATCATGAAAGATAATTGTCATGGTTCGCTAGTACGTGGCCCTTGCATTTTTAAGGCCAAAGGGCATCACAGTATAATAAAAATTCCCAATTAAAGTCCTGAATGCTGTCTTCTCTGCATCTTTGGCAACCATGCGGATTTGGTTGTACCCACTATACCCTACCATAAATGAAAACATAGAGTTTCTTGCAGCTGAATCTACCAGGAGGCCAACATTAGGCAAGGGGAACTCATCTTTTGGACATGCCTTGTTCAAATTGTGAAAGTCCACACAACACCGAATTGGGCTATTCTTTTTCTTCAAGGGTACTATGTTAGAAAGCCACTTGGGATGCTGGATGAGCTTGATAAAACCAGCTGCTAGCAGCTTCTTAACTTCTTGAGTTATTTGAGCTTTTACATCGGTGTGAAAGACCTTGGCTAGTTGAACTATTGGCTTGGCTTTTGGGTATACGTTGAGAGAATAGACCATCAGTCTTAGATCCAGACTAAGCATCTCATCATAGGTCCATGCGAACACATCCACATATTTTTTGAGCAAAACCACTCCTCCTCTTGTGCTGTCAATTGACTACTAATTAAAATATGCTTCTGGAATCCTAGCTCAACCCCCAAGTTTATCTCTCTCAATTCTTCCTCGGGTTGAATTGGTGCTTCCCTAACGAGGTCCTCTAGGATCTCTTCTTGAACCATCATACAATCTGGTGGTCCAGGACCCTCCTACATGATGTATTCAGGCCCCGCACACCTTTATAGACGATATATTAACCTTCCTCCAAGTTCTCATACTATCACGCATTCTCGGGATCCTAAGGAGCTGGTCTCCCTCTTTTGCCTTTTTCTCTTCAGGAGGTTTCTCAAGTCACGGGTACCCCTCTCCTTCTTCTTCTTCCAAGATAAGTGCTCCTAGAGTTCCTGGTGTCTGGCTTTCATCATCTGGTTCCAAATCATCGTAAAACATTGTTTCCACAAAGTTTACTTTTCCTTGGCTAAAAGGGTTATGGTTGGTAGGGATCTTTACAGACCTTCCATTCAATCTCCTCACATTGATGGTACGTGGAAAGAATAAGGAGGTGCTTATGAAGTCACGGGTGCACCAACAACACATGGTAAGAAACTTCTGAGTTGATCACATGAAATCTAGTTAGGGCTACTATTAGGCCTACCCTTAAGGCCAACTGCACATACCCCTTAGTTAACTCTGCTGATCCCCCAAATCCTGTTATCTCCATGAGAGCCCCCAAGATCCTCTTTACAGTCAGGCCCACGGCCTCCAAGGTAGTCAGCGTTATGAGGTTAAGTGATGCCCTTGTATCTACTAGTGCTCTCCTGATTTGGACACCGTTTATGGTGGCCATTAGATAAAGAGGTCTGTGGTGGTCCGGATGTTCAACCTCCATGTCCTCATCAGTGAAGGTTATTGCATTGGTTGTCTCCAAATAAGCTCGACTAGCATGGGATTCTACTATGAAACATTCCATTCTTGAATCATCTACTATACTCATGAAGAACTCTATAGCCTCCCTTCTTATATCTAGCCCAAATCCCAACTGGTTGAACAACGATCTAAACTTGGGGTTCTTCTAGAGGGTCCTGACAGTGCTTAGATGGAAGGATCCTTCAAATCCTTCTACTTCCATTAGATTCCTATGAATCACTACAGCCACCACCCCCTTTCCCTTGTGGTTGGGTAGAGGGTTCCTTTGTACTTTGGGTTCCTTTTGAGTGAGCTCCAAGGTCTCCTCCCTAAGCTTCTTGTGAAAAAGCCTTCGGAGGGTCCAACAATCCTTGGTAGAATGCTTGACATAGTTATGAATCCTACAAAATAGGGGGTTTTTTCTTTCTTCCTCGGTTGGTGGCCTAGACACAGTAAATGGCCTGATAATTCCATCTCTAATCCATTTGCCCAAGACATGATTCAATTCCTCTGCAGTACATGGGATCATGAGTGGCTCCTCGACCATTTTCCCTTTAGGCCTCTTCTTTTTTTCTCCAACTGACGCTGTTATGGCTTGGAGTAGTGGCACCCTCTTTGTTCTCATAGTATGCATTGTCCTTCTAGTTCTTTACAGCAGGTCAGCAAACTGAGTTATACATAAATTTTGGTTGAGCCCATAATCAAAGAGCATGTTAGATATGCAGGTCTCCACGAGCTCTTTTTCGTCATAGTCTCTGTAACAGTTCAGAGAAACATCTACAAATCTTTTAATGAACTGGACAGGATCCTCTCTTGGCCTTTGTCTTACCATTTGAAGGCTTGGAAGGTGACCTTGTCCTCACCTAGGTAATATTTTGCGCAAAACCTCTCCATCATTTCGTCCTAAGTCTTAATGGGCCCAAGCTTCAAGGTAGTGTACCATATATATGCTCTATCCACTTTGGACATAGCAAACTCCCTTAGGCACAGCGCTCTATCTCCTGTGTAAGGGCCTATAGTGTGAATAAGCCTATGCACGTATTCCATAGCACTCCCATTTCTTCCATCAAAAGGATAGAACTTCGGGGGTAATATCCTTTGGGATACGGCTTGCCAAGGAGTTCTGGAGGGAATGGGGGATCCCGAGAAAATTGCTTGGGGATCCTCGAGAGTTTTTCCCTTTCCTACTCCAAAAGGGCATTGACATCTACTAGTGTTAGATATTGGGGGTTGGCTCCCCCTCCTACTGTTGACCCTCCCTATGGTTAAGCTCTATCTTGGTTGACCACAAGGGAGACGTTATCCCTAATTTCTTGGGTCCTGCCTCTTTAAGGAGGCGAATCTCTTGCTACAAATCTTTCAGCATTTCTGTCATTCAAGCCACAGGGTCTGGCTCCTGTCCTGCAGGCCTCTGTCCTGATATGACCTCCTTTTCCACTAGAGGTACCTCGTTCCTCTATCTAGAGGCCACTTTATTTTCTCTCACGGGTTCAGAGGCCGCAGGTGGCACATTGATACCTTTGCTGTTCCTTGGTCTTGGAGCCATGCTCTGCGAAGGGACTGCTTCTTCCCTCTTCTTTACCTAGTCCCCAACGGAGTCGCAAAAATGTAAGGGTCCTTTTTTGACAAATTTCTAGACCCAAAATAGAAGCAAGGACCCTAGGCCTTTTAGTTATGGTGTTAAAGGATTGGGCTTGGCTCACCGCAGCTAAATGGGCTGATTATGAACCAAGTGGTGCGCAAAGCAAGAATCCTACAATACACACATACTAGCAAACAAGGAATGTGTATAAATTGAACAACAAGAAACAATAAAGGAGCAATGTAATAAAGCAAAGACACTGAATAAATGATGGGGATCCTTAAAAAATGATGTAAGATATCTCATTGTCTTTTCGTAATTGTGAATTTAACATACTCACTAAGACGTGTTACAAGGTCCAAGTATGTTCTATAATGGCTGTTTTAGGATACCGAGCAGTATTTCTCTTTCTTTCCCTACTTTCTTTTAGAGTTTTCTCAATGATTCTATTTTGATTCACTGTTGCTGAATGCCCCTTCACTGTTGACCGCTTCCCCCTTTTATAGTGTCATTCCAAGGTTTTGAGGTACCACTAGTTTCCTTCCTCTGCTCCCCTGGGTACTAGAGCCCATGTTGTGCCAGCAGCTTTGATGGCTGGTTCCGTCATTGTTTCTTATAGTTTTCTTCTTTTGGTGCTTTTTTCCCAAAAGCTTCTTGCTAACTTTCCATTTTGGAATGTCCTTAGAGAGCTGACCTCCAATCTCTCTTCTTTTAAGGCTTCTAATCCTTACCTTTTCAAACTCAGCTTTTTGGGCTGTTTTTTCCCTTTGTCATTTTCCCAAATGGATCGATTTCATCTCTACCAGGTTGAAAGTTTTTCCTAGCTACTTCCCTTCATGGTTCTTCTTCTTGGATTCCCCAAGGTACCAACCCCTTGTTCATGAATTGTTGCTCTCCAAGCCTTCTGGTTTCTTTCTACATCATTGGGTGGTTGAGAAGGACGTTTATGTTCTTCGTTCCTTACGTTTCTTGGCACTCTTTTTGAGTTGTCTCAATCTTATCTATGCTGCACGTTTCGAGGATCCTAAGCCCTTAGCAGTCTCCGGGTATGTCGGCCCAGTTCTTACCACTAGACTCCCTTTTAATCTTCTTATCTTGGTAGGCTGGACTTTTTCCTTTCTTTCTTTCATTTCATGGGGCCTAAGGCCTATCCCTTCATGGGTTTTAGACTTTAAATCTTTTAATGGACTTGGACCTACCATCCTCTTTTTATGGTGAGCGCAACCCTTTTATTTTTATTTTTATTTTCATGGAGTGCACTCACTATGCTATTTTGGGCCTTGGTGTTATAACTTTTTTAGGCCTCAACCAGATGTCATGTTGTATGTTTAGATGTATGCTAGTGTGTGTGTGAGTATAGATGCAAGACACAATGTCATGTTGAACATGTTTTTAATAAGGTTAGGACGTAAGACACAATGATGGGAGGCCAACCTTATGGTTGAATGATCTTGGGTGCCTGACAACTTCCCACAAGCATACCTAAACTCCGAACCCAAACTCTGGTAGTAAGATCAAAGGTCATTCCTCGAAAAGAAGCTATATTTATGGTTCCTAGACCATATAACTAGGTGGCGACTCTGACACTTTTCCCTTGTGTCCATAGTAGGTATAGACCATTCCTATTACAGAGATTTAAAGTTTTGAAAAAGTGCTGGTATAGGGTTCCAAAACCGCCATTAAATGTTATATTAGAAAATAAAATGCCTATAACAGCGATTTAAAACCGCAAGTATAGGTTCAACCTACTACGACAGTTTTCAATTTCTAAAAAGTGCAAGTATAGGGTTACAAAATCGTCGGTATAGGTTTTTCTGGCAATTTTTATGAAATGCCGGTGTAGGTCCGCAAGACTTATTATCACACTCGTTGGGCAACGCTATAAAGCGCCGGGAAAAAAAGCGCCAAGACAAGCCGTTCGGGTCTATTTTGACGATTTTTGGGGTTGTAGCTGTGGTTTAAAATTGCTGCTATAGCCTTAATTTTTTGTAGTGTAAGTTGAAACTAAAGACATGGGAAGGAAGAAATGTTGATTACATTCTATTTCTTTCAAATAATTCCTCTCAAAACTAGGAAAAACACTTATTCCCAATGCTTTTAAAAACCAAAACTGCTAAAAAAATTAGAAAGGTGAGTTATTCATGATCTTGAGATCAGATCAAGATTTGATTAGGTAGAAACTTAGAATTGTGATGAAAATATAATTGGTTTAATAGTTAATAAAATATATATATATATATATATATATATATATATACTAAACTTGTAGAAAAAAATTGAAATAAAACAAAAAATATAAAATAATTTATTAAAAGTATTTTCACAATTTTATAAGACAAATAAAATATTAATACCCCATTTATTCATAAATAAATAACCAAGGACAAAACCATCAAATTCTCAAATTAGTCTCACAATCCTCCTAATCAAACAAGATAGAGTTTCACTTCCATTGATCCGCAATCCACCTCTTGTACTTGCAAAAAACACTATACTAGTGCACTTCATAGCCTCCAATTTTTTACATTTAAAATTGTTAAACTAATGATAGGTTAATGGTTGGCTCAATCCAATTTTTAAAATTATGCTTATTATTTTAATGAAATATAAATGAAACATCGATTTTACCCCTATTATAAGGTAAAAAAAATAAAATTTGAATGATATATGTGAGAGACCTCGCCCTCGGCCCGTTTTTTGGTGTTGGGCCAAACCTATGTGAATGGGTGGAGTTATGTTATTGCCTCTCAAAATAGAGGTTCAACTAATTATATTTTTTCCTTTAGATTAAGGGTTTTACAATGGAGTCACCACCTATTTAATTATTGGAAAAAAAAACTATCATAAAAAAATTCATCATTTTATTGATTTGATAATGAATTTATATTGATCATAATAAATGACATGACTTTGGTCCTAAATACAATATAAGATAAAGTACATAGTTTTGTTTTCTAGTTACAATCTAGAGATTGAAAATTACATAGATAAACAGTTGATCTGCTAACTCTTGGCCAACATTCATATCATATCATCCAAATCACTCAATTGCATGTCGAATTGTAATGTATGTGCATGTGATGAACCCTAATTCAATTTATTAATCATTGCATTTGGATTAAAAAATAAATTCTAGTGAATGTGTGTGAATGGTGATATCCAAGATTCAAGGATTTGCGAGAATTATGAAACAAACATGTTTTTCATATTTTTGATGTGGATTTAAGATCAAAGCTAGTGTTATGCATAAAAATGTGATGAACAACCAAGAACATGTGAAGAATGCATATGAAAATTTAAGAACATTCAAACATATTCAAAAAATTTAAATAAACACTAGTATACTCTAATCTTAATCTCATCATAATAATATAAAAAAACAAGTTAGGGAAAGGGATTATACCTGCATCCGAGATCGACTCAGTGGAGGAGGAGACTTTCGATGGAGGTCCTAAGGGTGGAGTAGAAAAGAAGAACTAAGAGAGGGAGGGTAATTCTCACTCAATACCTTGAGTCTTAAGAAGATCAAGATATGACAAAACTACTCTACTTCACTAGAATTCAAAAGAGGAGAATAGAGGGGTTTTTTCTGTGTCTTGGAATGGAGGAGATGGGGGGGTTTATATAGTAGTAGTGGAAAAAATATGAATGAAATGTCATTTAATAAGGGTTGACAAATGATCAAAAGGAATCATGGACCTAGACCAATTTTAAACTTTGGGGAAAGCTGGTGCATTAAATGTAGAGATTGGTGGGAATGATGAGTAAGAAAATTTCAGTTTTCCAATAGCTATTGTAACAACTCACAGAGCCAAATTCAAAAAATCATATCTTACTCAATTCTAATCGGAATTATCTCATTGTCGTGCTCAAATTGAAGCCCTAGATGTCTAGTTTTTGGAATTAATCTTGCTCACAAATTCAAATTATTCAGAGAGATATCAATGAAATTGTGAGCAAAGGTCATTTGTTAGAAAATAATTTCAGCACAATTAACATTAATAGGTCCCAAATTAGTTTACAATTAACATTAATAGGCTCCGATCACTTCGATTTTAGATTTAATTAGTTCCAAATTTACCTAATTAAAAAGATAATTACATAAATTACTCATTGAAAATAATTAATGTTCGGCTATCTAATTAATTAAGTGCGTGCAACCTTACCATAAGATGTAATCCTAGCAAGTCAAATTATGGCACGTCTTTAATCTCAAATTGATTATAATTATAACCAATTTGAATCAATTGTTCATATCACATATAAGTAGGACACAATTTGTAATAGTGCATCTCGGCCATTAAAATTTGGTTTGATGATAACTTTCAATCTGATGATCTCATTAAGGCTTATGACTAGTCGATTTGATCGTTATAACATCAAGACCATTTTGATGAAATGAGATTAAGGATCTAAGGGCTAGAATTAATATCCCTATTTCCAAGGTGAAATTACCTCTTTACCCTCCATGTGAGGTTAAATGTGTGTTGCAAAATGGGGTGTCAAAAAAATGCCCCTTAATGAAAAAGCTTGAAAAGCGAATGTCAATATATGAAAAATGCACCAAACTTGACATTAGTAATTAACCATGGTGAATGTATGATGAACGCAGATCAAAACGCGGACCAAAATGTAGTGGATCAAAATGTGGATTGAATCTCGAGAGAGATTGCCTACATACCTCTTGGTGAGAGGATCAAGTCCAAGGGTAGTTCATGCAAGCAACCATCTTTTTATTTATTTATTTTTGAATAAAATATGAGTACAAGGCATACTAACCGGAGGTCAAGAGAAAATGGAGATTTGGTCATGTTTTCAAAGGACCAAGGACTTCTGGGCTATGCCTCATGTTTCAGAGGACCAAAGGTTCTGGATCTTGGACATACTTGTAGAAGACCAAGGATTTTTGGGCTTTGGCTCATGTTTTCAGAGGACCAAAGGTTCGGGTTCTTGGACATGTTTTCAAAGAACCAAGGATTATTTTTAGGCTTTGGCTCATATTTTTAAAGGACCAAAGGTTTTGGATCTTAGACATGTTTTCAAAGGACCAAGGATTTTTGAGTCTTGGTTCATATTTTCAGAGGACCAAAAGTTCTGGATCTTGGACATGTTTTTAGAGGACCAAGGATTTTTGGGCTTTGACTAATGTTTTCAAAAGACCAAAAATTCTAATCTTGGAGATGTTTTTAGAGGACCAAGGATTTTTGGGCTTTGACTCATGTTTTCAGAGGGCCAAAGGTTCTGAATCTTGGACATGTTTGCAAAGGACCAAGGATTTTTGGGCTTTGGCTCATGTTTTCAGAGGACCAAAGGTTTTGGATCTTAGACATGTTTGCAGAGGACCAAGAATTTTTTCTGGGCTTTGGCTCATGTTTTAAAAGGACTAAAGGTTCTGGATCTTGGACAAGTTTTTAGAGGACCAAGAATTTCTGGGCTTTGGCTCATGTTTTCAAAGGACCAAAGGTTTTGGATCTTGGACATGTTTGCAGAGGATTAAGGATTTTTTCGAGGCTTTGGCTCATGTTTTTAGAGGACCAAAGGTTCTTAATCTTGGACATGTTTGCAGAGGACCAAGGATTTTGTCTGGGTTTTGGCTCATGTTTTTAGGGGACCAAAGGTTTTGGATCTTGGACATGTTTTCAAAGGACCAATAATTTTTTCTAGGCTTTGGCTCATATTTTTAGAGGACCAAAGGTTCTGGCTTTGACATATTTGCAAAGGACCAAGGATTTTTGGGCTTTAGCTCATGTTTTCAGAGGACCAAAGGTTTTGGTTCTTGGACATGTTTTCAAAGGACCAAAGATTTTTGGGCTTTAGCTCATGTTTTCAAAGGACCAAAGGTTCTAAATCATGGACATGTTTGCAGAGGATCAAGAATTTTTGGGCTTTGGTTCATGTTTTTAGAGGACTAAAGGTTATAGATCTTGGACATGTTTTCAAAGGATCAAGGATTTCTTGGCTCTGCCTCATGTTTTTAGAGGTCCAAAATTTTTGGATCTTAAACATGTTTTCAAAGGTTCAAGGATTTCTAGTCTTTAGCTCATGTTTTCAGAGGACCAAAGGTTATGGATCTTGGACATGTTTTCAGAGCACCAAGTATTTTTGGGCTTTGGCTCATGTTTCCAAAGGACCAAAGGTTCAGAATCTTGGACATATTTTTAGAGGACCAATAATTTCTGAAAGACATTATTCATGCTGATATGTGTGTGCCTTTTGCCCCAGTACCTGCAAAATAAGTATTTTTAATCAGTAACAAAGTTATTCATTGAAAATAATTTGACATACATGGCGAATGCCCCTAGTTTTGGACATATTCCATGCTTCGATGAATGTTGTGTGTGGATAGTTGACTTGATTTTGCACCTCTAGAGAATATGAAAGAGGATCATAACTTTATATTCTTGGTTCTTGCAGAAGAATTTAATAAAGATTTTTCTTGGAACTTCTTGAAATTTTTTTTGGGGTTCAAAGATTTGGAAATTTTGGATTTTGTTTTTGAAGGAATTGAAAATCTTGATTGATTTTTTTTTTTTGAAAGCAAACTAAGAACCCAATGCCCCTAATTCCAAGGCTTTTTGAAAATTTGGAAAGAATTGAAAATTTTGGATTGAAATTATATATATATATATATATATATATATATTTATTTATTTATTTATTTTTGGAGAAAACTAAGAACCCAATGCCCATAGTCCAAAGGCTTTCTAAAAATTTTCTCTTTTCTTTTCTTCTCTCTCTCTCTCTTGAAAGATATGGAATTTTTTTTTAGAAAAATTGAAAATCTTTCTTTTTTTTGAAAATTTTGACTTTTTTTTTTTTTTTCCTTTTTGTTTGATATATGAAGGTTTGTTCATTATCAAATAGTGAAGAAGATGAAGATGAAGATGAAGATGGAGTAAAAGTAATGAAGATTTATTCATGATGATTTTTTTTGTTGAAAAACCTATCCCTTGAATGCGAATAACTTCGGTTGGAAGTTGATGCGGATTTCTGGATAAGTCCTTGCTTACTTCCTGTAAAAAGATAATTTCAAATAGCAATGGATTTTGTCATTGAAATGAATTGGAAGTACTTAGACAATGCCCTTAGTTTGGGGCTTATTCCATACTTAGATTGAAGCTGAATTAATTTGATGTTGCGACCATTGGTGAACATGAAAGAAGATCACAATCCATCATCTTTGGTTTCTAGATTTTGCCTTTCTTTCTCTAGCTTGTTAGAAACCAGTAATTATGAAAACATTTTTGGCCAATGCCCTTAGTGTGGACATGCTTGCAAAAAAATAGATTAATGCCTCAAATAAAAGCATGCTTTCATGCGAGAAGGACATATCTACACACAATATAAATAAGCCAATGCCCCAAGTTTGAGCATGCTAGATGCAAAACAAATGAGCTTAGCCTAACATGCACCCAAACAATTTTGTCACATTATTTTGAATTTGTTCCCCAAGGTTGTTTGGGTGATTGGGACTGGGCCTTTGAAAGGCTACCTACGTACCTCTCTTGTAGAGGATCAGATCAAGATGTAGTTCAAGAGAACTGGATTTTGGAAGAGAATTTTAAAAAAAATTATCTATTTTTTTTATTGAACAAAAGGTGATCCTTTGAACAACCATTTTGGCAAATCAAAGTGTTTAAGAATCAAACAACTTTCTCTGATTAGGAAGGATCAAGATCATTAAACTCATGTAATCAAATTTGCTTCTTCCTTTTGAGTATTGTTAGAATAAGTCTCCAAAGGCAATGGAATGTGACAATATTTAGAAATCACACTGTTAGGTGCAAACAAGGAGAGTGCTCCAAGTGTGGAAGTTCTTTTGAGTCATTTGAGGATTTGACTTTTATTTTTTGGAGATATCAACTAGTAGGGCTTGAAAATCTTAAGCATTTTTCCTTTTTAATTCAAGAGAAAATATTATTAGAGTTTAAGATGTGCCTACAATTAGCAAGACTTCAAGGAGGTCTTATTCATGGGTTGTAATGTAGGCCGGGTTCAGGTTATGAAATGAAAGATAAAAAAGGCTCAAAACCCCTATAATATTCCCCCTAAAATATGCATTACTTAGAAATCAAGTATTAGAGGAGTTTTCCCATTTCTTCCTTGTCATCTTCTCACTAGTCTTTATTGTCACTTGTGTCAACATTTGTTTTTATGATCATTCCTCTTGAATCATACCTCTAGACTTTCAATTTGTACAATCCTTTTCTTTTTAGGCTACATCTTCAAGTTTTCAATTTGCTAGGATTTCCCCCCCCCCTTTTTTTTCTTTTCCTTTTCTTCTTTTCTTTGGCCCTAACTTTTGCCTAAATTGCCCTTTTGGGTTTTCAGCTTAGCGGGCTTTTCTTTTTCTTTTTCTTTTGTCTTTCATCTCTTGATTAAATGAACTTTTTTGGGGATCTTTTGTCTTCCTTGTTTTCTCAACTTAAGTCATTTTGATGCACTCTCTAGACTTCTTTCTTGCCTCAATGCGCTTGCACATATCTATGCTTGATGAATCTTTTCCTTTTTTGATAAACTCTCTTTTAAATGAATCTTGTATTCCCCTTGGCATGATGAGTTTTAGGCTCTTTAAACTTAATGCACACTTTTTTTTTTCTCTCACATCATGGGATTTCATTTCTCTTTCCTTGATTAAGTGAAACCTCATTTTTCTTTGATATTCTCTTATCTTTAGTGGATTTATGCCAAAAAATAAAAGCTAAATGTTTGAAGGCTCAAATGGGCTAGCAATGGATAACGAACATTCTAAGTAATAGGAAATAATTTGGTTTAACCAAAGATAGCCTCTTATCCCTAGTAATCTTAACTTGTAGGCACAGTGACTCAAGTTCTTTTAATAAATTCATCTTAAAAGAAAAAGCATGAATGCTCTAATGTTGTGAAATAAAAGACTTTTGAAAATTGGATCAAATGCATGGATTCTTGGGATTTTCTGATGGATGGATTCTTTTTTATTGCCTTTTAAGATCATGTCTTCTTATATTATAAGTCAAGTAGCAAAAGTCTTTACATGAATCAAAAGAAATTAATCATTCATTGATACAAGTTGATTGCTCGAACCTTTAAACATCAAGATTTAAAAAAAGTTTTATCCAAAGGATCCTTATGTGCCATTTCGAAAGGAGATTTTTTTTTCTCAAAATCCTTGAAAGAAAAAAATTGGGTCTTTTTGAAAAAGTCACTAGGAAGTTCAATGCCCCCTAGCTCAAAGAATTTTTTTTCTCTCTTTTTTTGAAAGATTTGGAAATCTTGATTTTTCTTTTTGGTTTTTTTTTTTTTTGTTTAAATATATATACATGAACAAAGTACGTCAAATGCTACATAAAATTTTAGAATCAAAGAATCATAGAAATATGGAACAAACAAACTTTAAGCTTAACCATGATATTGTAAACCTAATGTGGAGTGAGGCACAGTTAGGCCGCTTGCTTCTTCTTGGTCCATTGTGGATTCTTGAGACTTGGTAGGCTTGAACCTTGATTACGATATTTGGTCTTTGCTTGAAATGCCTTAGCCTTGCATTTGGAAGGCTTGAACCTTGATTATGATCTTTTGGTATTTTCTTAAAAGGGCTTGACCTTAAACTTGGAAGGCATGCATCTTGTGAACTTTTGGCCTTTGCTCTTGATCGTGCGTTTACACCTTTGATGGGCTCAAATGTTGGGCTTAGACCCATTTTAAGAAACAATTTTGGGCTTCCATGCCAAGTAGAGTTCAATCATAGGCTTTTAGGCTTGAGTTTATTCATAGCATGCATGGTTCAAACAACTATGATAGGCCTAAGCTTTGGACTTAAGCTTAAAATGGTTCAAACAACGGCCAAACACGTGCATAATGCGATGAAATTTACTTTGACTGACCTAAGGGTAGGTTTTATGAGCTTTTACAACATGGATAGAAGGTAGGTGAAAGGTGCCCACAGGCTAGGATGTCGTATCTCCCAACTTGTGATGCTATGAGTGTCGCGTTGGTCCAAACAATACAGTTTATCCCTATGAATCACCATGGCATAACCATGATGATACTTGTCGTGGTTGGTGGTAGGTTCACCACTGGGTATGTGAGTCTCAGGAAGACCATAATCCACGGTTTACTACCAGGCTTCCAAGCTAGCACTCAAATAAAATAAATTTCGTTCAAGCAAATGATATATATATATATATATATATATATATATATATATTAGACATATTATATACAAAATAGAAATAAATAAAAAACAATGACATGGTTGGCCACTATAAACTAATTGAAGCTTAACCCTCAGTAGTCCCTAGTGGAGTTGCCACTGTGAGAGACCACACCTCCAGCCTTTTTTTGGTGTTGGGCTAAACCCATGTGAATGGGTGGAGTCGTTTTATTATCAGTCAAAATGAAGGTTCAACCGATTATATTTTCCTCATTAGATTAAGGGTTTTACAATGGAGTCGCCACTTATTTAATTATAAAAAAAAAATTCGAAAACCATAATTGAAAAATTCATTATTTTATTGATTTGATAATGAATGTACATTGATTATAGGAAATTACATAGCTTTGGTCCTAGGTACAATCTAAAATAAAGTACATGGCTTTATTTCCTAATTACAATCTAGAGATTGAAAATTACATGGATAAGTAGCTGATTTACTAACCCTTAATTTAAGCTCAGAGACTACATTACAAGAAGGTGTTAAGCACCCACCTTGCTGGTGAAACTAGTCTTTTAGATTATAGTGGCCATTATCATATCATCCAAATCACTCAATTGCATGATGAATTGTAATGTGTGTGCATGTAATGAACCCTAATTCAATTTATCAATCCTTGCATTTGGATTGAAAAATAAATTCTAGTGAATATGTGTGAATGGTGATATCCTAGATTCAAGGATTTGAGAGAATTATTAAACAAACATGTTTTCATTTTTTTTTATATGGATTTAAGATCAAAGCTAGTGTTATGCATGAACTTGTGATGAACAACCAAGAACATGTGAAGAATGCATATGAATATTTAAGAACATTCAAACATATTCAAGGAATTTAAATAAACACTAGCATGCTCCAATCTTAATCTCATCATAATAATATAAAAAACAAGTTAGGAAAAGGAATTATACCTATATGCAAGATCAGAACGGTGGAGGAGGAGACCTTTGATGGAGGTCCTAAGGGTGGAGTAGAAAAGAAGAACTAGGAGAGAGAGAGAGTAAGTCTCACTCAATACCTTGAATCTTAGGAAGACCAAGATATGACAAGACTACTCTACTTCACTAGAATTCAAGAGAGGAGAAGAGAGGCGTTCTTTCTATGTCTTGAATGGAGGAAAGGGAGGGTTTATGTAGTAGTAATGGAAAAAATATGAAGGGAATATCATTTAATAAGGGTTGACAAATGATCAAAAGGAATCATAAACCTAAACTACATTTCATATTTTAGGGAAAGTTGGTGCATAATGTAGAGATTGGTGAGAGTGATGAGCAAGCAAAATTTGATTTTCCCGTAGCAACTGTAATAGCCCGCAGAGCCAAATTCAAAAAATAATATCTTACTCAATTCTGATCGGAATTGTCTAGTCCTTATGCTCAAATTGAAGTCCTAGATGTCTAGAATCTGGAAAAAGTAACCTCGCTCATAGATTCAAAATGTTCAGAGAGATATCAATGAAATGGTGAGTAGATATCAATTAACATTAATAGGTCCCAAAATTAGTTTATACTTAAAATTAATAGGCTCCAATCACTTCCATTTTAGACTTAATATCTTACCATAAGATGTAATCTTAACAAATCAAATTATGACACGTCATTAATCTCAAATTGATTATAATTATAACCAATTAAAATCAATCGTTGATAATCACATATAGTAGGACTCAATTTGTGATAGTGCATCTCAACCATTGAAACTTGATTTGATGATAACTTTCAATCTGATGGTTCGATTAAGACTAATGACCAGTCGATTGATCGTTACAACATCAAGATCATTTTGATAAAATGAGATTAAAGATCTAAGGGCCAGAATTAAGATTCCTATTTCCAAGGTGAAATTACCTCTTTACCCTCTGTTGGGGCATTTTTTTTATTCGTCTCCCATATGATGTTAGGGGAGTCAAGATCAAGACTCGACTTTAGGCTTGAAACATGGCGCAAAGGCTATCGGTGAAGTGTGAAAGGCCCATTTTGCTCAGGGTCTAAGTTGCATCCAACAAAGATTATAATAAGGCCCCAAAAATACCTTTTGCAAAAATAAGCTAGCACAAAGGATTGCCCACCACAATAAGTGCTTAAATAATAGTCTAGCAGTAAGTAAGAGAAACATTCAACGATAGATGTTTGGAAAATCAATAAATGTATTTGCATAGTAAAAATTATACGATTCCTCCATAGTTGGTTAATATAAAAGTGGGTCCATTATAATAAGTACACGAAAGGAAAAATAGTCCAGTAGTGAATATGACAAACATCTAGTGGTAGATGCTGACAGATTAATAAGTGCGTTTACATTAAAAAAATCATATGTTTTTCTTATTATTATTAAGTCAACATAAGGGAACACATCCATCGTATCCAAGACATTATGACTTTCATCATAACAACAATAAATAAGGGTTAAAGGCTTCGTAATTACAAGAAAAAAAGAAAACACATAGGAAGGAATGAAGGGAGAGAGAGATTCCAGCTCAGTGGAGCAAATATTGAGCTACAATTTTTGGGGAATATATATATGTGGCGTGAATAAGGTAGTATAGGTTGTTTTGAGTGAGTGGGTATGTAAGCTTATGATGGTATGATAGAGTTAATGCTGAAACTAAGTCTTTAATGAGTAACGGGTTGTTTATGACTAATTAATGAGTATTTATAGGCTGTGAATATGTAGAAAAAGAATGAGAATGTCTGAAGCTAAGTGAGTGTGGGCTAAGGGAATGATTTATAAGCTTGGGGAGAGTTGAACCACAAGCAAAGTGATAAGAAAATCAGAAATTTCAAAGGGCTTTAGTGTGTCTATTTTAAGGTGTTGGAATTGTCTGAGAAGATGGAATGTGATGTTTATAGGTAAGTGCAAATGAACATTTATGGACTAAAGGCTAGTTTTTTAACTAAGGGACTGACTTATAGGCTGAAAATAGCATGATGAGTGAGGAATTTTATGATAAGATTTGTTGTCTTCCATGAGTTAATAGTAGTTCCCTTTTATAGTGAAACTAAGGGATTGATTAGCAAAAGTCCAAAAATGTAGGATTGATCAGGGGCAGGACAACAGACTTAATTATCCTAGGATTTAACCTAAAATGGGAGATTTATTTTTGGGGCTATTTTGCTTTTTTGGGCAATTTCACACATGGGTAAAAATTAGCATAACCTTGCATTAAATGTTAAGAATTCTGAGATTATGTTCAGCCAATGGGATTAAGGCAGGTATTAAGGAGGAATCCTAGTGCTGCAACTAAGATTTGGAGCCCAACATCCCAAGACAGGTGTCAAAAGTTAAGTCCACTTCAAAGGGTTCCGCTAGAGATCCCTTTATGCCTTTCAAACCACATGTTCCCAAATTTTCCCCTTTAGAATTCATGGGCTTGGTTCATGAACCAATTACATACAATTTTAGTAATAAAATAAACTACTTGGTTGAGGATTTCATGAGCTTGGAGGTCTTGGTTATGGCTTCCTTGAGTTGTGACCAAAACTCAGGGAAGAAGGGTATTTATTGCCCATTAGCCTTTAGGTGTCAGCCTCTAGTACTGTTCATGTCAGAGTTGGCAATGGGACAAGTGGCCACCTCCTAATTTGGTTTGGGAGCTTGGTTGCTTCTTGAGGTAACTTTCAGCGAAAGGCAGAACTGAATGGAGTTTTCCAGCGAGGTCAGTTTGCACACATGGGCTGTTTTGGCTGAGATTTCATGTTAGGTTTGGCCATGAGGCTGAGTATTTTGGTGAGTCTCTGACTTGGTGGTTCTCTCCACTTGGGCCTATCCTTTTGCTTTATCATTGTGAGCCCTACGAAATAGACAAAGCTACCATATATTGACATGGATTTTTATTTCACATGGGTTTTAGTAGATAGTGGAAATAAAATGAATCCATGAACTTTAATAAATATTTATGATAGGTTTTGGGTATTAATTTTCATGGGCTTTAAATAACAACTTGTATAGTTTCTCATAATTTTGCTATGAATTATTTTGTAAATGATATTTTCTTTGGGCTTTTAAATAATGACCTCCAATATTTCTTAAGAATAATATTTACCATGGGTGTTAAATAGAGGCAATATCCATGAATTTTAAATAAAACATGGTAACAACCACTATAGTGGAATAATGTGATATTCCCATGTTTTTTAATGAATAATCATCATAAGGTAAATAATTATCATGAGGTTTGGAAATAAATATTAAGAATGTATAAGGTAAATAGTGACCATGGGTTCTTATATAAATTCCATGAATTTATATTATGGTTGAAATAAATAAATTTCATAGGTCTAAAATAAATAATCATAACTTTTCATGGGCTTTTATATTAGTAACACAAATTCATAATTCTCCATGGGCTTGATATATGTTTGCCATAGGTTTTGGAAAAATGAATAGTGTTACATAACATAAATAGTTACCATGGGTTTATAATATGGTGTGAAATAAATAAATATTATGGGTTTAAAATAAATCATAACTTTCCATGGGTTTTTATATTAGTAACACAAATTCATAATTCTCCATGAGCTTGATATATGTTTGTCATGAGTTTTGGAAAAATGAATAGTGTCACATAACATAAAAGGATACCATGGGTTTTATAAGATAGATTTCATAGGTTTGTAATATTTTAGTAATAGGTTTAAGAACTTAAAATATTGTTAATCATTGGACTTTAAGTGAAATACTTATGATATAGTATTTTGCCAAGTATTTATAACTTTGGGGTTTTTACAAAATAGTGCCAAGTAGTTAGCTTAGGATTTAATAGTGCCAATGTAAGTTGGGCTTTTGATATTGCCAATGAGAATTGGGTTTTGATATTGCCAATAAGAATTGAATTCTAAATATTGTCAGCTTGAATTGGGCTTTGATATTGCCAATAAGAATTGGGTTTTGATGTTGCCAATGAAAATTGGGCTTTGAAATTGCCAATGTGAATTGGGTTTTGGATATATAAATTGTCAAGAGTTTAAACCATGGGCTTTGATTATGGATTTGAATTCCATTGATAAAATTGTCATGGATTTAAATCATGAGCTTTGATTATGGATTTGAATTCCATTGATAAAATTGTTTTGCCATGGACTTGAATCATGGACTTTTCAATTATTGCTGAACATAAGTATTTTTGGGCTTTAAATATAATATGATGTGTATATTAGACTCATAGGGCCAGTTTTGGGCTAAGCTAAATAATAATAATAAAATTGGATAAAATTTGAGTTTTTTTTGGCTTTTTTTGTGATAGTTTGTATCATGATCCAATTTAGATAATGAGATGTACGGTCACAGTTTGCACTTAAGCCCAATAGTAGAAAGGGTATAGGCCCAAATAGCCAATACAATGGTAATGGCTCAAGATCAAAAAACAATATTGATGGACAAGTTTATATGATGAAAAATTGTCCTCGGACTTAAGCCAAGGAGATAGGTCCTAGACTTATTTCTTCTTAAAGGAAGATTACAAAAATATTCAGTCTACTGTGTTTTTTTTTCTCTCTTTTTTGATCCCCCATTTCTGAATGTCTCCTCCTCATTTTATATCATTTTTCTTCTTCCCTATATCCTCAACGTATGGATCAAATTACTAGTTTGGATACTTGTCCCGTCAGCCCCTCCTTGAAGCCTTTGGAGGTAGCTGTAAGGCTGAACCCTGATGCTCAGACATTACCTCCTCATTAATGCAGCCAGAGAGTTAGCTGCAGAACATACAATGTGGTGACAACAACTTTTTTCTTAGATATTCCATGGCCCTTCCTTGTCCTATACTCTTACCATGTACATCCTTATCTATAGGATCTCATAGAAGGTTGCTTCTGGTAGACAAACCATCTCTCTCAACCTCGGCTTTACTCTGCCAAGGAAATATTCCACCTCGAACCACCTTCTTGGATGACCTTAATCAGGCTTTATCATTTTAATTTCCAACCCGGACCCTTGAGAGGATATTTTCCTGTTTTCGAACTTCCTAATGTCCTCGGATTGGGCCATTGGCCCAATACATACATAGACATATACTCTGGGGCCCATTGACCCTACATGAGATATGAAATATTTGTGATTAACATTATAGTAGAGCAAAAAATATTTGAAAAAACCCAATAACTTATTAGTGGTATTTGAAAATAAATAGATGGTACTTAAATAAAATTAGGTGTAAAAGAAAGTACCCAAACACCCTTCATGTGAGGTTAAATACGAGTTGCAAAATGAGGTGTCAACAATATAATAGTTAAGAAAAATATTATCATTCATTACTTTATAAATTCTTAAACATACTAGATAAAATCCACTATAACTCTTTTCATTTCTTTCCATTCGTTTATGATATACCCATTTTTTTCAATTTTTTTTATAAACTCCCAAATGGGTTAGAATAAAACTAAAAAACTTCTAAATTTCCAGGCCTTAAATAAAATTTAGATCCTATTTGATATGTTATTGAAATTATATATATAAAAAAAAACATTTTTTTGAAGAAAATAGCAAAATGAAATTTTATGTTACTTTTTAATTAAAAAAACATGGTTAAAATGAGAAGGAAAGAACAATCTTTCATTAGTTAGTCTCAACCACAAGTACCTTCCCCTCCCCCCTCCACCCTTCCTGTAGACACCTTATTTCGTGCCCAATTAATAAACTTAATCTCCAATTCCAATGATGAGCTCGGCATGTCTACAAAAGGTAATTGAAGTTATGTTGGTTGTTTGGAAGTAATCACAATTCAAAAGTGCTCAAATCGCTTGAAAACGATGTTGAATAATAACCTTCGCTTACTTTTATGACCATAACTTTTTGCTCCACAAAGAATGTTTGAGTGACATTTGTTTCATTGGAAAGTAGACATCATGGGCTTCAATTTGAACACAAATATTGCCTAATTTGGATTTATATTGAGTACGTTATAGCCGTTTGAAGTCGAACCATCAAAGCTATCAAAATTAAGGTTTCTAGGGATGCATGCATATGCATGAAGCATGCGTGCATGCGCATCCCCAAACCTGTGTATGCAGGCCAAATTCCACAAGCCCAGAACTTCATTTTTTAGGGCCCAAAGCCTCCCTCTTTGATGGGTCTCGGCCCCTAAACCATTTGGAACATTCAAAACCCTCTAAATGGGTCTGAAAGCCCTAGTTTAAACATTATGCCTCCAAACTCAAACCCTAGTGAGAGAGAGTTGTTTTTTGACCTAAACTCTTTTTTTCTCTAAACTTTCTACAGACGCAACCATGAGCATGTTTTTTGGTTCTTCAAAAACTCTCTTTACAGTATTAGGGTAGAATCTACTTTCTAATCTAAATAATAATAAAATAAAATAAAAACTTTTTTCAAATAATATTTTCAAGAACCTTTTGATTTTGATTTGTGATTACCTATGAACCATTGAAAAATTTGATTCCTTTGATTATTACTTGATCTTGTTGTGTAGGCATTGAGGGCCTGATTAAAATATCATTCAGGTTGTGTTCCATAAGTATGGTAAGTCTCTCTTCATAGTTTTTCCTTGATTTGGATTATTTTTGTGTTCTTGTTATTCTTAATTTTATTTTGTTATGTATTCTTAGAAATATGATTTGATTCGTTTGGTTTCAATTTGTTATGTCTCATCATGTTTTGATTAATGAGTTGAATAATTGGATATATTAATGAACATGTTTTGATGTGTTATATGTTGCTCTTGTTTGTTGTTAGATTCAATGCATATTTAGGAATAGTTTTTGTTTTGTTTATTTTCATTTTGTTTGTCATTGATATCTTTGTTGCTAGTTTAGGTTGTTTAGTTGTGTATTAAAAGTATGCTAGGGTTTGTTAAATTGTTGTTTGGCCAGAAACGCAGATTTAGGACTCTTGCAATTTTATTTGTTCTGCTTAGTTTTAATCAAATGTATAGGTCTTGTTGAGTCTAGTTTTCACATGTTTAGGTCTAGGGTTAGTAGAATAACATGTTTCACATGCTTTGATTGTTGAATTGATAATTAGGGTTATTTCTTTGATGAATCACATGAACATGCATATGAACTTGAATATGCATTGATGCATAGGTGTTGAGGTGTTATGGTGTAGCAAGGTAAGTGAAGGTAATCATGCATATGAATATGAACGTGCATCTTTGAATATGATGATTGGTCTCCTTGATTGATGAATACCATGAGGCTAGGTTTAAACGATTGAATATACTTGATGATTAACACATTGTTGATGTTTCTGCCTTGTGATATACTTGTTGCCCTTGAATATATATATGTGTGTGTGTGTGTGTGTGCACGCGCTAGATGAATGGTAGGACTTTATGCTATGGATGAGTGTGGGACATATGTCATGTTTGGATATTAGATGCATGTTAGTGTGTGTGAGTTTAAAATAACATATTAGAGGACCCTTTGATGGAATTAGGATTTAGAACACAATGAGTGAAGGCCGACTTACAAGTCAGGTGGGGTTAGGTGCCTAATAACTTCCCATCCTCATACCTAAACTCTGGACACATGCTCTAGTAAAGATCAGTCATTCCACAAAGGTGCTATATTTATGGTTGTTAGACCTAATCTAGGTGGTGACCTCAGCTCACTCCATCTCTCAATAACTTAGCTTTCTTTGTGAAAAGAAATGGGGAGGTATGAGCCCTTTTTAAAACTCCCCCTTTATCATATATTACATAATAGAAATTGAGTCAAAAGGTTCCGCTAAGTGGTAATCTTTTTTTTTTTTTAGAGTTTCAACGTGTAACACCCATTTCTGATGATAGTTCTTTATTATCAGATTAAGACACCAATCAGTTTTTGGCATAGGCGATGATTAAACCTCAAATATCTTATTTAATCATCAAAGACTTTACTAATTGAGCTAATTAAAACCCACGCAAAGTGGTAATCTTTCTTTGCCACAAATGCTTATACTTTTATTACTTATTAAAATAGTTTGTTCTTAGATTAAACTCTATTACCTAAGTTTAGGAAATTTAAAATTTTACTTCAACTAAAATTCTAGTAACAAAAGTTTCAAATAATTATGTTTAAAATATTTGATTTAATTCTTTTGATTATATATATATATATATATATATAATTTTTTTATATTTTAATATTATAAAATTTACACATTAAATACCACACAATATTAGACGTTGTAAAATTAATATGTTTTTGTCATGTGATTCATTAATTATTAAGATAGTTAATTTCTTAAAAGTACAATTCTATTAAAGATTAAGTGGTTCACAAATTAAGAATATATTCAATATATTTACATATTATGGGCATAATGATAACCATTGAATTTTAATAGATATAATACCACCACCCTCTTATAAAAAAAAATTATACCACCAAATATTTAAATTCTTTAATATGTCATCACTACCTTTTAATATTTTTCTTTGTAGTGTGCATCATTCCACTCAGGTCCACAGGAAACATATTCCTCCACATATGGTTAAACAAATCCCTTCTAGTTTTTTAACAACATCAACAGCAAAAACCCCTTTTAAGAACATCTTTTTCTTCCAAAAGCAACGACTTTGTTTTCTCTTTTGGAGTAAAATTGCCAATAAGTCATGGGAAAGGGCCTAATGTGGGGACTCAACTTCTATGTGTGACAGAGGGCAACCTTATGCCATTTAATTGGTTAGAAGTTTGGGACCAATGTTTTTAAAATTAAACCATCTAAAGAACCTATATATATATATATATATATGAGTCGTTAGAGTTTTTTTGGGTGGAAATGGAATTAAAAGCTGAGGCGGAACTGTGACGACTAATGACATTATGATGAATTTAATAATTAATTGAAATACAAATAATAGATTGGATTTGAAAAAAAACAAAACAAAACAAAACAGACCAAAATTAATAATATAAGAAAATTTAAACAACTTTTAAATATATTTTCACAATTTTTATAAGGCAAATAAAAAATTAAAAAAGTATAAATAATCATATAAATCATATGTTTTTTTAAAATTTGATAGTTGAGAGGGTGAGATTTAAAAATGGAGAAACTACACTTTGTCCACCTGTGGTTTGCTCGAAAAATACTTTACCTACCTGTGATTTACAAATTGACACTTTAGTCAGCTAAGGTTAGCTCTATTTGTCTCTTATTACCCACTTCTGTTAAAAACAAGGATAAATTTTTCTTTTTTGTAAAAATTATAACATAACTTCTATATCCTCTTTTCATTAATCAACTTTTAGATCTTCCATTTTAACACATTAAAACTTGAAATGGTGGTATCATATAAAATAGATGGTGCACTAATCATAATCTACTATCACTACAAAAAAATAAGGTTATCCCAGCGTTTTCAAAACCGCTAGGATAGCCCCAGAAAACGCTGGAACAGGGTCAAAATTCCTATCCCGGCGTTTTTTTCCCGACGCTTCAAAACCGGCGCGCAGTGACAGCCGGTGTAGGGTCGCAGGACCTATACCAGCGCTTTTCACAAGCGCCGGTATAGATACTGCCTATGCCAGCGCTTTCAAAAGCGCTGGTATAGGCCTTTTAAGTTATACTCATTCAAGGCCTATACCAGCGCTTTTAAGATCGCTGGAATAGGTACTACCTATTCCAGCGATCTTAAAAGCGCTGGTATAGGCCTTGAATGAATATAATTTAAAAGGCCTATACCAGCGCTTTCATAGGTAGTACCTATTCCAACGCTTTCATAAGCGCTGGTATAGGTCTTAGACGAGTATAATTTAAAAGGCCTATACCAATGCTTTTAAAAACGCTGGCATAGGCAGTACCTATGCAGTACCTATGCCAGTGCTTTAATAAGCGCTAGTATAGGTCTTGAACGAGTATAATTTAAAAGGCCTATACCAGCGCTCTTGAAAGCGCTAGCATAGGCAGTACCTATTCTAGCGTTCTCAAAAGCACTAGTGTAATTTTTAGCACTTGTAATTTTTTTTTAATGTACATACAATGCATATTTTCCAATAGCAAATACAATACCACATTAAACCAATAAACTAAATATATTTAATTACACCCCCCCCTAAAACCCAGAAAATGACGAAAATACCTCCAAAACCTAAAAAAAGACCAAAATACCCCCAAAACCTATAAAATTACCAAAATACTTCCGAACCCTAGAAATTTAACGAAATAACCAAAAAATCTAAAAATCTCGGCCCTTTTTTAGGTTTAGGGGGTATTTTGGTCATTTTTGAGATTTAGGGTTTATTTTAGTTATTTTTAGGCTTCGGGGGTATTTCGGTCATTTTTTAAAGGTTTTTGGGGGATGTTTTGGTCATTTTTTAGATTTTGGTGGGTATTTTAGTCATTTTTTTAGGTTTCAAGGTATTTCGGGCATTGTCTAAATTTAGGGGCTATTTTGGTAATTTTTTGGGTTTTAGGGGTATTTTAGACATTTTTTCGATTACAAGGTAATTTAGTAATTTTTACAAGTTTTGGGGTATTTTGGTCATTTTATAGGTTTCGGGGGTATTTTGGTAATTTTTGGGTTTCGGGGGTTTTTTGGTCATTTTATGATTTTGGGGTATTTTGGTCATTTCTTAGGTTTGAGGGTATTTTGGTCATTTTTTAGGTTTGAGGGTATTTTGGTCATTTCTTTTAATTTCAGAGGTATTTTGGTCATTTTCTAGAAATTTAGATTTTATGTTATTTATTTAAATTTTAGATGGGTTTTAGTGGGTATTAGTGGGTTTATCCATTAAAACTCATATAATTAAATAACCAAAAATACATAATAGGTGACCTATCCCAGTGCTTCCAAAAGCGCTGGAATAGGCCTCTCTGCATTCCCTTACGGAGAGAGGTCTATCCCAACGCTTTTTGAAGCACTGGAACAAGTAGCCCTATTCCAGCGCTTCCAAAAGCGCTGGTAAAGGCCTCTCTCCATTCCCTTATGGGGAGAGGCCTATCCCAGTGCGTTTTGAAGCGCTGGAAAAGGTGGACCCTATTCCAGCTCTTCGAAAAGCGCTGGTATAGGCCTCTCTCTATTCCCTTATGGAAAGGGGCCTATCCCAGCGCTTTTTGAAGCACTGGAACAGGTGGACCCTATTCCAGTGCTTCAAAAAGCGCTGGTATAGGCCTTTCTCCATTCCCTTATAGAAAGTGGCCTATTCCAGCGCTTTTTGAAGTGCTGGAATAGGTGGAGCCTATTCCAGCGCTTTTAAAAGCGCCGAGATAGGTCTTCCCTGTAAGGGAAATTAATAGCCCTAGTCCAGTGCAATAAGGAGACCTATACCAGCGTTTTTGAAAACCGCCGCTATAGGCCTCCTACTATAGCGATTTGTAAAACGCCGGTTTTAAGCTGTTGTAATAGGGTTTCCTATACCAGCGCTTTCAAAAAGTGCTGGTACAGGCTTATCTATTGCGGCAGTTTTTAAAAGTGCCGGGAAAAAAACGCTGGGATAGGAAGATTTTTTTGTAGTGCATTGAAAGAAGTTCTGAAATTTGTGTAGCATTATTGAGAATTATAACATTCTTTGAACTTGTACCGAACACCAGCTTCAACCAAAAATAATCTCTAAAGCCCCATTCAATAGTGATCATGAAATTAGTTTGAGAGTAACAACTATGATTTTGGCAATAAAAGCTTTACAAGAAATTCTCATAAATGAAACCATATTATTTTTTTCTCAAGGTACAGTAAGCCATGAAATTTTAAATCTTCAAAGTTCAAACAATTACTAAAAGAAATAAATAAATACACACTGTGATTCAGTCTCCCTGTAACTCAAGTCTATGGTCTTGTACCCATCCCTAAAATCAATCCACTGCTCCATCCTCCACACTATCTTCTCCCACTCGACCATATACCAAACAATCCATCAATACAAATACAAAATGTGAATTAAAGAAATGATGATTTAACATTTTTAAAAAAAAAAAAAAAAAAAAAGTCAGACCTGATTACAATGATCTTGCACTCTTAATTCCAATAACAAAACCATTTTGAGATATTTCATAACTTCTGACTTGCCAATAATTTGATTTTTTATTGCTCTAGTTTTGGTTAATTGATTAGTTCTATATGGGAAAAAAAATTATTGTATTAAATAGGATCATAGATTTGAACAATTTGAGACTTTGGTCAATATAATTGGTAAGGAGTTCCTTGAGAGCCTGAGACAACACAATCAAGGAGTTAATTGGAACAGAATAATGAAATTATGGATGCTAGCAAACTGCATTCAAATTCAAAAAAGAAAAACTTCTATACCTAATCCTTTGTATTCAAGAAAGAACCATTGCAAACCAAATTCCTTCCTCGGTCTTCTCGTGCTCCACAAATCTTCCATTACCGCTTGAATCTACTGCCATCCAGGAAGTCTTGTGTTCGGACATAATGCCAACTTCAATTTATAATTGTCTCTAATATCTCTTGGTTTGGTTAAGTAAGCTAATACCAACATTCACAATGTCAGTTATACATGGTCTTATTCTAGTGCTTTAAATTTCAATATGATTTCAAGGAGATCTGTAAAAGTTAGATTATAATTTTTACAAAAAACCTAGCTTTTAGATCTTCTTTTCTCATGATTTTTTAGATTTTTATGTTTTGAGAGAAGAAAGATGTAAAATGGTAAAAAAAAAACAAATTTACCCATATTTTAACAAAGATGGGTAATTGAAGACAAACGAAGCTAACCTCAGATAGGTAAAGTGCCAATTTTTAAACCACAAGTAAAATGTTTTTTGGGTAAACCATCGGTAGGCCAAGTGTAATTTCCACTTTAAATTTTGGACATCTCCGTTAGAAATACTAGAAAGTATTAGTTAAAGAGAAATGATATGTCCACAACATTTTTACAACAAATCCTAAGTGGCAGGTTGTTACTAGTTGTTATTGTTAGGGCAAAACAGTAATCTTAGTGTTAGGTTTAAATTTGAATCAATAACAACTAATCACCTGTAATTTGTTGTGAAAATGTTGTAAAAATATTGTGAACATAGCATTTCTTATTATTTAAATTACAAAGCTCTTAATAATGACGTAGATATTAATTAGTCCTTCTTGTACAAAGCACTTTGATTTAAATTGGCATCATTTTCAACGTAAAAATATATTTTTTTTCATTAACTAATATATTAATATGCATGTTTGTCATTTGAACCATCAAGTGTGTTAGGAACTTAGGAAAGAAATGCCAAAATGGGCAGTGATGATTGATGAAGGTGGATTGTGGGGACTCATTTTGACAAGGTGTGGGAAAGGGGTTGAATTCAAATAAATGGTTTAGTTGTTCTTTAACTAACATGACAAAAACTTGTACATCCTCTTCTTTCTTTCTTTCTTTCTTTCTTTTTTTTTTAGAGTTTCAATTCGCTCTTAATAATAGCTCTTTATTATCAAACTAAGACACTAATTAGTTTTTGGTATAGGCGTAGATTGAACCCTAAATCTCTTATTCAACCATCAGAAATTTTACCAATTGAGCTAACTAGAACCCATAACATACACATCTTAATCTTGCTGATTGATGTGTAAAATACTTAGGGGGTTATTTGGTTTAGAATAATAAGTGGTGTATTTTGTTTTCATTTTTAGTTTTCAGTGGTACCATCCACTAAAAAGTTAGTTTGGTTATGGTATTTGTAATTTTTTTTTTTTTTTAGTATCAAAAAAGTGAGTTTGAATATAAATATTGAATACACCTTTTTGCAGTTTTCATGTTCATTTACGCTTTATTTGTTTCAGCATTAACATTTTCTGGAAAATGATTCATTTCCCAAATAGCCTTTTTCTAAAAAACTATATCATTTTCTAGTGTTTGGTAACGATCTTGAAAATGAGCTTAAGAATGTTTTTTGGTGTTTGGTATGCAAATTTTTATTTTTATTTTTATATTTCTTGTGTAATTTAAAATATGTGTATTATGTAAACCAACTAATGTAATCAATATAAATAATAATAATAAACCAAGAATGAATTTAGTTTTCATACTAAAATTTTGACAATAAATACAATCAAAATTAGTTGTCGAATTTTCATGATCTCTATCACTCATCTTGCTCATATATATGGACAAGAACGTCCACACACACACACACACACACACATATCAACCATTTATCTATATTCATAAAATTGAGAGAGGAATACATCTTTAATAAGTACAAATAATAATAATTTTTAATTGTCTACTCTTTTTGTTGGTACACTAATTGTTTAATATGGTCAACCATAAGTCTTTAATATTACTCAAAATTATGTATTTATATAATATATCTACATAATATATCATTACTACATAGTATCTGCATAATGTATCAGTCAACAAAAAAGATTATCCTATGTAAAACCAATTTAGAGCCATATAGGCACTACGTTTAAAATATTCGTCTTTTACTTCATTCATTCATTATTTCTTCTTTTTATTTTTATTTTTTTTAATACTTTTATGTGCAAAAAAAAAAAACTTCTACTTGGAATCCAACAAACCAAAAATTTCTTAGAGAAAAAATAAAATTAAGTTTGAAATTCAAAGTAAATAATTGAGATTTTGGTAGAGAGGAATGAAATAATTACTGAGCAATGAAGGAAAAAAAAATCTAATCAGAGAACTGTGTAATAAAGGGGAAGAGAAATATGGAGAGAGAGAGTGAGAGAGATCTATGGAAGAGGAGAGACCAAAGTTTGTGACAGTGAAGGTGTGAGGAAAGAAAAAGAAAATGGAAGAGAGAAAGAGTGAGAGAGCGTACTATGAGAGAGATATTGTTTTCCCAAAAAAAAAAAAAAAATTGGAAAACATCTATAAAAAACAAGCCTTATTTTTATTAGGATTTTCCATTGACTAAAGATAATTTTCCGTTAACCCTTTTTTTTTTTTTTTTGGTGCTACCAAACATTGAAAAATGTAGAAAACTATCTTTACAGAAAGTTTTCCAACAAAACAAACAAAGCGTCAAAATTAATACAGTTTCATTTTTGTTATATTGTTCAAAATAGTTGGGACCAACCAACTAACATATCCTACTCAATCAAGTCAAAAAAGGTGTTTTTTCCTAAAATAGGGAACAAGTGGCTAACCGGACAAGGGTGCATTTTGTACTTAAATTTTGTATTCAAAATAGGTTCCCAAACAAACACAAATGTGAAAATTGTGTCATTCTTCTTTATTCAAATTCCAAAAATGGCTACAGAAAAGTGAAAATATAAAGTAAATATACCATTTTTTTAACCAAACACCTCCTTAATGACTGGTCATAGGTTTGAAATTCTATTGATTTTTTATTAATAATTAACTCGATCAGATTTTAAAATTTTACTTAAGACCACGAAGTTGACGCGTGTCATCATTATAATGAATCTAATGCAACTGGATACTAGACAAAAGCCAAGTTTATAATTTGTAAGTGCAAAAAAATTTTAAAAAAAATGCTAAAATTGCAAGTTTTGTAGTTTAAAATTATGCATAAAATATAAGCTTATAGATCATAAGTAAATATACCGCTATTTTATATATATATATATATATATATATATTATAATAAAAAGAAAAGCTTACCATAAAACATTACCTCAATTCAGAATAAATTATTCATACTTTTAGACTTTAGACTTTAGCATACTAAGAAAACAAATAATATTAATAAGTTAATGCAAATAAGTTACCATTTTGCCCTTACAAAAATTCAAAAATTACAAAATTAAAAAAATAAAAACTTATTTCTGTATCGGTTGAAATGCAAGAAATCAACCGGTACGGCCAGTATTTAAACCGGTATAAAATGTTTGGTACTGGTGCACGTACCAGTATTGTATATACCGGCCAGTATGATACGGTATCAACCACCTTGATCTAGATATATATAATAAAAAAAATGCTTAATTTTAGTTATGAAAATTGTCAGAGTAAAGTTTGAATCGAAATAAGAAAATAGTTTCTAGGTGATTCTGTTTATATTAAAAGAGAGACCGTTGTGAAAATTTATTACAAAATCAATTATAATATGTTTTAGCACCATGAAAGAATGTAATAAATGATATTATTAAGTTAAATCTAATTTATGGAGAAAATATATATTGACTTCTTGAAATATGATTCTAAGGAAAAAAAAAAAGACTTCTTGAAATTGGAAAGATTTATAGATTTATTCAATGTAAACTACCATTTATGAAAAAAAAAAAACATATGTTAGAATAATATATATATATATATATTCAATTATTTATTTATTTTTATTTTAAAAAACATTTTATAGTTAGTTTGATCCCATAAGAAAAATATATGACTCCATCACCTCCATATCCACCCCATCCCCCCTCCCCCCATTTTAATGTTAAAATTTTAAAATATTGAGTAAATTTTAGGTAATAACCCCCCCCCCCTCTTTTTTTTTGAAAAAGTATAAATGTTCTTTAATTTATTGTTGTATCCTTTATTTTCCTTTAATATTGAATTTTTGTAATATATAAGTCATTAATTTCAAGAGCTTCTAGAGCATAGGTTTATATAAATATATAAGTAAATCTCTTTAGCAAAAGATTTTTTTTTTCAAAAATTAAGTCATACACATTTATATTGAGAATTTTGTTTTTGACATATTAGGGTATGTAGATCTCTTCAAGTATCGGACTATTCTCTCGGCATTAGATGTATGCAATCTCCCCATCCTACACACACACTAGATTATTATAGGGAGGGTTACCAAATAGCCCATTGCCAGGACCCAATGACCCACTGGGCTCATTGGCGACCTAGGTTGTTATTGTTGAGGCTCATGGTTAGCCTATTAGCCTAGTAGGTCGAGCAATGTGCTAGTTTTTATGCCCATGGGCATCCGATAGGCTAGCTCAATAAATCATAACTCATAACAAAAATATTTAAGGGAGGTATGAGTGATTAATCTTGAGAGATTATAGAGGAAGTTTTTAAAAAACTCCTCTAACCACTAAGATATTTAAAGTGATTGCATTAAACTTAGTTTACTAAATATATATATATATATATATATATATATATATTTTTTTCTAGTAGCTTAGCAATTTTGAATTAACCATTGGACATTTTTTTATTAAAAGAAAAAATCCATTTAAAGCCTTAATAAAAAAATTAAACAGATTTGATTGTAAAAAAATTAAAAATTAAAATAAGTTTTAAATTCTTTGATTATTTCTTTTAAAAAAATATTGATTATTCCCTAATAAAAATTGATTTTTTTCCTTATAAGGGGGAATTCCATAGGAATTGTCCCAATATACTAGCAAGAGGATTCAAACTCAAGATTTCATAGATATTATGAGGCCTAAGGAACTACCTAGTCAACTACTTGAGGTTGTATTAAGAGAGTTAGTGTGCGTTTGGAATGAGCTGAATTTTTAAGCTTATCTCCAATTTCAGCTTATTTTTGTTACTATTCATAGGTCTCATTATAGTTTTTAGTACTATTTATGGGTCTCACTGTACTATTTAGCTAACTTTTACCTTTATCTATAATACTTTCAGCAAAAAATTCTCAGTTTTTGCTAAATAAACTGTTCCCAAATGAAAACTTTATTTTTAGGGGACCCAAACGAACACTTAAGATTACTAGAATACAATAATATATTTAGCTTGACCCCCCTTGAAAAAAATTTCTTACTTCACCGCTGCATCCCTGTCCTTATGGTGGAATCAATAGTTTATATTTGGGAGGCCAAAGTAAAATGTGATAATTAAACGTTTATTTACCGAATATCTGTTGTGTTATATATGGTGATATAAAAAAGTGTAAATATAGTTTATCAAAAAAAAAAAAAAGTGTAAATCTAGTCAACATGTAAATAAAGTATTTTATAAACCAATATATGCATAAAAAAGTGTATATCAAACTTTTTTTTTTTTTTTTTTTTGAGAAACGTGTATATCAAACTTAATAAATGTATTCTTCTAAAAAAAAAAAAAAAAAAACTTAATAAATCTGTGGTAAGATTAAGAAAAATAGTAGACACTTTTACTTATCTTTGATCAATTATAATAATGCATATACATGGTAGGTATAAAAGGAAATTTATACCTACCACATATATATATATATATATATATATATATATCCAATGAAAAAGTTATGCAATCTAAGAGAATCAAAATAATAAAGTATCAATATGAACTAAAGTTCTTAAAAACTTTCACGTCGTATTACCAAATAAATTATATGGAAAAAAAAAAAAAAAAACTCGTTTATGGAGAATGTTAGGACGTTGTTTGGGAATTGAAGTTTCAGCAGCACAAGCAAAAGATATATTTACTCCCTCTATTGTCAATGTAAAGACGCAATTTGATCCCAAACTCAACAGTGAGAAGGGAATCAGCTCAAAAAGCTCAAATAATAAAATTTGTAGAGAGTGGGCTTGAATCTAAATTCTATAGATATGGGGTAACAACAATAATGGGCTAAATCGTCAAATCACATATAATAAGCTGTTTACATAATAGATTTCCTCCTCGGACAATAGCTGAGGACAATATGTATTAACTATCCCTTATCCAAGAACAGATTACAGTTAAAGATGGTTGTGTCAATAATCTCCCCCTCCCTTTCAATGCCTCTCTCTGCATTTTATAGCATCTACCACCTGCTCTCCCTCCTCCACCTATGGATCAGAGTCCTCCTTTAGATACTTGTCCCATCCCCTTCTTTCTGAAGTCTCTAGAGGCAGCTATAAGGTTGAATTCCAATGTTCATGCGTCACCTCCCTATTAATGCAACCAGAGAAATAGTTGCAGAGTATTTAATGCAGTAGTAGTAGCTTTATCTTAGATATTTCTCAGCCTTTCTTCTTATCTTTTACTTTCACTATACTTACTTTTGCACTCCGAATCTGCAAGAATGACGCCTTTGGGGTGTCAGACTACCCTTCTCTACCTTAGCTATGTAGAGCCAAGGACATGTCCGTCCTCGGACATCATGCTTCATATAGCTTGAACCAGACATGTCCTCTTCCTTTATCCATTATTGCCTCGTAGATGTGCCTTCCTATATCCTCGAACCAATCAACATCCTCAGATTGAGCTTTTAACCTTACGAGTGCTATTGAGCCAGCCCAACACGTATTCCAGGTCCCTTGACCCTACAGTCAAGATATTTGCTTTAAAAAATGAATCAAATGACACCATTGATCAATTCCTTTGTTCTTCAATTCACCACTTTTGGAATCTTTATTTATTTTTTTCAAACACTGTTTTCTACAAGCAATATGCCAAATGAAATTGAAAACACGAGGGAATTTTTTTTTTTTTTTTTTACGAAAATATCATTTTGGTCCTTATATTTTGGCGTAACAATCAATTTGGTCTTTACATTTTTGTAGTAGTCAATTTAGTCCCTGTTATTTCAACTTGCAATTAATTTAGTCCCTATCATTAACTCACTAACGAAAACTGCATACGTGGTAAACGGTTTGCATTATTGGTGCATACATGGTTAAAATAATAATGTAAAATAATATAATTAAATATAAAAAAATCCATGTAAGCATTTTAGTATAAATAAATAAAATTCCACGCCAAACAAAAAAAAAAAAATCTGAAACACATCATCACCTAGTCAGCCACATGAGTTTTCTAATCCACTAACTTAAAACAGATTTACCATTTAACCTTGAGATTTGGTACTATGTAACCAATCATTCCAAAATCTTCGTCACCAATAAGATCTAGACATCATCGATCAGCGAACCTCCACCTTCGCATTTATCACCGAAGTGTATGAAGGTGCGTCAACTTTGTTGCTGAAGGTGTTGGCTGGGCTATTTTAGTAGAAGTGAGAGTTTTGCCTTTTTCTTTCCTCAATGTAGTATATTTTTAAGTGTCTGCAATTTTACCGGAAGTTCATTTGATTACCAACAAAGTCTTGAATTATGTAATTGGTTTTTTCTTTAATTTGTTGTTACTTTGATTCTAGGATATATCAACCAGCAACTAGTGGAACTTGGTATTTTATTTTGGGGTCCTTTTTTTTTTATTTAATATTATTTTACAAATTAAAAAAGAAAAAGAAAAAAGTTATATCAATCTCATCAAGCCCAATACCCATTTGATGAACAAAACTTTGAATGAACCTCAAGATCTGATTAAGAATGCCCAACCGGTCATGGCACAGTTGAAGACTGAAGTTGAATATTTGGAATGGATAGTGAGGTTGAAGCAGCCATGGCACTCGGGTTGAATGTGAAGGTGGAGGTGTGTATATCGGCAGCAACTAGATCACTATTGATGAAGATTTAAAATTGTTTGGTTTCATAAGACATCGAATATTTTGCTTGGCTTCTCTCCTCCTATAGGAGCTCTCTCTCTCAAAAACGAGCCTTTTCTCCCTGGGATTTTCCTAGGGTTGCCTATCCCTTTTTTTTTCCATCTCACCCCTCTCACCCTTATCCCTCATCTCTTACCCTCTTACACTTGATAAAACTTTGTTCTCGGTACTACTTTTGCAAGCTGCTTATCAGTATATGGAAAGAGCAACTATGGCCGAAGATGTTATAAATAGTATTCAAAATCTGAAGTTGATGGCGGAGGAAGAAGAAGAAATACAAGTCTCGGATGAGAGTAGATTGGAGGAAATGGACAGGTGTGTCCTAAGCTTGATTGGGAAATTTCTTACGAGCAAATCCTATAATAAAACAGCAACAAAAAATACTCTTCGGAAAGCATGGGGTCTAGAAAAGGAGCTACAGATTTCTGAGGTGGGTTCCAACCTTTTCCAATTCAAATTCCAATTCGAATATGATCTTGAACGTATTCTGAGGGGGGGGCCGTGGTGCTTTGATAATCAACTACTAATGCTTACGAGGTGGAAACCGGGTATGAGTGCGAATAATGTTAGCCTGGAGCAAGCCTCACTATGGATTCAAATATGGGGCATGCCATTCGATATGATGACACCGAAGGCGGTGATGGAGATTGGAAACAAGATAGGTGTTGTTGAGGATGTTGAACAACGACGACAAACAGATGATCAAAAGCTATTCTTACGAGTTAGGGTTGCTCTAACTATCTCCAAACCACTCCAAAGAGGTGGATTCTTAATGGGGTCGAACGGGAAGCGGCACTAGGTTGACTATAAGTACGAAAGACTGCCGGTATTTTGCCATTTTTGCGGGGTATTAGGTCATGATATCAGGCACTGTCCAGCACACTTCGAAGCATCAAAGAAGTCGACTATCATTGAATATCAGTATGGGGAATGGTTGAAAGCATCTAGCGGGAGAAACCGATCCCCACCGCTTCAGCGCAATGCTACTCCGCATGGGGAGGAATGGGTTGATAAGGAAGACAACTGAGACATGGTGAGTAGTGGGACGGAAGCAGCAGTGAAGACGGCGGCTAAGGATTTGGAAAACGGTGACTTGCAACCATCTCAATATGGAAACAACGGCAGGTGCGGGATTGACATAAATCATGAGGAGAATGTCTTGGAGGAAATCTCGCATAGATCTCCACGTGTGGACAGTCACGTGCCAAGCTCAGTGCCAAGCGTGGAATCTGATTTGAATTTGAATGTGATTATTGACAACGGGCTGAAGGAAATAACTAAGGAGGTGGGCTTGGCTGATATACGGCCCAAGAAGAAAATAGCTAAATAGGCCAGACAAAACAGAATGGAGGTTGGGCTTAATGACTTAAGTGACCCAAATAGCATGCCTACGTTGGGAAAAGATCCGTAGAAGCTGTTATGGAAGTGGAAAATGCAGCAGAGACAGTAACGTTGTATCAGAAACGATCCAAGGTGGGCTGTAACAATGGTGTTTCAGACTTTACATCGGCGGGGGTGGAAGACCACCCTTGCCGGGAGCAATGAAAATACTCAGTTGGAGCTGCCAAGGGCTTGGGAACCCTTGGACAGTTCGAAACCTCAACAAAATTGTGAAGGAACAAGCTCCCTCTATTTGTTTCCTCATGGAAACTAGACTGGACAGAGAAGGTGTAAATCATTGGTGTAAGGAACTACCATACAAGAACCGCTTTATTGTTAAGAAACCGGGTCTTGGTGGAGGACTTGTGTTGATGTGGAAGGAAGAAATTGGAATTGATGTTTTTAAGTTCTCTGACAATCAAATTATAGCTACGGTGACCGAGAGTAATGGCTTTCAGTGGACTCTAATCGGCTTTTACGGATGGCCAGAAACACAAGATAGACATAAATCCTGGGATCTCCTTTCCCATATTTGCTCTCTTGTCAATGGTGCTTGGATGTGTATAGGCGACTTCAATGAGATGCTAAACTCGTCGGAAAAAATCTGTTGTAGACCAGCCCCACCCCGACAATTGGATGCATTCCGTGCAGCCTTGGAACAGTGTAACCTGGAGGATTTGGGCTTCATTGGCTATCCGTTCACTTGGAATAATAGGCGTCCAGGGGCAGCAAACACGCAAAAGAGGTTAGACAGAGCGGTTGCGAATCAGAGGTGGAAGTCCAAATTTCCCAGAACTTCAATAACACATATTGTTTCGCACACATCGGACCATCTACCTTTGATTCTCCAGAATCGGGCACCTCAGAAGCAAAGCCAGAAGGGGAGACGTGGTTTCAAGTTCGAAGAAGCGTGGCTGCTTTGGGATGGGTGTGAGCAAGTGATTCAAGAAGCTTGGGAGCATGGAAAAGGAGGTAGTTCAGCCTTAGAAACAATTAGCAGGAAAATAGGTGGGTGCGCTTCAGAGTTGCTAGTGTGGGGTGCTTCCAAAACCCATCCAGGAACATAAGAAATTAAAATCTTGCAAAAAAGAATAGAAGAGCTAAACCGGGCTCCACCAACCCAACAGAATAGGAATGACTTTATCCAAGCTAGCAAGGAGTTGGACGAATGGCTCAGAAAGCAGGAAAGTTATTGGGCCTAGAGATCGAGGGTTAATTGGATTAAACATGGTGATAAAAATTCAAAATTTTTTCATTTAAAGGCATCCCAATGCAGGCAGAAAAATTTTATTCAGGGACTTATGGATTCACAGGGTGGTTGGGTAGAGGATGTGGAAGATGTGGGAGAAGTGGCATTACAATATTTCAACAACTTATTCTCCACGGGTCCATGTACAAGAATTGATGAGTGTCTTGAAGCCGTACCACACAAGGTGTCATGTGAAATGCAACAGACTTTGACCAATGATTTCAATGAGGAGGAAATAAAAGCAGCTCTATTCCAAATGGGACCTACAAAGGCGCCTGGACCTGATGGTATGAACGCCATTTTTTATCAGAAATTTTGGCATATTGTTAGTAATATTGTTATGTCTGCTGTTCTTGAGTTTCTTAATAATGGTCATATGTTGCCTGAGCTTAATCATACACATATTGTGCTAATCCCAAAAATTAAAAATCCTGTTAGGATGTTTGATTTTAGACCCATTAGTCTTTGTAATGTTATCTACAAAATTATTGCAAAGGTTTTGGCAAACAGGTTAAAACAGATCTTACCTCATGTTATTGCTCCAACACAGAGTGCCTTTGTCCCAGGAAGATTAATTACTGATAATGTTCTTATGGCATATGAGGCATTACATACAATGCATGGCCGGAGAAAGGGCAGAACAGGCAATCTTGGCTTGAAGTTGGACGTGAGTAAAGCCTATGACAGGGTGGAATGGAGCTTTTTAAGGCGAATTATGCTTAAATTGGGTTTCCCAGAAAGTTGGGTGGACAAAGTGATGAGTTGTGTCTCTTTAGCATCTTTTTCTGTATTGATTAATGGTAAACCATATGGTAGAATTACCCCCACTAGAGGTCTCCGGCAGGGAGATCCTTTATCTCCTTATCTATTTCTTTTATGTGCAGAAGGTTTCACATCTCTTTTGAAAAAAGCGGAAATAGAGGGACGTATTCATGGAGTTTCTATTTGCAGAAGAGCCCCGAAAATCTCTCACCTATTGTTTGTTGATGATTCCCTTATATTTTGCAAAGCATTTGAAAAGGAGACACAGGAAGCTTTGGAGATTCTGAAACTCTATGCGGAGGCCTCAGGCCAGTGCATTAATATGGAGAAATCTTCAGTCTATTTCAGCAGTAATACTCCACCTCAGAAAAGGGAGTTAATCAAAGCCATGCTTGGGGTGAGTGAAGTGGAGAGGTTTGAGTCTTATCTGGGGCTACCAACTTTGGTGGGGCGGAGTAAATACCATACTTTTTCTTTTCTCAAAGATAGAGTTTGGAAAAAGTTACAAGGGTGGAAAGGAAAATTTCTATCAAGAGCAGGAAAAGAGATTTTAATCAAAGCAGTAGCTCAATCGATGCCAACGTACACTATGAGTGTATTTCAGTTGCCGGTTAAATTATGTGAGGAACTCCAAGCCATGTGTGCTCTTTTTGGTGGGGACAGGTTGGACATGAGAGGAAGATTCATTGGCTAAGTTGGGAGAGACTAGCTAGACCAAAAATAGAAGGAGGGATGGGCTTTAAGGATCTACATTATTTTAATCTAGCAATGCTTGCCAAACAAGGATGGAGGTTGATGAAAGATTAGGAATCACTGCTTTCCCAATGTCTAAAAGCTCGGTATTTTCCACGAAGTCATTTTTTGGAGGCCATTGATTCGCCTAATAGCTCCTACACATGGAAGAGCATTATAGCAGCCAAGAATATCTTGAAAAGGGGGTCATGTTGGAGGGTAGGTAACGGGTGTCACATTCAGGTGTATAAGGATGCTTGGATTCCTAACCATCCAAGAAGGCATGATGGTCGCTGAGTTGTTTGACCAGGATTCAAGGGGGTGGGATCAAGAATTAATTAGGCAGCACTTCCACCATGATGATGCTGAAGCCATTTTGCGTATACCGGTGAGCTATAGAGACATATCTGATATAGTGTATTAGACTGGAGAGAAATCGGGTGAATACTCTATTAAATCGGGGTATCGAGAGGTGCAAAAGATGGGGAAGGAAGTGGACTGGGCTGAAAGCTCTAAGGGAGCGGTGGGAGGAGAGGTATGGAAAATACTTTGGAAGTTAAAGGTGCCAAACAAGATAAAGATATTTGGCTGGCGAGCCTTTTGTAGCATTCTGCCAACTCGGGTAAATCTATTGAAGAGACGGATTGTTGCAGACAATCGATGTGAAGTGTGCAAGTTAGAACCGGAATCTGAAATTCACGCATTATGGAATTGTGGTATGGCGTAGGACATTTGGGCTGGTTGTTCTGCTAGATTGCAGAAGTGTCATATGGGTCCGGATGACATGCTTCAATTATGGGATGTGCTGATTACTAAACTTATCACCGAGGAGTTAGAATTATTTTTAGTGCAGGCGTGGGTAATATGGAATCAAAGAAATGCAGTGATTCATGGAAAACAGATGCAGGCACCGAGTGTACTAAATAGAAGGGCAGAGGACTACTTAGAGGAATTTAGGAAAGCTCACTCCCGCTTAGTCATAAGACTTCCAAGCTTGAACCCGACTTGCTGGAGACCACCACCTATGAACCTTTTCAAATTAAACTTTGATGCGGCGATGTTCAAGGATGAAGAAGCTTCAGGTGTTGGGGCAGTTATTCGGAATGAATGCAATGAAGTAATGGCTGCATTATCAGGCAAGGGACCACCAGTATCGTGCAGTGAAGAAGCAGAAATCCTGGCATGTAGGCGAGCAGTGATGATTGCGTTGGAGTGTGGATTTAGGGAGATGGTGGTTGAAGGAGATAATCAATCTATCACGGCTGCGTTGAAGCTGAAGAGGAATCTGTCATCTCGGGTTGGCCACATTGTACAAGATGTGCTTTGTCTTCTTAAGGAATTTAGATGGTCACAAGTGTTATTTACTAAAAGGAGTGCCAATACTGTAGCCCATTTGCTAGCTAGGCATGCAAACAATGAGTCTCAAGAGGTTATCTGGATGGAGGAATCTCCTCCACTTGTAGTGCAAGCTTTGTATAATGACTCTATAGCCGTTTAATGAATTACGAGGATGTCTTCCTCTTCAAAAAAAAAAAAAATTGTTTGGTTACATGGGTAATTAGCCATGTTAGCTTTATGTGTGATAACTGTCTAATCTATTAGTCACGTCGACATTTTTTGTTAGTGAGTTAACAGTAGGGATTAAATTGATTATAAGTTGAAAATAATAGAGACAAAATTGACCGTTATCAAAATATAGAAACTAAATTGACTGTTATATCAAAATGTAAGGACCAAAATAATTTTTTGTTTTGTTTTTTCTTCTCTCTCTCTCTCTCTCTCTCCCTAAATTCCGATTCCTTTACCAACAGAAACAGCGGGTTTAAATTTGTTCACTAGAGATGATGTGAGCATCTAATAAAGTTCCGCACGATTTTGATCTGACAACTACTCAGCTAGCTTTATATATTTTAGCTTCAGTTTTAAGTATTGAAGAATTTTGGGGCCCCCATAAAAATAATGTTGCATTGGACCCAAAGCCGAGGTCTGTATTAAGCATTAACCGACTAAAGCCCGTCCTTATATATTTATTCCTAGGCAACCAATGAAAAAGAAAAAGAATATATATATATATATATATATATATATATATATATATGTTAAAATGCAAAACTTACCTGCTATATTTCACTCTTCTAACTTTGTCTTCTTTCATTTCAATTTTTTAAATTTCAAGTTTATTTAATTAAGATCTCTCTATTAATTTTTGTTAAATATTACGGTTAAGTGTCTAAAATTGTAATTTTTTTCAAATTTATAATTAAAAAACTCCAATTGTTGATTGAAATATTTTCATTTTTTTTATATAAAATTAACGGAAGCTGATAAAGAGGTCTTGATTAAATGAACTTAAAAAATTTAAATAACTAAAATGAATATAAGCAAAATTAAAGAGATATGGGAGAAGTATTCAACAGTAACCTATTGGATTTGTATTTCATTTTTGCATTGTACGTCCTAGAGTCCAGTGCGAAAAGTGGTTTTTTCACATTTTGGAGCTACACACACAGCATCTAATGTCCTTACCTAACACAAAAAATTAAGAGTTAGTTTTCAAATCGAGCTTTTTGACCCCAAAAAGTCGAACCCTAAGTGATGTTAGATCTTTTAAAGCGTAGATACTTGACATGTCAGTTTGTACGCCTATATAATAAAATGTTAAAAAAACTTATTACAAATTTGTGTGTATTCATACAAATGTTGAATAACACTGAAATTGTGAGACTAACCATATTTTCAATTTTGAAATCTTGAGTTAGATTTGTTAGTTTTTTTTTTGGAAATTAGATAAATTACAAATAAGTTTGAGATTAAAATCTTATTTTGTTCTATTTTTAATTTTTAATTTTTCAAGGCTAAAATTGAGCTTTTTTTATTTTGTAAAATTTTTTTGTGTGTTTGGACGAATTTTGTGGTTGTTTGGGCTGTGTTGTGTTGTTATTTTTTATTATTATTATTATTATTTGTTTTTTGCCTTAAGGGGCGGCCAAGATTATGTGAGAGAGAGGGTGGGGGGGGGGGGGGTTAATATATATAGTTTTTTATATTAAATTTTTTTTAATCTTGATGTGCTGGGGGAGGGGGGTTGAAAGGGTGGGCATTCCCTCTTGAGCCCTTATGTCCTCGATTAGTACAACATTATTTTCATTAAGATCATCTCTAAATCCTTTTTTATTGTACACTAATCACAACTTGTTATTTTAGTTGTTGTGAAAAGTAGAAAGTTGTTCCTGGACAATACACACATTGTTCATAAGTGTGTTTAACTTTACCACTTTTTGAATCTCTGTTCTTTAAATACAGTTTTCTCGAAGCAATATGCCAAATGAAATAGAAAAACATGAGTAAACTTTTTCTAAATTCCGATTCCTCTACCAACAGAAACAGCTGGTTTCTTTCTATAACATAAAAGTTAAAAAATAAAAAACCAGCTTGTTCGAATTTGTCCAAATTTATTTGGGGCAATGGGCTAGAAGCCTAAAACGATTTGCTTTTCCATTGGGAGATGATGTGAGGTATCTAAACTAAGGTTCCACTATGATAAAAAAAATAAAAGTTCCGTAGAGTTTTGATCTGCAATTTGGGTGGACAAGTGAGTGTTTGAAGAAATTTGGGCTACTAAAAAAAACAATGTTGCATTGGGCCCAAAACAAGGCCCATATTAACCAACTAAAGCACGTCCTGAATGAAAGAAAAAGGTTGTTACTTTGACAATTGACATAACAATGAGTACAACCACAACCACCGGTACCATCAACCTGCAACCAAATCATGGGATTAATTTGCTTCAATAGTCCTCATAAAAAAGCAGCTCATACTCATATTCATACAGTCCAAGCTTTATCCTTGCTTTTTTTTTTTTTTTGTTTGACCCAGTATGCTTTTTGGGCAAATCTTAACTAGAAATTTGTTCTAAAATGCGGTCAAAGCCTAAAAGAAAATAAACAGCACTAAATTTAGTATCCATGAATAAAAGATTTAGCAACAAGGCAACATTATGAAACATGTAAAGGTTATGGCACCTGAACTAATAATAACAAACATGTGGATGTGGAGTCTTTTGGCTAAATATTGCAAAAATTTGAGTTTTTTATTGTTATAGACACTGTTCAAAGTTATTTAGAGAAATGAGAAGAGAAAATAAATTTCGGCAACAGTGTTGCTGAAATTCTAAGAAAAATAGGAGAGAGAAAGAGAAAAAAGAGGTGAGAGAAATTTTGGAATTTCGGTAACAGTGTTACCGAAATTGCTTCTGCCCAACCCTTGCCCGGTCAGTGAGAGTGCGCGAGTGTCCGAAGTAAAAAAAAAAGGAATTTTGGCAATTCTATTGCCGAAAATGGAGGGAAGAATAAAAAAATAAAAAAAAAGATGTTACGTTCACAATATTTTTACAACATTTTTACAACAAATCACATGTGATTAGTTGTTATTGGTTCAAATTTGAACCTAACACTAAGATTACTTTTTTGCCCCAATAATAACAACCATTAACAATTTGCCACTTAAGATTTGTTGTAAAAATGTTGTGAAAATATTACTTCTAAAAAAAAAAAAAAAAAAAAAATTTGGCAATCCTATTGTCGAAAATGGAGGGAAGAATTGAAAAAAAAAAATGGATTTTTGGCAATCCCATTGCCGAAAATGGAGGGAGGAATTAAAAAAAAAAATGATTTTGGCAATCCCATTGCAGAAAAAATGATTTTGGCAATCCCATTTTCTGCAATGGGATTGCTAAAATTTTTATTTTATTTTATTTTTTATTCTTCCTTCCATTTTCGGCAATAGGATTGCCAAAATTTTTTTTTTCTTATTTTTTTTTACTTCGGACACTCGCGCACTCTCACTGACCAGGCAGGAGCTGGGCAGAAACAATTGTGGTAACACTGTTACCGAAATTCTAAAATTTCTCTCACTTCCTTTTTCTCTCTCTCTCTTACTTTTCTTAGAATTTTGACAACACTATTGCCGAAATTTACTCTCTTTTTATTTCTCAAAATAACTTTAACCAGTATCTATAACGATAAAAAAATTTTATTTTTTACAATATTTAGCCAAAAGACTAAGTGGATTTGGGTGAACATTATGACATGAGAAATGCAACCCAACCAAATTAATCAGATGAGCGAGCATTCAAAGCTTCTCTCCCACACTATTATCTTTTGTTTTATCCCACGTCCTTGTCATGAATCACACTCTCTCAATCTCCACCCCAAGCCTGTTGCATAAATAAAAATCCCCACCCCAACGCCATTGGATAGGATAGGCAGAGGCAGTAGGCAGTAGCTCTTGCTCTACCGTGCATGATTAATTTCTCATACTCTCTCTCTCTCTCTCTCTCTCTCTCTCTATTTATCTATCAATCAATCTCAGCAGTCAAGTCAGTACCCCCAAAAATGAGTTCGCTCTCTCACATTATTATTATTATCATCGTCTCCTCCGCTCTCAACTTTGTTCACTCTCGAACCTTAACTGAAACAACGTCCACCACCACTCTCGACGTAACAGCTTCGCTTCAAAAAACCCAAAACGTTCTCAGTAGTAGTTACAATCCAAAGGCAACGCCGCAAGCATTTAACCAACAAAAACAAAAACAAAAACAGACTCTCTCATCGTCATCGTCATCGTCATCGTCATCCCTCACACTTGAGCTACATACTAGAACTTCTATTCTTAGGCCTACGCTCTCTCACACTGACTACAAGTCACTCACTATAGCTCGACTCGAGCGCGACTCAGCCCGACTCAAATCTTTAACCACTCGGTTACATCTAGCCCTCACAGGCATTCTCCAATCAGATCTCGAGCCTTTGGGAGGACGAGGACAAGGACAAGAACTAGATCTACAAGGCCCGATCATTTCAGGAACGAGTCAAGGAAGCGGCGAGTACTTCAGCCGAGTCGGAATCGGAAGACCACCGACTCCGGCGTACATGGTTCTCGACACTGGCAGTGACGTCAACTGGCTTCAATGTGCTCCATGCGCCGATTGTTACCAACAAGCCGATCCGATCTTCGAGCCAGCTTCATCGGCTTCTTACTCGCCGCTCTCTTGCGAAGCCAAGCAATGCAAGTCTCTTGACGTGTCCGAGTGTCGCAACGACACGTGTCTCTACGAGATCGCTTACGGTGACGGCTCGTACACAGTCGGTGACTTCGTCACCGAAACCCTAACTCTCGGCTCGGCTTCGGTGAACAATGTAGCCATTGGCTGTGGTCACAATAACGAGGGCTTGTTCATCGGCGCCGCCGGATTGCTCGGACTAGGCGGCGGAAAGTTATCGTTTCCATCTCAACTGAACGCGACGTCGTTTTCGTACTGTTTAGTTGACCGTGACTCGGACTCGGCTTCGACTCTAGAGTTCAACTCACCGCTACCTCCCAACGCCGTCACAGCTCCGTTACTCCGTAACCCTAAACTGGACACGTTTTACTACGTGGGTGTAAGCGGGCTCAGTGTGGGAGGTGAGTCGCTTCGGATTCCGAAGTCGGCGTTCGAAGTGGACTCTGGAGGAAACGGTGGAATAATCATCGACTCGGGCACAGCCGTGACTCGGTTACAAACGGAGACCTACAACTCGCTCCGGGACGCATTTGTGGAAGGGTCGAGGGGGCTGGGGTTGGCGTCGACTAAAACTAACGGCGTGGCGTTATTTGACACGTGTTACGACCTGTCCTCAAAGACGAGTGTGGAGGTTCCGACGGTGGCGTTTCATTTTCCGAATGGAAAAGTGTTGGCATTAGCGGCCGAGAATGTGTTGATACCGGTTGACTCAACGGGGACGTTTTGTTTGGCGTTTGCTCCGACGTCCTCCGCCTTCTCCATTATTGGGAATGTCCAACAACAACAGACCCGCGTTGCTTTCGATCTCGCTAATGCTCTCATCGGATTCTCTTCCACTAAATGCTAGCTCCCTCTACCTACCCACCTTTTTTTTTATTTTTTATTTTGTTTAATGTTTTCTTTCAGTAATAATACTAATAAAAAGCTATTCACATCATTTCATATGCCCCTTCCCATTCTTCCAAAGACGACATAGTCAACAACACTGTTTTTATGTCTTTGAAATCGGTCTCGGTTTTCTATAAATTGTACCCTCAGTGATTGACAGCTAATCCTCTTGTGTTATTATTACTAACTTTTAAACCGTGCAAATGCACGGAAATTACCTAAGTACACATTTATTTTTAACTAAATAAAAATAAAAATAAAGAAAATTTTGTAAAAGTCTACAAATAAATTGTTGTATATATAAATAATTAGAATCCAAGAGCAAATATATTCAAATAATTTTAGGTAAATATTTGGAGAAAACATTTTGTTTCAAAAGCCTTACTTAAATAAATTTAATTAAATAAATATGTAGTGAATGCAATTGAGTTTATAAATTTTGAAAAATAATACTTCGTCTAAATTTCAAATTTAAAATGTGTATAACACTCCATATGCTATCCATAAAAATATGTGTTGTCTTACAAGTAGATTCTCTTTTAAGCTTATTCTAAACAACTACAACTGTAACATCCACTGTGATGGAGAGAAAAATATTTCTAGCAATTGAAAAAAAAAAAAAAATCCAGCTAAAGAGAATAGTGTAATCGTCCTTCCTTGGAAGCAAATTGGTGGGGACGCAAGATTTTTGTTCGTGTCACATTCTCCGTCTTAATTCTTCTTCAGCTAAAGAAATTGAACCCATGAACCTAAGTTTAAATAGAAAAAAAAAAAAAAAATCAAAGCTATTTAGACATCAAATTTAGCATTATATTTGATAACAATTTTAATTATAAAAATACAAACCCACCTCAAAAATATCTCATCATCTCCCAATCTAAATAAAACTTGCTTAATTTAATGTGCATGACAGGGGATGACAAAATCTTTGATTTATGCAATGGTGCAAGACTAATGATTACATATTGACGTAAGACTTGATGTGTCATATTAAACTTTACCTTGAAACTACCTAACTACTCATCTAAGCCCATTTTTTTCACTAACAAAATAAACATTTCCAAGATGCATGATACTAAGAAAAAGTATGTAGTCCTTTCCTTACCTTGCATAGACAATAGAAATACCTTAAAATTTCAAATGTAAATATAATGTAAAGTAACAAGTTCATCCTAGTGAAGTGGTAAATAAATTTAAATGTAAATATAAAAATTATGCTTGAACTATGTGTTGGGTGAGTACAATTTAGGGTGTGGAGCCATGCGGTTTTGGCCTAATTATCCGCTGTTTACTAATCTCTCTAATAATCTGCAAAAGTAAATATATCTAAAGCATTTACTAATTTGCTCAAAGTAAGAACCTACAAAAATAAGGAGATTCACATAAACAAATTGACCTAAGTAAATAACTTAACACCACATATAAACTTGAAACACATCAAATCTGAAACCTACCAATTTTGGCCTACGATAATGTAATCAAGATTTCATCTCTTATATTCATTTTTTTCCCCTATAAAATCTATAAGCTGACAATTTGGAACACCAATCTACCATTCCTAAGAACCACAACGAATTAAACCATGAGACAATAGAACATTTGACAACAAAAAAGTTTAAAACCAAAAAATGGTTACAAATTTATGAAATAAATAGTCAGGGGAAAGTATTAATTTGAGGTATCATAATTCGTGCATGGACATGAAGGAACATATTCAAAGTTGAAATCAAAGAGATTTTTCTTAATGTTTGTGATTAAGCCCAATAGTTCTTTTTTTTTTTTTTTTTTAAATTACTCAACCAAAAGGCTGAAATCTCTGTGCTAACACTATGAACTAAAATTTAGAAGGGAAAAAATTTTATATTGATGGTCTAACTATACATTAAATTACCGTGCTCACCGTAGTGGTTGATTGTGAAGCTAAAATTTCAAGCACAATGTGTAATGCTGTTTGAACGATTTTTTTAAGCCAAGATTGCTTAATTACTGAGCCTAAAACTAAAGTTTCAAAAAATAGTCTTCCACCACATTGGTCAAACTGCTTGCATGTCCACCACATCCCTTATTATATAGTGTAACTGGTAACTTTGATAAGGCACAAAACAAAACATAAGTTAGATACAAAGGAGATAGGACACAAACATAATAAAAGGTTTGATGCAAACAGGACCAAAACAGAGCCCCTACCTACCAGTAGAGGACCAAAAGAACTCTGGGATCAATCCTATTAGAGTCAACACTTCTTATACTGGTTAATAGACTTTGAAGGTCACCAATAGTACCTGCACTCACCCAGTCTTAAATTTCTCTGTTTTCAAAAACTTTCTCAAGCTATTTGCCGGTTAAGAGCACAAAAACACTTAGAATTCCCATATGCTTCAAGAGTTACAAATTAAATAATAGTACAAAGGGAAAATTAAGTTTTCTTGACTTTTCGATTTAATTTAGTAGCTCTTCTCGAATAGTAGCAGGGGCACAAAGAGTTTTGGCAGGCTTAGCAGAGAGCATATTATGCTTAAGAAGCAAATCCTGAGCATATTTAGATTGATTCATAAACAGCCCCTTAGAAGTACGGGTGATTTGTAAGCCAAGAAAATAATGAAGATTGCCAAGATCCTTAAGCTCAAATTCAGAGCTGAGTTGCTGAATCAGTGATTGCAAGAAAGATAGATAGTTCCCAGTGAGAACAATGTCATCAACATACAGTACCTACTTCTCCACCCCCACTGCACATGTCCCACCCCCACTACACATGTCCCATCTCCTACTCCTACTCCTACTCCTTCTCTACCTCACACAGTACCTACTTCTCCACCACTTGTTTCTGAATATCTTCCTTCCTCATCTGACTCTCCTTCTTCATCTTCTCTTCTTACACCTCCTCTGGTTGAGTCATTGCCTTCACCTACTGTGCCTTCTGTGCTTGTTGTTGTGCCTGCTCAGAATATACACCCTATGATCACCAGATCCAAAGATGGCATTTTTAAGCCTAAGGCTCTTTTAGTCACTGTCTCAAAACCTGCATCCAAGCCTAAGATTGATTATACCATTACTGAGCCTCCCAATTTTAAAATTGCTTCTCAATTTCCACAATGGTGCTCAGCTATGGATGAGGAGTTTGCTGCTCTCACCAGGCAAAAAACTTGGGTCTTGGTAGCTCCTTCACCCACTCAGAATGTTGTAGGGTGCAAATGGCTGTTCAAACTGAAACATAATAGTGATGGGAGTATAAGCAGATATAAAGCTAGATTGGTGGCAAAGGGTTTTCATTAGTAGTTTGGCGTTGACTTTGAAGAATTGAGAAGCAATTATGTAATTATATTCACATAATTTTATCAAACAATTTGTAAGCATGTAACTAAAATGTAGTTACCATTACCATTAGAACAATATTTCTAAAGTAAAAACCATCAATTACATACAGTTGGGTTAATGTTTGAGTAGGAAATGCCATAGAAGTTCTTGGAGGACAGTTGCTTATTTTGAAATTGTGGTGCTACACTGTCTGCAATAAGTAAGCACACCATCACATAGCTATGAAAAAAACTATGTAAATGTTATGTAATATTACCAATAGCATCACATTTAGTTCATAATTCATTTTATCCACCATGCTGATATCTTCTAGACTTCATTCTTCTAAACTTTTGTTCATATTCATTGTTCATAAAATTATATAGATTTATCATGGTATGAGGTGGGAAAAATTGAACCCAAACATCACATATTAAGTCTAAGAGGGATTTGATCAAACATGTGGAATGCAATAAAAACAGATATGTAGAACAGTGCAACTTTTATCTGCATTCAAAGTAACCCAAAAATTCAAATCAAGTCCAATTTAGTAACATCATAGACACAATAGTAAGCAACGAAACACATATGGCAAGATTTGAATATTTATGAGCTTACCAATAAAATCTATTGTGTCCTAATTCATTGTCGAATAAAATCTAAGCCAAGAATCAATATTCGTTCAATGAAAGATCAAACACAAAAGCATTTTTTTGGAAAATTTGATAGTTGCAAAATGGGTCAGATTGTAAGAGATGCTGATATAAAAGGAGGGTTCTTTTCAATTTCTAAAGACGCAAAATTGGTTTGCGATTTTGGATTTTCTTCTTCTTATGTCTGTTGGTTTGGAACAGAACATGCAAACGGAAAGAAAGTGGGCCGAATTTGGTAAACTACACAGAAAAAGTATTCGAAATAGGAAAATTAACAATGTTATACTGACCTTGTGTATATGGAGTTGCAGAAACGAAATGAACAGAGCGTGAAGAGGGAATAATTTATTTTCTTTTGCTCGTTTTTGTTGAACGAAATGGAAGCAGCGAATGATAACATTCTTGTTGAGATACACACCAAATTGATCCATAAAGATCTGAAGAGTAAAGACATATAGCCAAAACGAATTGAACCCAAATATCCCAAAGAAAAACTAAATAACTGATATTAAAAACCATTATAAACCAAATTCCTTACTCAAAGCCGAACCTAAGCCAAAACCTGAATTCAATCCAATCTAACCAAAATACCCAGACCTAAATCATATTTGACCCCAAATTTAAAGAACCAAAAAACAAAAACTATATCGGTGGAGGGTACGGGGTTTGACGGAGGAAGAAGCGTGATTGTCTTCTCAGGTTTTTTTCTCCCTCCATTTTCTATGCCTGGCTAAATTTCTCTCTATCTCCACGTTCTGATTGGATGTTTTAATGTTTGATTTTTCTTTCTTTATGTGGTTGCAATTCCGGTGCTCTAAGTTTGGCGAGGCAACAGAAGTTGAGGGCTTATGCAGTCTCTCCTTCTCTCTCTGTATCTGCATTTTTTTTTTTGGAGTATTGGAAGATATTTAACTAGTTATTTTTCTTTTTATACTGAGAGAATTAGAGGATATCAAATAGTGTGTTAACATTATGAAGCAATATAATTTTTCGCACCATACGACATTTTTTTTTCTTATGTGTCAACACCTCCTTCATCGTAGCAAAAGGCTTCTGTTTTTATATATAGTATTAGAGTATTAGATTAGATTATTTTGGCGTAAATGCACTTTTAGTTTCTAAATTTTGACATTTTTTCATTTTAGTCCCTACATTTTATTTTTACTAGCTTTAATCTCTAAACTAATTAAAGCGTGTTATTTTTGACCTTTCCATCAGTCAATCGACGAAAATTGCTGAGGTGGCTACCGGAGGAATTAAAATATTGTAAAAAATGCCATGTCACCATGACACATCAGTATATAAATTTAAAAACTAAAATTCACACTGATGAAGATTGTTCTTCATCTTTTTTCAGATTGTTCTTCATTTTATAACTTATTTTTCATATTCTTCCCAAATCAAACCTAACAACTAAGAACTCAAATCCATTAGAAGAACACAAACCTAGCAACCTAAGAACTCAAACCCAAATTACTAGGACATAAATGAAAACAAGAAGAAAAAACCCAAATTCAACACCTCAGAGATCATCAAACCCAGCACCATCAGATCTATCACAAAACAAGATCATAGAATTCTTCATGTTCTTCCCCAAATTATTATCTCTTCCATCACTTCATCTCTGTCTCTATCCTTAACAACCAAGCTCACACACCAGCACCACCGAACCAACCACCTAGAAACACCAACTACCACCGCCTCTGAAATTCCATTTAAACATCAAATCAAACCCCAAAACCCATCATTCCAACACCAAACTGAAATTCAAAAACCAAACCCAACCAAACCCGAACCCATAGAACAAATCACACCCAAATACCCATCACCTCCAACCAACAACAACAATAGCAACCCACAACAGAAACCCCACATCCATTAACAGCAACAACAACCTACCAACACCAACACCAACCCACAACACACACAAGACCCACAATGAGCAAGACCCACAACCCCAAGACTACCCATGCCCATGGTGAGCAAAACCACCACCCATGGCTACCCACGACCCCACAGTGTGCAAAACCACCCACGGCAGTCTACGATCCCACAGCGTGCAAAACCACCCACCTATGGCTACCCCCACCCCCATGAACCCATGCCTACCCACAGCCCCAACGACCCCACACTGATCTGAAGCCCACCCACCCAAAGATGATCTTGAGAAGAGAGAAGCTTCACTATGAGAGGAAGATAGTAGAGAGTGTGAGGGAAAGAGATGAGAGAAAAGAAAAAAGAAAAAGTAAAAGAAGAAAGAGGTCAGAGGAGTCTGACCTCACGAACCCACGCCTACCCACAACCCCAATGACCCCACATCAATCTGAAGCCCACCCACCCAAAGCCGATCTTGAGAAGAGAGAAGCTTCACCGTGAGAGGAAGAGAGTAGAGAGCGTGAGGGAAAGAGATGAGAAATAAGAAAAAAGAAAGTAAAAGAAGAAAGAGGTCAGAGGAGTTTGAAGTGAAAGGAAGAGAGAGAAGAAGTGATGTCCTAGTGATCTGGGTTTGAATTCTCGGGTTGCTGGGTTTGTGTTCTTGTGATGGGTTTGAGTTCTGGGTTTGATCTGGGAAGAATATGAAGAAAAAGTTGTAAAATAAAGAACAATTTGAAGAACATGAAGAACAATCTTAATTAATGTGAATTTTACTTTTTAATTCTATTTTTATTTTTATTATTTAGTTAAATATAAATTAATTTTTTAAATTTATACGTTGATGTGTTATGATAATGTGGCATTTTTTATAATATTTTAATTCTTCTGGCAGCCACCTCAGCAATTTCTGTCGGTTAACTGATGGAAAGGACGAAAATAACACGGGTTAATTGGTTTTGGGGCTAAAAGTGGTAAAAATAAAATGTAGGGACTAAAATGGAAAAACGTCAAAATGTAGGAGACTAAAAGTGCATTTACGCCTTATTTTTTTCCAGTTATGATGAAATATTATATTATGTTTATTTCAATTAAAATTAATGCGTTTGAGACCAAAAAAAAAAAAATTACTCTTTTTTTTCTAAGAAAAAAGATAATAACATTTACATAAAGAAAAACTTGCTAAATTAGTCTAGGAAAAAAATTGTGGTAAAACATCCTTCTTCCACACAACCAATTCTGAGATATTAACAATGATGAAGCGTGAGTTCGTCAGTCAGATTGGGTAGATGGAACCAATTCTCAATCCGTGTGAATGCACTCTCAAGGATGGTCACCAATGTGGTGCCTGCTACAAAGTCTCCAATGCCAAAGTCAGTACAAGGAAACCTTTTGTAAGTTAAAACGGAATCGTAGAATAATGTGAAAAAGCTTGAGTATTTTTCTACCTTGTGTTGATATTATGGGGGTCTTATATATGTTTTTGCAGCTTCTAGCCTTTGGGGCAATTATGGTGGCCTTAATATCCTTCTTGGTAACGTCTTATGCTTTGTAATGTGGCTTCAATGGTTCATACAGCTGGCTCTGTAACCGCTCTAGGTATAGCGGACCACATTGAATGGCCTGGTTGCATTCGTCAGTGATGTGGGTATTTGTTTAGCTCGTCTGAGGATGTTCTTGTCTGTATTGTTGAGGTCGTCTCTGTTGAGCGCCTTCGTCAACCCTGTCAAACAGCATCCTATGAGCAAGTTAAGTTAATTAAATCTCATATATTACCCATAAAAAAAACCTATACAAGTATGTTTTTTCATCAAAGTATGGAATTTAATTTGGAAGAAATGTTGGTGCAAGCAATACCCCTGTTTATTTAATCGATTGTTTGGGACAAAAATTATTAGGTGAAACAGTTCACGTGCTTTTTCACGACATTTGTGCCACTATGCCTTGCTGAGGGAGGATTTTGACATTTTATCATCCTTTACATTTATTATAAAATGGTTAAATCTTGGGTTTTTCATGTACTCAGTAACAAATTATTTAAGGAATAATACTGAATCATATAAAATGGCATAATTTGTGCCACAACTAACTCACATGGTGAGTTATGAGTGGTAAAAGTGTGATCATTGATCCATGTGGGGACAAAGACACCCTATTTGAGAGGTAAATTACATGAAAGAGAAACCTATCAAGTTATAAAACAATGAGATCACAACTTTTGAAGTATTCAACAACAAAGGTCAACCTTTGTAAAAGTTTTTTTTTTTTTCCCACTTTTATCCTTTTTTTTTTTTTAATTGTGGGTAGACTGTAGAGAGTGATACAGATAGGAATAAATTATAGTAATTTGGTATTTTTGTGTTGAAAGAGAAGGCTTATTAATAATACATCATATATGTAACAAAGATGGATGTTATAAGAGAAAAGGTTCTATCAAGAGCTGGCGTAAAATAAAACCAGTATTTTACGCCATCCAATAAAATGTCGCCATGTGGACATTTTTTATTAAATCCCTCTCCAAACAGCCAAAACTCATGCCATTCACCTCAAACAAAACAGAAACACACCTCAGACAAAAGCTCTGCGTCCTCTACTTCCTTCACGCCGAGCCTCCACCACCGCCACAGCCTGATCGCCGAAGCAGCCCTCAGACAAAATCTCACACCTTCACCTCTGCTTCCTTTGCTTCCTTCACGCCAAACCTCCACCACCGCCACACAGATCGCAACTCACTTAACCCACTAAATAGTACAACTTGCTTAAACCCCAAATCAGAACCAGAATGAGTTAGGCAAAAATTTCTGGTTTCCTCTGCTTCCTCCCTCTTCCATCCTCTACTTCCTCTTTCCCAAATCTCCACCACACCACACACTGAAGCATACCGCTACACAAGTCACTGGATTCGTTGCTAGAGCTTGTAAACATGCTAGAGCCACCTTGAGCATGGAGTTGTGATGCAAAGGTTTGTTTTTCATGATTTGCCCTTTTTCCCAATTTGGATTTCGAATTATTGATGGGTTTGTTTATGGGTTTTTTCTAGAGCCTTATGAAATATTTGTGGGTTTTTTTTTTTTTTTTTTTTTTTTTTTTTTTTTTTTTTTTTTTTTTCCTTCTGTATTTTGGTATCTTTATGGGTTTTGATTAGATTCCTAAGTGTTAGGGTTCAACCCATATCTTGATGGGTTTTGATTAGATTCCCAAGTGTTAAAAATCAGTTTTTGCTTAGTTTTTGTTATTTTCGTTTGTTATTTTCTAAGTGTATGGGTTACTTTTGTTTGCTTTTGAAATTGTAAAAATTAGTGATTTTTCACAAAGCTCAATGATAAAACATCACTAAATTTGGATGTGTTTATAAATTTTTGCCTAATTATAATATAATAATATTGTTGTTGTTGTTGTTGTTTTAGTGTGGGAATACTCATTTGTTGTTCCAATTCATTGTAATGAATAGGTGTAACATAGGTTCTAATTTTAATTTTGTGGTTTTGTTATGCATTTGCTTTATTGTTTCTTTATATGGTTGTAAATTTAGTATTGTCTAAGATAACCATTTCTTTAGTCATTGAATAAGATTTGCAGTCTATTTATTTGTTTAGTCATTGAACAATTTGTCAACTAAATTAGATGTAAACAATGGGTACCATTCTATAGGCCTAAAATTAAATTGGAAATAAATTACTACATGTTGGATTGGAAGTAATATATAGAATGAATTTGTTTAAGCATTGTATCTACTAGGTTGTTTATGTTGTCCTGTTTGTTGTGTATGGCTCTTCTATGGCAGCTTAATGCTCAAGTCCATGGCATAAGGGGTAGGAGATGGTTGCCATTTAACATAGATTAGGCAAAATTTTCTGCTTGACTGAATTGAATCTGATTTTTTTTTTTTTTTTGGGTTGGTAGTTGTCTAACCCATTTGTTGAAGATTCAAAAGAATGTTGCTTCTTGTATGATAGGATTTTTGAATTGTTTGATTTCTTTTATAAAAAGAAAAAAAAAATTGCTTCTAATTTATATTAGAGAAAGGGAATGTAAGTAAAATGTTTCCTATATATATTTCTTTCAATTTTTCATGTTTCTTTGATTTTCAGTTTGTGTTTCCTTTTTTTTTTTTTTTTTAACCTTGACTTAAAGTTTTGGATTTTCTTTTCTTGGGATCTTGTTCAATTAGTAATCCAACACTGAAAAGTTATATATTTTTAGTCTCTATATTAGTTCAACCACAAAATGAAATTAATTGAATGAGAATCTTGCAGGCTATTTATTTGTTTAGTCATAGCCTTGTTAGTTTGTCAACTAAATTAGATGTAAACAATGGGTACCACTCTAAAAGCCTAAAATTGAATAGGAAATCAATTACTAAATGTTGGATTGGAAGCAATATATTGAATGTAGTTGTTTAGCATTGTACCACTAGGTTGTTTATGCTATCCTATTTATTGTGTATGGCTCTTCTATGGCAGCTTAATGCTTCAGTCCATGGCATCTAAATGGTTCCCTCCTCTTGTTCCTTAGTTCCCTCTCTATTTGTAATTAAATGCTTCTTTCTTCTTTTTTGCGTCCTTTTTAATTTTTTGGATTGCTTTGTGCTCTTTGCATAAGGTAGATTTTTATATATACATCTTTCTTGCTAATTACATATATGATGTCCTGTTTATTTATGATGTCCTGTTTGTTGTATATGTCTCTTGTGCTCTTTGCATAAGGTAGATTTTTTTAAAAATTCTGTGTTTGATCCATAAAAGATTCCGATAAAGATGATGAACTCAATGGAAGATAAAATATGTTTTAGCAAATTTGTTAGATGCATGATTGGCTATTTTAGTACATCTAATGCTAAATTTGCAATATGGTTCATTGGTGTCTTTAAAAGAACTTTACCTAACTTTTTATTTAATGAATTGGCTAAGAGTTCTCATTTCAATTTCTCAGGATATGGAAGACCAAAAGTAGCTGGCAAATGTTTGGAAAAGGACTAGAGATCTTGGTGTCTATAACTATTAAGTAGTTCTCTCTTTGGAAATTTATAATCATTTTGGCTAAGATTACTGCCTAGTTTGGAACAAGGTCTGGGGTTTAAACATGCCACGGAAAGTCCGTGTGTTTTTATGGAGAGCATACTCCAACTGCCTTCTAACTAAGGAAAATCTTAATCAGTGTCGAGTAAGGTTGGAGACGAGGTGTGAGATTTGCAGTCACTAATTTGAAATTGTAAGCCATATCTGGTAGGAATGCCCATGTGCACAAAACGTGTGTGAAGAATACCAACGTCTTAACTGAGTGACTTGATGTACCATCTTCTTGAGCTAATGTACTCTTTCTTTTGTCTTTTTGTACTACCATTTACTTGAGCCCTGACTTGGATTGGGCCTTGTTTGTATACTGTTTCTACATTAATGAAAGATTTCTATCGTTTTGAACTAAAAAAAAAAATTTAAAAAAAAAAACTAATTATGATTAATATTACGATTGTTAGTAAGATCTATAATGAGCAAAATTTAATAAATGGCTAGCACCAAAATAATTGGTAAATACATATGGTTCTAGTTTCATAACAAGCAAAATATGGTAACAGAAATAATCATCCTTATAATGTGAGTCATGAATGTGACCATTGGCTTTATGCCATGTTTCAATAGTCTTGAGATCCTATACTAGTTTTTTCCCCTTATTGGCTTATTGCAAGGCTTATACTAGCCTTAGGCTTTACAGACAGGTCATGAATTTTTAAATAATTCAAGCCAACTAATGCTTCTGTACCATACAAACTAAAATCTAAAATAATAAAACCTGTCACAATTTTTTCTATAAAAGTTTCTAATTGAGAATAATTTACCTGAAATAAAACCTGTCACAATTTTTTCTATAAGAGTTTCTAATTGAGAACACATTCACCTGAATAAAATCTGTCACAATTTTTTCTATAACAATTTCTAATTGAGAATACATTCACATGAAATAAGACCAATCACAATTTTTTCTATAAGAGTTTCTAATTGAAAATACATTCACTTGAAATAAAACCTATCACAATTCAATTCATAAAAGATCATATCATTGACCATACATCTTGAAATAAAATTTGTCACAATTCTTTTGGGAAATTTCTAATTGAGAATACATTCATCTAGAATAAAACTTGTTATAGTTCAATATACAAAAAAGAGGACCCTATGTTGGGAATACAAAAAAGAAGATGGTTCTATGTCTATCCACCTCAATTTAAACATTATATAACCAAAAAATATTTGCTTCTTAATCCATTCTCTTGGACACAAAACTTGTTTGTACATCAACTTTCTTGGAATTGTTGTAATGGATCCTACATAAAAGAATGTATAACAAAATAGAAAAAATAAAATTAGAATGAACACAGTTGAAAAAAATTCAATATATTCTAATTAAAAGCTAAGTGGTCATACCGTAAATGATGATTGGTTGGAATGTATATGCATAGTAGATGATGATGTAGAAGGATATGTCACAGTTGGCAAAGAGTCCTAAGATGATTGACAAATAAAAAAATGAATAAATAACAAAAACATCTATTACAGAACACTTTATACTAAGTAAAAAAAATCAAATACATCATATACCTGTACAAAACTTGTAGAGCATTGGTATTTGCTACCTGTATAAAAAAGTAAAGGTTTATTTTTGAAAATATTAGCAAATGTATGGATTATCTTGAAACCGAATATATTGTAATTAAATAACCTCAGTTTGATTTTGTTGTTGATGCACTGGCTCCCAATGTGGTGTCAAGCATGTATTTGCAACATCCCTACAAGAAGTAATTTTATAAACCAAAAATTTAAATACTAAATTAATATTACAACTCAATAAGGTCATGTAATTACCTGGAATGTTTATGTGTTGGACAATTGGTTCTCACATGGCCCGTTTCTTTGCAAATGCTATATTTTTTCTTCTTCATCAATTGCTTTTCTTTTGGATGCTTTTGTCTCAAAGCTTTAGGCCTTCCCTTTGATGGAACATGTGGAGGGTCTCGCAAAGTAATTGGAAGATTTGATAATACTTGATTGTTTAATATAGTATTATCAGGACTTCCTAAATCATCAACATCATGAACATCTTACATGGCTAGAAGCTCCTTATGAACTTTTCGTAAAGTTTGTCCAAGATGCTTGTATTGCTTCTCTGATGTGACCCTACCTCTGCAACTTCCAAAAATTGAAGCATCAAACTATTTCTCATCATGGTAGAAGAAACTTGGGGCTCCACCTGTACGACATCATTGGATATGTCATGTACAATATGCTTCTTGGCATTAATTGTCCATCTTTCTAAAATATAATGTGATGTAAGAAAGTGCACAAGAGATTTCTTCATAAAAACAGCTAGGATATGCCTACAATTAATACCAACAAACTGAAACATATGGCATTTACAAATAGCTTTTGTCTCAATAATATCAAGAGACACTTCATAAAATGGACTTTCTCTCCCATGAGCTACCACCTTGTATATCTTCTTCACTCATTCTTCATGATATTTGGATGCCTTGTATTTTTTACTACAAAATAACTCTTCTTGAAATTTCATAAACATCTTTCTTGTATAAACTTTTATTACCTCTGCTTCTAGCTTATAACATGTTTTCAAAATTGGCATTGAATTTTTTGTCTTTACATCTTGTTCTTTCTCTTTAAGATAACGTGCATTCAAAGCTAGCTCATATTGATATACAAAATCACTTATTGTTACACTTGAACGAACATAATCTTTAAAAAATTTATTCATGCTTTCATTCCTTTAAGTTGTAGACATCCTAGTACAAAATGAGCTTCGTAAGTAAGTTGGAACCCATCTTTCACGCTGCATATAAAGATTTCCCAACCAATCATAATCCCCCAATCCATATTTCTCCATAATCTTACTCCATTCTAACTCAAACTCTTCAATAGTGATTGTATCATGGATGCAATGGTAAAATTCTTCCTGAAAATGTGGATATTTATTATATACATTAGATAACTATTCTGGAACTTTCTGTAAAAGATGCCACATACACAATCTATGAGTTGCATTTGGCAATACATCTGCAATTGCCTTAGCCATAGCCTTGTCATCGTCTGTTATAATTGTAGAAGGAGGATTTCCAAGCATTGCATTAAGCCAAATCTTCAACAACCATGTATAAGATTTTGTTGTTTCATTGACAAGCAAAGCACATCCAAACATCACAGATTGATGATGATGGTTAACCCTTGTGAAAGGAATAAAAGGCATTTTATAACGATTTGTTTGGTATGTAGCGTCAAAGGTAACGAGTAACGACATCTCCAAAATATTGGTATTCCGTTCTTGACCTAGCATCTGCCCAAAAGCAATTACCCATGCACCAATATTCATCAACTTCAATTGCATAAACAAAACTTAGATTTTTACATTGACTCTCAATAAAATATTTGTACATTCCCTGAGCATCTCTATCTTGAAGCAACTTTCTTCTTTTAATACCCAAATAATTTATATTAACTGGAATACATCCAACATTATAATCATCACCAGATTCTTTACTTAACATAGACATTATCTTGCTTGGGGCTATACCTGACTCATTGAGTGTATCTATAAGATTTTTTTGGGTACTTGTTATCACTCTATGCCCACGAAGCAACTTGTACTCTTAGGGGTAAGAAGCTCATGATTATGACCCTTCACAAACTTACATACAATCCATGTATCATCAACTTTCTTTAAACCTATCATTACTTTGCATCTCACTCTTGTTTCTGCACGCTCTAGACCTGTTCTTTCATGTCTTCATTACATTGACGATGGAATCCTTCCTTCAAACAAACATATTCAATTCCAACCCTTATTTTATCTTTATTCTTTCGAGTATGATTTACTCGTATACTAAAACCTTTTCGCCTTGCATATGCATTATAATATGCACAAGCGGCCTCTAAGTTTTCAAATATCATATCAAGATGTGGTTCTGAATGCCTATTGCATGCAAAAGGTTGATTTGAATCATCCAATGACAAGTCTATATTATTTTGATCTTCGTTTATTTCTGACTCATCATGTACTTAGTCATCCACCATATCACAAAGTGAGATTATTTCAGGTTCTTTGTTGTTCGCACTCATATTTTCAATTCAAATAATTTTATATTTCAATATGACCTATAAAAAACAAAAGAGAAGAAAAATTCATAAGCAACAATTAAAAATAAATTTAAAATTTGTGCTATTACAATACTAAACTTTCCCAATTTGGCAAACTTGTTCTATTACAAAATTAAAATTTATTTGGAAAATTTTACGCTAAGATTACAATTATCATTGACAATAGGAGAAAATTGACATTGGTACATATAGCTCCAAGTACATAAAACAGCTATCAAATAGCTCCAAGGACATTCGTACATTGGTACATATAGCTCCACTCAATAAACTTTATTACATAAAACAGCTCCAAGTACATCCTTATTTGCAGTTTGGTACATATAGAGAGAAAATTGACATTACAAGTAGGAGAAAATTGACATTACAAGTAGGAGTAATTTATATTTGAAACTAAAAATATTGTAATAGCTATCAAATAAATGATACCAGCTGTGCCCCAGAGGCTAAAGTTGACAGTGGAGAATTCAATAACCACAGTAAATAAACTTATCGAAAAGGCACCTATAAGAAGCAAAATTGAAAGAAATACAAATAAAAAAAAAGGAAACAATTCAATCAAGGTTTTAAGTCAAGGTTTAAAAAAAAATGGAAACATAGATTGAAAAATTGAAAGAAATATATATAGGAAACAATTCAGCAATCCTATCATACAATAAGTAACAAACTCGACTTTGCCCTTCATACAGTGAAGTAGTATGAAAAACAGAATGATATTAGGTCAGGAAAAAACAAAGTGCTTATAATTTTGACTATCATTGAAGGGACCCTTAGACCCAGCTTTACAATAGGTGAACATGCAAGTTTTAGAGTCTATTTGTAGCTATATAATATTGAGAATGCTAGTAAGTACCTTAGTTCCCCACAAAATGCTGCGGCTCAATGATCTTAAGCTGAGATGCCTTGACAATCTTCTCCAATGCACCGGCCTGTGTAAAGCAAATAAATATCTCAGCAAGGGAAAAATAGGGTTTGAAAAAAATAACAAAACCTTGAACACATGGTATTCATTAGCAGATAATAGAAACTATGGTCAAAATTTTCCTTGGTAGATAACACTATCCTAGGTATCAAATCAGCTATTACACTTCATTTTTATCAATGTTCTATATCTGCAGAACATTTTTTTTAGTGGACAGTCTGAAATATGAGTACATTAAAAGGCTATGAATTTTGGCGCCAACATTCATATAAAGTTCCCATTAATAAAACACTATAATTTCCATTCATTAGTAAGTGAAGAAAAGATAGAGAGAGGATGCCTTTGCCATGACAGATACAAAAGCATTTAAAAGAAGATTCATTGTTACAATTGTGATGGCATTGGAGTAGCCCCAACCAAGCATATAAGCTTTATTCATATTATCTTCTAAATTCACAATCCAATTGACTCTTCCTTATCAACATATGCCCTCTAAAGTTATCAATTTGGAGTTTCAATTCTGACCCCTCACCACACACACACAGAGACCTTAAACCAGTTTGAGGAATTCATAGAAAGAATAAGATGTGTTAACATATTAGAAAGTTTTTTTAACTTAACCAAAAACAATTAAAAAAAAAAGAAAATACAAATGTAACAGAAGGCTACAACCTAATTTCTTGCACTATCTCTTTCCTCTTTAAATGGGACATGCCAAGAAACTGATTAGATAACAAAGATTTTAACATGCATCACTTCCATTCATACAAGATTTTCCCTAACTAGTTCTTAGAATTTCCTTGAATGTATCCCAATTCTTCATAAATCCAACATGCAATAATTAATAGACACAACATATATAATCAATACAATTTTTGAACCAATAAGATGACCACTAGTTGAACTATTGCAACATTTGGACTAGAGTCTTGGGTAAGGTATTTGAATCGACGCAATAAGTCTTGATAGGTCTAGGACCAATTGAAATCTGAAGAAATAAATAAGCTAACTCTGGAGAGGGTTACCTATACATCTCCAACTAAAGTTTTTGCAGTACCCTCTACGTATAGCAATCAAAAAACAATCAGAAAATAGAAAAACCAAAATAATTCAAAAACCAAACAAACCCCAGATCATATCAAAACCCAACAGAGCATCTTTCATTAGAATAATATAAGATATGAACATACAACGGAAAAACCCATAAACCCATAAAAAAAGAAAAACCCATCAATAATTCGAAATCCAAATTGGGAAAAATGGAAAATCATGAAAAACAAACCTTTGCATCGCAACACCATGCTCACGGTGGCTTCGGCATGTTTACAAGCTCTAGCAACGAATCCGATGACTTGTGTGGCGGTATGCTTCGGTGTGTAGTGTGGTGGAGATTTGGGCAAGAGGAAGTAGAGGATGGAAGAGAGAGGAAGCAGAGGAAACCAAAAATTTTTGCCTAACCCGTTCTGGTTCTAATTTGGGGTTTGAGTGAGCTGTTCTGTTTAGTGGGTTAAATGAGTTGCAATCTATATGGTGGTGGTGGAGGTTCGGCATGAAGGAAGTAGAGGAAGCAGAGGTGAAGGTGTGAGCTTTTGTCTGAGGGCTGCTCCGGTAATCAGGCTGTGGTGGTGGTGGAGGCTCGGCGTGAAGTAAGCAGAGGACGCAGAGCTTTTGTCTAAGGTGTGTTTCTGTTTTCTGTTTTGTCTGAGGTGAATGGCATGAGTTTTGGCTGTTTGGAGAGGGATTTAATAAAAATGTCCACGTGGCGACATTTTATTGGATGGAGTAAAACACAGGTTTTACGCCAGCTCCTAATAGAATGTTTTCTCATGTTATAATTGAGTCAAGGTCACAGTCTTTCACAAATTGTGTACTAAATTTTACTGGTAAAGTAGTACTACATCCATAATAATTTCACAACAAAAAGTTATATTATTACAAAATAGTGAAATACCTAATATGTAACACCCTGAGTTGACTTCAGTATTTTTTTTTTTTTTTTTTTTGCCTCCTATGTGTGATGCTGATAAGTTATGAATGTGAACTAAAAATTAAACCAACTCTAATTCGTCCATAAGAGAAGTCTAGAGCAGAAATGCTATCCCACATAAGTAGGTCCTTTATAGCATGATGACCGTCTGTGGGCATGAGGGTTATCCATCAGGAATCCTGGACGACCCCCTAACACTTGGGAAATTTCCAAGTGTGGATTTGCCTACAAGAGCTAGTGATTGAACCACGTGTTATTATTCCCAGGCATGAGCAAGATCCAGGTTCATTGCTATAGCTCCTTATTAAATACTTAAGTTCCAATGATAGTTATATAAAAAATATAACTCCTGTAATGGTTGTGGAAGTTATCCTTAAACCTTCTGACTTCTCAAATACAGGGGAAGTTACAAATCTAAGAACCATTTCGAGGGCGCACTATATAAACACTCATTCAAACCAGATAAAGGTAAGTACAAAACAACTCCTGAAAAGTTGGAATTCTAGAATAAAAGAAAGAAACTAACTTTGGCATTGGAGGGTTCTTGGCCGATCCAACACGGTTACCTTTGATCATGTGTTCTTTTCTTCAGGTCTTCCAAGCAGTCATCGGTCTTTTGAAGCTCGAAACATTCAGTCTACTGATTTTCCTTGCATCATCAGTTGGCACCGTTTGTGGGAAATCGATTACTTGTGTTTTGACAATTCGCCTTTCCCCGACAAAAGGTTGTATGGTTCGGACAAGATCAAGGGCTACTAGCCTAGGCCACCAGGAGAGTAGGGATGCTTCTAGTAATCCCCATCGTGATCATCAGTCGGCACCTGTCATGTAATCGCCTTCCATTGAACACGTATAGTCCATGGCTGCCACTATGGTAGAATTAACTCGTCGAAACTAAAAGTTGACTCGGGAGATTAGTCTAAGGAGGCAACATCATGAAAATTACACGGAAAGGCAAGCCCAGAGTCAAGAAGGTAAAGGAGAAAATACTGAACCCGAGAACCAGTCAAGGGGTACCGCTTCAAGAAGGGTGCCGCACTTGGAAAAGGAGATGGACCAAATGAGGAAAGCTATGCACAAGATGAGGGAGAACATGAGAAGGGCGAATCCCATAGATGATTTAGTTCATCAAACGGACTCCCCTTTCATGGTTCCATCAATAGTCACCCCTTACCCCCAAAGTTCAAGATGCCTTCCTTGGATTCATATGATAAAACGCATGACCCGTGTGATCATATCCCCACCTTCAAGACTACCATGCATCTTTAAGGGGTTCTGGACAAGATTATATGTAGGGCTTTTCCTACCACCCTCAAGGGGCCAACGCGAGTGTGGTTCAACAAGATACCCCCAAACTTTATGGGTTCATTTGAAGAATTGAGTAAGTTATTTGTCAACAATTTTATCAGAGGATAGCACCACAAGCGTTCGTCGCCTAGCCTGTTAACCATAGAGTAAGGGAAAAATGAAAGCCTATGGTCCTTCATTACCCGGTTTAACAAGGAAGCCTTGACGGTGGACGAGATGAATGATAAGTTATTATTGGCAGTCTTCCATAATGGAGTCAACTTCGATTTATTCATTCATAAGCTTTACGAGCAAAAGCCACAAACCATGGCTGAACTTGTCCATTCAGCCCAAAATTTCATGAATGCGGAGGATGCAATCATAGCCAAAAAGAGGAAGAGAGCAGAGCTTATGGAAGCAGATCTCCCGTGTCATTCTGAACAGGTTCCTCATCCAAAGAAGGCTCGGGCAGGAGAGAAAAAAGACAGAGATAGAAAGAAGGCGAGTTTTTCAACGAGGAATTAGCAATACATTCTCTTGAATACGCCACTTGAGCAAGTGCTTTTGCAAATCAAGGATGACCCATCCTTGAAGTGGATAGAGAAAATGAAAGGAGATCCTAACAAGTGCAATAGGAACAAGTATTGTTGTTTTCATAGAGACCATGGGTATGACACGGACGAGTGTTTTGATTTGAAGTAGCATATAGAGAATCTCATCAGGCAAGGAAAGTTGAGAAATTTTTTTGGACGAGACCACAAGGATGAGAAGTTGAAGGCAAAGGTGGAGGAGTCGTCATGACCCTCACTTGGAGAAATAAGAGTTATTATAGGAGGAACCTCGACAGATCAGGCATCCAAGTCAAGGAAGACATACTTAAAGGTAGTCCAAAACGTCTAACTGTCTGGACGATCTCCAAGGATGAAGGGAGCTGACGAGCAAGCCATTATGTTCATGGACGAGGATGCTGGAAGAGTTCACCACCCACATGACGACGCGATTGTCACTACTCTGCTCATTACCGATTATACAACTAGAAGGGTGTTGGTAGACAATGGCAGTTCAACGAACATCTTGTATTACCCTGCCTACCAACAAATGAGGCTAGGATGAAATCAGTTCCATCCAATAAATTCGCCCTTGGTAGGATTTGGAGGAATGAAGGTGCAACCTGTGGACATCATTACATTACTTGTGGTGGTCGGAGCGTATCTGCAATAGGTAAATAAAGAAGTAAACTTCCTCGTTGTTGACTGCTCATCATCATACAATGCCATCATTGGAAAGACATCATTACATTACTTGTGGTGGTCGGAGCGTATCTGCAATAGGTAAATAAAGAAGTAAACTTCCTCGTTGTTGACTGCTCATCATCATACAATGCCATCATTGGAAAGTGGTAACATCTACTTACCATTTGTTTGTCAAGTTCCTAACTGAGTATGGAATAGATCAAGTACAAGGAAACCAATTAGCTACCAGAAAGTGCTATCTAGCCATGTTGGCTATGGACGAGCACGTACAGACGATGAGCATAGACAAGAAAAGAATTACTGTGGAGCCCATGGAACTATTGGAAGACATTCCTTTGGACGAGAATAATCCTGAAAAGTTTACTAGGGTTGGAGCGAGCATGGAAAAGAAAACGAAGCAAGACTTGGTCTATTTCCTAAAGAAGAGCCTTGATGTATTCTCCTAAGAAGATTGCTTTTCATGGACACCTTTTCAGGCTAAATCAGGATGGACGAGATGGATGAAGAGAAGACATCTTTCATTACTAGCCAGGGTTTGTTCTACAACAAAGTGATGCCTATGGTTAACCATATGTTTCGTCCATAGATCGGAAAGAATGGTAGAAGTTTATGTAAAAAATGACATGATGTATTTGTATGGAGTCATGGGGACATGCCAGGTATTGACCCAAGTGTCATTACCCATTGTCTAAACGTGTGTCCTTCGTCCAAGTTTGTGCGTCAGAAGAAAAGAATTTTTGCCCCTGAACAAGATAACGCCATTAAAGAGGAAGTCTAAAAGTTAACCACGGAAAACTTTATTCGGGAAGTCTACTACCCAGACTGGCTAGCTAATGTGTTCATGGTCAGGAAGGCTAATGGCAAGTGGAGGATGTGCATGGACTTCACTGATTTGAACAAAGCCTACCCCAAGGATAGCTATCAGTTACCATGCATTGATCAGCTGGTGGACTCAACTACGGGCCATAAATTGCTAAGTTTCATGGACACCTTTTCAGGCTACAATCAAATCAGGATGGACGAGATGGATGAAGAGAAGACATCTTTCATTACTAGCCAGGGTTTGTTCTATAACAAAGTGATGACCTTTAGTTTGAAGAACGTGGGGGAAACATACCAAAGGTTGGTTAACCATATGTTTCGTCCATAGATTGGAAAGAATGTAGAAGTTTATGTAAATGACATGCTGGTAAAGAGTTTGGATGAGAAAAAACACCTCTATGACCTCCAAGAGACCTTCGATACTTTAAGGCGGTATAACATGAAGTTGAATCCGAGCAAGTGTGTTTTCAGAGTTTCGTTAGGTAAGTTTCTTGGGTTCATGGTTTCACCTAGAGGAATTGAGACAAATCCTGATAAAATCCTGGCAATACTGAATATGGAGCCATCGAAGAATATCAAAGAAGTCCAATTTCTCACAGGGTGAGTTGCCGCCCTTAACAGGTTCATATCGAAAGTTACTAACAAGTGTTTACCATTCTTTAAAGTTCTCAAAAAGGCATTTGAGTGGACAAATGAGTGTCAGAAAGCCTTTCAAGATCTTAAAACCTATCTCACCACAACACCCCTACTGAACCTGTCTGTACCTGGTAAAAAATTATACTTGTATCTAACAGTGTCCCCGCATGCAGTAAGCTCGGCATTGATCAAAGAAGAAGGGAGGATTTAGAAGTTGGTTTACTATATGAGTCGAACGCTAAGAGGAACGAAAGGACAATATCCAATGATGGAAAAGCTAGTCTTCACTTTAGTCACGGCTTCTAGAAAGCTGGGGTATTATTTTCAGGCTCAAGTCATGAACGTCTTGACAGATCACCTCCTAAAGAAGGCAATGAACAAGTTGGAAGCCTTTGGATAACTAGTCCAAATGCCGTAGAGCTTAGTGAGTTTGATATCAGGTACCGATCAAGAAGCACGATAAAAGCATAAGTATTGGCAGATTTCATTGCGGAGTTCACCCCTGGTCAGGACGAGTTAAACAAAGAAGAAGGGGTACAAAGATGGGTCACCAATGTGGATGGTTCGTCCGCATTACATGCAGGGGGGATTGGAGTTATACTCAGGTCCCCGGAGGGAGATAAGTTAGAATATGCGGCCCGTCTACAATACCAAACCACCAACAATAAAGCTGAGTATGAAGCCCTCTTTAAAGGATTAGAATTGGCTAAGTCCTTAGGAGCGGAGTCAGTAGTCGTCTAGGAGACTCTTAATTGGTTATCAATCAAGTAAACGAAATGTGTGAAGCTAAGGAAGATCGGATGAAAAAATATCTCAACAAAGTAAAGTGGCTTATCCAAAATTTTAAAAAGTCCTGTTTTGTTCAACACTCGAGGGAGAAAAACATGGAAGTGGACGCTTTGGCAAAAGCATCTTCGGCAGGACGAGTTATGAACGAGTATGACAAAGTCCAATACATGCCGAGCATAGACTTTACAAAGGTACAACAAATAGAAGGGGAAGAAAATTGGATGACTCCAATAATAGTTTATCTCAAACATGGAAGACTTTCAGAAGACAGGGATGAAGCTAGGAAGTTGAGGATCAGAGCTGCCAAGTACGTCCTCATGGATGAAGTACTATATAAGCAAGGCTTCTCTCAACCTTACTTAAGATGCTTAACTTCGGACGAGTTGAATTATGTATTGAGGGAAGTTCATGAAGGGGCATGCGAAAATCACCTAGGAGCAAGAGCACTAGTCCATATGGTCATCTGTGTAGGCTACTACTGGCCAACTATTTGAGTAGATGCTAAGGCTTACGTCAAGGTGTGTGGCTAGTGCTAGCGCTTCAGTAACATCCCTAGACAACCATCGGAGTATTTGACCTCAATGATGGCCCCATGGCCCTTTGCGCAATGGGGATTAGACATTTTAGGTCCCTTCTTCCTTGGAACTAGGCAAATGAAGTTTTTGGTAATAGGAATCAATTACTTTATTAAGTGGGTGGAAGTTGAACTCTTAGCAAAAATTACTCAACAAAATGTCAAAAACTTTGTTTGAAAGAGCATTGTATGCAGGTTCGGGGTACCTAGGGTGCTGGAGTCTGACAACGGATGACAGTTTGACAATACACCTTTTAGGGACTTTCGTGAGCAACTTGGAATCAAGAATCATTACTCCTTACCCTCCCACCCACAGGTGAACGGACAAGCAGAAGTTACAAACTGGTCCTTATTGAAGATCATCAAGACCCAGCTTGAAGAGGTAAAGGGAGTATGGCCAGATAAGTTACCAGGTGTTTTATGGGCTTATAGGACAGCTATAAGGACCCCTACAAGGGAAACTCCTTTCAAGTTAGCATATGGAAGTGAAGTAGTGATACATGCAAAATTGCACATGGCAAATCACAGGTGATGAAATATCAAGATTAGGATAATGAAGAGTTAGCCTTGATCTGATAGACGAGGTACGGATGGATGAAAAACAAAGGGCAGCAACATACAAAAATCTTATGGCTAGGCAATATGATGTGATGATGAAACCCAGGCGTTTTAATATTAGGGACCTCATCCTTAAAAGGGGTCTCTTTGGCAACCAAGAACTTAGCTCATGGAAAACTAGGGCCTAATTGAGAAGGACCTTATAGGGTCATTAATTGCAAAAGACAAGGATCGTACTACCTAGAAGCCTTGGAATGTTGAGCATCTGAGAAGGTACTATCAATGAAGGGGCAACCTGGACGAGCGGCACCATAGACAAAGTTGAAGTGTTTTCCTTGTCTTTATCCATGTTTACTACTTTACATTTATAACTATTGTTGTGTGTTTTAAGTTCTTTTATCTCCTAAGTGTGTTAGACTCTATCTTATGCATTGTCTAAGGACAAGTTTATGGTGGGCGAAGTTACGTACTTAGGCTGCGTTTGTTTTATTGGAAACTATTTTCCGAGTGTAAAATGTTTTCAGGTGAAAATATTTTCTAGAAAAGAAAATATTTTCAGGTGTTTGGTCTCATCACAAAAAATGTTTCACAAAAGATTTTAAGGTGTTTGGTTGTATTTCTGAAAATCCTCTAGAAAACACATTCTCTCACATTTTCTCAACTTCCAAACAAATATTATAATAGGAAATCTGAATATATAAACCAAATCAACAACACAACATAACAAAAAAAATTTTAGTCTTTCTAAAAAATAAGCACCGATCAGACCGGAGGGAGAGGGAGAAATAGATTGAGAGAAAGAGAGGTAAAGGACCACAGATTGGTGGGTGGGTCTGAAAGAGGCAAGATGGGCAGGTGGGTTTGACAGCGGTGAGATCGGCAGGTGGGTTTGATAGCGGCGAGATTGATGGGTAGGTCTGAAGGAGGCGACGACGAAGCATGAACTTGTGGCGCGATCAGACTGGTGAAGGTTGGGTTGTCTTCTTCACTTTCCCTTCTAGCTCTCTCTTTGTCTTCGGGTGTGTGAGTCTGTGTGAAGATCTTGGGTGTTTATGGATCGATGATGAGGGAGGGGTGAGCTGAGATCTTCAAGTGTGTGATGTCTGTGAGGAGTGGGTTGGTGGTTGGTGACGGCCAAATTGGCAGCGTTGAGCAAGAGGGAGAAGAAGAGTTGAGGAAGAAGAGAGAAAAAAAAAAGAAAAAAAAAAAGCTTGGCCAGTGTGTGATCTGGGTGGTGGGGGCGGCACCTATGCTCTCTCTTCTTGCTCTCTCTCTCTCTCTCTCTCTCTCTCTCTCTCTCTCTCACAGTCCTGGAAACCATTTGAAGGTAAAATAGAAACGGAAATAATTTTCTGTTTGACTTAGTTTTCTAGCCAAACCAAACACCCCTGGTGGTGGAAAATATTTTCCGAATTCTATTTACACCCGAAACAAACGCAGCCTTAGTCTATCTGTTTGTATAAGTATTTTCATTTCCCTAAGGCACTGGCTTCTAAGCATGTGCCATGCTTGTGGATGATGTTTTATACTATGTATATGCAGTTTGAATCTCTAATGTATGTGATACATAAGTCTAACTCCCATAAAGTCATCCACAAGAGGGCTAATACCCAAGACGAGAAAAATCCTTGGATGCAGGGATGTGACGTCTATGGGCTTTCCTTAAAATGAGGATAAAGCAAAGAAAAATAAGCTTCAGGCATACTCGTCCAAAACAATGGACAAGAAGATGCATGCTCGTCCAAAGGACGAGAGAAAACCTTAAGCGTAAGCGTCCAAAAAATGGACGAGGAAAAGCATGCGTATAAGAATACTTGAAATCCATGGATAACTATAACAAAGCAAAATAGTCCAATCTATGAACGAGTAAACGCTAGAAGTGTGGCACTCAAAGACGAGAGTGAAATGTCCAGCCTATGGACGAGGCAAAAACTAGCTAAGTTTCTGGACGAATAAAGCTGGAAAATGCAACACCATTCATTAAATATGAATAAATTTCTGAATATAAACAAACAAAACACCACGAGTGGATGGACCATTTAAAAACCAATATAACATGAATGGTGTAATTAAAGGATGAACTCGTCCATACAATAAAAATCAATAATGGATAAAAAAGTAATGGAAACACATTCATTCATCAAAGTTTAAAAAGGGTAGACGATCACCATTTAAAAACCCTTGTAATTTAGAGCCCAGATGACAATTGTTTGAAACTCATCTTAAAAACTATAGACGAGACAAATGTACTTGAATAAACTTGGACGGTCCAAAACAACAGACCTTCTACTTAAAAAAAAAAAAAGAGAGAAGAAAGTAAACTGATCAAATTTTTATACTTTTTCTGATGGATCCTCTTCGGTCTTGGGCTCGTCTTGAACTGGTTGAGTGGAGGCATCATCTTCAATATTGACATCTTCAGAACTCATTTGGAGGAGAAAGCTGGCAGCACCACCAAGTTGAAGTTTGATAGAGCTAAAGTCAACTTCAGAATAGTTTTCCTTAGCATCCATACGAAAATCTTTAAACCCAGCTGCATAGTTATCGTCTAGCAAATCAGTAAATTGCTTGGAAGCTCTAAACTCCTCCACTGCACCTTCTTTGGCCTTCTCAAGGGAACTGCTCAGCTCACCATTCCTCTTCTGAAGGTGGTCAGGACGAGTGCCCTTTTCAATAATATCAATTTTAAGCTCTTCGACGAGATTTCCCAGCTCCTTGGCTTCGTCCCTAGCCTTAGCTGCTACTTCAACCTAGCAAAACAAAATGTATGTATCTGCTATAACGACAAGGACGAGGTAAAAAAAAAAATTTACTTACCTTGGAAAGATCATGAACACCTGAGTGTTCAAATTCTCTCAAGGATATTTCGTAGCACGTAGCCACGTCCTCGCCAGTCACGGCCTTCTCAAATCTTTCCCAAGCCAAATCTTTGTTTTCAACAATGTTCATAGAGACCCTCTGAGGAGGCTGAGACAATGTAGGCACGGTAGTCTTAGACAAGGGAACATGAGCAGGCTCGAACGAGTCTATGTCTTGGATCTAAATGGATGGCTGCTAAGAGGTAGAGGGAATAGGAAGACCAGACGTGGCAACCTCAATCTTGGACACCTTATGTTTTTCCCTCTTTTCCTTGTGACGGCTTGGAAGATTCTCCAAGTCAATAGCCTTTGATAAATTCCTTTTATCACCAACGGCTGGACAAGGCTGATCTTGGACCTCCTGCCTGGTTGCCTCGTCCACCACTTTCTTACCTTTGTTCTCTTTCATGGTTGCCATCCCTAAAGGGAAAGACTTTAGTCATCCAAGAAGTGATAAAAATAAACTCTTTAAAAAAAAAAGGAACAGAATACTTATGTCTGCTGACAGTAAGCTCGTGAGCTAGAGCTTCTTTGGACAGCTCGGGACCAAGTCTCTAGATGGCAAGATGCTAAAGGCTTACCAAAGAGTGAAAGGTCCTGTCAGTGTATAGACGAGCCTTTTGGATGTGTTCAAGATAGAACCTGCTCAAGGTTGGTCATCTAACACCTAAAAAAAAAGAAAAAAGAAGAAGAAGAAGAAAGAAGAATGAAAAATTGTCAGACAACTACAGGCAAGAGATAAAATATATAATAATGATAATAAAATAATCATGATAAGCGTACCTTCAGGACGAAGGTTCCCTAACTCTCCAATATAGTGGGCAAAATGATCCCTGCCAACCTTGACGAGGTGTCAAACCCAAAAACCAAAGACGAAGAAAAACTCCATCTTCCAGTTCCTATCTGATGTGACCAAGGATTTTATTAACCTACAATCTCTCCCTTTGGCTGTGAATTAGTAAAAGCCAAAAGATTGGTTAATTTCTGAAGGCTTGTAACAGTAGAGGAACTCATCCACAGTAAGAGGACGGTTCCCTTCAAACACTTCCTTCCACAAAATTTGCATAGAGACGACGAATCTCCACGCATTAGGGTTAAACTAGCAAACTCCTAAACCTAATTTAGTAAGTAATTTTATACCAAAGGCATTCAAAGGTAACCTAAGACCCCCTAGAAGGTAAGCCTCATAAATGCCTATCTCAAAACAAGGCTGGCAGCACCATTCCCCATGGATGGCTAACCTAGGGTTAAGGTTGTCAGGGATTTGGCACCAACACCTAAGGGCAGCTAATCTCTTTTTGTTGTTCTTGGAAGGAATACCTATAGTGCAACTATATATATTCTCTACCTCGTTTGTAGGAATGGACAGAGGAACATTTACTGAGGCGACAGCCTGAGACCCTGAGGCTGCCCTCGTCCTAAGATGTTCTTGAAGGACCTCTAAGGGAACCCCAGGAACCCCAGACATGTATTCCTCGGTATCCCCACTACTGCTACTACTACTATCACCATTAGAACCACTATAACTAGAGTCATGGTACTCGTCTATAGTTTTATCTACACTATTACTACACTATTACCTGGCTCTAGATGAAGGAATACTAAGGACGCTGGAATACTTCTAGATGAGGCAATGGACGAGGAATGTCAAAGAGGAAAATTTGAGAAATGTAAAGGGTACGAGAGGAATTTCACTGTTTATAGGCGTTAAAATTTGGTAGCTAAAACAACGTGACCAACCAGGAAGCACCACGCGGCATTTTCCTTGAAAATTTAAATCAACGTGACAAGTCACCAATGAAACCATGACACGTGGCACAATCTAAAACAATGAAATTCAACCATTGAAATTGTGACACATGGAACGACATCAAACTACTAATATGAAGGCATGCGTCCAAAGAGAACAAAAAATTCTCCGGTGCTTTGGACGACCCTTGGACAAGGGGGTAAATGATGGTGAACTAAAAATTAAACCAACTCCAATTCGTCCATAAGAGACGTCCAGAATAGAAAGGCTATCCCACATAAGCAGGTCGTACATAGCAAGACGACTGTCAGTGGGCGTGAGGGTCTTCCATCAGGAATCCTGGACAACCCCCTAACACTTGGGAAATTTCCAAGTGTGGATTTTCCTACAAAAGCTGGTGATTGAACCACATGTTACTATTCCAAGGCATGAGAAAGATTCAAGTTCATTGCTACAACTCTTTATTAAATACTTAACTTCCAATGATGGTTATATAAAAAATATAACTCTTATAGCGGTTGTGGAAGTTATCCTTGAACCCTCTGACCTCCTTAAATACAGGGGAAGTTACAAATCTAATAATCGTTTCGAGGATGCATTATATAAACACTCATTCAGACCAAATAAAGGTAAGTACAAAGCAACTCCTGAAAAGTTGGAATTCTAGAATAAAAGAAAGAAACTAATGTTGGCATCGGAGGGTTCTTGGTCGGTCCACCCCGGTCACCTTTGATCGTGTGTTCTTTTCTTCAGGTCTTCCAAGCAGTCATCGGTCCTTTAAAGCCCAAAATATCCAGCCTACTGATTTTCCTTGCATTATCAAGTTATAAGTTTGAATGTAATTTGTCAAACCTTAGTCTTATCCCCACCTACCCCATCTGGCTACCACCTCTTAATCTTATCCCGCCCTTTTTTTTTCTTTTTAAGGAAAGCATTTAGTACCTTTTTTTAATCTTAACAATAATTTCATTTTAGTATTAAAACAATAGAAACAATACATTTAATTTATATACTCTATAGAATTTTTTTTTCTTTCTTCTTCTCGAACAAAATATATATATATATATATATAGCATTTTTGATATACTTTCTTCTATAACTTTTGGTAATTTATTTGGTTAGCCTTATATTCCTCAGTTCTTTTATGTTTAAAGAATGGTATTATTATTTGGTCATTTATTTATTTATTAAATTGAAATAAACATAAATGATAGTTTTTATTATTATATATTCTTTAAGCATTTTATTGTTGTTAATTTTAAAACGAAAAATAAACATAAATTATGTCTAAAGATATTTAAAAAAATAGTTGTCAGTTGATTATTTCTCATAAGATAGATATGAATAATTATAGCTCGATGGCTTGAATAATAATAACAAGTATCAAAGTCTTAGAGAGAGAGAGAGAGAGAGAGAGAGAGAGAGAGATAATGGGCTAATTTGATTGAGGGTTTGTCTTGGTTGATGTTGATTTGGGTTTCTAATGCAGTTGAGTCCGGACTTTAGCTAATGCAGTTAATTCTATAATGTTTCCACAAAAATCCAATTCTTGCAATCTATCGATCAAGATTATAGCTAAGCCCATCGTAAGTCAATCTAATCCAATTAGGAGCCCAATCTGACGTGTCAGAGGAAGGCAAGTCACTACTGGGGCTTCATTTTGTAGGTAGAGGGAGACTAAGATAGGAAGAAATTATAGTAATTTGTTGTGTTTGTGTTTTGAGAGAGAGAGAGAGAGAGTTTACATATGGGCTTATTAATAACACATTTTATATTCTCAACATATTAGGCAGAAATATTAAATTTTAGAATTGACAAAGTTCATGTGATAAATCATGTAACAAAGAGGGTTATTATAAGCAGGTCGATGTTATGGTCTCTTACAATCGTGCGAACAAAATTTCATCTATTCGATATTGGATACTTGATATTAAAAGCATCCAACATTTTTTCGTCAAGGGATAACAAAACCATTAATTACTAAAACACTAAATACCACAAGTTCATAATTGTAAAATTGTTAATTACACTAAAGCTTCGAACTCACATCAATTGATTTTTAGGCAAAAATGGGCAAATGCCCATTTCGCGCAAAAAAAAAAAAGGGCAAATGCCCAATTTTTCAAACTAATTAAAGAAATGCCTCTCTTTTAAAACTCGATTTTCTTAAAATCGAGTTTAAAAAAAAAATTCTGGAGCCCTATAGTGATGTTTTAAGAGCCTATAATGACATTTTAAGGAGCCTGTAGCGGCGTTTTGTAACTTGACCTCCATGAAATTGAGTTACATGCATTTTTTTTTTACCTATAACTCGATTTCATGGAGGTCGAGTTACAAAATGTTATTATAGGGTCCTTAAAACGTCACTTTAGGCTCCTTAAAATGTCGCTATAGGGCTTAACTCGATTTTAATAAAATCGAATTTCAAAAGAGGGACATTTTTCTAATTAGTTTGGAAAAGAGGGCAATATGCTAATTTTTTTTTTTTTTTTTCGTGAAAAGGGCAAAAGCCCATTTTGGCCTTGATTCATAAGTATAAAACTTTTACTAAGTTAATCACATAACTATTAAAATAGAAAGTAATAATATTTAAAACTAAAAGTTAAAATAGAAAGCAATACAATTTAAAACTAAAGGTTAGATCCTTCAGGCCTCCCATTTCTTAAAAGTTTCAGATACATCAGATTTATTTTCAGAAAATAAACCCATATCTTTTTGCTTGAGTCATCAATGAAAGTGATGTAGTACCTTGAACCTCCAAAGGATGCAACCAAAGAAGGGCCCCACAAATTAGGGTGTACTAACTCCAATTTCTTAGCCTTCGTCTTGCCAATTTTCAAGAAGCTCACCTTTTTCTGCTTTCCTAAGATGCAGCTTTCACACATGTCAAAATCAATGGACTTCAATTCTGGTAGTTTTCCTTTTGATAGCAGCATCTTCATCCCTTTCTTACTCATGTGACCAAGTCTGCAGTGCCATAGGCTTGTATCAGTACTTGCTTCAACAATTGCAACTGTCTTTTGGACTTGTGGTCATATAGAGAGTACCAGTCTTCTTTCCACGAGCCCATACTCTAGCTCCTTTTGTAACCTTCCAAGTCCCACCAACAAATAGTATTGCATGCTCTTCATCATCAAGTTGTCCAACAGAAATCAAATTCCTCCTCAGGTCAAGAATATGTTGAACCTTCTCCAGTGACCAAATAGACCCATTGGGCAACAATATCCGAACGTCTCCCATACCCACAACATCCAAGGCTGTACCATCAGCCAAATACACCTTACCAAAATCACCTGCAACATAATTTTGTATAATTTCTCGGTGTGGAGTGGTATCAAACGAAGCTCCTGAGTCCAAAACCCAATCATCAACTGGATTGTCTACTGCAAGAATTAATGCATCTTGTACCTCTTCTGTTACAGCATTAGTAGAATCATCTTCATTCTTCTTCTTAGGACTTTTGCATTGCCTCCTAAAGTGACCTATTTTCCCATAGTTCCAGCATTGTACTTGTTGGCTTGATCTAGATTTACTTCTATTCTGATTAGAATTTATTGATTTTGATCTGCCCTAATTTGAATTTCTATCATTACCTCTGCATTTTGACTCAAGGTTGAGGGTAGAACCAGATCCTGAGGTTTCACCTACATCTCTTCTGCGAATCTCCTCAGCCAAAATTAAATCTCGTATGTCATTGTACTTCAGCTTTTCTTTTCATATGGAATTGCTTACTGCCATCCTTATTGCCTCTCAACTGTTTGGCAAATAAGCAAAAACGATCAGTGTACGGATCTCATCATCAAAATCAATTTCTACAAACAACAATTGATTTGTGATAGTATTGAATTTATTCAGATGTTGTGTTACTGATACGTTCTCTACCATCTTCAGATTGAATAGTTTCTTCATCAAATGCACCCTGTTATTTGCTAACGGCTTTTCATACATACCAAACAAAGCCTTCATCAGATTTACTATGGTCTTCTCCTTTACAACATTGTGTGCAACAGACCTAGACAGCGTTAACCTGATAACTTTGAGTACCTGTTTGTCAAGAAGAGCTCATTCCTCATCCCTCATAGTCACAAGTTTTGTCCCCAAAAGAGGCAAATGCAATTTCTTCCCATAGAGATAATTTTCAATCTGCATCCTCCAATATGCGAAGTCTGTGCCATCGAATTTTTCTATTCCAAACGCCTTTCATGCTTCCTCTGCCATTGCTCCCACTCAAACCTAATCTTAGGCTTTGATACCAGTTGTAGGGAATTACCATGAAATTTCCAACTTGTGAGAAACAGAAAATAGAGAAAATACATGCCAAAGAAAAATAATCACACGTATAAGACAGTATTTACGTTGTTCTGCAATTTACCTACGTTCACAGAGTTGCAGGAATTTCACTATTATCAGAGAAAAATACAAAGTGTGGCTACAGTTTTTCAATCTTTCAAAAACAACAACAACAAAACCCTAATTACCAAAACAGCGTTTTTCTATATCTTGTGCATAGGAGTCACAATGGGCTACAAAATGAGCCAAAAAAAAAATTTCCTGGGGTCGTTGCCCCCAAACCCTCAGAAGGCTTGTTCATGAGCGCTACGGCTTGGGCTCGTCGGCCCAAGCCTCCATTCCATAGACTAAGCCTTAGAAAATCTCCCATTGAAAACCACGCAATATTATTCGGGTCGAGTCGAGTCGTCAACCAGATCAAACACAACTAGGCTCCACAAAGCATCACACCTCATACCTGTACATGTACCCATGTCGATACTTGTAAAACTTAGCATCTTAATATTCTCAGTTTTCACTTTATCTCTTATTAGTGGATTTTGCCTTCTCATTTTATTAAAAGAATAAAATTGTAAAAGTTCATGTATTTGAGTTTATTTTTATTTTATTTTATACTGTCGATATATTCATATTTTATTTTTCTTAACTTTTTAAAAAAAATTTAAGTTTTTCAATGACTACCTTAAAAAAATTTGTAGATTCGTGACTATGAAAATTTAATATGAACGCATGTAAACCAAAAATATTTTTCCAATACATGAATATGCCTCAAAATTATGAATAACGGTTTCATCCTTACATCAGAAAATGATGGTTTTGTCCTTGATGTAAAGTGAAACATATGTCACAAAACGTGGTGTCAAAATTCTATCTCTAAAGGTTCATCTATTTTTGGATTTTATTGGAACCTCATCTCTTTGCAAGAACTTTGAAATAATTGATCACACTAGACGTGGAAATTGAAGGACGGTATGTTTAGAAATGTGATATTGACAGTAGCTTGCATAGGTGTGAATTGATCACAAGTACATATAATGTTTTTTAGAATGTTAGAAAGTAGTCAAATATGATATTTTATGATGTCTCCATTATAAATAAATAATTATTAAAATTTCTTGTGAAATTATGCAATATTTTTATCATGTAAAATATTGATATTGAAATAGGTTTACTTGATTTAGTGGACAAAGTGTTGTAGCATTTTATTATCATCAAATTAAAATGAATAAATATAACAACTTAAATATAAATATATGAAATTCAATATGGAAGAAAAAAAGTTATTGAAACTTTTAATCCCATGTTGAAAAGGAGAGAGACTATTTTATTATTTTTAAGTGTGGTGATTAATGGGCTAAAATGTATTGGAGCAGATATTGAGCTAGATATGTGAGCAAGGATAGGACCGGCCCAAGATAGTTTGAGGCCTAAGGTGAAAATTGTAAAGGGGCCTTTTTATATCTAAATATCATTTAAATAATATTTAGTTTATTTTTTAAATTATAACTTTTTATTTCAAATCTATTATTAATTCTTACTAATTAATAAGAATAATTCATCTTGAGTGAGCTAGTGATACTTACTATGTAGATTTTACAAACTGATGTTGACGGGACTGACGAGATAAGTGCTGACGATAAAGGCAGCACTGACGAGAATTCTCAACAGACGAGGCAATTGGTGAAGACGAGGATGAAGTGAGCAAGAGCAGGCGAAAGCAGCAGGAACATTTAGTGTCGCCAATAAATTACCCAGGCTAGATAAAACAGCTGTATAGCCCGTTGGAAGCGAATTAAAGCAGCAGGCAAAAGGCGTTACTTGAAGAGGTATTAAAATCTCAATAAACGCCACAACGGCTAGGAGGCCAAAGGAGCACATATATAAACTTTCCAAAGACACCAGTCAGGGGTAAGAAAATATACTACAACGCATCCATTCTTGATTATTGTCTTTTTAAGAAAAATTCCCAAAAACTGACTTAAGTATCGGAGGTGTTTTGGCAGGCGTCACACCGGTGACCACATTGACAGATCTAACCGAAACCTTCTTGAAAGGCGAGATACAGGTTTGGTTCCATCTGGACTCACAACTTTTTCGACTGACGAACTTCTTGCTTCATCAGATGTGTTACCAAAAAAAAAGTTATTCAAAGCATTCCTTTATTATATTGTTTTAGTGACACCAATCATATTCTTGTCACATTAATCAGTAAGTTTTTTGTCAGAAATTTGTATTATTTTTAGCATTTTTCATTCACTTAATGATGAATTAGTGATTGTGTTGTATTTTTATTTATACATAATTTTTTTGAGTGGAAAATATGCTAAAATTACTATAATTTTTACTATAAAAAACTTAAAACTAATGTGACATTTCAATAAAAAAAAATGTAAGTATTGAATGATTTATTGTGATCGGTGACATATCAATTTATAAGATCTATTAAATAAATAAATAAAAAGTGTAAGTAGCTCTCTCTCTTTTTAATTAGAAAAAAAAAAAAAAAAAAAAAAACTTACTCCCCATATTAATTTGGGGGCCTTTTTATATTAGGGGGCCTTAGGCCAAGGCATAAATGGCCTAGGCCTAGGGCCGGCCCTAAGCAAGGAAAATATGAAGAGAGAAGGTGTCAAAATTATATCAAGATATTTTATTCAGTTACTCTTTGTGTTATTTCTATTATTATTGTGTTTGCGCCAACAATTTTAAGAAGAATCATCACATGGAGGATGAAGCATACACGAGAAATTAAATGAGATTGTTGGAGATCTCAAAAAGCCCTTTCACTTCAAGGGAGCCAACTTCAAGAGGTGGAAAGGAAAAATCCTCTTCTATTCGAGTCTTCGCAAGGCCGCCTACATCATTACTAACAAGAATCCTTCCAAGACTTATACCAATTAGAGAATGAGGAAGAACTTTGTCTCCATCAAGCAAAAATAGATAAGTATATAAAAGATTATAATTATCACTCTTATCTTTTGAATTGGCTTGCCGACCATTTTTATGATTATTATAATACAACTTATAATTCTACCAAGAAGATATGGAAAACTTTACAAAGCAGGTATGATATTGAGGAGGCTGATGTAAAGAAGTACTCTGCTAGTAAATTTTTCTATTACCAAATGGTGGATGGGAAATCGGTGGTGGATCAAGCTCAAGACTTCTAGATGATCATGACAGAATTGAGATCTGCAGGCATAAAGAGTGGAAATAACCTCATAGTAGTTGGCATAGTTGATAAATTATCACAATTTTGGAGGAAGTTTCAAAAGACTTTGCGGCACAAACAAAATGAGACACCCTTGGAGATTTTGATCACACGCATCTGTGTGGAGGAAGAAGTTAGGGGACAAGAAGCACTTATGACACAACATAAAAGAATAAGATGATAGTTGTCCATCTTTTATTTACAATGGTTCGTCTGTTATGTATGGGACATGATGTATTTAGGCACTTTGAGAGTGTACTTAGGGACTGTTATTACTTTCTTAGATATAAAAATTACTCATTTTTCAAATTTTTTTTTTTGGAATTTTACTAATGGGCATCTATTAATAAACAATTTACGAAAATTCTTATAGAAAATGAAAAAGTAATTGAATTGTTTGAAATATTTTTCATAAAATGTTTTCTAAAATAGTTAATTAATAGATGCTCTAAGAGCACACCCATTAACTAGTCCTTTTTGTGTGTGTGTGTGTGTGTGGGGGGGGGGGGGATGACATCATTGCCTTAATCCAAAAGGAAAACCTTAGCATTGAATTTTGTTTACGAAGAGGTTGGTGAATAGTGACTCCTACAATGGGGAATTTTAGGATGTGGCATTCCTTAAAATAAAAAAAGTTTCTCAAATTATGAATGTTGAAAACAAGAAGAAAAAGAATAAAATCCAAAGTTTTATTTTGGATTTTTGTGGTCTTGAAGAGTAATAAGAATAGGACACGATCTTTGGCTGCTGGCTTAGACCAATTTTTAGAAGTATAATAGAATGACAGCTGGATGGCTGCAAGAAGAGAAACCCACAAAAGATCAGCCCACAAAACCAAAATGGAAAATTCTTAGGTACTCTCGAAGCGTGGAGAAATGATGCTCTTTCCTCTCACATTCATGGTGGATCCCACCATGAATTTAATGAGCGGACCCCACTATGAATGTGAGAGGAGAGTATCATTCTTTGTGTTCCGAGAATACCTAAGAATTACTCAACCAAAACATGCTCCATGCATGGATTGGACTATTATTTAATATGTAATTTAAAAATAACAAGTACTATTGCTCCCCCAATAAGGTTAGCCAATTAATTAAGGACAAAGTTTAGCTATAAAATTGGTTGTAGCCTAAGGCTACAACCTTACTCAATATCTTTTTATTAGAAATGAATTTTGAAAATTTTGAGAATTTTACCATTAGATTACATCTTCTTCTTATATCCTCCATATTTGCAAAATTTTTAGAAAATTAAATATCATTAGCTATGCCATCAATAAATTATTTCAATTGCAGTTTTTGTAATTTAAAATTATGCATAAAATATAAGCTTATGGATCATATAATATATAACATCTAATTGATACAAAATTTAATGTGTATTAAAAGTGTAAAGAACATGCAATTCAATAGTTAGATTTTCAAAATATGTAGCAATGTTTATTTTATTGAGTAAAATTGTAACTTTAGGCTACAACCAATTTTGTAACTAAATTTAATTAATTAATTAATTAATAACACCCCAAAACCAAAAGCAGTACAGGCAGCACCACAAGTGCATATATAATCTTACGGCTTTCTCTCAAAACACCAAAAATATAGTTGTCTAGTCCCTAGCTAGCTAGCTACAAAGTGTGTGCCTATTTCTAGATTAAAAAGTTAGCTTATTTTATAATTTGACTTATTTTTGCTACTATTTATGGTCCCACTGTACTTTTTGGTACTATTTATGAGACCCACTGTACTATTTCAACTAACTTTTACTTTTATTTATAGTACTTTCACTACAAGAAAAAGTTCTATAGCCGCGTTTTCAAAACGCGGCTATAGATAAAAAAAAGTGGCTATAGACCGATTTGGTCTATAGCCGTGTTTTTTTAGGCCACGTTTTAACCATGGCCTAAAATGTGTAACTATAGCCTTGAGGCCACGTTTTTTCCAACCGCGGCTATAGGCAGGCCCAATGGCCACGTTTTAAAAAACGTGGCCATAGAACATACTCTAGCCACATTTGTAAACCGCGGCTAAAAGTTTTTTTAAAAACAAAAAAATAAATAAATTCTGGATTTTTTGTTTTCAAAACAAAAAAAAAAATTCTAGGTTTTTTTTTTTTTATAAAAACAAAAAAAAAAAAATTCCGGGTTTTTTTTTCCCCAAAAAATTCAAACAAAAAAATTATGGGTTTTTAAAAAAAAAAAAATTCTCAGTTTTTTTTTTCCCCAAAAAATTCAAAATTCAAACAAAAATATTCAAAATTAAACACAAACCCAGAAAAATTCAAATTAAACACAACATACTCACAACACAAAAACACCCAGAAAATTCAAAATCAAACACAAACCCAAAAAATTCAAAATCAAACACAACATTCTCACAATACAAATACACCCAAAAAATTCAAAATCAACCACAACATACTAACAATACAAATACAACGTGCTCCAAAATATAACAATACAAACTCATGAATCTCCTCTCAGTCAACAAAACCAACCCAAATTCAACACTAAATTCATTCAAAGAACACAAAAGCACAAGCTCAGAAACTCAAGAACACAAACCCAATTACACATAAGCACAATATCAACAACACAATAGCACAAATTCAAAATTTTCAGCATTTCCTCCATTTTCTTACCACCTAAACGTAAAATAAAAAAATAAATTAAAAAAAAACTAGATCTATAGACAAATCAGTGGGCTTGAGATGAAGAAAAAAAAGAAAGAAAGAAAAAAAGAAGAAGAAGTAGCTGCAAAGAAACAAAGAAAAAAAAAAGAGTTGTGCTGGAGTGAAAAAAAAAAAAAAAAAAAAAAACCTATTGTTAGTTGCAAAAGAAAGGGGCAAAGAAAGAAAGAAAGAAATTAAAAATAAGCAAGAACTCCAAAGAAACAAAGATAAAAAAAAAAAAGAAGACTTACGTTGAAGTGAAGAAGGAAAAAAGAAAATAGAAGAAAGAAGAACCTGAAGAGTGTAAGAGGAAGGAAGAAACAAAAGGAAAAAAAGAAAAGAAAAGAAAAGGAAGTTAGGTGTACCTGAATGAGTTGCATTGGGTTTGGGTGAAGAATGAAGAAAGAAAACATAAAAGAAAGAGAAAAGGAAGAAAAGATGAAGGGGGGGTAGGTGGGGAGGTTAGTGGGAAAGAAGGGGATCACGTGGAAAGATTCCCCAAATTTTGTTATGTTTTGTTTTTTTTTTTTTTTTTTTTTTGTGTTACATATAGCTGCGTTTTAAAAAAAAAAAAAAAAAAAAACGCAGCCAAAGGGGGACCTATAGCCGCGTTTTTGAAAACGCGGCCATAGGCCCTCCTTTAAAAAAGAATTTTTTATTCGCTGTACTGGCCATCTTTTTAAAAAATATATATTATTTGGCTGGACCTACAGCCGTGTTTTCAAAAACGCGGCTATAGGCCCTCCTTTATAAAAAAAAATTGTTGGGCTGTACATACCGACCATGTAAAAAATATTTTTTGACTGAACCTATGGCCGCGTTTCTAAAAACGCGGCCATAAGTTGGATCTAAAGCCGCGTTTTCTGGAAAATGCGGCCATCCTTTTAAAAAATATTTTTTGGTTGGACATATAGCCGTGTTTTGTTTGATTAGTAAGTTTGCTGATTTTATTAAACAAGGCAGACCCAAATTAAATCTAAAACACATATTTTCCTAAAATCCAAAATCCCTAATGATGTGGACGGCAGTACCTTCTCCTTCTAGTGGCGCCTTCTCCTTCCAATGGTGATCTTCCGGCAGCTCCTTCAAATGAATAGCCACAAAAAACCCACAAGAACAGACTTAAGCATAAAAGTGCAACCATAAACAATCTGAGCTTCAAAAAAACATATTATATGAAATCATCATCTAACACATATGATTGATGACAGATTAAGAACAAGTCACCAGTAGAAAAAATATTAAACACCAAAGTATCGAGGCAAGTCCTAATTTTGAAACTTTCCAAGGCAACTATTCACATCAAAACGTTTGTCAAGGAGCCTTCTAAGTTCAGAGCCAAAAAACCTCAAGGCTTCTCTCAGCTTCTAAGTTCAAAGCCAAAAAACCCCAAGTTTCTACTACTTCCTGCCAAAATCCAAAATAATAATTTACCCTCCAAAAAAAAAAAAAAATTGCGAGAGAGAGATAGTCGAACCTTCTGCCACCGAAGAGAAAACTAAGCGCTAGTCCTCACTGCCAGACCTAGCCATTGCCATCTGGAACTTCTACGTTAGCCGAGAGAGTTAGGGCTCAGGGGTGTAAAATTGAACTTTGAGATATATTTCCTGTTCTTAAAACCTGACAGATAGCTATACATAGTTTTTAGGAAGAAAATTGAACTTTGAGCTATATTTTATGGATTAAAATAATATGGGCCTGTTTGGTAGACTATTTTAAACTCACATTTTTACATTTTAAACAACTTTACACACATTTCTGCACATTTTCTCACCCACACAAATTTCAAAAAAACTACAAAAATTTCATCTCAAACTACTTTACTAAACACCCCCATTTAGACCCTTTTTGTTTCGCCATATACTTCTATGTATTAAGTTTAAGCCACTTTATAAGAAAAGGAACCATAAGATCCCCACTGAAATTACTTACCAGCCACCAATTGTATTTCCGTTAAGACCAAGGGATGAGCGTACGAGAGAGAGAGGGATTTTAAATTTTTTGCTCCACGACACTAGCTGCTTCATGCAGTTTTGGTGTTGGCGTGTGAGTGTATTCTCTTATCTCATCCCTCTTCCCTGTATATATATGTGTGTGTGTGTGTGTTTCTAAAAAAAAAAAATAGTCTGTGAGAACTACCATCCATTTATTTATTTATAAATATTTTAATATGGTGGGCTGTATAGTTGGCAATTGATGTGGTAGGTAAATTAATTTTTTATTAGAGCATCCACATTGGTGGAGCAATAAATTTAGCTATTTGGCACCACAAAAAGCTACTTTATCTATTTTACCTTCTCACTTTACAAAACATTCAATTTTCGTGGTTTTATTTTATCTTTCAATACAATAAATAATATAAAAAACACAATAAAATAATATATCCATTACAATAAACAACCATCACAATCGCCACCACTATAACCGCCACCACCACTATCACCGCCACCACCACTATCACCGCAACCGCTACTACCACTACTACCACCACATAAAAACAAATAATCGTCTAGTATAACAATAATATTTTAAAAAAAATCAAAAGAGTGCATCATTTTCCTCTCAATTTTGAGCAAATAAAAAGTGTCATTCCCTCAAAATTTATTGGAAATTTTTATAATTCATCCAAAAGAAATTTCTTAATTTTAGTCCCCTACCACTCGGGTCCCCTACCACTCGGGTGTCGTTCTAGGATGGTAATTGCAATTTAGAACTGAATGGTTGTGGAGATGGTCATGTACTTTTTTTTTTCAATATTAAAGGTAATTAGTTGTAAATTTAAGTCAAATTAATGTCTTAAGACAAAAAGACATAATAAAAAAAAGCAATCAATTTTTTTTTTCCAAAAAAAAAACAAATCACATTGATTAAAAGATAGAAAATATCAAATAAAATAGCAATATATTTGAACCAAACATTAACATTTTATTATATAAGATTAAAAAAAAAAAAAAACATTCGCTTTAAAAAACTGGTCAGATGTATTTGAACCAAACTATTTCTTAGTTTTTTTTTTTGGTTATAATATTTTTTAGTTTCACCTGGTCAGATGTATTTTATTAATTAATTTTATGGGTTTTGCCTTGGTTTATATCCTCGTTTTACTCTTCTTTATTGACCTTTTGTTTTTAAAAACTCTCTGAGACTCTTCCAAAGGGTTTCACAATTTGTACACGTGGCTCAGTAATCCACAAGTTGACAAATTACATATGACTTTAAAGACATTATTTTAATTCGGAGGTGTAATAAATACAACTTTTTGTGTTGTTACAATGCACAGCCATAAGAGCATTCTGGTTAAGGGTTCTAAAAATTTTATTATTTCGCATTTAAATAATATTTAACACATTACTTTACAATACTCCTAACATTAAAATTTTTATTTTTTTTGCCATTTCATTTAAATATTATTTATTTATTATTTTTTATTCATTTTTATTCTCTCTCTCTCTCTCTCTCTCAGTAGAAAAAAACGTTAAAAATTATAACATCTTGCTACAGTGCGCTTTCAAAAATGAGAGCTCATTGTAGCAAGATGTCAAATTTTTTAGCATAAATGGAGTAAGTTTTTGGAGTTATAAATGCTAAAGATAGCACTTTAGCATTTATAACACTTTTGATGAGAATGCTCTTTCGTGCACTATAACAAGAAGTTAAAAATTTTTAGCTATGACACCACCATTGTAGCATACTTTTTAGTGTTGGTGGTGCTAAAAATAGCAATATAGCTTTTTAACACCACCAATACTAATGCTCTTATTATGTTTGACACATCAAATTTTTCTACCCCAGAGATAATAGCAGGGACTAAATTGACACGACACAGAGAGACTAGAGACTAAATTGAAATATAGTGTAAAAGATAAGGACCAAATACATAATTTACTAAGCACTGTTAGTCCCTGAAACTTCAAAAGTGAGCGTTATTAATCCTTTTATTGGCTGTTGTTAGTCTATTTGTTTACATGGTTAACAGAATAATGACTTGACATTTTATAAGTGACGTGGAACAATTTTTAATATTAAGCTCCTCCCTCATTTGGACCTCTAACAAATTTTCAGCCAAAGTGAGAGACACCCTTTGGGTAATTCACACCTACCTCGAAACCAACCAATGTGCAGATGTGTTGGCGAAATTTGGAGCTCGTTCCTTATCATCTTTTGTTGTCTTTTGTAACCCACCGCCTATGGTGGAAAGTATTTTGGCTTTTGATAAAGTAATATGCATTGCAATAGACTTGTGAATTCCTAGTTTTATGAAGTTTCGTGGTTTACCGAAAGAGAGACACCCCTCCCCCTTCGATTTGTACGCATACCTACTAACCCAAATTTGAATGGCATTGTCTAGGCTTTTTAAATCATTGATTGAGAAAATATTTGGGTAACCAAATCCACGAGACTATAATGTAAGACCAGCCATAGTTGCAGTCCAATTGTAAAACTCTTCTCTCCCTCTCTCCGTCTCTCGTATATATATTCCAATGATTTTATCTAATCTTGGAGCTTCCTTTGTTGAAAGAACAATTATCAAATTAACAAATATATTAACAAATGCCAATCCAAATGAACCTTCAAAATATATACTTTTTTTAAAAAACTTTCTTTTCCTAGTCCGTTTGAAACTTGTTGGGGTAAGTTTTGCGACAAAGGCTGAGATTGTAGAAATGAGCCCAAAAACTCCCCTTAGGTTCATTAAATTCATTTTTTATTGGAAAGTCAAGCCCAAAATTCGCAATATGGGGCACATAAAGGCTAATGGTGCTTTATGGAAAAAGAAACCAAAAGAAAGTGAAACACAAGAAAATGCAGAATATATACATATATATATATACACATAAGTTAGAAATTTCTGCCCGGAGTCAGCGAGAGGGGGAAATTGAGGGGGACATTAAGGGAGGTCCTGAGTAAGAGAGGGAGAGTTCCCTTGTACCAGTATTTTCACCTCTAGGCTTTCAAATTGTCTATACATTGGATAGATGGCTGGGCTTTTGTATCAATGTTCTGGGTTTTTGTAGGGAAAACGTTCTGCCTCTCTTGTGGGTTGGTGATGAATATTTATATCAAGCTTTAGGGGATGCTTGTGACCAGTTTTTAGTTGGGAGGGAGGCCTTGGACCTTTCAGATGCTATTTCTATGATTTGGTGTATTATGTTTTATGCTTAGGGGAAGGTTTGGTTGCTTTTTACATGATTTTGAAAACAAAGTTGTTTCCTCTACATGGCTACTGTTTCTGGTCTTTGCAGGCCTTAGAAAACTACATTTGGGTGGTTGAGTGGGCTAGGCTATTCAACCTTTTTTTTAGAGGTAGTTGTTCTTTGGTGTGGAAAATGGAGCTATGTTGAAAATTAGGGGCACGGTCACCTAGAACATGGAGTCAATTTTGGGGTAGAAATTTCTGACATAGGACCCATGCCCCCAGCGTCCCTAGCCCGCTTTGACGCACAAACAGATTGGGCCCAAGTAAAGGGTTCGATAGGAACTAACCAAAACCCACCAAACCATTCCTACTCAATTTCCCAATTGTTCGTATGTGCTTGGGCCATGCAACAAAGTAAAATACAACTGATAAGATACATTGGTCGGATCTGCTAAGCAATTGAGCTTAGCTGTTTTGTCGAACCATAGAGTTTGTCGCGAAAATGACTATTAATAAAACCCATAAAAGCTCCTTACAAATCTCAACAATTTCAAACCTCATTGATAATAGCTTAATTTTGCATATTTATATCATTATTAGAAAGTATTATCATACTTATTTTGACTTAATTCAAGCATTTTATAGTTGGTTTTGGAATAATGCTGAATATTCAATTTTTTGCTTAATTGAATTTTAATGTATGAATTTGTCTTTTGTAAGATAATGAAATTAAATAAATGGATTTGTACAAAAAAGAAAGATAATGGACTTTACTTTTACAAGGGCCTTGATGAAGTCAAACAAGGCCAACCCAATTAAATTCTAGTCCAATTGGAGCAAGGAATCAAAGGAAATTTGCACCAAATCTAAGTCCAATTCGGATTAGGATTCCAGCCTGCGCACTAGTTAGTATTTGGAGCATAAATTTTGATTCAGATGTCCAATTAAGATGATCCAATTTGGGTTGGAAAGTTAACTTAAAGAGCTACAACTTTTTAGTTGACTAAAAGTCTGAATTTTGAAGTTAATGAGCCGAAAATGTCAATTAATTGAAACCTAAAAACTTGCAAATTTCTCAAAACGGGAATTCAACTTGTAATAGGATTCCTTGACCTATTTAAAGGCTTTTTAGAGCAAAATTTAGGGGAGAGTTGCCGTAGAACATAATTTAGGCTTTTTTAAAGTTTCTTTACAGTTTTTGGAGGTTTATTTGTGTTATGAGTTGCTAGAAGTCTTGCTAAGACAAAGGGTGAAACCCAACTATTTATTGGTATGTTCTTAACAATTGTTTTATGGTTTTAATGCTTATGTTATTATGATTCTGATACTCATCTCGAAAAGTGTTTAGTTTTGTATAAATTTTTGATTTATCATAGACTCCGGGCATATTAAATGCTTAGTATTCCCTGCAAACTAATTCACTAGTTTTGTTTTGCCAAAAATCAATCAATTTCATAATACTACCTTAGACAATTAATTCTTGAGTTCTTATTGTTAAATCATCTGAATAAGATCATTCTTCGTATGAGTTTTAGTTGAGTTATAAAATAAATATTGTTAAGACTACCAATATATGTGTTTTTTTTGGATCCCTAAACCTTAGCGCCTTAATATATTGTTATTTTCTCTCAATTTAAATTAACTTTACTAAACCATAAAAAATCACTTCAATTTAAATTTATGATTTTAGTTTTATTCTCTTGTGGTTTGCTAATTAATTCCCTTTTCCCTATGGATTTAACCTCGGACTTACTGAGTTATTATTTCGCGACAATCCTGCACTTAGGAGCATTATTTAAGTCGCAGCACTAACATCATAGACTAAACATTCTTATCTTTTCTGATGGAGTAATTCATTTATGTGTTTCTTATCTGCTGGTAAGTTTGTTCGCATTGGTTTCTTTGCTTTATGGATGTGTTTGGTTGATCGGGAATGTAAAGATTTGAAGTTGGATTTTCTTCTAGTTGAAAATCGGAGGGGAGGAGATTTGATGGAGGTCTACTTGGGGAAGGAGCTGCCACAGAAGGGTTTGGTTTTGGATTCAGGGAAAATTGGGTTTGATTTGGGTATATTCACTAAAAAATGTCAACTCATTATTCTGTTAGCCATATAGACAAAAAAAACTAACAACAGTCAATAAAAGGATTAATAACTCTCACTTTTGAAACTTCAAGAACTAATAGTGCTCACTTGAAACTTTAGGGACCTATAGACACTCAATTTTGCATCAATAATTTAATCTTGGAAGATGACTAAAATGACCATTCATATACCCAAAATTTTGAGTTGTTTTACATGCATTAATTTATTCATTGCATATCATAAAAATGATCTTGAGATTCTAACAGCCATGATAGTATGCCCGATTTCCAAATCGGACCGTCAGATCGAAAGATATCACAGATCAAGTTTTCACGGTCCGCATGCATTTTGTTTAAGTGGAACCAACCACGCATGATTAATTTAAATTAATTTTGATTGATTAAACAATTAAAATTAATTAAATAATTTTGTTATTGTTTGTTGGTTAGCGTCAAAAATAGAACTGCTTGCATGAGAATAAAGTGAATGATAAGATAACAAAGAAGTTGTGGATAATCAAGTATTTTTGGAGTATTTATCTACAAGATAATTATCACTTTAAAGACCTAAATATCAAGAAAAGTTGATTAATTTTTAGAATACGGGTTAAAAATGCGTCTAAGTGCAATTCCTGGCTAAAAAATCCTCAAAAAAGGAGTCCAACTTGGACCAAAACTCAAATGCAGACTTGGCACCCATTTGGCCCTTTTTGAGTGCTGATTGGCCTAAATTTTTGGCTCAGCAAGGGGACCTCTTGGTTAAGATAAAGCCTATCCCAACCTCAATATATAGAAGGAAAAAATCAGAATTAAGGGCTCTTCTTTTTTTACTTCTAAACTCCCCTTACGTTAAAGACGTTCTGGAGACTTTTGCTTTAGGAACTTTTTTTTTGTAAGTGAAGTATTTTAGACCTCAAAGAGGTGAACAAACTTCTTTGATTTCTAAAATATTCTTTCATTAGAAGAGCATGCTCATGCAAGATGTATTTTGTTTTTCTTTCTTTTCTTCTTTCATTAATTAGTAAGTTGTTGTTTGTTTCGTGAATGTGTTTAGTATGTTTTATTATGACTTGTTCTTAATATATAATTGCCATGCTTAGATACTTTAGATGATTGTTTATTTTAATTCTTTCTCTTTGATTTCAAAATCTGCTAATGACTATCAATTTTTTTTTTTTTTATAAAAACTTAAATTTGATTTGTATTTTCATTAAATATAGATCTGATTTTTTCTAAATTCAAAACTGATTTGTACTTTCATTAAATATAGATCTGATTTTTTTTTTAACTTCAAAACTAATCTGTAATTTCATTGAATACAAATCTAACTTTTTTTTTTCTAAACTCAAAACAAATCTGTATTTTTATTAAATACAGATCTAAAAATTTTCTGAAATGTTTTCTTTGTTATAAAAGTGCAGATTTTGAAATTTTGAAGAAGGGATTGACAGCTAGTTTAAAGTATTTTCTTTTTTGATATGTGATGCATGCATAATATGTTTGTTGCATGAACATGAATCCTCTTTCAAAAGTCTTTTTTTTTTTTATTTGTTTCCAACAACAGATCTAATTTCTTTTTACAAACCAAATCTCTCTCTTTTTTTTTTTTTTTTTTTTTTTTTATCTTTTAAAAACACATCTAAATTTTCTTGATAAAGTCTCTTTTTTTTTTTTTTTTTTACCCCTTTTCAAAACAGATTTGATTCTTTTTAACAAAATCTGATTCTTTTTCCTTTACAAAAACAGATTTGATTTTTTTACAAACTAAGTCTTTTTTTTTTTTTTTTAAATTTTCAAAACAGATCTAAATTTTCTTTAAGAAAGAGGATACAATCGTAAGGCAAATTTATTTAAATCAATTTTAGTCAAGTGTTTGTCATGTGCATTAAAACATATCATTCAACATTATTTTAAAAAGGGTATGTTGGTCATTAAAGTCTAGAAGACCAGACTTTGTCTCGGCGGAATGGGGGTCTAACACCTTCCCATTCCTTAACCTAGCCCCCGAGCTTAGGATTTTTTGGATAGGTAGATTATTGTTTTGTCTTTTAATTTTGGTAGATTGTAAGTAGGACTTAAACTTTGTATTCTTTTGCATAGGTTGTAACTAGGACAAAAGCCTTGTAAGGTTAATTTACCAAAATTGTACTTTTTTCCTATATTCAATCAATGGCATTTGAAGTATATTGAATATATAATTTGTATTTATTTTTTCCTCTTTTTTTGTATAAAAAATAAGTGGTGACTCCACACTACTACCCAAAAGAGAGGTGCCCCTACAAGCACCCAAATCTCTTTTTGGAGAGGCTTAAATTTCCTGGTCTCTCACAGGACCAAAAATGCTTATTAGGTAAACTTTAGGGACTAACAATGTAGTTTCGCCTATATATATATATATGTATATATTAAATAAGTCCTATCCATTATCCCATGCTTGTTGCTTGCTTCTGTTTAATTTATTTGTAATAATTTTAATTCTCTATCTCATCGATATCTATTTATCTTTGTTGTGCTATTTATTATCCATCCGTTACTCGATATAATAATAATAATATTAATAATAATAATAATAATAATAATAATAATAATAATAATAATAATAATAATAATAATAATAATAATAATAATAATAATAATAATAATAATAATAAGTCCTACCCACTATCCCATGCTTGCTGCTTGCTTCTATTTAATTTATTTGTAATAATTTTAATTCTCTTATCTCATCGATATCTATCAATCTCTGTTGTGCTCTTTATTACCCATCTGTTACTCTCTCTCTCTCTCTCTCTCTCTCTCTCTCTATATATATATATATATATATATATATAATTAGGAGGAGTTAGCTAGGTTGATAGAGAATTATATATATAGAAATTGCCCAATGTGTGCGTGTCAACTTGTTCTACTTTCATTCTATTATTATTATTACTAGTCGCTAACCAGTGCAATGCACAAGAAAACTATTATGTATAAAGATGTAAACTATTCTTTTTCTCTTCCTCATTGATTGTACATTCAGATTCCAGTTTCATAGTTTCCTATCCTTGATATGAAACAATAAATTATGTAATGAAAAATAGAAATCAAACTTAAGTTTAAAATAAAATGAAGAATCAAAACCTTTGCATCCTCAATTATCCAAAAAATGAATGAAACACAAATTTAAAGAACTACTTAATCAGTATTTCAAACAAATTGAAAGACAACTTTAATGTGGTTTATTATTATTTTTTTTATTTTTTATTTTTTTTTTTTTTTATCTTCTTTCTTTTTTGCTTTGTAGTAGTCACTAAATATGTCCTTTTGTTTTCCTTGATTACAGATTTTGGTGTGAGTTGCACATTGCTTTGAACATTAACTTTTTGAAACTTTGTAGAATCACCACCTTATTCACTTGATAAGTTGCTGTTACATTTATTTGAAGTTTCACTAATGTAAGCCTGGCAATAGAATAAGTTGAGAAATGTATTACAACATATAGAAGTTAAAAAATTGAATTTGTAATTTTGCTATGTTAAAGAATACGTACTTTTGTCATTTTATCAAGTTCAATTCCTTTGTCAATTTCTTCAAAAGATTCAAAAACTTTCAAAAGCTTGCTTCGTCTTGACTTTCCAATTATTATTAATCATTTCTTCTTCCACCTCAGAATAAGCTTCATAAATTTTTAATAAATTCTTGTTCCCCAGTCCCTATCGTTTGCGCGGAATCCTAGCTTCCTTCGAACAGTCCCTTTCACTGAAACTACAAAGAAACAGGACAAGAAGAAAGAAGATACATCATATACGTAAAGAAAGAAGATATATTATATACGTAAAAAACACAACAAAGACAAATAGAGAGCGTCAATTTCTTTAAAACACTCTTCCCTCTTTTCGTGTGTGTATTAAAAATACTTAGTGTTTAAAAAAAAAGAAGAGACAGACAGAGAGAGAATGAAAATTACCAACAAACAAAAAAAAGCATATGGGGCTGAGATTTATATAGAAATTGCCCAATGTGTGTAAGTGTTAACTTGCTTTTATTTCATTCTATTTACGTTCGATCAATATATTTTGGAAAAAGCTAAAACTACAAATTATATTACAATATATATTTACAAACAGATGATAAGTGAGTTATTGTTGAAAAATAAAAATTTGATATTAATGGTGGGTCCAAATGAGAACTGGTAAAAATTTGTATACCTTGAAGTTTACACCCAGTCTTACCTATGTTAGATAAATTTGTTAATCATAATGGAGACAGGGAATTTTAATTTTAATTGTTTTTCTCAAAAATAACATAATGTACTAGTTTTTGTTTTTGATTTTTTTTTTTTTTTTTTGGAGGACAAACTTACTAGTTAAATTACAAAGTTTTTGACATTCTTCTCATAAAGGAAAAAAGAAAAAGAAGAAAAAAACTCTTGACCTTGTATTAGATAAGGCTAATACTTAATAACATACAATTATTTTCACTTATTTTTCTTCAAATTGCACTTATCCGCTTAACTATGTTGCCAATGCAATGTCTTCTATAAACCACAAAACTAAGCAATGTATCCCTTAGTAGTGAAATAAACACTTGGCCTCCTTTCGTTAAAATTCAATGAAAATTCAAATTTCTATTAGACACACTCATACTTATTTGGGTTTAAATTTGATCGAAATTTAAAGGTTTTAGATAGTGTTTAATACTATAAGGACACAATTTGCGCCACAGCCCAAATGGAATGGACAATGGCCTAAAGAGCCCAAAACAATGAATTTGTTAGAGAGTGGGCATGATACTGAATGTTCAATGAGTTAGGTCATTGGCTAGTAAGGTCAGAATAAACAAGATAAAAGTTTGGAGAAAAAAAAATGCTCCTCGGTCAGGTACGAGGAAGGTCCATTCTTATATATTTATTTCTCGTGGACTTATACAAATGTTCTTAGTTCCTTCTTGCTTTTTCTCTCTCTCAATCTCAGATGCCTCCCTTCTGTCATGGAGTTCTTCCCTTTTATATGACATTCTCTTCTTTCATCCCAGCCTTCCACGTGTACATCAGATTGTTAATCTTCTTGATATTTGCCCCATCAACATCTTCCTGGAGTCTCTGTGGGTAGCTGTAAGGCTGAAAGTTACTATTCAAGAGCATTCAATGCAGTGGTAGCAGCTTTCTGCCTAGATATTTCTCATCTCTCTAGTGACTTATCTCTCACTGAAGCTTATCCTTCCAAGCATGGTTGCCCACTTCCTAGGGCTTGATGGGTGGTCGGACTTCAGGCCTTTAATCTACTGTCTGAGGAGGGGTAGCTCCTCAAACAACATCACTTGTTCACTATGACTCGATCTCTTCTTTGGTTCAATAACCTATTTGTCTTCACTAGTATTTATCTGTCCTTAGGCTATTAGACGTCCTTGGGCTCGACCCATGGCCCAATATCCTTATCTAGGCCCTTCATCCCTACAATAACCCCTCAAAATTCTACTATTTCTCTTCTCGAGGAAAAGTGGGATTTCGATTTTTGGCAGTTGTATCTCCCACACTCACGTCATTTGCCCGTGTGTAGGTGTCTTTTCACCTGCAAAGGAGCATGCTCCTGAAACTTTGGCATCTAAGACACCTTAGCATTTACTCCACACGGTGCCATGTCCCCCAAGTTATACTGTGTGATGAAGATCCCACAGTGAAGAAATTTTGTGGAGATTTAAGCGGGAACTCTCCCGCTTACTTTCTCCACCCCTATATAAATTGCTTGAAAATTTTGGATGTTCCACTTTTTGAATCTCCAACTCTCAAGACTTAGTCCGAGGTGCTATTCTACATTTTTGTAAGCAACCCTTAACCTTCCTTCTCGTTTCTAGGACCTTTACTTCCTTGGCCCTTCACTTTACACCTTATTCTTTCAATTCTCTCAACTCACACCTCAAATGGGTAGATTTGCTTAGTAAACACCTCAGAGGGCATAGAGAACTTTAAGGCCCGTTACCACATACCAGCTAGAGTTTCGATCCGGTGTTGCCATCAAGGGGAATGGCATACTTTTAGATCAGAAAGGGAGGTAGTAATCCCCATTATTGCTTTCATAGAGGGAGGAATAAGAATTCTCATGAGTAGAGTGACTTAGGATACTAGGTAACATAGACGCCCTTAACGAGAAGATGAGTGTGAATCTCACCCATCATAATGTTAAATGGGTTTACAATTGTCAGCATCTCAAAGGCCAAAGATATTACCTGAAAAGTAGGGTCCCTGAAGTCAGGCTCATATCATGTCTCCTCGATACTATCAAGGGCATGGACAAAGACTTCCTAATTGTTTCGGGGGAATGGTATGGTGGACTTCATTGCCCAACATGAAATGGGGAACCAAGTGGGGTGCTTAGGTTTAGGCTTACTACTTTAACATTACCCATTTTCTCACTGACAGTTTTTTTTTTACTCCCCTTTTTCTAATTTGTAAGCTTATTTTTCTTTATTTGACAATTTCTTATTCTAACCATAGCTTCGTTCTTGGTGAATTTGCAGATAAGTATTCTACAGTCCCAAACTTCAATCTTGTCAATGAGCCCGACTTGACGAGGATACTCCAGTTCAAAATTTTTGTCCATATCGACGAACAACGAGTGGCTCACATCATCCTCGGCCACAAACCCATATCCACTAGCTTCTAAGCCCCCAAGTACATGATAAAAGCGAAGGAACCTCGGCTGCATCGGATTAATATTGCAGTACTTAGCTTCCTTGCCAGTCCTCCTCCCAAAAGCACTCAACCAGTAGAACTACCTTCCTAGCGCAGCGCTGAGGAAAAGGTAACTTCCTCCCTCTTGGTTCTTGAAAAAGTAGCCAAGGTAGTGGAGGTTTTTGATTTTGAGGAGGGTTTTGAAGTTTTTGACCAGCCTCAGTCTTTAGAGCCTTCGGGTTTCACTTTTAGCCACCTTCTCCCTGCACATGTCAGCAGTGTCTAGCAAACCTTTGATATACCTGAAGCAATGGTGCTGCAAAGAAAGCCCTAGTCAAGCTTACTCGAGCTTCTTGAGTCTTATGCAGGAGGATTGGCGCCCGAGGTGGCCATCTAGACCTGACCTCCCATTCCTTTTCTATCCCATACTTCCCAGCCTAAACCTACGGACAAGAAAAGAAAGCGGGATAGGAAGGGCAAGGATGTGGTTGAGGAGGGAGAGGTCATCCCCTCCAAGGAGCTTGAGCCCTAGAAAGGGGCCAAAATAGCTAAGGGAGCACAAAAGAGGTCTTCCATTGAGGGGGCAATTGTGGAAAGAGGATATGATTTTTGCCCTAGGGTCCAAATCTAGGATACCCCCTTGGTGTTGGATGGAGCTCCTTTTTCCCTAGACTCTTCCATCAGGGACTTCCAGAAGGGAAAGGCAGGCTATATGGCTAATGCCTTGGAGCAGCCACTACTGCTACCTCAAGACATTGCTGACTTGAGGTCGCTGAAGAAACATGAAGTGTTTCTAACCCTATAAAGGGACTTGGCGATGGTAAGTTTTTTTTTTTGGGTTGCTTAGTATTCAAGTCATTTTATCTTACTTTCTTTGTTTTTTTTTTTTTTTTTTCCTTTTGTTTTAAAGGTAAGTCAAGCAACACACATCGCTGAGGAGTTAGTAAGTAACTCCTAAAAGTAGATGAAGGAGAAGGAGGGACGACGTATAGCTATCGTCAAGGCGTTCACTCTGGTCGACCAGAGGATCAAGGACCTCAACACCAACCTGACTAAGGCCAACAGAGACAAAAAGAGTGCCGAGGTAGCTCTAGAGGAGGTCGAAAGGCAAGCAGAGAACCAACGCCAACAGTTGCGCCAAACTGAAGACCAGCTTACCATAACTAAAGAACAATAGGGGATCTGAAGAAAAAGTTGGAAGAAATAGAGGAGATTGCAATTAAGGTTGAGCAGAAGGGGTACGAGATCGGGGTGATAGAGACCTAGGAGATCCTTAGGGCCCAGGTCATTGGGGTTTATAGAGGCTACTGCCTCGAAGTGTGGAATGAAACACTAAACCAAGCTGGGGTGGATGCTTCTTCCATACTAAGGAGGGCAGAAAATGTCTTTTATCCCCCAGCCCTTTGAGTAGCAAGTGCCCTAAACTCTCAAGTTGAGCCTATTCCCAAAGCTCTATTGCCCAGCCAGGCTGCTTCTGCCGGTGCTCTTCCAACTCCAAACATCCCTCTTAAAGAGGTTGACCGAGTTGGTGCAATGGAGAAGGATATAGAGCCAGTAAAGGAGATAGCCCCTGCGCCAGCTAAGCTTCCACCTATGCCCAGGACTCCTCCAAGGAGAAGGGAGCCTCCTAGGGCCAGGAATTGGTACTGGTCACACTCCCTTTCACTGCCAAGGAGGACCCTAAGGGCAAGGGTACAACCTAAGCAACAATGCTAGGGGTGCTTGCCAAGACTACAACGAAAGCCAATCCTCCTCCCTCCAAGACCACCTAGGACCCTACTTGTACTCTGTTTTTTTTTTTTTTTTTTTTTAATTTTTAAAAATGTACTATCTTTGGCTTTTCAAGGCTTTATCTAATAAAAAGTACTAAACTTCTTTGCATCTCCAATGTGTTTGTGTTAAACAAAATGTTGTGTCATGAATGAACATAGTTTAATTACTATAAGTTCAATTTATAACCTCTCTTGATTAAGATATAGCATTGCCCTTAACCTTGACAGATGTCTATACAACTTGTAATCTAATTGTTAAATCCCATGCAATTGATATCTTAATAAATTGACTTCCAGGCTATGGATAAATTGCAATTTAATTTGGAAACATTGTGTACTTGAGATGTTCGGCTCAAAAGATTGTGTGTGATTCAAGACTCCATCCTTAACTCTGAGGAATTCGTTTTAATGAAATCTTATTTACCACAAAAGAATATTTCATGGATATACTTCCAAATGCTTTAAGTGGTACTTATGAACACTTCTTCAGTTAGGACACTGCAACAAGAGTCTTCGTGATCCATTGTAGATAGGTCAAGCATTAATTTACCTAAGATATGTGGCCCGAGGAACCAGGCATGACCAATATTTTGTTTAATACTTAGTAAGGTAGGGAAGTATTAATTAAGGTATGTGGTCGGGAGAACCAGACACAACCAATGTTCTGTTTAACACTTAGTAAAATAGAGAAGTGTTATTAATTTACTCAAGACATATGGTCTGAGGACCCAGGCATGAACAAAGTTCTGTTTAACACTTAGTAAAATAGGGAAGCATTAATTTACCCAAGGTATGTAGTTTGAGGAACCAGGCACGACCAAGGTTCTGTTTAATACTTAGTAAAATAGGGAAGTATTAATTTACCCAAGGTCTGTGGTCCGAGGAACCAGGCACGACCAAGGTTTTGTTTAACACTTAGTAAAATAGGAAAGTATTAATTTACTTAAGGTATGTGGTCTAAGAAACCAGGCATGGCCGAGGTTTTTTTTAGTACTTAAATGACTAAGAGGCACAACATATAAAATTAGAAACGAAAGATGGCAGGATTGTCTTTCATTAAAAGTAACACATTCGGAGGTTATTTATATTCCACGGGTGTGGTACATCAATTCCATCTAAATCTTCTAAAAAGTAAGCACATATACGAGCTACCGAGGTGATGCGGTATGACCTATCCTAGTTGGGCCTGTAACTATCATCATTATCAACATGAGACCCCGAGCTTGAAAGAGTCTCTCTCCTTTGCTTACGGCATAGCTTCCTACTTAAATGATCAATCTCTAGCTGCATGTTTCTGGTATTTTCTTTATGAGACACATGACTACCACTTCTAGAATGGCTCCTACTAGTATGGGTGGTGTGTACACTAACTTCGTGGTCCTTCATTCATTCAAGATTAAGGAATTGATCTTGACGTTGGGATCCCATAGATTCCTCACGGTTTGGGCCTGAACCTACCATGATTGAAAAAGCTCAAGAATGTTCAAAATTTCCCAAAGACAACGCTAATTTTTAGGACATGATTTGCACCACAGCTCAAATGGAATGAGCAATGACCTAAAGAGCCCAAAATAATGAATTTGTTAGAGAATGGGCCTGATGCTGAACATTCAATGAGTTAGGTCATAGGCTAGTAAGGTCAGAATAAACAAGATAAAAGTTTGGAGAAAGAAAAATGCTCCTTGGTTAGGTTTGAGGAAGGTCTATTATTATATATATTTTTCGTGGACTTATACAAATGTTCTTAGTTCCTTCGTGCTTTTTTCTCTCTTAATCTCATATGCCTCCCTTCTGACATGGAGTTCTTTCCTTTTATATGTCATTCTCTTCTTCCATCATAGCCTTCCACGTGTAAATCAAATTGTAAATTTTCTTGATACTTGTCCTATATGCACCTTCCTGAAGTCTTTGTGGGTAGTTGTAAGGCTAAAAGTTACTGTTCAGATATCACTTCCACATTAATGTGGCTAGGGGGTTAGGTGCAGAGCATTAATTGTGGTGGTAGTAGCTTTCTGCCCAGATATTTCTAATCTCTCTGGTGACTCACCTCTTATTGAACCTTATGCTTCTAAGCATGGTTGCCCACTGCCTAGGGCTTGATGGGTGGTCAGACTTCAGGCCTTTAATCTACCATTCAAGGAGAGGTAGCTCCTCGGACAACATCACTTGTCCATTGTGACTCGACCTTTTCTTTGGTTCAATAACCTATCTGTCTTCGCTAGAATTTATATGTCCTCAAGCTACTTGACATCATTGGGCGCGGCCCATGACCCAATATCCTTGTCTGGGCCCTTCGTCCCTACAAATACCAATATTTTTTTTTTTTTTTGAAAACCAATAGTTTTTGATAATTTAATAGTTGAAGAAGAGAAAATTTAAAACTCGGATGTCTTAATTGAAAATACTAAAAAGTGCCAATTAATTGATTTACAAAACTTTTGACTATTACCAATAGTAAATGGAGGGACATTACTATTTTTTTGGGAGCGGAAGTAAGGGACATTACTTAGGGCATATTTGGTAGACTATAATAAGCACTGTAATGTAATGACTAATCCTATATTTTAGCTATTCAATAGTTTGGTTATATTTTTATTACAGAGAATAATAATTCTTTATGAATAGCTATTCTTTAAAATGAGGAATAATTATTCCTTTCTAAAAGGGTTGTAATAGCTAATCCTTAGTAGATGTAATAATTTCTAACATTAATATATTTCCAAATAAATAATCTTTCCATTTCCATCTAACAATTATTGAAATAAAAAATCATCAAAAAATAACTCATCTCTCTAAAATTTAAAATATATTATTTTCTAGGAAATATAATTGCATGAATGAGATATTTCCTAAAATAGATCATAAGTTTTATTCTAATATTACAACTCACAACCAAACTAATGAATAAGTTTAATTATTCCATTACAACACATTTTATTTTCAGTAATAAAGATTACCATTACTATTATAATCTACATTCAGTATACCAAACGTTCCCTTATTTTTTTAACTTTAAGAGGATCCTACCATCGCACACCATTGGTGTGATGGTCACTCCATAGGTTTAAGTGCTTGTGGAGTGTGGGGGGTAAGGGCCGGGGTTCAAGTCTTCAGGAGGGAACTTCACACATATACATTTAGATTAGGCTAGAGTAGAAATTCTATCTTGTATAAAAAAAAAAAAAAAAAAAGTTAAAGAGGATTCCACAATTGCATGATTTTTAAGAGGGGAATTAAAAAAATTATTATTAGAATATGTGAAATTCAATGTGTGTAAGAATACAAAATTTGATGTGTGTTATGAATAAATAGATTTGATATGTGTCAAAAACAAATAGATCATTTTCAAACTTCTTTATATATATATATATATAAAGATTATTTTCTAAATATTGGGTTTGGGTATGAGTTAGCTCTAACCGTAAAATATATTGTTTTTTTGTATAAGAGATTTTTGGTATATGTATTTGAAAACATATGTTTTGTTATTTGAAAATATGTGTAGAAATACGTGTGAGTGAAAAAGTGTATGAAAATACGTGTAATGTTATTTAAAAACTGAAAATATGTGTTTAAACAAGTCTACCAAACAGACCCTTAAGGTTGAAATAATTGAGTTTTTAGCTGCTAAACCTGAAAGTCATGTTGTATTTGTATCCACATCCACACTAGATTTTATAATCCATACGTCTTCCCTTGTGCATTGGATTAGGTTACACCGTAAATATGTGTAATAAATAGTATTGGGTAAAACACAGTCTAATAAAAGGTTAAGAAAGTTTAAGCTCGAGAAATTATAAGGTATATATGGTGGGCAAATGACTTGGTTCACAATTTTATTAAAAAATTTTCACCTGTTTAAAATTACCAAGTGAATTTTTTTTTTTTTTAAATAGAAACTAGTTCCTTACTCAGTAATTTTAAATAAATGAGATTTTTTTTTTAAAGGAACGATGGAGAAGCAAATTGATATACCAAGATTGCTGTATAAAATTTCTCCTTACCCTCCGCCTCCAATGAGATGAGACCTCAGACAGACTGACAAATCTTTTTTTTGGATAATTAGAGACTGACAAATCGACCACTGGCACATTCGCATCGCATGTATCTCTCTCTCTCTCTTAGCCGTTGAGTTTCAGTTTCCCCCCTCTTCCATTTTATTTAATCTAAAACCCCAAAACTCTTCAAAGTCTCTCCATTGACTCTCTCTCTCTCTCTCTCTCTCAATTCTTTTCGTTTGTCTCTCTCTGACCATATATACATATAAATATAATTATGGCTCTGAATTGGTGTTTGATTCTCACACCATGAGCGACTCTCAGTCTCGGAGCCCCATCTCCTCCTCTTCCTCCTCCTCCGCCAACGATCAGGTCAGACCCATTACTTCAATTTATCCAAACACCTTCTCTTTTCTTACTAATTTGATTGCTTCAAATTCTTTTTTCTTTTATTTGAGTCTTTCACCCATCCTTTTATCAATATCTGATTGCTGATTTATTATAAACCCAATTTTCATTTCCAATTTTACAAAAAAAAAAAGGTTTCTTTTTAATTTAAAATTTTTTTTTAGAATCAGTTTAATTTCTGTGTTTACACAGTTGAGGCTTTTTATTTGTAGAAAAACTAACTATGTGTGTTTTGTTGTATTTTTTATTTTTATTTTTGTATACTTGTGAGTCTGAATGTAATTCAGCAATTAGTGGCAAAACTAACTATGTGTATTTTGATCTATTTATTGAGTACTTGTTAGTCTGATTGTAATTCTGCAATTTGTGGCAAAACTAACCATGTTTGTTTTGATGTATTTTTTGAATACTTGTGAGTCTGATTGTATTCCAGTAATTAGTGGCCAAATCTCTGTGTGTTTTGATGATTTTACTGAAAACTTGTGAGTCTGATTGTAATTGTTTAATATGTGATTAATTATAGAATGTGAGCCGGAGTCAGAGAAGTGGTGATGGTGGTCAAACGTTGGCTTCCGGGTCATCACGTCACTGGCGTGATATTTTCTGGTTGGCGGTTTTTATGCTTCATATGGTTGTTTTGGGATTTGGCCTAACGGTTCTTGGGCTCAATAGGTTTCAGAAAAAGGATAGGCTAAACATTGATAAGTATGCTGCTGGGATAACAGAACACCATGAGGGCTTGACGGAGGATTACTGGCCAATGTATGCTGTTGCTGGTGGTGTTGGGACTGTTCTTGGATGTGCTTGGTTGTTGTTGCTGGGTTCACGTGCGAATCAAATGATGAAGTTTACGGTGCACATTTTGACTACATATCTTGCTGTGATTAGTGTTTTGTGTTTCTGGGGCGAGCAGTTCTTCTGGGGTGTTGTGTTTGCAATTGGTGCTGCTTTGCAATTCTTGTATATCATATCGGTAATAGACAGGTATACAATTTGAATCTGCCTTCTGTTTATGAGTTTTGTATTAAGCTTACTTTTACAAAGATGTTTGCTAAGGCATTTTCCTAAAGTATGTTAATCGGTGCATGATTGTAGAATACCTTTATCATTGTATCCCGATTTGTGAAAAATATACCATAATGTTTTAACTTTCAATAAGTAGAGATGTTTGTTGCAAAGCATACTCATGAACCGCCGGTGAGTTAAAGAGATGTGTTGATTGGGACTAGGGTTTACTATGTCCTTGTACTTGTTGCTCCCCGTTGATGGCTTTTCATAAAATGCTAGACAAAGAGAATGAAATTGGTGATCTTGCTCCCTTGTATCCTTTCTTGATTTTGAAAATAAACTACAGATGTGAAAATTGTGATATTGCAGGAATAGTGGAGATGAATGTTTTGTAAGTAGCACCCACCATTCACTTCAATGAGGTTTAAAATCATGAAAATTGTGATATTGTAGGAATAGTGGAGATGAATGTTTTGTAAGTAGCACCCACCATTCATTTCAACGAGGTTTAAAATCATTGGTGGTCTTTTGAAGGGGTCCTAAAATTTTGTCAGTGCTATAATTGAGATGACAGGGTTTTTCTAGGACCTGAAGGCATGTATTCCATGGGGATCCTATCATATCAGCAATGTGTTGGAGTTTGTGTGAATCATAATTTTGGGGTGGTAAATTATACTTATTCTTGCTTATTTGGAAAGGTACTCTATTGGGTGCTTTTTTTTTTTGTTTGTTGGGGGGGGGGGGGGGGGTTGCATTTAGCATTATTTTTGGAACGTTTTTAGTGAGTTGTCAAGTTTTCAAAACTATTTAGCAAATTAGCATCTCGAGGTTTTGAGACTCGAGTTCAATGTGAAACTCGAGTTGTAAGTGGTGGCAATCTGATGTGGAAGAAAAAATCCATGTGGAACCCTAGTCTTAGAAATTCAACTTCCTTTGCTGAGAAAAAACAATTTGTGCATGCCTATTTTCTTCTTCTTCGCTCTTCTGGGTTGCTTCCTTCGTGGTTCTTCTTCTTTTTCTTCTTCAGATCTTCCGCTTCAATTCTTCTTCTTCTTCTTCTCCTCCCTAAACTGCTTACTATGGAACTTGAGTTTGAGAGACTCTAGTTCCACGTGGAAAATAGGCCGCATTAGCACTCAGAACTTGAGCCTTCAATGTTCAAGATGCTAGTTTCCTAAATAGTTCTAAAAAGGTGCTTACTAATGAAAGAGTTTCTCAAATCATGCTAGAGGGCAAATATGCCCCTTGGGGAGAGGGGGGGGGGGGGGGATTATACATGTTAGAGATGTGCTGCAGGTAGTACCAAGTTGTTGGGGTTTGAAGCTTTCTTTTAGTTGAGTTTTTTTCTTGTAACTTGTAGAGGTCTTATTTACTTCTTTTTTATGTATTTTCACCAATATTTTTGGTCTTTAGTTCCATTAGGGACCTTAACTCCACCTTTTTTTGTGTTTAGTGTCATATTTTGTTCACAGCTGGTCCCAAGCCTGGGAAAAGGAGGAGGGTTGTGGTACGTTCTAGGTTGACAGTCAATGTAAAATTTAGTCACTTTATTATGATTGGAAATAACCAACTCCAAAAAGTTTGGGTCTAGGGCTTTTATTGTTGTTGTTATTGTGTAGTTCCATTAGGGACCTAGATATGAATGCCCTACCAGCCCATCCTCGAAACAGACCCATTTTCAACTTTTGATTAACATTTTATCTTTAGTTATTTGTTCTCTCTCTCTCTCTCTCTCTCTCTCATGAATTCTGTGGATAAATCAGTATTGGAGAAATCAGATCTTCTGCTGTCTTCTTTTACTACAAAGTTGTTCACCTAAGTACATGTTGTTCATCTATAGACTGCCATTTACTATGCTGGTGTTGCAAAAATCTGTGAAGATGGTGTGGAGTCTTCCTGAAGTTATGAGAGTAGCATATGCATTCATGTTTGTCATGCTTTTATGGATGGGATTATGGTCTTTTGGAGCAGCTGGTGTTGTGGCTTCAAGCTTGGGTGAAAGTGGATGCTGGTGGCTTCTTGTGGTGAGCTGGCAAGTTTTGCTCTTAATTCCATCAGTTTTTGTGATGAGAATTGCAAGAAATTTCCACTGGAATGAGCCTGAGTTAGTGATAATACTAAATATTTCTTTTGTGCATCCAGGTTCTCTCTGTAAGCTTATTTTGGACTGGTGCAGTCCTCTGTAACACTGTACATGTTATAGTTTCTGGGATGGTGTTTCTTGTTCTCATCCATGGTGGTCGTGAAGCATCATCAATACCTCCAAATTCCTTGATCAAGTCTTTACAGTATGCTGTGACAACATCTTTTGGCAGCATTTGCTATGGATCACTCTTCACAGCTGCTATTCGCACTCTACGGTGGGAGGTACGCAAGTCAGTTTTTGTGGCTATTGCACTATCTTGCTTTCAAATTTTAGTGTTTATTTAGTACCTTTTTTGTTTTCAAAATATGTTTCAGATCAGGGGAGTTCGGTCAAAGATTGGCAACAATGAGTGTTTACTTTGCTGTGTTGATTTCTTGTTTCATCTTGTGGAGACTCTTGTTCGTTTTTTCAACAAGTATGCCTATGTTCAGGTATTTCTTCTCTGTTTGTTTTCTGTCATGTATGTAAGCTATTTGAATGGCTAAGATTATTTCTGGTATCAGGACATGCAATCAACTTATTTCAGTGAAAAAAAAAAAAAGATGGTACAAGGAAAACTTAGTGTTGCCTACGTTTGTGGAGCTGAACATTGGCAACCAAGTAACAAACTTTACATTGTCGATTTATCTGAATGTGGATGTTTGGATTGTTCACTGGGTCTACTAGGAAATAGATTCTAAAAATGTGAACAATAAGTTATAGGCTCATCAGGACGTAATAAAAAATGGTCCAATTGAGGTAGAGCATTCAAGTAAACTAAAATGCTTATGGTTCATGCATGGTGAAAATAGGTGCTTTAGAGCACATTGAAGGCTTTAGTATTAGGGAGCAACCCAAAAGGCGACGGAAAGAGTTATTACAAAAGGATTTAAAATCTTATGCAACCAAATAAATTGGGTTTGTGCTATTAAACTTGAATTGATAAGGGTTCTTGTTTGGACTTTTTAATTCATTGGAACACTGCATCATAGATAGTAAATTTATTTGGTTTTTGAAATAGTGATCATTTTATTCGTGAGAATTTGAGTATAAGCAATGTTAATTAGACCAAATGGAATCTCCCCCCAACATAACTAAAGCAATCATAGGGTCCAATCACACGGTTTTTTTTGGTAAATATTGTTATTTAAAAAATTGGGAAATTGTATTGTTTAATTTGGAAAAATGTTATTTAAAAAAATTAAAATGCTATCTTAAAGACGTGATTTCTGTTGAGTTGGCAAGGCTTACATGGCATTTGAAAAAAAAAAAATCCACGTGGAAGACCCGATTTCCACATTTTAACTTCTAGGAAGCACGGACGCGGCAAAACGGCCGCCACACCCGCGTCCGACGTGGCAACGCGTGGGATGCGGCTTCTTGCACGTCGGTGCCGCGTCCAGTTTTTTTTTTTTTTTTTTTTTCGTTTCACGAATCGCGCCGACGCGGCGCTTCCTTGCGCCAACTCGGACCGATTCGTGCCGAATCGGGCCAAATCGGCCGAAATCAAAGCATCGAGGTCTTCGAAGGGGAGCTGGTACTTGAATGACAAGTCGAACTCGGCGCTGCCTGCACAGAGAGCAGAGAGTTTGGAAATGAAGGAGTTGAGATTGACGGCGAGAATGAGAATCTTAGTCTCGCCGGCGATATAAGACAGTTGAGGACGAGGATGGATAAAAACTTAGTGGTGCGGACACCACATGATAGCACCTCTGTGGAGATTATCTTTATCATTTATGTTATCTTTATTTGAGTTTATCTTTAGTACTTGATTAGTATTTGAGATTGTTAGGATTATCGTATTAGTATTTGAGATTGTTTAGGAGTTTATCTTTATCATTATGATTCCTGGAAGCTGTATATAAAGCTCCAGATGGTTCCTTTTGTATTTTACAGACTATTATTATTATTATTGAGATTATTTGCAGAGATTGCATTGATTTGTTTGGTGGTGATTCCAAACACCTTAGGTGGGAAGCCTAGGGTTTTATCGTAGGATTAATCTAGGTGGGAAGCCTAGGTTGTCCTGCATCAACAAAGTATGAATCTCATCAGTCCAAAAGAACTTGAAAAAGCTGTTCATCAAGACTCCATCATCTTTGCTTTGGTTGTTAAGGACGCTGCACTAGATAGCCTTGAAGAACCAAGAAAAGAAGTACGGCCAGTGCTTCAAGAGTTTCAAGATGTTTTCCCTAAGGAGCTCCCAAATCAGTTGCTTCCTATGCGTGATATTCAACACGCTATAGATCTTGTCCCAGGAGCAGCACTTCCAAATTTGCCCCACTATAGAATGAGCCTTCCTCAATATGATGAAATGGCTAGACAAGTAGATGAGCTCTTGCACAAAGGATTTGTGCGTGAAAGCTTAAGCCCATGTGCAGTCCCTGCACTTTTGACCCCAAAGAAAGATGGATCCTGGAGAATGTGCGTGGATAGTCGCGCAATCAATAAGATTACTGTGAAGTATCGTTTTCCTATCCCTAGGTTAGATGATATGTTTGATATGATGTCAGGAGCCACAATCTTTTCGAAGATTGATTTGAAAAGTGGATACCACCAGATTAGGATCCGCCCAGGTGATGAATGGAAGACTGTTTTTAAGACAAAGGATGGTCTATATGAGTGGCTTGTGATGCCCTTTGGTTTATCAAATGCTCCTAGTACTTTTATGAGAATGATGACACAAGTACTAAGGCCTTTCATGGGCAAATTTGTGGTAGTGTACTTTGATGACATCCTCATTTATAGTAAATCAAAGGAGCAACATTTGGACCATCTTAAACAAGTTTGTTCTACCTTAAGGAAAGAAAACTTGTATGCCAACCTCAAGAAATGCTCTTTCTTCACTGATAGTGTCATTTTCTTAGGTTTTGTGGTCTCATCTAAAGGAGTTTCTGCTGACCCACAGAAAGTCAAGGCCATAGTGGATTGGCCCGAACCCAAGAACATTCATGAAGTTCGTAATTTTCATGGGCTTGCAACTTTCTATCGCCGCTTTATACGTGGATTTAGTACAATCATGGCACCAATCACTGATTGTATGAAGCAAGACGAATTCCAATGGTCAAATGCTGCTGGTAAAGCATTTCAAGAAATCAAGAGGAAGATGACAGAAGCACCGGTGATGCGCCTACCAGACTTTGATAAGGTCTTTGAAGTGGAATGTGATGCGTCTGGTTTAGGCATAGGAGGAGTTCTTAGCCAAGATTGCCACCCTATAGCTTACTTTAGTGAGAAATTAAATGAGGCTAAGAAGAAATATTCAACATATGACAAAGAACTCTATGCTGTGGTACAAGTTTTAAGATATTGGAGCCATTATTTGACACCCCATGAGTTTGTCATTTATTCTGATCATGATGCTCTCCGCCACATCAATTTCCAAAAGAAATTAAATGCTCGACATGTCCCTTGGGTTGAGTATTTGCAAAGATTCTCTTTTGTTTTGGGATATAAATCTGGTGTTGAGAATAAGGTAGCTGACGCTTTGAGTCGTCGAGTAACCTTACTTTCTGTGATGAGTACAAAAGTCATTGGATTTGAGAAGTTACAAGAGGAGTATGAATCTTGCCCAGATTTTGGAGAAGTGTACACTACACTTAGGACTGAGCATCTTCAGGTTGTTGATGATTTTATCCTCCGAGATGGCTACTTGTTTAAAGCTAATAAGTTTTGTATCCCCCGCACATCAGTTAGAGACTTTTTGGTTTGGGAAGTGCACGCGGGAGGACTTTCAGGACATTTTGGACGTGATAAGACAATTGAAGAGGTAGAGAGGCAGTTTTATTGGCCAAGTCTTAAGAGGGATGTTGCCAAGATAATTGGTCAATGTCGTCAGTGTCAACAAGCATTGCAAGCAAAATACTGGCCTTTACACTCCTCTACCGGTTCCACACCGTCCTTGGGAGGATATTAGCATGGACTTTATACTAGGTCTCTCCCGTACCCTTAGGAAGTTTGATTCCATTCTTGTAGTGGTAGACCAGTTTTCTAAGATGGCTCACTTCCTTCCATGCTCTAAGACATCTGACGCATCCAAGGTAGCCAAGATTTTCTTTGATGAGATTGTTAAGCTGTATGGGTTACCTAAAACAATTGTGTCAGATAAGGATGTTAAATTCATGAGCTATTTTTGGAAGACCCTTTGGCACATGATGAGAACAAAGTTGAAATTCTCCACAGCATACCATCCCCAAACTGATGGTCAAACTGAGGTTGTCAATAGGAGTCTAGGAAATCTTTTGAGGTGTCTCATAGGAGAGAATGGTAGGACTTGGGAATCTATACTCCCTATAGCCCAATTTGCATACAATAACTCAGTCAATAGGTCCATCGGTATGAGTCCATTTGAAGTTGTTCATGGTTATACACCTAGGAGACCTTTAGACCTTCTCCCAATGTCCTCACATGATAGGGTTTCTGTGTCTGCAGTAGAGTTTGCTAGTCACATGCATGAGCTGCATAAAGAGATCAACAAACGAATTCATGCTAGTAATTTTAAGTATAAGGCTCAGGCTGATGTACATCGACGTCATTTAGACTTTGATGTAGGAGATTATGTTATGATTCGTATCAGGCCTGAACGGTACCCTTCAGGAACCGTTAAGAAACTGCAGGCCCGCAGTGCTGGCCCATTCAAGGTATTAAAGAAACTTGGATCTAATGCTTATGTGATTGATATACCTTCAGATTATGGTATTAGTTCTACTTTTGATATTGCTGATTTAATTGCTTTTAAAGGTCCAGCAGTTATTCCCTATGACTCTTTTGATGATCCACCCTCTTCTTCTTTGGCTAACCCTATTCCTAGCCCTACACCATCTTGTTTCCAAAAGGCACATAAAGATATTAGTGATGTTATTTTGGATGAGCAATCTCTTTTCACTAGGGATGGAACAGTTCAGCGCTTCTTGGTTCGCTGGCGAGGACGGCCTGATTCTGACTGTACATGGATCACCAAAGAGGAGTTGCAGCAGCTTGATCCCGCTCTTTTGGAGGCTTACTTGGATACACTTGCTACCACCTCATCTCTACCTCCTATCATCCGCACATATGAGTGTCGACGGAGGCGCCATGCTGACCCAGTGAGTTTGTGGCTTGATGGAGCTTATTCTGATGTCACTTGATCCTTATGAACTTTACTCGACGGGGTCGAGTTTCTCCCACCCCAGGGGAGTTGGTGTGGACACCACATGATAGCACCTCTGTGGAGATTATCTTTATCATTTATGTTATCTTTATTTGGGTTTATCTTTAGTACTGGATTAGTATTTGAGATTGTTAGGATTATCGTATTAGTATTTGAGATTGTTTAGGAATTTATCTTTATCATTATGATTCCTGGAAGCTGTATATAAAGCTCCAGATGGTTTCTTTTGTATTTTACAGACTATTATTATTATTATTGAGATTATTTGCAGAGATTGCATTGATTTGTTTGGTGGTGATTCCAAACACCTTAGGTGGGAAGCCTAGGGTTTTATCGTAGGATTAATCTAGGTGGGAAGCCTAGGTTGTCCTGCATCACTTAGTCTTGCCGTCGCCGCCGCTGCCGATGTAAGACAGTTGACGAGGACGACTCTCTTCTGATGTGGAGAGGAGAGTGTGGAAGTTTTTTTTTTTTTCTTTTTTTTGGAAAGAGGAGAGGAGAGTGATGTCACTGTGTGGAGTGGAGGTGTGCATTTTGAATTTTGAGGAGAGTGGGTCTGGCAGTTATTGATGTGCGTGTGGGGGAAGAGCTGTTGTGCACCAATGAAACTGAAGTTGTGCACTGAGATTTTAATATAAATTAATTATTTTGGTATATAATTAGTACACACAATTTTGCATATTTTTGTGAAATTGTATTTAAAAATATAATTTTAATTATAATTATAAAATTGTATTTTCAAAAAATAATTTTTAATTTATGCTTAGTAATATATATATAAAATATAAATAAAAATATTTTTAATAATTTTTTAATCGCCGCACTCCGTCACACCCGCACCCTACTTTTTCAAAAATTGCCGAGTTCCGCACCCGCACCAGCTCTCGCACCTGAATCCGGAAACGCACCCATGCTTCATAGTTTAACTTTATTATACTTTACTAGACATCATCTCCCTCTTAGCTGCCCTCAACCTCTATCTCAGCTCCCTCATCAATGTCAAGATGGATAAGTGGAATTAGAAGGAAAGATAGGATTTGAAATGAGGAAATTCGCTTATGGTGGGTTTGGTTGGGTGGAAAATGGGATGGAAAATTGGAAGTTTTACTTTATTTGGTGTGGTAGAAAAGTGAGAGGATGAAAAAGGAGGAGGGTGAAGTTTTCCACTCAGGCCTACCAAAAAATTTGCTCCCAATTTGGGAGGAAAAGTGGGGGAGAAAATGTTGTATCTTTGGTATTTACTATTTGGCTCAATCTTTTCTATCCTCTCCTTATTTAATAAGGGTATAATAATAAATTTCTTCAAATAACATTTTCTATCCTTTCACATTTTTATCCTCTTTACCAAGCACACATAAGGTACGTTTTCTATCCTCTTAATTTTCCATCCCCCCAACCAAGTGGAGTCTCAAAGATAGGGGTGATCCTCATTGATGAAAAGACGAGGGAGAGTGACTCACGCACTTGAGATGGTTTGGTCATGTGCAGAGGAGAGTGATTAATACACTAATAAGAAAAAGTGAGTTGATTTAGTAAAGGGAATGAAGAAAGGTAGAAGAAGACTTAAAACAACAAAAATAGTAAATAAGACTTTGATAGCATAGAATAATGGAAAATAGTACATGTGGTTGACAACTAATCTGAAAAGAATACATAGCTGATCCCAAAATTTTGGGAGTAAGGCTTAGTGTATGTTGTTGTATCAAATATTTTTCTTTCTTATTTCTCTCCTAAATAAAATAGGTAAAAAAAAGAGAGGAAAATGATATGGGTACAAGAGAATTATAGAACATATAGAATTTGAAATGCCATACGGAGAGAAAAAATGAAGTTGGTGGTTCAAGTGATGTAAGGGTTTACGTTCGTTTGGATTTTGGCTATGGATTCAGATTGATTTATTTGATTGGAGGTTGTGCTTGTTAGTTTGAGAGTTGGATTGGTTGTGAATTTTGTTTGTCGTTTGGTAGTTCTTGAGCATGGTTTTGATGGGTTGGTAGTGGTTGGGCCAACCGATGGCCTTTGGCAACAATCTTTGCTGATTGGTGTTTGGTTTGGGTGGTTTGACTTTGTGCGAATGTTATTTGGCTGGTTGTGTTTGTGATGGCTTGGGTTGGAGCTTGGCAAGTCCATGATGGTAGATGGGTTTTGTTTGTGGTTTGTGGGGTTGTGTGATGATTTGGTTGTGGTATCAGGTATGTTTGGGTAGGTTGTGAGGTTTTTGAAGGGTGGCCTGTGGTGGAGACTTGGTTTGTATGTGGTTGTTGAGGTTTGTGTGCTGGCTTTTGTGATGGTGGCATGGGGTTTGTGTAAGTTGGCAATTAGGGATTGATAGCAGTGGTAGGGCTGCTGATTTCTGCGGCAGCTTTGGCAGGATTTATGTAATTGAAGATGATGGCATCAATGTTTAGTTTTGAGCATAGTGAGAACAGCAAAGGCTTGTGGTTCTTTCTGTTTCTTCAGTTTTCTGTTGTTCTCCCCTTCTAGAAACTCCAATTTGGCAGCCAGGCATGATAGATTTGTTGCGGAAGAATGACCTATGGTGGACTGAAACCACAAACTGGTGTACAGATTGATTTCACCGTCAGAAATAAAATTGTCTTCAAAACAGGAGTTCACTGCAAATATTTTTTTAAAAGCCAAGTTAGCTTCGCAAACTTAGTTGCATAAAAGTTGAAATCATGTCTTAAAGACATGATTCCAAAGGCAGAAATCCTGTCTTCTATTTGCAATTTTAAGAAAAAGGCTAGTCTCCTATATAATTTTTCAAAACGTGCATTTTTCCAAAACATCATTATTCATTAGTTTGCCAAAACTCTTCTTTCAATTCCATATGGGTGCATTAGTTGTGTTTGTCTATAAAATAATTCTTTGGTAGTAGTGCATTGTTTTAAATCAATGTAAATATGGCATATGGACTGGAGTTTTATTTAACGAAACCTTTTTTTAAAAAATTTTTTTAATAATAAATTAAAAAAAAATTACATTGTTTTTCTTTCTTATTATTTTAGGAAAGGTCATCATTTGAAGAAAATAAAAATATCTAGAGACCTCTTAACCTTCAAAGATGGTGCAAGAGGAAAAAAAACTACACAAACAGCCCACCTTTTCAGAGAAACACAAAATGGCATCCTAGCCTTGAACTTCTACTGCAAATTGAATCGCATTTCAAGTTAATATCTTAAATTCTATTACCTTAAGTAGCTTTTGCCTTCCCTATATATATGTTGCTCTGCCTCTCTCTTTAAAATATCTGATTGGAAATGCATGTGAATGTCAAAAACAATAAATTAGCACCTCTTTCTTTCAAAATGCTCCCCTCATTTTAAAGGGTTACTGTATCAATCTTTTGCAATTACCATGATCTCTTTCTTCTACAATTTGAGCAGCCTCAGTCTGGGATGGTTGACTCGTATATAAATAATTTTTTTTTTTCCTTTTGGATTCAATCGATAATATGATGTTTCTTAAAGTAGTTCATTTGTCATCGTCTACTGTCATTTCTAAAACATTGTTTAAGTGAACCCCTGTTCTCCCCAGATTGCTGTTTATGGCAAAAGCTTTAATCATTCAGCAAGGGATGCTTGGGAGTTATTTCAGTCAACTGGAGTAGAAGCACTTGTTGCCTATGATTGTTCAGGTGCTGTTCTACTAATGGGCACTCTTATGGGTGGGCTTGTTACTGGAACCTGCACAGGAGTTTGGACATGGTTTGAATCGAGGGACAGAGTGAGCATGGTTGGGTCCACTGCAATGTTGATGGGAATGGTCTTGGTAAGCCTTACTACTTGAAACAAAAATTTATTTATTTATAAAGCCCTAGTTTAATAATGGGTCCCTTCAGGAGCTGGAATTTTTAAATGCAAATATGTTACTTGTAATAATGTAACTAATTTCATTAATAATTATGATGATACATATTGAATGGATGTAAAAATATCAGGTGGGACTGGCAATGGTGGTGGTTGAAAGTGCTGTTACATCCATATATATCTGTTACGCAGAGGATCCATTGTTGATTCATAGATGGGATGCTGAATTTTTCAACCAGATGTCAGAGATGCTGCACCAACGTCTTCAGCATAGGAGCGCCCGGGCAAGGGAAGTATTAACCCACACTCGCCTTGATGCCCACTCCGCTTGATCAATTCTGGAAACTAATAATTCTGCTCTCATTAGTTTTTATATTTATTATTTATTTTTTTAAATATATATATATATATATATATATACACACACATTAATGAATCATTTTTTTTTTGTTTTGTTTTTGTTTTTTTATTTATTTGGTTTTTTGTTTTAAGGTGTCTTTTATCACTATTAGAAAGAAATCTTTTCAAGGGGGTCTAAATAAAAGTTATTCCAAATTTTAAGGGTCAAAACTGTAAAATTTAATCTTACAAATTTATCCATACATGCCTACGCTGTATACGAATTGGATTGGATTGGATTTTTCTCACACTTTAATGTTGTAAGAAGTGGGCGAATGTATATACCTGCTTTTAATATTCCCACATGCGTGATAAGATAAGACTGATTAATATTGGGGCGTTTTGCGCTGGTGGGTGTTGCCTGTAGGTTGGACCCGAACAGGTTGCAGGTTCTTTTTAGATACATCTAATAGTAAGAGAAAGAGAGAGGGGGGGGGGGGGGGGGGTGGTTTGTTGCGGAGTTCGATTTATGGTTGTTCGAACAAAGAGGTGAGGGAATCCATATGTGGAAAAACTAGTTATCAAACAGATTTTCAAATTTTGATTAAAAAAAAAGAAGCTTCGAGCTCATATTTTAAAGAAAATTTGAGGCTCTATAATAATGTTTACAATTATTGGGAGTATTACATGTCCAAACTTAGATTTTTTGTTCTTTTTTGGGGGGGGGGGGGGGGGGGGGTGGGGTTTTCCTAGAGGGTTCTAGAGCCTCATAAACAATTGGGTGGTGCCTCGCAGAGATTTTGAATCAGTTTCGGCCTCATATATGGAGATTGAAGGGATTTTGGAGTTGAATTGTTTATGGGCTCAAATATGGAAGTTGAGGTGTTTTTAGCCCCTTTTTGTATGCAATTTCGATAGTGCATATAGATTCTCTTAACACATTAAAAATACTATTGCCTTTATTTAAAATGGACATATCCCATTCATTCTGAATCCAAATTAGGTTGAATTTGTGTACATGTTGAAGTTCTGGATGTCTATTCTAATGAAACAAGTCTTACTAAAATATTCTTTATGATTGAAAAGATATAAACAAATGAGTGATCAAAGGTTATATTTTTTAAGAAAGCATTTTAAGTAGTTACAAGCACTTTTAAGTTGTGATTATCTCTGAATTATTGTGAATACTTCAATTACCCCATGGTTGATATTTGTTAAGCTTCTCATTGGAGCCAGATACTTAAAATTATTAACAAGTACAAAATGGAGTATCTATAATCTCATTTTGTTAATGATCTTTACCAAAAGTCACCAAACTTCCATAAAAATTTTGTTGATGCCCATTTTTTGCAAATCCGTACCTAAAAAAGCCTATGAGGAAGAAAGCTCAATTAGAAGTAGGACTCAAAAAGCCCATATGGAGGGAAGCCCATTTGGAGAAAAGCCCAATGAAAAGCAAGGCCCAAAGGCCCACCAAAAAGACCAAAGAGCAAGAAATGTCCAAAGAAAGAAATGCAAGGGAAAGCGATTTGTATCAGAATGCAGATCTATAGCAGAATACAAATATGCAGTAGAATACAGATCTGCTGCAGAATACAGTTTTTCAGTGGAATGACTTCGACAGATCAAGGAAAATTGGGCCCAAGACCTTTGTGATCCAGTCAAAATTATTCAGCCTACAAAGGCTCAAATCCTTTTGTATAAAAGAATATGTGTGAAAACTAGTATGAAGAAACAAGGAATAGTAGGAAGTGTTAGCAGCAGGAATTGCGTGAAAGAAAGAAAATGCAAACCAAAGGAAATGACAAGCATAGCAAGAAACACATGAAGAAATAAGACAAAGACAAGCAGCAGATTGGAACAAGGTTATTTTGCTATGGCAGAAACAATGTGGGAATGAAAGAAGACAAAAAACAGAAGATAGTGGAGCAAGCACACAAGAATCAGAAGACCACTAACTTGTACCCTGCCAATATAAGGGAGGTGGGCTCACGGTTAAGAGGATTCAGATTCAGAAGGTGTGGTTTGGTGGTGGGGGGAAAATGGTCTATACTTGACTTCTAGTCATGATTTCTTTTGGGAATATACCCTGCTAGGCTAGTATCTTATCCAAAAGAGGTAGTAGATGATTGGGACCATCTGAGGCATGCCATAGAGGTAGGTGGTGAGGTAACTCAATCCTTATCCATTTGAACCTAAAGGTAGAAGTATACAACTATAACAAACAAAATGGAATTTTGTCATGAAATGAGTAGTGATGCAACAAACGTATTCTAAGCAGAGGTAGTGACCGGGCAACTAATGGGTTGGTGGGCAGTCTTGAAGGAATGCCCAGAACAAGTCAAAAACAGTTGGTGAAACCTTAAGGGTAAAAGGGAGAAATCCCATTGAACTAGTTCACTATAAAAGGAAGAGGTAGCCATGGATGAAAGGGGAGGCACTTAGAGGGGGAGGCACCCAAGGAGAGGAGGATACAAAAGGGAAAAGATCCAAGGGAGAAAAATAACCCATGGCAAGATAGTAGTCAGGAACTAAGAGTAAAAGGAATGGAGAGAAAGAAAAAAAGTGGTAAAAAGAAGAGAGAAAACATGGCAAATAGACTATCTTTTCCCTCCCTCTTAGCAAACCCACTCTTTGGAATTCCAAAAGTAGTGACAAGTAGTCATTTAGGCTCATTCTCCAAAATGCACAATTTTAATGGCAAAAGCTTATGACAAGGTTGTTTAAGTTAGGGTTTACGTTCCTTCTTGGTTTACATATTTTATGGGAAGATTCAATACTTGATCTCGATCTCAAATATATTTGATTTCACTCGTTAGAACTTGTATCTGCTGTATTTATTTGATCTGTTGTAGCACATTTTTACCATGTTTGTTGCATTAGTTGTCCTGCTATGGTATTTTCATTTGCTGTACTAGTTATTTTGCTGTAGCACATTTTTATTATATTTACCGTGTTAGCAAATACTAGCTAAACCTTTTCTGCTAAAACTTTCTTATTTTTTTGTTGTTACGTGCTTTACTTTTGACATGAACTAATCATTATCATGTGTAAGTATATATACATATACATTGTATCTTATGTTCTGCAAAATATATTTTATATATGTACTTGTGAATACATATAAGTGTATTTACGAATATATGTATGTATATATTTGAGAATATGCTAACCCATGTAAACTAATATTTGCTTGATGTGTATTTTCTTTGGGTTTTAGATTTGTTTATGTACAGGAAGTAGAAAAATATTTCCGCAATAAAAAATAGAGTAGTCATTCGCGTTGCAGAAAAGTGCAGAAAACTTTACTGCATAAAAGAAAGGTCTACTGCGCAGCAGAAGGCTTTACTGCATAACAGAAGGCTTTACTACACTGTAGAAAGTTTTACTATATAGCAGAAAGTTTTACTGTACAACAGAAGGTTTTACTGCATAGCAGAAAGTTTTACTGCATTGCAAAAAAGTCAGTCCTGTGGCGAAAACTGGAGAAAAGTTCCTTTTGCAGTAGAAACAGAGGATAAGCCCACTTTGTAGCGTCTTTTCTTGGACTTAACGTTTGCACACAAACTAGCAGCGGCAGAATGGTACTTTGGAGCCCATTTCACAGAGTGCCAGATCCAACTTCCTTCCTAAAAAAAGTCTAGACTAAGTATTGTCCAATAATATCAAGACTCAGTTGGTGAGTTGGAATCAAGATGGGGAGAATGAGATATTTCTCCTCCACAAACTTGTTTCCAAGTCCTTACCAAAGTGAGACATGGATGTTCTTAAACCATCCAAGCTATACCTTTAGGGAAGTTTCTAACATTTTAATATATTTTGAAAGACATGGCTAGTTTTGATATTTTGGCTTTAAATTAGCGTACCCCAATGATTCATGATATCATGATTTACTAAAATCTAATATGACCATTTTTTGGAGCTGCCCACCCTTGGTTGAATAACGGAGAGCCTGAACAATAATTATATTGTATCAATAATAATTTAGAAAATCTCACCAGTTATTGGAGTTTAGCTTGCTACTTACACATATTGAGTTTAATGTAGGAAACAAAACAAGATAAAACAAAATTGTCAAAAAAGAAATGTTATCGTATGTCAAGACTAGATGAATTAATTATCTTGTTTAATTTGTGCTACAACACAGGAAAGTATCCAAAATATCACAGCAGTACCATAGTAGAATTCTATGGTGAAATATCACAGTAACATTACAACAAAACAATGTTGCAGAATTCTATGGCAGAATATTGTAGTAACATTACTGCAGGACAGTACCGTAGCAGAATTCTGTGCCAAAATGCAGCAACGTTAAAATAGAATAGAATTGTAAGCGAAATGCTATGGTAGAATATTGCAGTAGAATGTTGTGATAGAATACCACAATACCATAGTAGAGTTCAATGGTATTGCATCATAACGCAGTAGCAAAATATCACTACAACACCATAGAGTTCTACAATAGAAATATAATGAGAACTCTACAATAGAAGGCCCTTACAATAGTTGTAATATTTCCTATAAAGAGAGATTAATAAGGTCAAGAAACTTAGTCCTATCTTTTAAATAACACTTGTTCTCCTTACCATGCATGTGAGACATGTGACAAGCCACTTATTCAAACATGCAAAACCAAAACTTCCACCACTTTTTGCTCTCATTTCTTTTAAGGAAACATTAGAAGTTTTCTAAACTCTCTTCATGTCCAGCTTCGGGTCTAGCATGTAGAAGAGAAAAATCCCTTCATTCCCTCGCATGGTTTCAATAATTTTTTTTTCATGCTAGTAATTCTAGCTTTACTTCCCCTCAAGAACCAAAAGCTAGAAGAAAAAAAAATGAAGTTGTAGTAGCCAAAGGAAAACTTTCATCATTACTATACTGCTGTAAATCACAATTTCCTCTGCGAAGTGTTCCTCAGCAAACTTTTCCAAAAGTGTAGAATGTCCCTCTGCAGAAATTTCAAAGTAGAAAGTGCATCCTTTGACATACTATTCACAGCAGAGTTTGTTGAATTTCAGAAGTGCAAAATATTCATCTGTAGAATATTTTACAGAGGAAAATTTCATAAGCTAGAATGTAGATTATTTATAGTAGAATCTACTGAATTTAAGAATGTTCATTGGCAGAATATTTTGTAGGAGAATCCTAGAAATGCAGAATGTTCATCGGCAGAATATTTTGTAGCAGAATCCCAGAAATGCAGAATTTTCATTGACAAAATATTTCATAGCAGAATCCCAAAAATGAAGAATGTTCATCAACAGAATACTTTGTAACGGAAAGTTTCAGAAGACAAAGTGCAGATCCTTCAAAAAATTGTTCACAGCAGAATTTGTTGAATTTCAGAAATGCAAAATGCTCATTTGCAGAATATTTCGAACTAGAAAGTTTCAAAAGTTAAAGTGTAGATATCTCAGTAAACTATTCAAAGTAGAATATCTATAGCAGAATTTTGTATTGAATTCTAGCAAGTCTTTTCGTTGAATATCCTACCACAAAATTTAGTATTGAATTCTTGAACTTTCTAAGTGCAATTCCAAATCCAACATGATTATCTTCTCTAACAGAAGTGATCATTGCCCCATTAAGAATTCATAGGAACACCAACAGTGTGAAGATGTTTAAAGGGGTAGTAGACCATTCTACTACAACAAGAAATTTGAGTCTAGATCTTATTAAAAAAATTTGAGACTTGTTCTCAAAGCAAGAGAGCATACAAAGCCTTTTGTGTTAACTTTTGCTTAATCAATCTCTTGACCTTGGAATGAGGCCAATCTCTTAGTTATTGCGTACTCTCCATAAAGAAGCCCAAATCTACAAGTTGCTTACAAATTGCTCTTTGTCCATTATTGGGCCTAGCAAATTGATTTAACAATCTTGAAGAGTTAAGAAGTTTTCTTCGAAGCACCTCAGAGGATTTATGCCTAGAATGGCATCAATGATCACGATCTTTATGATATTTCTAAGAAAGAATGTATCAGATCACTTGTACTACAAAATATACAACTCCACCATCACTTTTCAAGTCATGAAACTCATTGATGCCCATGTCTCATCCTAGAAGAAATCTGCAATAGTGACAAACTCAAAGCTTCTTCTTTTGGCTTGTGTGCAAAAGGAAAATAGCATAATCATTTGCCAACACACATTCTTCCATGAATAAAGTCGCTTTGTTTATTACCGTAGAAAATTATTACAAGATTTTTATTGAACTTGTTTTGCTGCAAAGGCATTCTGCAGCAAATTTAGAAAGCCTTCCGCAAAGAGCTTAGAGTATGACTATGCAGCAACAACATTAGCCACTACGAAATAAGTGTTGATTGTGGCATTTCAGCAACATTCATTTACCATTTCATTTGCAGCAACTTTAAACTTTATGATATGGCATAGTGTAACACCTATGCAATTTGTTGCAACCTACCATGGTCAAGTAACATTCTAGTTTGTGATAAAGCAGCAACATCATCTATCTTCTGCAAAAGCATCAACTAGCAATTGGAGAATAAGTTCTCACACAATACAAAGTCTATGCAGCAGTGAATCCATGGAAAGAAATTTTACCACCCTCGTTGCAGCAAATGTCAATGAAGCAAAGAAAGGAAGCAAGAAGAGAAGGCCTACAAGCACTCCAGCAGAAACATATTTAAAGGAGAACTAGTAAGTCCTATAGCAAAGAATAAATGCTCCATGTGAGACTTTAAGGCTTCAAAAGCGCTCCACAGAAAAGCTGAGTAACAAAGGAACTAATAGTAGAAACAAAGGTGGAAATCAATGATGAAGTCCAAACATTTCTCTAGCAACACATTCAATGGCAGACCACCTTCCATAAGATTTGGAAAGCAAAAAGGCTTGTCAAAGACATTGCCAAGCTTAGCAACATGAGAAAGAAGAATTGAGAGAAATAAGATATGTGGTAATCTTAAGGAGTTTTTTCTTATGCAGCATTTAATCTTCCTAAGAGATTGGTGTATCCTACTCATCTAGGAAGATTACAACAAAAATTGAGTGAAAGTTAGTTTGCAACAACATCCATGCCTTTTCGTCAATGAAGCAGTGATATCCTCACCAACAATGGCTATGACAGAATAACAAGAAGAATATGTTAAAGAAGAAAAAAATCGAACACAAAGGAATCAATAGCTATTGTGGCAAAATAAAAAAGAAAATATTTAGAATGAATAGAAAGTAAAGATTTCTCGTGAAAGCATCCTCATTGCCTCTTGGAAAAACATCTATAGCGGCACCATTTGTAGGTGCCTTAAAATGAGTGGTAGACTCAGTCACCTCTACAGAAAAATTAATTTTGCAATTTTGCAACAAAACCAAAATTTGTGGCATAATCAGAAATGCCCCGCAATGCAAACGGCAAAGGTACAAGAGTGTTGCTGATCTTGGGGGCTAGAAGGTCCTCTGCTATTGCAACAATACATTTCCCCATATTAGAAGTAGCTCCAAATAATGAGTCCTCCATAAATACATCATCACTAAAAGAAGCTTGCATTTCTACAAAGCTCAGCATCCTTTTTCGCAGAAACTTCATCTTGGCGAAAAATTCATGTGTTCTTTAACACAGTAGAAAGTATTATTAGCAAATGAAAGAGTACTTGGTTATGATGATGGCTTGCAATGTTAGCTGTAAGTTTTGTTTGAAATGTGCAAAAGGTATAAAGATATGTGAATGCAAAGAGAAGAAGAAAGTACAAGTAGAGGAAACAAAGATACCCTTTGATCTACACATTTAGAGGAAGCTTTCCTCTTGTGGTGGGGCTTTTTGTGTTTTTGGGTTCGACTGTCTCTTGTTGGACTAGGCCCAAGTATTTTGGATAGGAGAGTTAGGACCGGCCCAATTACAACTCACTTTGGTCCGGCTTGCACATAAACTATGCCTTCGTTTGTCGAAACTATTGCCACGTGCCCACGGCAAGCAAAACTACAAGAAACGTTATTGCGGAATGGGTGTAACAAAAATAATGATAAGCAAGATACGTTATTATTAGGCAAACTAAATAAACAATCTTTCGCTAAAATAAAAGAAGGGAACGAGTTGTAAGAGTAACAATAATGGCTGGAGGAGAAAATATAGCAATAATCAGTAAAGTCAAAGAAGAATACGACTAGTTTGCCACATTTAGCTTAGTTACGGGGCTGTAGCCAAGGAGGAAGCCATTTCCTCAATGTGGGTAACCTCATAGAAGCATCCTGCCGTGGAAATTACACACTTTGAGGGAGCGGACCTGAATGGCTTGTGCCCAAGAGCATTCCTTAGCAGATGGTAGGCTTTAAGAGGGAGAGAAGGAGAAAAACCCATTGGTGCATGCCTACCATTCTAATCTCCCTTGTTCTTTTTCTTTTAACTCTCTGTTTCCTTCCCCTATTTTACTATTTTAGTTCTTCATTTTTTGTTTCCTCTATTTTCTTTAGTTCTTTCTTGTGCACTGTGATGGTGATCACTCTCGTAGTGATTGCTACTGTTGCCCCCCCTTTTCTGTGCATGACAAAGGCCTTTATATACTGCTTGCTGTGATTGTTTCTTTACTATTTTACTCCTTAACAACTTTTGTCTTGTCTGGTCTAGGTGTCCTTGCCGACCACCATTGGTCTGTTAGTGCCCTAGCCACCACTACTTACCTGTGCTGGCTGTGGCGCTCCCCATTACCAAAAAAAGAAGGCTATTTTGTTTGTTTGCTCACCGTGGCCTTCTCATTTGCCGCGGTGTGGGTGTTTTCTCTTTCTATCCCTCATGGCATGCATCTAGTGGTTCCAGCTCATCCTCCTTCTTTTGGGTGGTATGTTATCCCAGCCGGACATTTCTCCCAAAAGAGTTTAAGTAGGAACCCCAGAATAGGCTTCCCATTCTCTCCACCGTCAGACCATACCCTTTCTTACCTCTAACCCATGACCCACCATTCTTGTATTGGCTAGATACCTGCTAGTAGGGCTTGGTTCTTGTGTGTGCTCCACTTTTTGTGTACATCTAAACCTGTCTGCTACTCATGCGCTTGCCGTGGTTTGGCGCTTGCTTGTGCGTTTTGCCGCCCACCCTTGATCTCTTATGGAGTGAATCGTTTGGTCTTTCATTCTTTATTGGTCTGTTTCTTTTCAAGGGCTGGGCCTTGCTTGGGCTTCTCCTTTTAGTTCATTTCTCGTTTTACCTATAGTCATGTTGCTACTCCTACCACACCATTCTGCTATTCTTGCCACGGTGCTATTGGATTCGTGGTTGCTGGGCCTCTTTAGGCCTGCTACCCATATGACTCTGTATGGTCATTCATGTTACATTTCTTTCCCAATCCGTTACATTGCTTGTGGGCTCTTTTGTTTCCATTTCTTTCTCCTTGGGCATCCTTGGCCCATTTGCTTTCCTTGGGCATCCTCAGCCCATTTCCTAATTCTGCATTCCCTTGGGCATCTTTCTAACTCTTTTAGGCTTCCTTGGCTCAATTACTTTATCTTTCATCCTTGGGGCTCATGGGCTTTCCATTAACCCCTTTCTTTTTTACTTCATTATATCGGGCTTGTTGTGGCCCATTCTTGCTTTTCTTCATTACATGATACCCATGGGTTTACTATTTCCTCATTTAGGCTCTTCTGGGCTCATTTGCTTTTTTCAAGACCCATTCATTTATTTTATGGGCCTATGATCTATTATTCCTGCCGTTAATGGTTCCTTCCTATCAATCTGCTAACTCTCTTCTTGCCCATATTGTTGGGCTTCTTCTTGCTGGTGGGCCTTTTAAAAAAAAAAAAAAAAAATGAGCCTCAACAGTTAGCCCCCTAAGCATATGAAATGCTCCTGCGGTTCATATGCGAATAAAGACTTTCCTACCCCTCCTGTTTTCTTCTTCTTTTTTTCCTTCACAGGCTTTTTTCGAACAGTGGACCCTAACTCATATATACATGTATATAATTTTTTTTTCTTTTCTTGCCATGAATAGTGTTGTCTTTTTGAATTTCCCAATTTAGCAGTTATTCTGAAACACAGCCTCCGCTTCATTAATTCCTTCCCTTATCTGATGATTGACCCATCGCATCTCTTCGTGTCAATCTTGATGATGTTGGTACTTAAGAAAAGGTCCTTTCACATTTCAAACACAAACATTCTCTCCTTTCCCCTTCTTCATTGTGTCTTCTTTCTTAAACACCATCAACCATCTACTCCGATCAACCAATAGCTCATGACGTCAGCGAAAAGCCAAGTTTCTTCTTGCCGTAAGGGAAAATAGGTTGTCTTCGATGATCCTGCAGTGAGCGATAAATAAAGTTGTTTTATTATTATATAAAATAATGGTAACATGAATATTAAGACATTATCATATAGTCTATGAGATGCATAGTATGTGATTTATGTGAAAGACACAAAAGATATAAATCGCAAGTTCTTTGTAAACTTAGAATTGTAGTTCATAGTTGGTGATGAAATTGGGCATTTCATTTGTGAAAACTATAACGTATCAACTAAGATGATTTGTCTTGATCATGGAAGTAGAGACTTCTAGTTGATATGTTGATATATTTTAAGAGTTAAGACATATTGAATTGGACCATTGTGAGATTTATTATTCTCTTAATAACTCTCAAATGAATAATAAATCTCACAACTTCTATTTGCATGAATTTTTAATTCTGAGAGAATAATGGACCTGATAATGTGGTGTAGGTTGCTTTGATATATCAAGAGAGAGATTTAAAGTAACGGTCAAAATATCAGTATGTTGGGTAGTTACATTTAGTGTTGATAGAACATATATTCTCAAGATGGAATTCATAATTTCTTAACGGGGATATAAAATATTCTCTTGAGATAAGTCTAATGAGATTGGTTATTCAGAGTGTTAGGCCTAACCATTTTAGTAAAGAGCTACTAAAGTATATATTTATGAAATTAGATTTCATAAATATATGATGAATAACTTAAGGATTAAACCGGGTACTCAAGGATTAAGATGTAGTAATTTTCAAAGTGGCAGTCTATATTCATGACTTTGTATTACTACCTCATCTTATGAAGGAGTTGCAGGTATAATAAAGTCTTGGGATAAAATTTATTAATAAGGCATAGAGTATAATTATATTTATATAGTGGTATTAAATATAATTAATGGTAACTTTGGACTTGTCAAGAGTTGATAGAAAAACCCAAGACCCATTGGAGTTAGTGTCTTATTGGTCCCTTTTGGTTCCATTCCAAGCCACACACTAAAGCCCAATTGGAAAGGCTCAATAGGCCAGCCCAATTAGATAATCAATTAGTTATAAAGGAAGAAAGATACAAAATTTTTTATTAGAAAAATAATAAGAGAGAGACATCATTGTGAAATGGTTTGTATGTGTGAGTGAAGCCACTCGATTATTCTCCATTGGAAACTGATTGAGAAACCACACTTCTTAGGTGTAAAGTGGAATTGGAGTGAAGATTAAAAGTGTTCCCAAGTGCTTCTAATCTTTGTTTTGAATTTCTCCATACCAAGGTATGCTATCTTGTTCTTAAATTTTGAAATTTGCATAGTGCATGTTATCAATCATGAATAAAATAGATCCATGTTTGTTGTTTCTGCTGTGTGTTTTGTATGAGATACAAAACCAGATTTTCCAATAATTGGTATCAGAGTCAGGTTTTCATATCATAATTGTATAGCATGTGATTGAGTTTTAGAATTTAAGAAAACCGTTATCTTTGTGTAGACATGGTTTGATTATCATGGTTTTATGAATTTACGTTATTAGCGTTGGAATTTATATGCCATGATTCATATATGGAAAGAGATTGAATCCGTATTTCATAATATGGAATTAATCTATATATGTGATTGTTATCATTCGATTATTTTCATAAGCCACAATAGTTGTTGAATGATGCCAAAAAGATCATGTTAATGGTGCCGTGTCTTCATAGTTGCTTGGATATGGTTATTCATTGTTAAAGTAACTGTAATGCTCATTGCACCGCTTGGACAATAAATGATTGCACCGCTTGGTCTTTAATGTATGGCTTGCATGTTAGACAATTCAATATTAATAGTTTATACGGATTTGATGACACATGCATGTGAAGGATGTTGTTGCACTGCTTGGCTTGGAATAGGAAGCCTTGATGGCCAACTTGCATGCATTAATATAAAGGAGTCAACTTGCATGTATAATCTGTATATAGGTTAACATATAATAATAATAATAATAATAATAATAATAATAATAATAATAATAATAATAATAATAATAATAATAATAATAATAATAATAATAATAATAATAATAATGTAATATATTACATTTATTAACCCGTATATTATATTATATATAATATAATATGGATTTTTAAATGTAATATGGGTTTATATTACATTATATATATATATATATATATATATGTTAATGCTAATTTAATGAAATTTATTCCTAATGATATTAGGATTATGTTTTCAAAGTGTCTAGCATGATTATGGTTCTTGATCTTAAAAAACCTTTAATTTAAAATATCTAGTGGGAGAGAGATACAAGAGTTGCATCTCACGACCTCCATTGTTGGTTCATAGTAGTGTGAAATATATACTTTGTCTTTGCCCCAAGCTTAGCATTCCATGTGGAGAGTATTTACTTCATGGTCCTACAAGATTGAATTTCCTGGTTTATAGTGGTTTGATAAACACCTTGTCTTAGCTTCGAGCTTTGCATTCCATGCGGAGGGTGTTTTTATCATAGTACTACAAAATAAGCTTGTTAAAGGGATGAAATGTGGCTACACATGATTCTAGACAATGGTATACACTAGACTAAGTATTATAGTATCCTCTATGTTGAATTCTTACTATTATTACTTAGAGGCTAAGTGTAAAACGACATATTGGTGTTTGATAAGAGTTATCATGATAGCACTAATAATGAGAATAGTTCTCAATCAATCATAGTATTTAATGTCCACTCTATGCTGAGAGATATTGAATATGAGATTGGATTGTCGTTGCATATATTATATTGTGATTTTATTAAGGTTCCATACTATATGTTTATATGCTAAATTGATAATGTCCAATTTACTTATTATATTCATGTTTATTATTTATAGATTTGATCATGGCATCATTTATCCCACTTGTTACTATTCTTAATTAAAACAAACTGATTGGATCCAACTATGTTAACTAGAAAGGAAATTTGGACACTGTTCTTACAATTGAAGAGCACAAATATGTGCTTACTCAACCATATCCTAGCTTTCCTTCATTAGATGCTCATCTTTAGGAAAAACAATGATATGATCGTTGGCAGAAATCTAATGAGATGGCTAAGTGCTATATCCTAGCATCTATTTCAAATGTTCTACAGCATCAAATGCAAGATGTAGAACTTGCTTCGAACATAATGCTTAGTCTGAAGGAGATGTTTGGTGAGTAAGGTCGTTTTGCAAGGCAAGAAACTATGAGGCAGATTAATAATACCAAAATGGCTGAAGGTATTTTAGTGAGGGAGAATTGTCTTAGGATGATCTCTAATTTGAATACATTGGAAGTTTTAGGTGCCGATATTGATGGAAAATCCTAAGTGGATATGATACTCCAGGCACTACCAGAATCATTCAAGGAATTTAGACTTAACTATAATATGAATAAAAAGATTTATTCATTGTTTGAATTAATGAATGAGTTGGAAGCGGCGGAAGGCATCCTTGGTACTTCTAGTGTTGCAGCCAATGTTGGTGAAGCTTCTACTTTTCAACCTTAGTCGAAAGGCAAGGGTAAGAAGAAGAAGAAGAAGAAGAAGAAGAAGAAGAAGGACTTCACTAAGTAAGATGGTAAACAAATTGTCTTAGAAGTTGCCAACAATGGAAAGAAAACCAAAGGAAAGTGTTTTCATTGTGGTGAGAAAGGACATTGGCTGATGAGGGTGTCAGATTTATGTACTACTCTACTAACATAGTGAGAAGTCAGTTTGGGCTGGATTAGGATATTCCTGATAATCTTTCTTCTCTCATGGAGTCCCTTACTTCCGTTTGGCCATTCTTGCGGCACACAACCTTTGAGTTTTGGAGCAAGCGCTTTACTGTAGTTACTATTCTCGGTTCACAAAGGGAGGGTGTTTGTACTGCTACCATGCATGGATATTGGCAGGCGGTGATGACTTCATTTGAGAAGGAGTTGTTGGGTAGTCGTGGGTTTTCTCTTATTCCCCCTGATGGGCTTGGCATAGTTGTTTTCTCCAATCCTCGATTACTCCTACCTTCTAAGTTTGTTTTGGCGTCTACCAGGAAGCAAAGTCGGTTTGCTATATTTGAGTGGGTCGAGGAAGAGAGAGGGTGGTTTTGGCATGCTGGTGATTACCCGTGGGCTGGGAGAAGAGGGCGAAGTTGATCAACATTTCTGTGCCTGTGAAGAAGAGTTCTACCAAGTCTAAGTCTGCAAAGAAAAAGAAGGGTGATGATTCTTTTGAGACCTGTTCGGACATTGTACCTTTTGAGAGCGACATGCCTCCTGTGGGTAACATAGTTTTAGAGAGCTCTACTCCTCTCTTTGCTCTTACCTATTCCAACAGGCGCCCTGCTGTAGGCAAGTCTACGCCTACTGTTCTACGGCCATCTATTGATGCTCCTCCTTCTAGCTGGACCCGAGGTAGCAAAAGGAAGACTTCTCCTTCTCTTACACCCACCATAACCGAGCGGAGAGTATGTCATCTCTAACCTTTCTTTACCTTTATTATTTTTATATAAGGCTTCCTGCAGCTAACTCCGTATATTTGTTGGCTCATTTCCTTCTTCTTGTCCCCTCCTTTTATTTTTTTTTTGTTTACAGTCTAAGTACAAGGAGGATATGTCTGCCACCCATCCTATTTCACTTGATGAGCCCAAGTTCGAGGTATGTCTCTTTTCCTTCTTTTTTATTTTATTTTATTTATATTTTTATTAATCATTAACCTTTCTCCTTGTTTCCCAGGCCGAGCCTGAGCCTATTTCTATGTATCACCCCACAGCTGAGGAGATTTCTGCCTTTATGGGCACACTTATGGAGGGTTTCTTTGATGGGGCTGACGTGGTATTTCCTACCATGGCTTCTGCCACTCCTATTGCCGCACAGGGAGTTCCTGCTGAGGGGGGGTTAGTGAGATGGGTATGTTGATGGGTATGTTTCTTCCTTATTTTGCAAATCTATTCTCTGATTGCAAAGACCTTTGAGGAGCCAGGGGTTGCAGCAGACACAGCGATGCCTACTGCCACTTCTCTTACTGCACATACAGTACCTGTTTTTGCCGTTACTAAAAAACCAATTTCTGCTATTCACACAGCCCCCATTCTCACTGGCCCTGGTGAGTTCTCTTCCTTCCCTTCTTTTCCTCATTCTTTCATCATAAATTTAATCTACTTGCTTCATGATTTCTTTTACCACTCTTCATATGTCCTATCAGGTCCGCCTCCCACCGCTCCTTCTCAATTTGAGGTGGGCAGCAGTTCTGCCATAGTTCCAGATCCGGTGAGTGAGGTCGCAGCCTTCTTTACTCGTTTCGACCAGCATGAGGTTAATGACCTCAATCCTATAGACTTCTGAGGTTCTGGGCCTCCCTATATTGACTTCCATGGCTTTAGAGTACCCGAGGATTGTGCTTCTCATTTGGAGGCTGTCTACGACAGTTATGGTGACTTCATGTAGGGATTTTGCCTTGGTCGTTCTGCTAGTGAACACTTTTTGAAGCTGTTAGGGAGCGTGATGAACGACATCGAGCATAATTTTTTTGAGACTGTCTCTACCGAGAGGATCCTACAGTGGAGGGCTGCAGTACAGGAACTTGTTAGCGTGGGTTTTGCTGTGGAGTTCATTCTGGACCACCTTCGTGAGATCGCCCAAGCCTTCTTCATGAGGAAGGTTCAGCCTACTGTAGATGCCATTGATACCCGTATTGAGGATTTAAGGAAGGAGGTGGCAGACTTGGAGGGTCCTGTGAGCGCCTTCTTTCTAGAATTTGAGGGTCCAGCCGCTTTGGAGATCAGACCCTTATTTCTGGGTTTCGTTGATGATGTAGTTTCTCCTTTATTTTATTTATCTCTTTTAGTATACTTTCTGTTTCCTTTAGCACTTTGCAACTATGATGCTATACTTTGTTACTCTTTTGCTATTTCTATGACATGATATGTTTTTTTATATCTTGTTATGTGACATAGTCACTTGAAGGAAAAGGAAACATAAAAACAAACTTAAGCAGAAGGGATGACTACATAACATTTTCTTTTAAGTGTAATAATGCTTCAGCCACTTGCCATTGATGGAGTCCATCAGATCCTTGACATCCATCTGGGCCAAACGGTAATACTCACTTGCAAGTGCTTCTCTTATCACAAAGTGTCCTTCCCATTTTGGTGAAAATTTGGAAGGTCCTGCCATACCTCGCTTGACGTGGTCCGCTGCCTTTAACATGAGTTATCCTTTGTCTGTATCTGCGGCTGTGTTCTTGGGCCTCTTCCCTTTTTTCATCAAGCCCTTCTAGGTCTTCGCATCTTTCTGCCATAAAGACTCATTTTTCTTTTTCTTTCTCTCGCATCTACATGACTCTATCCCATAGACCAAGGAAAATAGTGAAAATCCTATGACTTTGGTGAACTTCTATAAGCCCAAAGAGTGTCTGGTAAGTCACGACCCATTCTCCTTTGTATTCTTGGCTCATTTTGTTGATGATCTTTATGAGGGTCTTGTTTGTCGCCTCTGCTTTCCCATTTCCTTACGGGTAGTAGGGTGATGAACGTGGTGTTTGACTAGGTAGAATTTCAACATCTTCCTCACATCACTGTTGATAAATGGCATGTCATTGTCGCTGATGATCCTATGAGGTACCCCAAACCTCACAATTAAGTTTTCTTTGATGAAGTTTACTACCGCTCCTCTCGTGGCTTTATGAAGTAGCACTGCCTCTGCCTATTTGGTGAAATACTCTGTAGCCACCAGGATCCATATGTATCCACGTGATGATGGGTTAACTGGCCCCACCAAATCAAGTCCCAAAGTATGGAAGGGCCATGGGGTAACCATACTATGTAAGTTCTGCAGGTGAGTGTGAATTAAGTTGGCTTGTACTTGGCAGCTGTGGCATCTTTTCACGAATTTTGTCGTATCCTTTTTTATGGTAGGCTAGTAGTAAACCATTTGTAGCAGGCATCTATACAACTTCTTCCTTCCCTAGTGTTCCCTACATTCTCCTATGTGCACTTCCTTTATCATATCTCTTGCTTCCTTGGGGCTCAAACATCGTAATGGGTCCCTATCATACCCTTTCTTGAAGAAGACCCCATTGTGTAGAAAATAATGTGTTGCCAACCTTTTAAGTTTATATTGTTCACTGTGCTTTTGCAGTAGAATACCTTCTATCAAGTACTATGTGAATGGGTTTCTCCAGTCTTCGCTGATGAATGTAGCGCAACTTTCCTCTCTGTTTGTTGCAAGCTGGAAGGTCTTATATTGGGTTTGGACCTGACCTGCGTCCTTCTCCATACTTGGCCAATAAAAGCCTGCCTTTTGGAGTCTACGATAAAGATTGACTTCTCTGCAGGATCCGCAGGTCTTGTCATGCACTTCCTACAACTTTCTTTGGGCTTCCACTAGTCCCACACATCTAGACAAGACCCCACCTGGCAGTTTGTGGTACAACGCTCCCTTTACCAAGGTGTAGTCTTTTAACACCTTCAATTTTGCTGCGTCTTCTTCCTTCATCGAGGCCTCTTTTGTAGGGATTCTCCAGTCTTCTTTACATTATTCCTCTTGGAACCTTTCCTTCAGCGTCTCGATGATAGACTCCTTTCTCTTGCTGACTTCTATCCTGGTGCTATTTCCTTCAAAAATTATTTGTGAGCCCAACGTCGCTAGCGAATTCGCATTCCAGTTCTCATTTCTTGGAGCGTGCTTTATTTAAAAATTTGAAAACCTTTCCCCTATCTTCTGGGCCATTGTTCTGTATGGGGCTAAGCTGTCTTCCTCCAGGGAGAAGCTTCCCTTGGCTTGGCAGACTACCAGGTTCGAATCACCCAATACTTTTAAATGCTTGATCCCCATTTCAAGGGCTATGGCTAACCCAGTTAGGTAGGCCTCATATTCTGCGTTGTTGTTTGAACAAGGAAATTCCAACTTAAGTGATAGTGCCACAACTTTGTCTTCTTTATGATACAAGACTACTCCCACTCCTCCTGATTGGGTGGTAGAGGACCCATCAAACTTCATCACCCATTACTCTCTGACTTCTTCTGCCATAGCTACCTCTCCTAGGACTTCATCATCCGGCGAGAATTCTTCTTCTCTCGGGAATTGTACCAGCAAATCAGCTATAGCTTGGCTTTTTACTGCTTTGGGCATTCTCGCTTTCAAGTCATATTGCAACAGTTGTAGCAACCACTGGGATATTCTACCAGAGAGAATCAACTAATGCAACAAAGCTTTGATTGCATGAGATTTAGTCATGAGCCATACCTTGTAGGCTAAGAAGTAATAGTGTAGTCTTTGCTAAGCGTACACTATGGCCAAGCATGCTCTTTCCACTCTTGGATAACGAGTTTTTGCATCCTTCAAGGCATGGCTGATGTAGTAAACTGGCTTCTCAATGCCACCTCCATCTTCTTGGGCAATTAATGCACCTATAGCATACGAGTTGGTGGCTAGGTAGAGCAATAATGGCTTTTTGTGTATTGGGGCTTGAATAGTGGGAAGTCTCATCACAATTTTTTGTAGCTTTTTGAAGGCCACCTGTTGTGTCTTTTCCCACTTGAAGCTTTACCCCTTCTTGCGCAATTTGGTGAAAGTAGAGGTAATTGATGCCAACCCAGGGATGAATCTCTAGATGTATGAGACTTTTCCCAAGAAGCTTTTCAACTCCTTCACTGTAGCCAGAGGCTTGAAGGTAGCTATGGCCTTAGCTTTGGCCGGGTCTACATCTATTACTTTGCAATGAACTCAGAAACCCAGGAATTTCCTAAAGGATACCCCAAATGCACACTTGAGAGGGTTCATTCTTAGTTTGAAAGCTTTACACCTCTCAAAGACCCTTCTTGAAACTTTGGTCATGCTCTTCTCGCTTCTTTGACTTCACCACTATGTCATCCACATAGTCCTCCAATTCCTGATGCATCATATCATGGAATATAGCCACCATTGTGCATTGATACATTGCACCGACATTTTTTAACCCAAAGAGCATTACAATGTAGTAGAAGCTGTCTATGGGTGTTCTGAAAGTAGTTTTCTCCGCATCCTTTGGTGCCATCCTAATCTGATTGTACCCATTGAATCCATCCCTGAATGAAAACATGGCACTTCCATCCACAGAATTTATTAGTAGATCCATGTTTGGCAATGGGAATTCATCTTTCGGGCAAGCTCTGTTGAGGTTTCTAAAATCTACGCAACACCTTATCAGCCCGTTCTTCTTTTTTATTGGTACTATGTTAGACAACCAGCGTAGGTGTTGAATAGGTTTAATGAATCCTGCGGCTAGCAATTTCTGCACCTCCTTGATTATTTGTCCTTCTATCTCGGTGTGGAATATCTTGGCAAGCTGGGCCACTAGCCTGGCCTCAAGGTCCACATTCAGTGTATGCACCACCAGCCTTAAGTCTAATCTTGGCATTTCACTATATTCCCATGTAAAGACATTTTTGAATTCCTTTAGCAACAGTATCAATTCCACTTTCAACTTTTCTGACAATTGTGAACTGATTGAGATGGGTCTTGGTTTTTGCAAGTCTGATCCCAAGTAAATTTCCTCTAACTTCTTTGCTGCCACAACTTGTGCATCTTCTTCTGCCGCAAGTTTCTTGTCTTTCTCTTTACTAACATCTTCCCTTGAACCTTCTTGAGCCACGCAACATACCAAGCTTTTGCGATGCCCTTCTTGTCTAGGGCCCATTTACATTTTGCATGTAGGCCTCGTACACTTTCATAACTTATATACAATCCTACCATCGGGGCCTTGGACCTTGACACATTGTGGTATGTCCTCTAGCTCTGCAGTAGGTGCTTCTTTCCTCTTTTTCCTCTAAGATAAAAACTCTCTCAAATCAGGTTCTGAGTCACATTGAATGTCCTCCCACCTAGGAACGAAGGTGCCTCACGATTTTGACACTAAGCCTTCCCCAGATGGCACCCATTGGTCGTAGAACATGGTTTCTACTAAATGGGCTTCTACTTGCTCAAATGGTGATGGATTCGTTACTATGTGTATTATCCTGCCATTCAATCTTCCTTTCACACACTGGTGGTAGGTGGATGAGACTAATCGGTGCTTATGCAACCATGGCCTCTCTAGAAGCACGTGATACGAGACCTCTATTTTTCCCACATGGAACCGAGCCATGGAAGCTATGGCTCCCACCTTCAGCCATAGCTAGATGTGGCTTGTAGTGTATTTGCCCCTTCCTCTAAATCCCGTCACTTCTATTGGGCACCCCTAAATATTCTTCTTTGAAATTCCTGCCACTTGTAAGGTGCTTAGTGGAATGAGATTTACAGAAGTGCCTGTATCCACCAAGGCTCTCTTGATGGAGATTTGGTTTATAGACGCCGCTAAGTAAATGGGCCACCTGTGATCTGAGTACCTCACCTCCATATCTTCATCATTGAAAATGATCTCACTTGATTCTTACAAGAGAGCCTTGTCACCTACAGCTTTTGTTGCTAGGCATTCTATTCTTGCCCTAAAGGCAATGCTTACCAGGGTTTTCGTGGTTATCGTTCACTCCTTTGCTAAGCCTCAATTAATCGAATAAATTCTTGAAGTTGGAACTCTTCTGTGAGGTGGTGATTGCTGTGGTAGGCAGGGCGGGATTCTCTTCTTCGTCCTCCCCTGGATTTGCAAAAATCATAACCGCTGCTACACCTTTCCCTTTGTAGTTTGGGAGTAGGTTTCTTTGAACTTTCGGCTGGGGCAACTTTAGAGTCCCTTCCTTGATCTTGCGGTGTACCAATCTACAGAGCGCCCAACATTCTGCGGTAGGGTGTTGCACATAGTTGTGCAAGCGACAGAAGTGTGGATCCCCCCGCTTATCTTCTGTGGGCTCTTTAGAAACCTGATTGGGCTTGAAGATCCTATCCGCTATCCATTTGTCTAGGAGCACATCCAACTCATTTGGGGTGCAAGGTAGTGGTGGAGGGGTATCATACTCCCTCCTGTCAGCTTTCCTTTTTCTTTTGCTAGTGGACACCGCCATGGCCTGTGGGGCATTTCTTTTGTCAGATTTTGGCCTTACTGACTGAGTAGTCTTTTTGGCCTATTGTAACAACTGTGCAAATTGGGAGATTTCCAAGTTTTCCAAAACGGCTCTGTACTTACTAATAATGTTTGTCATACACATCTCTACCAATGTCTTTTCCTCACAGTGATCATAGCAATCAAGCGCTATGTCTCTGAACCTTTGGATATACTCCATTAAATTCTCGCCACTTCTTTGCTTGGTTGCTTGCAAGGTCACAAGCGTCACCATTTTTTCTCCATGGAAGTATTTAGTGCACAATACCTCCACCATGTCATCCAAGTTTGGATTGATCCTGGCGTTAGACCGATGTACCATGTATAGGCACGGTCACAAAGTGATTTAGAGAATTCCCGAAGACATAAGTCCTAGTTTGTTGCGTAAGGGCCAAGAGTGTCAATAAACATGCTTAAGTGCTCGATAGCACTTCCCTTTTTGCCATCATACTATGCGAAAACTCATGGTTCGTACCTCTTAGGGTATGGTTTGCTAAGCACCCTTAATGGGTAAGGAGGTCTTCATGCATAGAATCTCTCTTTTGGTGCTCTGAGCCTCTCTTGCTCTAGGAAAGTCGTTACTTCAACCATAGTGATGTAACGTTGCCCCGCATTCTACAGAGCACCTCCAACTAGTGTCTCCTCTTTGTCTGTCGCATGCTTTGGGATATGCTGGCTCCCTTTCTCTTTTGTCTTATCTGTCTTCAACTGAAGAATTTCCTTCATCATCTGCTGCTGCGAATGTTGCAGCGCCTACAACACCTCAACAAAAACATTGGCAATGTCAGTGGGTATCCTCGGCTGCGGTTGGGGTTCAGCCCCCATTCCGTTGGTGCCTTCTGCCTAATTAGGCTGTGTTGGTGAGGCATTGTTGGTCTAGACTCTGTTTGTGAGGGGACGAAACTCATGTTTCACGTCATCCTGGATTTTTGAGGCATTTTTTTTGTGGGGACTTCTGAATTTATGTCCCGTTCTCTCTCCCAACTCCCCAGCAGAATCGCCAATTTAAATATGGTAGGCCTTTTTACGTTTTTAGGCTAGACTGCCTCCTGCCGCACTAGGCCCGAGTATTCTGTATAGGAGAGTTGGGATTGGCCCAACTGCAACTCAGTTTAGTCCAGCTTGCGCATAAACAATGCCTTCGTTTATCGAAACTATTGTCACGACAGGCAAAACCACTACAGAAGAAAGTTGTGGCCGAATGGGTGCAACAAAATAATGATAAGCAAGATACGTTATTGTTAGATAAACTAAATAAAAAATATTTCGCTAAAATAAAAGAAGGGAACGGGTTGTAAGAGTAACAATAAAGGCTGGAGGAGAAAATATAGCAATAATCAACAAAGTCAAAGAAGAATATGACTAGTTTGCCACATTTAGCTTAGTTACGGGGTTGTAGCCAAGGAGGGAACGATTTCCTCAATGTGGGTAACCTTGCAGAAGTATCCTGCCGAGGAAATTACACACTTTGAGGGAGCGGACCTGAATGGCTTGTGCCCAAGAGTGTTCCTTAGCAAATGGTAGACTTTAAGAGGGAGAGAAGGAGAAAAACCCATTGGTGCATGCCTGCCATTTTAATCTTCCTTACTCTTTTTCTTTTAACTCTCTGTTTCCTTCCCTTCTTTTACTATTCAGTTCTCTATTTTTGTTTCCTCTCTTTTCTTAGTGCTTTCTTCTGCAGTGTGATGGCGATCACTCTAGTAGTGATTGCTACTGTTGCCCCCCTTTACAGTGCACAACAAAGGCCCTTTATATACCGCCTACCGCGACTATTTCTTTACCATTTTACCCCTTAACAACATTTGTCTAATCTGGGTGTCGTTGCCGACCACCACTGGTCTGTCAGTGCCCTGGCCACCACCACTTACCTATGCTGGCTGTGGCACTCCCCATTACTAGGCAAAGAAAGTTATTTTGTTTGTTTGCTCACCGTGGCCTTTTCATTTGCTGCGGTGTGGGTGATCTCTCTTCCTATCCTTCATGGCATGCACCTAGTGGTTCTAGCTTATCCTCTTTCTTTTGGGTGTTATGTCATCCTAGCAGGACATTTCCCCTAAAAGAGTTTGAGCAGGAACCCTAGAATAGGCTTCCCCTTCTCCCTACCGCCAGACCTTACCCTCTCTTACTTCTTACCCATGACCCACCACCCCTGTATTGGTTGGGTACAGGCTGGTAGGGCATGGGTCTTGCAAATGCTCCACATCTTGTGTACATCCAAACCCATCTGTTGCTCTTGTGCTTGCCGTGGTCTGGCACTCGTCTGTGCGTTCTGCCGCCCACCCTTGACCTCTTATGGCGTGAACCATTTGGTCTTTCATTCTTTATTGGTTTGTTTCTTTCCAAGGGTTGGGCCTTGCTTAGGCTTCTCCTTTTAGTTCATTTCTCGCTTTACTTGTAGTCTTGTTGCTGCTCCTACCACACCATTTTGCTATTCTTGCCACGGTGCTATTGGATTCGTGTTTGTTGGGCCTCTTTGGGCCTACTGCCTAGATGAATCTGTATGGTCATTCATGTTACATTGCTTTCCCAATCCGTTACATTGCTTGTGGGCTCTTTTTTTCCCATTTCTTTCTCCTTGGGCATCCTTAGCCCATTTGCTTTCCTTGGGCATCCTCGGCCCATTTCCTAATTCTGCATTCCCATGGGCATCTTTCTAACTTTTTTAGGCTTCCCTAGCTCAATTACTTTATCCTTCATCCTTGGGGCTCATGGGCTTTCCATCAACCTTTTTCTTTCTTAGTTCATTACATCGGGTCTGCTGTGGCCCATCCTTGCTTTTCTTCATTACATGATACCCATGGGTTTACTACTTCCTCCTTTGGGCTCTTTTGGGCCCATTTGCTTTTCTCAAGACCCATTCATTTATTTTATAGGCCTATGATCCATTATTCCTGTCGTTAATGGTTCCTTCCTATCAATCTGCTAACTCTCTTCTTGCCCATATTGTTGAACTTCTTCCTGTTAGTGGCCCTTTTAAAAAAAGAATACGCCTTAACATCTCTTATGAAAGGAACCATACTTGAAGAAAGAAACGAGGCAAAACTATTTTGATGAAAATCTTTTCAGTCATTGGCTTAGATACGAAGGTAGTAGAGGACAACACTTTCTCTATTTTTGGAGAATGAATGAAGCTCGAAGTGAAGCAACCTTAAATGGCTAAAAGAAAAGAAAAATGAAGAATGTAAGAAGGAAACTCGCACTGCAAAGTGCTGTTTGAAAAGTTGGCAAGTGAGAGCAGAGGTATAAGAAACAAGTATGCATATTGCCATAGAAGCAAAGAAACGAGTATTGCTACTATAGAAAAGTAAAGAAATAAGTATACAAATTACCACATACATAGAGAAATAAGTACCACCGTAGAAGTTCAAGGTCACAAGGAATTTTCAAAAAGCAAACCAACAAACAAACAAAGGAATGCATACATCATTGTCATTGACAATCCTTATGAATGAGGGTACAAGTAGAAAAAGAGGCTAAGTTGACCTATTGCAAAAAGACCTTTGTTTATACCCATTTTTGACAAAGGGCCCAAAAGCAAAAGAAGCCTAACAATAGAGAAGGTTAGAAGGGGAAAATGGTAAAGGAATATGGAAACAAGTCCAATAGCCTAAAATGATAGGATTGATGGCCAGTAGGTCCACAAGAATAAAAAGTGGTCAAGAATGAGTAAATGGGCCAAGGAAGCCCAATGAATGAAGTAGTAAGCTAATGGGAATAATAAGAGGTAAAGAGAAAGTAAATGGGTTGAGGAAGCCTGGGAAATGATTTAGTAAACTCATTGGGTTGGCTTAAAGGCCACTAAGTCAGAAAAGTAATAAAAGGTAAAGATGTGGTAATTGAGCCAAAGAAGCCCAAGAAATTTAGCAAAAAGCCCATGAGAGTAAAAAAGGTAAAGAAGAAGTAAATGGTTTGAGGAAGCCTGAGAAATGAAGTAGTGATATGGGCTGGCACAGTAGGAATGTTGGCCAATAAAGCCCAAAAGGGGTAAAGATGTGGAAAGTAGGCCAAGGAAGCTCTTAGCAAAAGATTGATGAAGAAGTGGACTGACATGGCAGGAGCATCAGCTTGCAAGCCCACGAGGTAGCAAAAAAATGAAAAGAGAGGTAAAGCTATAGCAAGCAAGATGAAGTGATATGGCAGGATCATTAGTTAAAAGGCCTTAGAAGAAAAGAAGAGAAGTATTTGCATGTGAGTTGTGAAACAATTCGTGATAGAAAATTGCAAAAGTGTTCGTATATAAATTGCAGAAGCAATCCATATGCTCAGGGGGCTGAATGTTGATGCCAATTTTTACAGATCTGTACGCAAAAGCCCATGAGGAAGAAAGCCCAATAAGAAGCAAGATTCAAAAGCCCATAGGAGGAAAGCCCAATGAAAAGCAAAGCCTAAAGGCCCACTAAGAAGACTAAAGAGAAAAAAAGGTCCAAAGAAAGAAATGCAAGGGAAAGCGATTTACATTAGAATGCAGATTTGTAACAGAATACAAATCTGTAGCAGAATACAGATCTGTTGCAAAATACAGTTCTTCAGCAGAACGACTTTGACAGATTAAGGTAAATTGGGCCTAAAACCCTTTTGATCCAGTCAACATTAATTGGCTCACAAAGGCCTAAATCCTTTTGTATAAAAGAATATGTGTGAAAACTAATATGAAGAAACAAAATGAAAAGAAACAAGGAATAGCAGGAAGTGTCAGCAGCAGGAATTGCGTGAAGGATATATTCCCATAACAGGTAGCACATGAAGAAATAAGACAGAGACACGCAACAGAACTTAACAAGGCTATTCTGCTACGATAGAAATAGCATGGGAATGAAAGAAGACAAAAACAGAAGATAGTGGAAAAAACACACAAGGGCCGGAGCACCACCAACTTGTACCTAACCAATACAAGGGATGTGGGCCCATAGTCAAGGGGATTTAGAGGGTATGGTTTGGTGGTGAGGGGAAGATGGTCTATATTTGGTTTCCAGCCATGACTTCTTTTGGGAATATATCCTGCTGAGATAGTATCTTACCCAAAAAAGGTAGTAGATGGTTGAGACCATCTGATGCATGCCATAGAGGTAAATGGTGAGGTAACCCAATCCTTATCCATTTGAACCCAGAGGTATAGGTACACAGCAAGAACAACCAAAAAGGAATATTGTCACGAAATGAGTAGTGGTGCAGCAAATGTATTCTGAGCAGAGGTAATGGCCAAGCAACCAATGGGTTGGTAGGCAGTCTTGAAGAAATGCCCACAACAAGCCAAAAGTAGTTGGTGAAGCCTTAGGGGTAAAAGGGAGAAATCCCATTAAATCAGTTTAATATAAAAGGAAGAGGTAGCCATGGATGAAAGGAGAGGCACTTAGAGGGCGAGGCACCCAGGGAGAGGAGGATCCAAAAGGGAAAAGATATAAGGGAGAAAAATAACCCATGACAAGATAGTAATCAGGAACTAAGAGTAAAAGCAATGGAGGGAAGGAAAGAAAGAAAAAAAAGAAAGTGGTAAAAAGAAGATAGAAAACATGGTAGGAATAGGAGAATGCATCAATAGACTATCTTTTCCCTCCCTCTTAGCAAACCCACTCTTTGAAATCCCAAAAGTAGTGACAAGTGGCCATTTAGGCCTATTCTCCAAAATGCACATTTTTGATGGCTAAAGCTTATGTCAAAGTTGTTCAAGTTGGGGTTTGGGTTCTTTTTGGTTTACATATTCTATGGTAAGATTCAATACTTGATCTTGATCGCAAATATATTTGATATCTGTCGGGGGTTCTTTTTACGTTTCTTGTACCTTGACACGTGTCTTGATGTTATTGGACAACGCTTAGTCTAGAATTTTTCTAAAAAGGAAGTTGAGCCTTGCACTCCACGAAATGGGCTCCAAAGTACCATTTTGCCGCTCCCAGTTTGTGTGCAAACATTGAGTCCAAAGTTCAAGGGAAGACATTGTAAAGTGGGCTTATCCTTAATTTTTGCCACAGAAGGAACTTTTCTCCAGTTTTTGCCACGAGTCTGACTTTTCTACTATGCAGGAAAAATTTTTGTTATGCTGTAAAATCATCTACTGTGCAATAAAGTTTTTTGGTGTGCAGTAAAGCCTTCTACTGTGCAATAAAGATGTCTGTTGTGCATCAAAGCCTTCTGCCATGCAGTAAAGCCTTTTGCAATGTGAATAACTACTCTTCATTTTTTACTACAGAAATACTTTTTTACTTCCTGCACATAAACAAATCTAGAACCCAAAGAAAATATCGATCAAGCAAATGTTAGCTTACATGGGTTAGCATATTCTCAAATATATACATACATATATTCGTAAATATACTTATACATATTCACATATACATCTATAAAATATATTTTCCAAAACATGAGAAACATGATATATGTATATATATATATATATATACTTATGCCAGGATAATGATTAATTTGTATCAAAAGTAATACACGTAATAACAGATAAAGAAGAAAGCTTCAACAAAAAAGATTTAGCTAGTATAATAGCTCACACGGTAAATATAATAAAAAGGTGCTACAGCAGAATGACTAATACAGCGAGTAAATATACCACAACAGAACAACTGATGCAGCAAACGCGATAAAAAAATGTGCTACAGTAGAATAACTAAATACAACAAATATAAGTTCTAATGAGAGAAATCAAAGATATGTTCAATTGAAATCAAGTATTGAATCTTCCCATAGAATGAGTAAACCAAGAAGGAACCCAAGCCCCAACTTGAACAACCTTGTCAAAGGCTTCTGCCATCAAAGTTGTGCATTTTGGAGAATACGCCTAAATGGCTACTAGCTATTACTTTTGGACACTACAAAGAGTGGGTTTGCTTAAAGGGAGGGAAAAGATGATCTATTGATGTATGCCCCTATTCCTGCCGTGTTTTCTCTCTTCTTTTTATCACTTTCTTTCTTTCTCTCCATTCTTTTTTTTTTTTTTTTAGTTTCTAAATACTATTTTGCCGTGGGTTATTTTTCTCACTTAGGTCTTTTCCCTTAAGTACTTCGTGCTTTCTTACCATGGGCTCCCCCCTTAGGTGCTTCCCATTGGGTCTTCCCCCTTTTCATCCATGGATACCTACTCTTTCTATAGTGAACAAATTCAATGGGATTTCTCCCTTTTACCCTTAGGGCTTCACCAATTGTTTTTGGTTTGTTGTGGGCATCCCTTTAGGACTACCCACGAACTCATTGGTTATCCCAACTACTGTCATTGCTTTGTACATGTTTGTTGCACCACTACTCATTTCTCGACAAAATTTCCATTTGTTTGTCCTTGCTGTATACCTCTACCTCTAGGTTCAAATAGATAAGGATTGGGCTACATCACTACCTAGCTCTATGGCATGCATCAGATGATCCCAACCATCTATTACTTTTTTTGGGTAAGATACAATCCCAGTAAGGTATATTCCCAAAAGATGTCACAATTGGAAACCAAATATAGACCCCTTTTTCCTCTCACCACCAAACCACACCCTCTGAATCCCTTTGACTATGGGCCCACCTCCCTTGTATTGACTGGGTATAGGTTAGTGGTGCTCCGGCCTTTCTGTGCTTGCTCCACTATCTTCTGTTTTTGTCTTCTTTCATTCCCACGTCGTTTCTGCTGTAGCAAATTAGTTCTGTTTCAATCTGCCATGTGTTTTTTGTCTTATTTCTTCATGCATTTCCTGCTGTATTTGTCATTTCCTTTGGTTTGGCTTTTCTTTCCTTCACGTGATTCCTGCTGCTGACACTTCCTGTTGTTCATTATTTCTTTTCATCGTGCTTCTTCATATCAATTTTCACGCCTATCTTTTTTATACAAAAGGATTTGGGCATTTGTGGGCCAAATAATGTTGACTGGATCAAACGGGTCTTGAGCCCAATTTATCTTCATCTGCCGAAGCCATTTTTCTGAAAAATTGTATTCTGCGGTAGATCTGTATTCTACTATAGATTTGTAATCTGCTATAGATCTGCGTTTTTCTGTAGATCGCTTTCCCTTGCACTTCTTTCTTTGGACCTTTCATGCTCTTTGGTCTTCTTGGTGGGTCTTTGGGCCTTGCTTTTCATTGGGCTTTCCTTCGTATGGGCTTTTGGGTACAGATCAAAAAATGGGAATCAACAATATCATTCATTAGAACTTGTATTTGCTATATTTAGTCGATCTACTGTAGCATGTTTTTATCACATTCACTGCATCAGTTCTCCTGCTATGGTATCTTTATTTGTTGTACTAGTTATTCTACTGTAGCATGTTTTTATTATATTTACCGTGTTTGTTATTATACTTGCTAAACCTTTTTTGCTGAAACTTTATTATTTCTTTGTTATTACACGTTTTACTTTTGATACGAACTAACCATTATCCTGTCATAAGTATATATACATATACATTGTATCTCACGTTCTCCAAAATATATTTTATATATGTACATGATGATGATACCGTATTTTGTCCACCCTCGATTTGCATGATGGACCCCGAAAATCCAAAAATATTATTTTCTCTCCATAGCGCCACAAGAATATTCTAAATGATGTGGTGCAACTCGTTCGGACACCAGAGCCCTCGAAGCGCCTTTTTCAACTCAAATGACCAAAACGCCCCTGGTCAGCCCTAGGTTGACCAAAGGTCAAACGAGGTCAAAACCCTTACACAACAACACTTTTCATAGTTTTACATCAAAACCGAGCTTCTCGGAGATTTTTGGCCACTTTGACCAAGTTGGACCCGAAGTTGATCCTAATGGGCCCAAAAACCTTAATTTTGATCCGGCTGTCAAAACGAGTTGAAGCCAATGGCATTACAAAGATTATCAAATTCTCATTCTAACGATTATTCATGGGTTGAAATCGGAGTTAGAACGGTCGAGATATCACAAAAGCCGGGATAACGCACTAATCGATGCACCGCTAACTTTCGAGAGCTATAACTTTTTATTCGACCGTTGGATTTTCAAGTTCCATACCTTTACAGAATTAGGAAGTCAAAATATTTTTAGGAGTGTCAAGATCAACCCAATCCATTGCTATTTCAAGGTGGCGGCCCTTATAGGGACGTCGCCTCAAAATTCGCATCAGGTCTATAAAAAGGCCCAGATGCCCTTCAGACAGGAGAGAGGATGATTTTTCTGAGTTTGGCTCTCTGCCTAGTTTTTCTACACATTTTTTCCCTCTTCCAAACACACAAAAACACATCAAAGTCTCTTGATTCTTCTCTCTTCACCAAAAAATACAAGGTAGTGTTCTTGCATTCAATCTTCTTTTCCTTGGTTCTACGCCTAGGGTTTTGGGTTTAGAGTTTAGGAGTGTGGATTTAACTTTTTAGCTACTATCCACACCCCTAACCTTCTAAATCTTTTGCTAGCATGTTTTTTGCTGTTTTTGCCTTAATAATGTGATTTATGGCCTTTTCTAGCATGTTTCTTGCTTTATCTTATTTCTAGCATGTTCTTAGCTTAGATCCATGTTTCTATGTTTCTCATATGATATTTTTCCCGATCTATGTGCTTTGTGCTTTATGACAATGTGTTGGTGCCTAGATCTATTTTTCCATGTGTTGTTTGGCTAGATCCGCATGTTTCTATACTCATTCTCATGTTATTTGTCTCGATCTACATGTTTTATACCTTATGCCATGTTTTGCTTTGCATTGCCTATCTATTTTGATCTATGTTAATGTTAGGGTCACATGCTCACATGCTTGTATGATGTTTTGGGCTATGCTTTGCTTGGATTTATGTGTTTATGCCTATGTTTCCACGTTATGTGGTTAGATCCATGTCTTTATATGCCTATATATCTTGATCTATATGTTCACATGCTTGTATGCTTGGATTTGGTGTTCTTACATGCTTTTATGCTTACATTCGCATGGTTAGTGTATATTCACATGTTTGCACTCATTTTTTCATGCCTATCTGTGTAGATTGGTATGTTCACATGTTTAGATTGCTGTTCTCGACATGCTATATTCCATCATCTATGTGCTTGCGTGCTTCATGCCATGTTTATGTGCTTAGGCCTAGGCCTTGTTTGTCATGGCATGTGCTATTGTAGGCGTTTTATTCCTTTTATCGCATTTTCTTGCATTTTGGCCATTTGGTAGGATTTAGATCTTGAGCCTATGGTCTTGGTCCTCGTCCATACACATTGGCCCATATCAAAGGGTTTGCATCATCCCATTTGCATGTTTATGCTGGCTTGCTTATATGATTTATGCTTGTGTTAGCCTCTCTAGTTCTAGGTTTTGCTACGCTTAACACCCTTGGAGGGTTTGTGGTTGTGTGGTTACATCTAACTCTCATGAGGCCTTGTTTAGGCGTAACCATTTGGGAGGCATCTGTAGATGCCGAGTTGCTTCGTGCATACCATTCCCCTTTTCCATTCCATGCGATAATATGCTTACCATGCGTGTTTGTACCACTTGTTGGCTTTCTATGCATCTTCACACGCTTACTTGCATGTCCATGCATGAGTTTTGCTTGTTAGTGTGTTGTCCATACTTCAACACAATGAAGCTATAGACATTCGATCCAGACCTACATTTGTCCCCTGTAGATACCACCTCTTGTGTGGCTTTTGCTTGTTTGTCTTATTTCTTGTTTGTTTATTTGCTTTCTTGCTTGTCTGTTTACCTTTGCTTATCATGTCTCTCGCCACATGCTATGCTTGCCATATCTATCTTGCTTGTTTGCTTGGAAACCTTTGAGCATTATCTACACACCTATTTCCTTTTTATAGCATGTCTGTTGGTTTCTTGTCCTTGTCTTTGCCTTTGCATGTAATAACATGGAGCAAGGATGCTTAGAGCTAGGGTGCGGTCTCCTAGGCGCAAGCAAGAAGGGCACGAATGCAAGCATGTAAAGCCAAGCGGCTATGTTTAGTAGGTTTAGGAGTTTAGCTTATCCCATTTGGTTTTGTACTCTTTTAACCCCCCTTTTTTCCTCCTTCCTTTCTCTCTTAGATGATTTGTATTAGGTATATCATGCTGTGTACCATTCGTCCTCATCTCTAAAGTATGGCAACCCTTGTTTACTTTCATGCATCCATAGTTTGGGCCATGCTCTAGGGATGTAGGCATTTACTTTCCTGCTATGTGTGCTTGCATTGTGCATAATGTATGTATATATATACCTGCTCGCCCCTTCCAGTGTGATTGTCATAGTCCATGTCACCTAAGGCAAGCAATACCTAATTTCCTCCGAGAAAGTAAGATGACACGCTGTCGAATTTTCACTGTGAAAATCTGGTACTTCGCCCGAATGCTTTAGGAAAGCATAGATTGGGACCACACCTATTCAAAAGCCAAGCCTCAAATCCCCCATGTATGTTAAGCTCCAAAAGCCAGTGCCAAAATCATGTTTTTTACTGCCAATCTCCAAAAATTAAGGTTAATAAAACAAAGGACTATCCTTGGACAGGCATTGTGGGGTGCCTAACACCTTTCCTACACGTAACCAAACTTCCAGACTCAAGAATCAAGATTTTTTGCCATCCACAATAGATTAGGAAAAATGACCTTTTTCTTAGCCTAAGATTGATAATAAAATCAACTTGAAACAAGTGACCAATCACACCTTCGAAAAACCCAATGATTGGTGGCAACTTCACTCACCTTTGGTAATCATTTAAAACTTGGCTAAGATTCCTGCCGCACCACCCAAGGTAGACACCTACCCTCCTCTACCGAGAGAGAGAGAGAGATCACTAGTAGCACCGCATGAACCACGTGAAGACCATTACTGAGAGAGGGGCCTTCAATGGGCCCCACATACGCAGGAGCGTCGCCACGATGGGTGGTCGAACAAAGGCCTAGTGGTGGTTTCACCGTTCGTCCGCAACCCGATGTTGATAGACTGGCAACTCCACTGGGGATTCTTAGAGAGTTTAGCCTTTAGAGCTTTTGATAAAACCATAATCTTTGGACATTGGCTTTCAAAAACTTAGAAATTGGGATTGGCCTTTGGGGCTTTCCTTTTGAAAAAGGATTCTACTATATCCTAGTAGACTATTTTCAAAAGAGAAAAAAATCTTTTTCCAAAAAGAGGTGTGAGGTATTTTCATGGGGTTTACAGCTTTCCTCACATCCTTTATCGCTCCTCATATGCTTTACCACTTTCCTCACATGCTTTACAGCTTTCCTTCACATGCAAACATAGGGTAGCAAGATTTAATTTTTGCTACACCTTTACCTGCTTTCATATGTATAAATAAATAAATAAATAAATAAATAAATATATATATATATATATATCTGCTGTGTGCGGAAAAATATTTTCCCCTTCATTAAAGATTGCATGACATATACACCCTTTTTGAGCCGAACTTGGGCTTTGTACTACTGGCGTAGTCACATCTCTTTTGGGATTTCATCATTCCATCTGCAGATGCCCAGACACAAACATCGACAGTGTTACCCATAGTTAGATCTGGGGTTGACTTTGTAGGCACTTCTGGGTCTATGGGTGGATAAGAGTAGCTGAAAAGGCCCCTTCAATTCTTCCTACCCCATAACTTCTATGAAGGGAGGGGTATGGCGATTGAGTCCCCTAGGATAGGAACCACCTACCAGTTAAGCCTTTGCATACAGTTGTCCTAGTTATGTCGAAACCTTGAGGACTAGATCAAGCCTAGAGCCCATGAGGATTAGGTGATGCCCAAAGAGTGAACATCCAAGCCTAGGAAATGGTAACCTTCTAGGACTAGAGGTCATGGGAAAGTGTCTTGTAACAAGTGAACCCTTTTTGCTTGCGCTTAAAAAAATCGTGCTCTACTCCAGGTTCTTTCTATCTTGCTTGCACAATATCCATGATTAAACCCCTAGGGAAAGCAACCTCTGTTCTTGTACATGCTAGATCATACCTTATCCCTAAGGGTTTACAACCCTACAAGGGCATTCATGCATACACTAAAGGGTTCTATCACCTAACTATGCAAAGATAAAATTTATGGCAAGTAATCGAAACTCCGTTCAGGAGGAGATGCTGCCGAAAAGCCATCAAAAATTCCAAAGCATCAAGAGTTCAAGAGCTTTCCTAGAAAAGATCCAAAAAGATTGCCTAGAAGCTTAAATCATCAAAGAGATCACAAGGTGTCAAAAACTCATGGGCTCCCCCAAGAGATCCAAGTGTCCAAGAGCTTCCTCGAGAAGTCCACATTGTCAGAAGTCGAGCTTTTCCTTGCAATTGCTTGTTCTTGTATTGTAAAAGGCTCACTATTGGAGCTGATGAACCCAGCATTGTAAAAGCAAATCTTGTACTAGCATATAATCAAAAGAGGGGTCCTTCCCACATTACTGTGCATGTCATGAAAGTTTTGGTTACTTGCTAGTCTTGTGCATTAATCTTGCATCATCATAGAAACTCACCTTGATAAATACCCGATCTAGGTGCAAAGCAAAATTTTACTGAAAATGGTAAGTGCATGTTAAATAATAAGGACATAAAGTAACTTGACTTTGGTGTTGTGTTTCCACATTGTCAAATGCACTCCATCTCTGTCACCTCCCATCCATTCACAGGATGAAAAGATTGCTGAAAGAAACAGGCTAAGCTACCACCACGTCGTGATCCCAACATCACTAAGTCTCACGCAAGAGAGATGTCTACTAGTGGTACTTCTCCCCATGGGGAAAATGCTTAGGAGATTACTTTTCTAAAGGAGCAAGTGTCAGAATTGATGTGCATGGTGCAAAAACTGGTTGTAGGAGGAGGACAGAACTCCTCTGGTCATAGCCAAGGAGTTCCTAGAATTAAGAATGAAAATTAGCCCCCACCAGTATAGGATTAGGGCGACAATGTACAGCCCGAGGGTAATGACCAAGAAACAGATCGTTCTAAGGACAAGAACCCCGAATCTGGGTATGGCCAAGTCAAGAGCCAAATGGATACCCTAGCCGAAAAGCTTCGTATCATAGAGGGCTCCAGTACCCATGGAAGCATTGATCTAAGCAGTCTAACCAACTTCCCTTAGGTCATTATGCTTCCCAAGTTCAAGGCACCAGATTTTCTCAAGTATAATGGTACTAGAGACCCTTGCCCACACTTGCGCACGTTTTGTAGGAAGATGGCTGCATAAGGGGATAACCATCCTCTGCTTTGTTAGATTTTCCTTGATAGTTTGATTGGTCGCACGGCCACACGGTATGTGAGATTGGAAAAGACCTCTAGCTAGAGGGAAATGGCCAACTCTTTCCTGGAATACTACTGGTTCAACACTGAGATAGTTCCCAACCACATAGTCCTTATAAGAATAGAAAAGAAGAGTAGGGAGTCTTTTCGAGAATATGCCTAGAGGTGGCGTGAGCTAGCCGCACAAGTGCAACCCCCATGGTGGAAAAGGAGATGATCAAATGGTTTATTGACAAGCTTAAGCCTCCTTGCTATGAGAAGACAATTAGCACCCAAGTCACTCATTTTGCTAGTCTCATCCCAATCGGGGAGCATATTAATGAGGGTATTAGTAGTAAGAAGATCATGGGTCCTGAGTCTTTGAGCTCCATGGTCGAACAACACATTAAGAAATTAACCGGCCGCAAGACTAAGGAAGCCAATGTTCACATGGTTAACAATGCGCCAGAGAGGCCTAGGGATATTACTTCTGCTTACGCGCCCCCAGTGGCTAATCCTTATCAGTAATAGGTTCAGCCAACCTAAGTGCCTAACCGAGCCTCCAATCAGAGATTGAGGGTAGACCCTCCTCGTCCCTTTAAGAGGGAAAATTGGAAGTATATTTTGTTACCCATGCCTATGGCAGAACTTTATGCTTACCTGCTAGGGAGGAAACTAGTGACCCTGATGTTCTACAGTTCCAAAGAAGGCCCTCCATCACTTGGTTTTGATCAATCCAAGAGGTGTGAACACCATCTTGGGGCTGGGAGGCATACCCTTGAAGAATGTAACCATTTGAAGGACCTTGTCTAGGATCTCAGGGATAACAAGTTGATACAGTTTAATAATGCAGCTATTCCAAATATCATCACCAACCCTTTGCCTCCCCATCAGGAAGGGAATGTGAATGCCATCATCACAGTGGAAGAAAGGGTTCTAGACTTCTCTTCATCTTCATTCCCATGGAAGACCTTGCTTCAAGCCTTGGTCCAAGAGAGCCACCTTGATCTTAAGGGTATAGGGACCCTAGAATTTGACTGGGGAAGCTGTTCATTTTGTGACAATGGAGACAGGCATGCCTTATTTGACTATAAAGTGCTCCAAGCCCAGGTTCAGAGTCTAGCCAACTGTGGTATCATCTGGATTGAAAGGGAAATTGTATGAAGAGGCGATTGCATAGCAGCTAGCCTATGTCCCCCAGCTGCCCAGTCAAGAGCCAGCTGCAATGCTATATCAGTTGGCTTAAGTAAAGATTCAGACGAATATCTAGAGAAATGCCTTGGTAAGGCTACTTTAGTGCCTCCCTCTTCAGTAGTCATTCAGGAGATCATAGAATCACTTGCAAATTCAGGGTCATCAGATTTAGGAAAAAGGCATGACCTGCCAGCTATTGAAGGATTCACCCCTCCGGTTCTTGCATTACCAGCAGTCACAGGACTAGCTTCACCATCAGTTCAGGAGGGAACCACTGTTGTTCCCCCCATCTGAGGTTTCGATCCTCTTATTTAGCCAAAGCCGGCCTTAAGAACCCCTAGAATATCCGGCTCAAAAGCCCTTGGAGCCATTCTGCCAAGTCTAGTGGTCATTAATCCGAAGATGTTTTCCACAATGGCCAATTTGCAAACTTAAGAGGGTGTTATCATTCGCATGCCAAAGCCATTCCCTTATGAGGATGACCATCTTGTCCCATGGAAAAACGAAGTGTCCTAGATCTCCCTTAAACTGAAAAAGAGGAGGTTTGTTCCAATATCTCTTCAGGTTTATCTAGGCTTACTAGGAGTGGCCACTGCTATACTATCGAGGAGCTAGAAAAAAGAAGGAAAGAGGTTGGTAAGGGTGCCGCTGAACCCGTTAGGAATAGGGCCATGATCGAAGAAGCCAAGGAATTCTTGAAAATTATCAGAAAATCATAATAAAGTGTAATTCAGTAGCTATACGAGTTGCCGACTCAAATTTCTATCTTGGCGCTATTGCTATCTTCTGATGTCCACCGTAAGGCTCTCTTGAAAGTCTTGAAAGAGACGTGTGTTTCAACGAATGCCATAGAATTTACCTTCGAAGGTATGGTCTCAACGGTATTGGCCACCAACTAGATCTCCTTTACAGATGATGAGCTACCTCCAGAAGGTAGAAGGCATACTTTGCCCATGCATATTATAGTGAGGTGTGAGGACATGATTGTCTCTAGAGTAGTGGTTGACAATGGATTAGCCTTGAATGTTTGCCCGATGTCTACTATAGAGCAGTTGAATATAGATACCTCGCTTATCCGCCCTACCACCATGATCATTAGAGCCTTTGATGGCACTCTCTACGAGGTTCAAGGCAAGATCGAATTAATAATCAAGGTCAACCCCAGGTTTTTTGTGGTTATTTTCCAAGTCATCAAGGTGGATTCCTTATATAACATACTTCTAGGGAGGCCTTGGTTACACGCCGCAGGTGTGGTTGCTTCTACCCTTCACCGGAGGCTCAAGTACCCCTCCGAGGATCAGTTGGTCACTATCTTGGCTGAAGAGCCCCTATCCATTTTCAAGGAGGCTTTTATCCCTTACATTGGTGCCAATGCCTTTCTAGAGGTAACTTTTCATAGTTTCAAGATAGTCTCCATGATGTCCAGAGCTCCGAAACTCGAGTCTGCATGGCCTTCCTCTACTCTAATGGTTGCCAAGGGGATGCTTAAATTTGGCTATCAATTAGGCTAAGGCCTCGGTGTCGTAGGACATGGGAAGACCTCTTTGATTGAACTCCAAAACAACAAAGGAGGATTCGGTTTAGGCTATGACCCCTCTGATGAAGAACTTTTCCAGGCTTCCAAGGGAAAGAAAAGGAAGTACATTGGTTAAGGGATGTCTATTCCCCACATTAGAGCCACTTTTCCAGCTCCAACCGAGGTCATTAGATCAGAAATGGCACAGGAATCATGTGAGGAGGAAATTGATTTGGCTTGTATCATCCGCTTCTGTGATGAAGAATTCTCAGTGAATGCTATCATATCCCCGAAGGATGTTCTGGCTTCTACTATTAGGCCCTATGTGCCAGGCGAGATAGTAGGCCATTGGACCATCGACCCCGCTTTGTGGATGCACTGGCTAAGTAAGGAGTATTCTATCATCGTGTGGTTGGGTCCTGCAATTACCCGAAAGAGTTGAAATGGCATATCTAGTTTGTTTCCCTTGTTTATTTCCTGATTTTTGCATTCCTTATTTGCATTTCCTAGTTTATTTCCCAAAAAAAGAAAAGAAAAAAAGAAATCCCTTTTATCATTATTAGGCAAGAACTTTGTTATCCCCCTATCTATAATCCATTAATGAAATTATCCAGCATACTATTCAGGAATTTCTTGCATTTATATCTTTATCTGCTTTCCTATAAATATGTGTATGCAAATTGTCTTATGTTTCCTTGTGTATGTTCCGTCCTATAGGATCTATTCTAATTCCCAAGTGGGTACATCGTCCTATTGCCATAACGAGGATATTGATGACATGAATGGGACAATAGAGTTGGGCCTAATGGAAAAATACATGTTTGTATTAGATACAAAACATATGTAGCTGAAAATTAACGGATCTACTTCATTCACAATTGTAAACATGTACTATGAAAATTTTAGAATTCAAGAACAAGAGAGCGTACCTTGGTGTGGTGAAAATCAAAACCAAAATCAGAAGAACTCAAGAACACTTTTAATCTTCACTCCAATTCTACTTTACGCCCAAGAAATGTGGTCTCTCAATCAGTTTCAAAGGGAGAATAATAGAGTGACTAACATTCACTTTCACACCATTTCACAATGATGTCTCTCTTTTTCATACATAAAAAAATTCTGTATGTCTCTCTCCTTATAATTGATTATCTAATTAGGCTAGCTTTTTGGGCATTTCCAATTGGGCTTTAGTATGTGGCTTGAAGTGAGACCAAAAAGATACTAGCTCCAATGGGCCTTGGGCTTTTCTATAAACTCTTGACAAGTCCAAAGCTACTATTAATTATATTTAATACCATTATATGAATATAGTTGCACTATAGGCCTTAATTATAAAATATATCCCAAGATTTTATTATACATGCAACCCTTTCATAAAATATTTGTAGTAATACAAAGTCATGAATGTAAACTGCCACTTCGTAAATTACTACATCTTATCCTTGAGTACCCGGTTTAATCCTTTAAAGTTATTCATCATATATTTATGAAATCCAATTTCATAAATATATACTTTAATAACTTCTTACCAAAGTGGTTAGACCTAACTCTCTGAATAACTGAACCCATTAAACTTATCTCAAAAGAATATTTTATATCTTCATTAAGAGACTATGAATTCCATTTTGAGAATATATGTTTCATCAACACTAAATGTGGCTGCCCAACATATTGAGGTTTTGATCGTTACTTTAGATCTCACTCTTGATATATCAAAGCAACTTACATTTCATGATCAGATCCATTATCCTCTTAAGATTAAGAGTTCATGTAAATAGAAGTCGTGAGATTTATTATTCATTTGACAGTAGTTAGGAGAATAATAAATCTCACAGTGGTCCAGTTTAATATGTCTTAACTCTTAAAACATATCAACTAGAAGTCTACACTTCCATGATCAAGACAAATCATCTTAATTGATATGTTATAGTCTTCACTGATGAAATGCCTAATTTCATCACCGACTACGAACTATAATTCTGAGTATACAAAGAACTTGTAATTTATATCTTCTATGACTTTTCACATAAATCACATACTATGCATCTTAAGGACTATATGATAATGTTCGAATATTTATGTTACTATTATTTTAGATAAAAATAAAACAACTTTATTAATTACAATATTAAGTCACATACAATGTCATACATAATGTCATACATAATATCATACATATCATTATACAATAGGATTTAAGGGCACTAATCCTAACAGGACCATGATGTTGAAGGATTAGAGGAAATTTCGAACTTACCTCGTGATATTTTGGAAGCTCTAAATAGAGAAAATGAGGGGTCCAAGCCCAAGATTGGGGTAAACTTTCCTAAAGACATGAAACCTGAACTCATAGCACTATTCAAGGAGTTCAAAGAGATATTTGCTTGGTCCTACCAAGATATGCCAAGGTTGGATACTGAGATTGTTGTGCACAGAATTCCAGTTAAGCCAGAATGCCCTTCGATGCGGCAAGCCTTTTGAAGGATGAAATTTGAGATTATTTTGAAGATCACGGAGGAAGTAGAAAAGCAGTTGAAAGTCGGTTTCCTTACCGTGATAGCTTACTCAGATTGGGTTGCCAACATTGTTCCCATGCCTAAGAAAGATGGGAAAGTACGCATGTGTGTTGATTATAGGGATTTGAACCAGGCCAGCCCCAAGGACAATTTCCCATTACCGCATATCAATACCCTGATCGATAATATTGCTACCAGCATGTTCTTCTCCTTTATAGATGGATTCTCGGGTTATAATCAAATCAAGATGGCTGAGGAAGACAAAGCCAAGACAGCATTCACCACTCATTGGGGAACCTATGCGTATGATGTCATGCCATTCGGCTTAAAGAATGCTGGTGCTACTTAGCAGCGAGCCATGGTAACCTTGTTCCATGATATGATGCATAAAGAGATTGAACTCTATGTAGACAATATGATCCCCAAATCCCGTACTTCCCAGGATCATTTGGTGGATTTGAGAAAGCTGTTCAAGCGCCTCATCATGTACAGATTGAGACTAAACCCTAACAAGTGCGTCTTCAGAGCTAGTTTAGGGAAATTGCTCGGCTTTATAGTTAGCCAAAGAGGAATTGAAGTGGACCTAGCAAAAGTCCAAGCCATTCGGGACATGTTGACACCGCAAAGAGAGAAAAAAATTCGCAACTTCTTAGGAAAGGTCAATTACATAGCTCATTTCATAGCGTAGCTGACTACCACATGTGATCTACTATTCAAGCTCTTGAAGAAGGACACAAAGATAGAATGGATAATGAGTGCCAAGTGGCCTTTGACAAGATCAAACAGTCTTTGTTAAACCCTTCTGTTTTGGTCTTTCTGACGTTGGGATATCTATTGATCCTCTACCTAGCAGTACAAGAAACCTTCATGGGCTACATGTTAGGCCAATTGGCTGAGCCTGCTTAGAAAGAATGGGCAATTTACTATTTAACCAAGAAGTTCACCAATTGTGAGATCAACTACATCGCCATTGAGAATATGTGTTGCACCTTAGTGTGGGCCTCACACAAATTGCGACAATACATGCTCTACTACACCACACGGCTCATTTCCCCGTATGGATCCCATTAAGTACATCTTTGAACAACCAGCTCTTACAGGGAAGATCTCCCGTTGGCAAATGTTGCTCTCCAAGTTTGACATTGTGTTTGTGACAAGAAAGGCCATTAAGGGCCAGGCCATAGCTGACTACTTAGCGGACCAGCCACTGAATGATCCAGAACTTTTAGAATATTCCTTCCCTAATCAGGATGTCATGGCACTAGAGCTAGAACCAGACAGTGTGGAACCATGGCATTGGAAGCTTTATTTTGATGGAGCAGCCAATTCTATTGAAAATGGAGTGGAAGCAGTCTTAGTTTCCCCCAGGGGCCAGCAAATCCTTGCTTCAGTCAAGATAATTTTGATTGAACCAATAACATCACAGAATATGAAGCATGCATAGTTGGCCTGCATGTGGCCCAAGAATTCGGCGCCTATGACTTGAGCGCCTTTGGAGATTCCCTATTGATCATCTCCCAAATCGAGGGAAAATGGCAAGCCCAAGACACCAAGTTGATTCCATATTAGAAATGCGTCAGCCAATTGATTTCGAAGTTCCGGAACATCACATTCGCCTATTTGCCCCGAGTGCACAACTAGTTTGTAAACGCCTTGGCTAACCTGGCTAGCACGGTCAAGTTAACAGAAGGAGATGATATGCGGCAATTCCGCATAGAAGCTCGAGGTGTTCCGGCCCATTGCATGAACATCAAGGAGTGCATGAATGTCGAAGTCGAAGCCGACAAAAAGCCATGGTACCATGATATCAAGGCTTATATCAAGAATAGTGAATACCCGTCTAGTGAAACAGACAGTGAAAAGAACCACGATTCTACCTTGAGCATTATCTACGCACCTTTTTCCCTTCCATCGCATGTCTGCTAGTTTCTTGTGTTTGCCTTTGCATGTACACACATAAAGTGAGGACGCTTGGAGCAAGGGAGCGGTCTCCTAGGCCCAAGCAAAAAAGGCACAAATGCAAGCATGTAAAGCCAAGCGGCTGTATTCAATAGGTTTAGGGGTTTAGCTTATCCCATTTGTTTCTCTCTTAGATGGTTTGTATTAAGTATATCATGCTATGTAGCATTTGTCCTTATCTCTAGAGCATGGTGACCCCTATTTACTTTCCTACATTTATATTTTGGGCCATGCTCTAGGGATGTAGGCTTTTACTTTGCTGCTCTTGTGTACTTACATTGTGCATGATGTATGTATATATATACATGCTTGCCCCTTCCTGTGTGATTGTCACAGTCCATGTCACCTAAGGCAAGCGATGCCTAATTTCCACCATGAATGTAAGGTGACACGTTGCTGGATTTCACTGTGGAAATCTGGTACTTTGCCTGAATGCCTTAGGAAAGCATAGATTCGGACCACACCTATTCAAAAGCAAAACTTCAAAGCCCCCATGTATGTTAAGCCTCGAAAGCCCATGCCAAAATCATGTTTTTTACTGCCAATCTCCGAAAATTAAGGTTTTATCAAAACAAAGGACTGTCCTTGAACAGGCGTTATGGGGTGCCTAACACCTTCCCCACATGTAACCAAACTTCTGGACTCAAGAATCAAGATTTTTTTCCATCCACAATAGATTAGGAAAAATGAAATTTTTCTTAGCCTAAGATTGGTAATAAAATCAGCTAGAAATAGGTAACCAATCACATCTTAGAGAAACCCAATGATTGGTGGCGACTTCACTCACCTTTGGTAATTGCTTAAAAGTTGGCCAAGATTCCTATCGCACCACCAAAGGTAGATGCTACCCTTCTCCGCTAAGAGAGAGAGAGAGAGAGAGAGAGAGCAACCGAAGCTTCGTGCAAACCATGCAAAGGCCATTGTAGTGAGAGGGGCCTCCAAAGGGCCCCGTGCACGCGGGTGCGTCGCCATGATGGGTGGTCAAATGAAGGCTCGACGACGATTTCATTGTCTGCCTGTGGCTCGGCGTTGACACATGTGAATACATACTAAGTGTATTTATGAATATATGTATGTATGTATTTGAGAATATGCTAACCCATGTAAACTAACATTTGTTTGATGGGCATTTTCTTTGGGTTTTTGATTTGTTTATCTGCAGGAAGTAAAAAAGTATTTCTACATTAAAAAATTAAGAGTATATCTGCAGAAAGCTTTAGCACGTAGAAAAATGTTTTATTGCATAGCCAAAGGTTTTATTGCATAATAGAAGGTTTTACTATACAGCAAAAAGCTTTACTGCGCAACAGAGAGCTTTACTGTGCAAAAGAAAGGTTTACTGCACAACAGAAGGTTTTACTGCATAGCAGAAGGTTTTACTGCATAGCAGAAGATTATACTGCATAGCAGAAAGTTTTTTTGCACAATAGAAGGTTTTATTGCACAACAGAAAGTTTTATTGCACTGCAGAAAAGTCAGTCCTGTGGTAGAAACTAGAGAAAAGTTTCTTTTGCGGCAAAAATAGAGGATAAGCCCACTTTGCAGCGTCTTCCTTGGCAGTGGTAGAATGGTACTTTGGAACCCATTCTGCGGAACGCCAGACCCAACTTCCCTCTTAGGAAAAGCCTAGACTAAGCATTGTCCAATAACATCAAGATGTGTGTCTAAGGTACAAGAAACGTAAAAAGAACCCTTAACAAATTTTCAATTATAATTTTTTCTATTAATTAGCAAAATTTTGATATATTATACCCTTAAACAAAATGCAAACTAAATACAAAATGATTGTATATTTAAATTAGTAAACTAAAGATCATTGATTTACTTTTGCAAAAGCATGTGACATTTCAAATAGGTAGTGTTTCTTGCATGTGGTCATCAAAACGAACGTGGGTTAATACTTCCCTTGCTTGTGCATTGTGCACTCCTAAGCTGAAGTGTCACATGAGAAATGCGATATCTAAATGCCTTTACACGATTCTTAATATTGAACCAAATTTGTGATAGACCAGTGCATTGCACGGTTTAAAAAACAAATGTGTAACATATTTTCGCTCTATTATTAGAAATATTTACAACAATTTATATATTTATAATTATATATATAAATAATATTTATATACTATTGTTTAAAATTATTAACCAATCCCTATTTGAATCAGAAAAAGATTATCCCTATATGGACATGTTCCCTATTAAACATTTCTATTCTCATAAAAATAATCCCAGCACTTTTATTTATTTATTACTTTAATTTTTTGTGCAACACTTGTAGTCTTGTAAGTTGTACTCCAAACTATATACTTCTAAATTTAATTTTCAAATGGATAAAAAAAAAAAAAAACTCTACACACTAATTATTACAAAAAATCAATGACATAGTGAAATTGATATCTAACTTGAAACTAAAGTATGTGTTTGCGTGTGTCTGTCTTAGGTGTGTGTATTAGAAGTAGAGGTAACTTACACAACCTTTAAGAGCAACAACCACAGAAAAAATAAGCAACAAGACTTTATGGTAATTTAGAGTGATCATTTTCTGAACCATGCTTTTCCTCCCAATCTTCCTAAGCTTAGATCAATGAGGCATCATAAGAACCTTGGCAGATCCGGTAAGAAATACATATAAAAAAAAAAAAAACTTAAAATACTACTACATGCCATACAAAAAATAATACATACTAAATACAAATTTTATACTGAAGACACACAAAATTGTACAAATAAATTGATTCCTTTAAAAATATTTTTTTTGCTTAAAATTTTACAAAATTAAATTGAATAACCATACTGGATGTCTTCTAATAATCTCTATTAAATATTTATCCAATATACACCAATCAAAATTTGATACTAACCTCAAAATAGTGACAATCATTCTCAAGCTCATAAAAACAATCAATCTTTGGCCATAAAATACTCAGTCAATCTGAAATTTTTAATACATAATGAAATATGTGAAGTAAAAACATGAAAATATATCAATAAAATATTTGAGCTGAGAACATAAAATATATCAAGGAATAATGTTAAAGATAAATAAAAAATTAGATAGAGAAGTAGTTGACAGTGGAGATAAAAAAATAACAAATGCTTAGGAATTGTAATTTCCCATTACAATTCCTAAGAATCATTGAGATAATGCAAATCTTATAATTATAGAGAGTTGAGTTTGCATATTTTTTTAAGGAATGGGAATAGTTGTAGAAGAATAGTAGTTTCATACGCTTTGATAACAGTCACATCAAATTATGAAAGGTTAGGATAAACATATAAATATAAATGTTAAAAAAAAATGTTTAATTGAGTCTAAGAAAATTAACAGCAACTCCCCATCATAATGGGGAAAAAAGAAGAAATTTTCAATCCATATGGTAATTAAGAAGGAGAAAGAGATACCATCGCACACATTTGGTGCGATAGTCACTCCACAAGTATAAGTGCTTGTGGGGTGTGGGAGGTAAGGGTCAGGGTTCAATTCTCTATGAGGAAGTTTCACACACATGTATACTCAGATTAAGTTAGAGTGGAATTTCTATCTTGTATATATAAAATAAAAAAATAAAAACAGAAGGAGAAAGAGACATGGAGAGATTTGCTCAATTTCTAATGTTGATAGAAATTAATAGGGTAATAGGGAAATGAAGTAATTATGAGGTGAAAGAGTATAGGTATTGAGATTTGAGGAAAGGAAAAAATTATAATTTTTTTTTCCTCTGGGAGGAATCAACGGTATTAGGAAAAAGATGAAGACAATGAAGATGAGATATAATTTGAAATATACATAATTACAAAAAATTGACTTAAATAACCAAAAAAAAAAAAAGTGAATTAAATTGGCTTAAAAGTCATTGCATTAAAAACTAAATTATAGAATAATGGGTAATTAATTATCTTCATAAATGAGATTTATTTTTATTTTTTACTTTTTGTTTTCTTCACCACATTTTTTTATAGCAAATCAAATATAATTTAAATATTCATTTTTACAACTCATGGATTTTAGGTCACTAAGGAAACTTTTATTGTGGAATAAGAATGAAAATATTTATGGAGCAATTAAGAAGGTTATAATGGGTAATTATTAAAATGGTGGAACACTGGAATTGATAGTGCATGTGGGCGCAAGCGCTTGCGACGAGTTTTGGTTCTCAGTACACTTTGGCCTAGGGTGGACCATGGCAGAGGGTGTAAATCGAGTTGCTACTTATATTAGGTCTAGAAATCATATATATAGCGCCCTTGTGGAAGGACTGATCTTTATCAGAGCACATGTCTAGAGTTTAGTTATGGGGAAGGGAAGGTGTTAGGCACCCAACCCTACCCGACCCGTGGGTCGGCCTCCACTCCTTGTGTTCCACATTATAATCCCATCAAAGGTTTCTTTAATATGTTATTCTAAACTCATACACACACTAACATGTATCTAAAGCAATCAACATGGTATATCACCCTCAAACCTAGCATTCATCTATTAAGGCACAAGTATATATCACCAAGGGCAGCAAACATCACAAGGTAGATTAAACAAGCATATTCATGCATAATCAAGCATAGCATCATGGAATTCAAACAAACATATTAGCAAATATTTAGAAAACTCGTGTTCAAAAAACCCAAATGCATGTTTATGTGATATATGCATGACCCACCTTGACTTACCTCACTGCATCACAACACCTATGGATTAATGCATGTTCATGTTCATATGCATGTTCATGATATTCAACAAAGATACAAACCCTAATCATATTCCTAAAAAAAATAAAACAAAACATGTTAAACCACTGACCTAAGACTCAAACATTTGAAAAAAAAAGTTAAACGAAACCTAAACATGTGAAAGAAAACAAATAAAAAGCAAAGAAAACAAAATTTGGGTTTTTGGACATAAGTGTGCGCACCCAGTTGTATGCGTATGCATACATGAAGCATGTGCGCATATACACAACTAGAAACAAACCCAAATACAGAACAAAAAAACAAAGCAAAACAAGAAAACTAACAACCTATCATGCTTATAATACGAACATAGAATAAACCTAAACTAACACAAGCATATCAAAGCATTTAAAACAAGCAAATGAAAAACAAAAGAAAGTGAAGAAGCCAAAGTTTGAACCTTTACCTCAACACAAAAACTTTCTAAAGCTTTGATTTGACCGTTCTCCTCAGTCAATCTAATCAATGACAAAACCAAAAAATTAGTAAACTTTAGAACTCAAAGGCCAAGACAAAATAGGTCACAACCAAGTGAAACTTGATTTGATGATGTTTTTGGTGTGAAAAACTCCCTCTTTGATTCACTATTTTCTAGTGAATCTTGTATATTTTGTCCTCCTTTGAAAAAGTGCCTTTTATAGATTTTCATGGTCGTAAAATAGAGGTGTAGGGTGGCTCTTAGATGATGTGGGATTTGCTTTACACAAATTTATGTCCAAAAGGCTTTCCTTTCATAGTTTCTAGAACCCTAGATGCATACGCATACTTGTGGTATGCGTGCACATACCCTAAGCATGCAAACACATGCTTCAAGTGTGCATGAGCATATGCGTGTATGCATACACAAACATAGGGTTTGTTGCAACCTTTATTTTCCAAAAATAACTTCTTAAAGTCAAGATTTTGTGAGATTAGGCCCTAAATCAACCTTGGACCTCAAAGTCATGTCTTTATTGGAGAACGAGTGCTCGACTAGTAAGGGGTACAGAATGAGGTGTCTACAGTGCAATTTTAAGTTTCTTTATTTATTGGTGACATATAGCAAAATGATTGACACATGCCGATAGTTATCTGCCACGTGATGTTTCAGAATGACATGTACCACTAGTTGTCTACCACGTGGCATTTAGGATGTGTCATTATTTTCTGCATTGTGAATGAGACACGTGTCACCATTTTTGTTTATCCACCAGTTTGAAGGATCCAACTTTTATAATATATTATAAATCCTTGTAGGACATTAGTTTATAAAAAAACATGACTATCCATTTGTAAAGTCATTTTCTCCAAACTCTAGTAACAAAAGCAGTAGAAATAGAATATCATTAATTAAAGGACAAAATTTGGCTACAAATTTGGTTGCAGCCTAAGGCTATAACTTCTTTTAAAAAAATTAACATTGCAATATATTTTGAAAATCTAATTGTTGGATTATATGTTCTTTATGTGTTTAATAGATATGTTGAATTTTGTTTTAGTCAGATGTAACTTAATATATGATCCATAAATTACGTTTTATGCATAATTTTCAACTACAAAAACTTACAATTTAAACAATCGATTGATGACATAGCAATTAATTTTTGATTTTGTGAAAATTTTGCAAGCGTGAAGGATATTATAAAAAATATAATTGTGAAGGGACCATGATTCTTTTTGAAAAGGGGTGCTCTCAAAAAGAGAGATTTAGGGTGCTTGTAAGACCACTTCTCTTTTTGGGTAGTGTGGAGTTGCCACTTATTTTTTATACAAAAACATAAGAAGAAAATAAATACAAATTACATATTCCAAATACTTTGAATGTCATTGATTGAATAAAGAAAAGTACAATTTTGGCAAATTAGACTTTACAAGGCTTTGGGTTCTAGTTACAATCTATGCAAAAGAATACAAAGCTTTGGTCCTAGTTACAATCTACCAAAATTTAAAAAAAAAAAAAAAATCATTAATCTACCTATCCAAAAGTCCTAAGCTCGGGGGCTAGGTTATGGAATGGAAAGGTGTTAGGCACCTATTCCGCCTAAACAGAGTTTGGTCTTTTAGACTCTAATGACCAATATACCCTTTTTTGCATAATGTTGAATGATATGTTGAACTCACATGACAAACACTTGACAAAAATTAACCTAAATAAATCTGCCTTATGAATATGTCCTCTTTTAGAAAGAAAAATTTAGATCTGTTTTGAGGGTAAAAAAAATAAGACTTAGTTTGTAAAAAAATCAGATCTGTTCTTAGAAAGGGTAAAACGAAAGATTTTATCAAGAAAAATCAGATTTGTTTTATGTAAAGTAAAAAAAAAAAAGAAGTGATTTTATCAAGAAAAATCGAATATGTTTTTGTAAAAAGTAAAAAAAAAAAGTGATTTTGTCAAGAAAAATTAGATCCATTTTGAAAAGTTAAAAAAAAATATTTGTGGTTTTAAAAAATCAGATCTGTTGTTGGAAACAAAATAAGAAACTTTTGAAAGCGGATTCATATTCATGAGATAAATTCATTATGCATGCATCACATATTAAAAAAAAACTTCAACCTAATTTTCAATCCCTTCTTTTAAATTTCAAAATTTGCAATTTTGTGACAAGGAAAATTAAAAAAAAAAAAATACCAGATCTGTATTTAATGAAAATACAGATAAGTTTTGTGTTAAAAAATCAAATCTACATTTATTGAAAATACATATCAGTTTTGAATCTTAAAAAAATCAGATATGCATTTAATGAAAATACAGATAATTTTTTTTGAGTTTAAAGAAAATCAGATCTGAAAAATTCAAATAAGTTTTTGAGGTTTAAAAAAATCAAATCTAAAAATTCAAATCAGCTTTTGAGTTGAAAGAAAATTAGATCTAAAAAATTCAAATTGGTTTTTGAGTTAAAAAAAATCAGATAAGTTTTTTGAGTTTAAAAAAAAAATCAGATTTGAAAAATTTAGATCAATTTTTGAGTTTAAAGAAAATCACATCTGAAAAATTCATAACAGTTTTTTGAATTTAAGAAATCTTTGATAGTTAGTAGCAGATTTTGAAACTTAAGAAAGAGAATTACAATAAACAATCTCCTAAGAACATGTTAAAGAAAATTCAAGTAGAGCATGGCAATTATATATCAAGAACAAAATATAATAAAACATGCTAAACATATTCATGCTTCAAACAATAACAAAAAATCAATGAAAGAAGAAAAGAAAGAAGAAATAGAATACCTCTTGCATGAGCATGCTCTTCTAATGAAAAAATATTTTAGAATTCAAAGAAATTTATTCACCTCTTTGAAGCCTAAAATACTTTACTTACAAAATAGAAGTTCTTAATGCAAAATCCTCCAGAATGTCTTTAACGTAAAGGGAATTGAAAATTCAAAAGAGAAGAGCTCCTAATTTTGATTTGTTTACTTTATTTATAGAGGTTAGAATGCTTCGAAAAATTAGCTGATTAACTAGATATGAATTGGGACGGGTCCTTATCTCTAAAAAATCGAAAAGGATAAGCCTTGTCTATTAGGGTTTATGCCCTAAAATCCAATTTATGCAAGTCATAAATAATTAAATTGTTTAATTATATGAGACTATCTATAAATGAACTAATGAGACATTATCTTATTCCATGGGATGCATAGTATGTGATTTATGTGAAAAGTCATGGAAGATATAAATCACAAGTTCTTTGTAAACTCAAAATTTTAGTTCGTAGTCGGTGATGAAATTGGACATTTCATCTACGAAGACTATAACATATCAACTAAGATGATTTGTGTTGATCATGGAAGTGGAGACATCTAGTTGGTATGTTGATATGTTTTAAAAGTTAAGACATATTGAACTGGACCAATGTGAGTTTTATTATTCTCCTAACGACTGTCAAATGAATAATAAATCTCACGACTTCTATTTACATCAACTCTAAATCCTGAGAGAATAATGGACCTGATCATGAGATGTAGGTTCTTTGATATATCAGGAGTGAGATCTATAAGTCACGGTCAAAATTTCAGTATGTTGGGCAGCTGCATTTAGTGTTTATAGAAATATTCTTAAGATGGAATTCATAATCTCTTAACGGAGATATAAAATTTTCCCTTAAAATAAGTTTAATAGGTTTGGTTATTCAGAGTGTCGGGCCCAACCACTTTAGTAAAGAGTTACTAAAGTATATATTTATGAAATTGGATTTCATAAATATATGATGAATAACATAAAGGATTAAAATGGGTACTCTAAGATTAAGATGTAGTAATCTTCAAAGTGGCAGTTAACATTTATGACTTTGTATTATTACGAATATTTTAATAAAGAGGTTGCATGTATAATAAAGTCTTGGGATTTAATTTATTAATAAGGCAAAGAGTGCAATTATATTCATATAGTGGTATTGAATATAATTAATGGTAACATTGGACTTGTTAAGAGTTGACAAAAAAGCCCAAGACCCATTGGAGCTAGAGTCTTATTTGTTCCCTTTTTGTCCCATTCTAGTCCACATACCAGAGCCCAATTGGAATAGCCTAAAAGGTTAACTCAATTAGATAATCAGTTATATATAGGGAGAGAAACATATAGAATTTCATAAGAATTTTCATGAGGGTCTTTCATTATGATCATATAAGGAATGAAATGGTTTGTATGTGGGTGTTGGACACTCTCTTATTCTCTCCTTGGAAACTGATTGAGAGACCACACTTCTTGGGCATTAAGTGGAATTGGAGTAAAGATTAAGAGTGTTCCCTGGTACTTCTAATCTTTTGTTTTGAATTTCACCGCATCAAGATATGCTTTCTTGTTCTTAAATTTTGAAATTTACATAGTACATGTTATCAATTGCGAATGAAGTAGATTTGTTAATTTTCCCCTGCGTATATTTTGTATGCGACAAAAACATATATTTTTCCAACATTATCTCAATCTAGGGGTCCTTAGGCTGAGCCACAAATTTTTCCGAACCGGCACTCTAAGAGTGCCGAATGGCCCTCTTGAGTGCGGAACCCGCGTTTGAGTTTTGGTTCAATAGGACTCTTTTTTTGAGAATTGTTTAGCTGAGAATTGTACCTAAACTCATTTTTAATCCTTATTCTAAAAATTAATCCATTTTTCTAGATATTCAGGTCTTTAAAGTGATAATTATCTTGTAGATAAACGTTCCAAAAAGGCTTGATTATCCACAATTTCTTTGTTATCTGATTATCCACTTTATTCCCATGCAAGCAAGTCTATTTTTAACACTAACTAACAACTAATCAAAAAATTATTTAATTAATTTTAATTGTCTAACGAATCAGAATTAATTTGAATTAACCTTGTGTGGTCAGTTCCACCCAAATAAAATGCATGCAGACAGTGCAAACTTGATCAAGTGATATCTTTCAACCTAACAGTCTAATTTGGAAATCAGACATACCATTGCAACCATTAGAACCTCAAGATCATTTTTATGATATGCAATGAATGAATTAATGCATGTAATGCAACTCTAAATTTTGGGTATATGAACGATCATTCTAGTCATCTTTTAAGATTAAATTATGAGTGCAAAATCGAGTGTTTACAGAATGCTCCTTATTGACAGAGCGTGTAAGGCGAATGTCAATGTAAAATAAAGACGCTGATTTTAGCAGCCATGATTTAATTGAGGTTGGCTTTTCAAAGATTACCTAGCCCCTAGAACCTAAAACTTTGGGACATAGAACTAGTGCCTTACTATTTTTGGAAAATGAAAATTGTGAATACTTGACCTACTTAATAACTAATAACTTGAATTGAATCTTAAAATCTAGGGTGACTGAGAGGCTTCTTTATTTCAATCAATGTATGGAGGGCAACCATGGGACTTCTCTACCTCGATCTTGATGGTAGGTATCCAAGGGGCTTTTCTACCTCAGAACCTGGGGTGATTGAGAGGCTTCTCTATCTCAACCTTGAATGGTGGGTGACCAAGTGACTTCTCTACCTTGATCTGAATGGAAGGTAACTAAGGGGCTTCTCTACCTCAGAACTTGGGGCGATTAAGAGGCTTTTCTATCTCAATCTTGAGTTGTGGCTACTAAGGGGCTTCTCTACCTTGATCTGAATGGAAGGTAACCAAGGAGCTTCTCTACCTCAAAACCTAGGGCGATTGAAAGGCTTCTTTATCTCAATCTTGAGTTGTGGTGGCCAAGGGGCATCTTTACCTTGATCTTGATGGAAGGTAACCAAGGGGCTTTTCTACCTTAGAACGTAGAACAATTGAGAGGCTTCCTATCTTAATCTTGAATTGTGGGTGACCAAGGGACTTATTTACCTCAATCTGAATGGAAGGTAACTAAGGGGCTTCTCTACCTCGGAACCTGGGGTGATTGAGAGGCTTCTCTATCTCAAACTTGAGTTGTGGCGACTAAGGGCCTTCTCTACCTCGATCTGAATGGAAGGTAACCAAGAGGCTTCTTTACCTCGGAACTTGGGGCAATTGAGAGGCTTTTCTATCTCAATATTGAATTGTGTCAATTAAGCAACTTCTCTACCTCGATCTTGATGGAAGGTAACTAAGGGGCTTCTCAACCTCAGAACCTAGGATGATTGAGAGGCTTCTCTACTCATCCTTGATCTTTCACGACCAAGGGGCTTCTCTATCTTGATCTAAATGGAAAGTAATCAAGGGGTTTCTCTACCTCAGAACCTAGAGTTTTGCCTGTAAAAAAAAAAAAAAAAAAAAAAAAAATCAAAATTTGGAATTAGATTATGAATGACGAGTGCTTTATTGCTCCATTGTCTTGAGATTTGTGATCTTCATTTGTTTTTTATTTATTTATTTGAATTTTCTCTTTTGCAAAGAAAACCTTGAATGATTTTTGTAGTCCTTTTGAAAAATATATATATTTTTTAATTTGAAATTTGAATTTTGGAATTTAGAAATTGAAACTTTCTTTTTTGAAAAATGATACTCTTTGTTCTTGATCATCCTTGAAAATTTATTTTTTTCTCCTTTAAAATTGAACTTTTCTTGAATTTGATGCCATCTGTTTTTGAAAATCTTTGAATTTTTTTTATTAATTCTTTTTGGTTTTTCCCTTTTCTCAAAGCAATTTTGTTTTTGGAGAGTCGACCTAGTCAACTTAGTCAAACTTGAGTTGACTCAGCAACTCAGGTAGCTAAAGGAGGGGGGGGGTGAATTTTTTGGCCCCTCACCTCACTTGTCTCTTTTCTTTTTTCTTCCCTCCTCACTCTTCTCTCTTCCTCCATTGTCATTATTCACTCTCTTCTAACACTTGCATTTTCTCCCTCATCACACCATTTCTTCATTAGAAAATCACTTTCCTAAGCTTCTAAACTTACTTTCCTTCATATCCCTTAATATCTTTTCAGAGCTTTGTGTTCTTGACCATCTTTGCTACAAACCCATTTTTGAACCCCATCTCCAAACCTCCATTTTTTATTTGCATTGACAATGGCATCTTCCAATGCGCCACCTTTTCTTACTTTTAATAGGGAAAAAAAAAAAAATCACCCATCCCTTGAATGGAATGAGGAAGAAGGGCTACTCCAAGACCCTAAGTCCCATGCTGCACACTCTAAAATGGACTTCAAGGTGAGCTCATTTTTTTTTTTTTTTTTTTGGATTTCTTTGTTGGAAAATTTTTTGATTTCATGTTTTGTTGAGAGTTTGATGTTGAGACATTGTCATTTTGTTGTTGTTTGCTCTTGTTGAAATTTTCCACATTGTATGGTTGGGTTGGAAATTCTCATGATCATGTTGTAATCTTGGTCTTGGGGCATTTTTGGATTGTTGAACTATTTTGCATGGTGAAATTTGGACAATGTTGATGATTCATGAATTTTGGGCAATGTATGAAGCTTTTGGTATTGTTGAATGAGTTTTGGCTTGAATTTTGGGGGCATTAAAGTCATGAGGATTTGATGTGTAGGCTTGGCTGAACAAATTCATTTTGGATGAATGCGGAAATTTTGTTGGAATGTGTAAATCTCATTTTATGAGTATGAAAAGTTTTTATGGGTCTAGGTATGAATATGGAAATATTTTGTAGTGTTATGTATTTTTTTTTTTGTGTTGGAAATGGATTCTTTTTTTTGTTGGTCATGGAAAATTTTGGTTGGACATTGGAGAAAATTTTTTTTGACATGGAAAATTTTTGTCTAACATGGGATTTTGGTTGGAAAAAATTTTTGGACATGGGAAAATTTTTTTGACACGGAAAACCTTTTTTCATTAGACATGAGATTTTGGTTGGAAGAAATTTTGGACATGGAAAATTTTTGTTGGACATGAAAAATTTTTTGGTTACAGAATTTTTATTGGTCATGGGGAATTTTTTATGGTCATGGGATTTTTTTTTCTGTTAGTGTTGGGATTTGGAAAAATTTTTGAATGAGTATTTTGGGATGAGTATTTTGTGGACACCTTGATGATGGGTTAAACTTTGTCTTGCAAAACCTCAAGAGTTGAGGTAGCCTTTAGATGTTGAAAGTCATATGGGAGATATTGTCTCTGGATATTAAGAACATCATTGATGAAGCAGGTTTCCAGACTTTTTCCCAAGCCTTATTGAATCATGATACCCATGAGTACAAGGATCTTCGGTTACTCCTTGCTTTGTTAGAGCGGTTTTGGCACACTACTTGCACTTTTCATTTTCCAAGCATTGGTGAAGTGATGTTGACAAATTATGACTTCTTAGCCATTATTGACTTAAGATTGGGTGGTGAAAGAATCAAAGTCAATGATTTCCTTACTTTGAAAGAGATTAAAAGTCTTTTGGGTTGATGCCTTCAAAATTGAAAAGCAAAAATGTCTCCATGATGTGGCTGTATGAAAATATTGAGCACTGTAAGATTGTTAGCAATTGGTACTCGCATGTTCATACTTCTTTTCATTGGAACTTTCTTGTGTCTAGACTTGGGTATTGCTATGAGCTTGCACTATTTATGGAGTCTAAGGGATATTGGCTAGATCAAAACTATGATTGGGGTAGCTTGGCTCCTGCAACCCTCTTGCATTCATGACTTAACTTTCTCGGCGTAGCCTCTTGAGCTCAGGAGGTGCACCATTTCTTTGGTAGGTAAGGTTTTCAATTTTTGGCTATGTGTGGGTTTTGGAAAGTCATTTTGGTTGTTTTGCCATTGATGATGTATGTTGATTCTTTTTAGGCTTGGATGTATGAATATTTTGGGGTTGTTCCTTAAGTTCGGGAAGATGTTGGTAACATGTATTCCAGGTTTCTCCGTTGGCTGCCTAAGTATCGTTTGTCAATGCCTTCCAAGCATTCTTTGCAATTTTGGCGTATGGTGATTGACAACTTAACTGTCGCTGATGTGAGTTTCTTTTTTGTGTGGGGTTTTGTGTTTATTTGTGGTTTGACTTTCTTTTCATTCTGGGTTCTTTGTGATTTTCAGATGTCTTTGAATCCTTGGCTTGGATGTGAGGAGTATGATGAGTGTGAATGGGCTTAAGTGCTAAATGGTCGTCAGGTACTGTTTGATTATGGCCATGGGATGTATTGGTATCTTGGTGACCAAGTGTTGCCTCAGGTTCAACATGTGTACCCTCCTATGACAATTCTGGTTCCTACTTATCCCTCCATCCGATTGGTTGACCTTCTAGCTAATGAAGCGTGCTCGAGTTGGCCATGTTGTTTCAGGGACACTAGGAGATTATCTTGAATTTGTTCAAACTCAATTGAAGGGTTGTCTAGCTGGCACTCCTGTAACCTCGATATCTTTCATTCTTTCCAAATTCAATTTGCATTTCATCTTATATGCTCATCTTCCATATTTCAGCTTTTATGACAATATTTTTATATTGCACTCTTAGGCTTCATCTTCTAAAGAGGAGGAAGAGGAAGAAGAGAATCCCCCTCCTAGCCATGCTAGTGGCTCTTCCAGTTCTTTCATGGAGACTTGTCCTCATTTTCTTGCATGGCAATATGAAGTGATGAATCCTAAAGGGTCGTATAGTTCTATGACTTTAGATAGATTAGATCACACCCCTCCATGTCCCTCGGAGTGACCCAGTGTGTTCTTGAATCATTTAGCTTCTTGTCCTTATTTTTTTTCCTCCTTAAGTCATTCATGATCTAGTGGATTTGTGTTTCAGGTCGAGATGGATCTCGTGGAGAAGAGCATGGGGATGAGTAGAGGTTTGCAACTGGTAGTGCACACTCAGTCTTCTCAATATGTGCTCAATGAAGTGAACTAGGTATAAGATGATGCTTTCTGAGTGTTTTTGCTTGAACTTCCATGATAATGGGTCTAACACTTGTCTTTGTTAATTCTTCAGAATACCCGAATGGCATTAGCTGATGCCAATACAAGATACTTGGAAGAGAGGATCAGAAACCCTGAACTTGTGAATTGGCAACAAGAATCTCGATTTTATGCAAGTCAGGAAGGAAAAACTGAGGCTGGATCCTCTAGAGGTTGGTCTAGGAGATCTTCCCGTAGGAGGACCTAGAGTCCGAATGATGCTTGACTTGTATTTAAGTTTTCCTACAAAAACAAGAAAGTGCTCCTTAGACAATTTGTATTAATTGCAGCTTCTGGCTTTTTTACCTTTGAATTACTTCTAATCTTGTTGGAACTTTAGATGAGACAAGTTCAGAATTCACCTAATGAGGTCTTGTAGCAAAACAATTTGAACTTATCTGGCCACTTCTGATGGGATTTGTACTTATTTGAATGAGGCAAAGCTAAATGCCCTTAGTTTTAAAACTTTATGCATAATAACCCTTCATTCTTGAAAAGAATTTTTCTTTTGCTCTCTTTTTATTGAAAATGAATGAGTGATTTTTACTTATTCCAGAAAGAAGAGATAAGGCATAGTTTTGATTTGATTAATTTTCTCTCCTCCCTCTCCCCCCCTTTTTTTGAAAGCAGTAATGCAGGTGATTTTTTTTCTTTTTTTTGAAACAAATAGACAAGGCATGTCTAAATGCCCCAGTTTGACAATTCATGCAAATTCTTGAAAACTTTACTGCGCAATTAATTTTTTTGAGTGAAAAATATAGTCAAAAAAGGGATCTGAGAAGTACCCTAAAACACAAAATAGGGTAAGTGGGCCTTGGTGGAGCTAGGTGCCAATCGGTACTCTTGGAGTGCCAATCGGCACTTGGAGAGTACGGACTGGCGCTTTAAGGTGCTGATAGGCATACCCAATTGCGGGCCAACTCCTTGCACTTTTCCAACGTGTTTTTTGCTTTTTAAGCTTTTTGAAAAATATTTTCTCTGTTTAAGTCCATGAAACACTTTCCTAGTCAACTACAAACTTTTGAAACTTATTTAAACCTACTTAAGGACTGAGGTAGCTTATTTTAGCATTTATCCTACAAACACATCTCTGCATCAAGGTTAGCAAGACACAATAATCACAAGTAAGTGTTATCCATGGCTAACAACCAAAATTTTTCTCATTCAACTATTCATGATATCAATAGATGGGTTCGTAGCTTTGGTTTTAGTACTAAAACCAATTTTACAGCCTATAAACTAGAGAGAATCAAGGCTTTGAGGAATGTCAAGATCAAGTGGGATTTTCTCTATACTACTGTGAAGTTTTGGGATATTGAAGATCATGTATTCTGGTTTAAAATTGCTAAACTTTGTCCCACTATTGAAGAATTTTCAACTATTCTAGGTTATGATACTAGAAAGATATCTATAGAGTTTCTTATGACCCCAGACATAGGGAAATTTTGTTTGATGCTTTAGAACTTCCTACTTCAATTACCAGTAGCATGATTGAAGGGCATATGGTGAATCTTCGTACAGTTCTTTCAAGACTAATTAATAAACGTACTCATGGAGTGACTGACAACATGCAGAAGAATTTTGACTAAGCTCTTTGCTTCGTGGGAAAATTCTTGCTTTGCTCTGGAAGACTTGGTTTTATGGATGCTCGAGCCATAAGCATTGTTAGTCAAGTTAAAGATGGTGATAATCCTGTTTCTCTGATCTTAGTAGAAATTCTTTTAGGATTGGACTGTGTATTTCATGGAAGAGAGTCATAAAACTTTCTTGGGAGCCCTTTGACTTTGTAGATATGGCTAATGGAAAGACTAAACATGCTTGCCACACCTACTATTGCTGATTATGGTCCTAGCAATTTCCTCACAAGGACTGTTCTCAAAACCGAGTGTCAAATTGAGAGGGACTAGGTAAAATTTCTGAACAAGAAATCTAGTGTGTCAATTTGATGGAATTGTTATTGGTGGAACTGCCCACCTCCTTTGTTGTGATCTCTAGGATCAAATCACATCTTCCTAGTTGGATTAAGGAGAGTAACTTTTTACAAGGCCGACAGACTCTTGAGGAAATTCCAATATGAGCAAGAGATGCCTGGTGGAAAAGGAAGAAAACCTTTCACTTCTGTGGACACAAATCCTACTTCTATAAGGAACATGTTTCTGGGCTTAAAGATGGCTGATCGAGTGGATCAATCCTTTGTTAAGGTTCACTTCCAAAGGATGACCATAGACTATTCTAACTACCTGGTGAACAAGATTGTGGACAAGGAGGCTAACATTATTTCTATGAGAAAACAATTCCTTAGAGATAACCAAGAAAGACACAAGGCAAACAATTATGAGTTTAAAAGGAGTGACGAAGATGACAAAGTACCTAGCACAGATGAGATCAATGAACAACCAAAGGAGAAAAGACTGAAGAAAAAATGATCATTTTATTTTTTGGTTTTGAACAGGTTTATTTAAAAAATTGATATGAAATTCGTAGGTTTAAAAATTATTTAGGACTTTCAGGTTTAGGGCTCTGTTTAAGGTTCAGGTTTTTAGGGTTTGGTTTGGGGTTTGGGTTTGGGTTGGGATTTTGGATTTTGTGTAATGACATGGTTTAATAGAATGGTTGAATTTTGGAATTTTTTTTTTTTTGCTTAATGGGTAAATGGTGGGTTTGGGGAAGTTGTGATTGGACCAATGTATGGTTGCCTACATACGTCATTGGCAGAAGGATCAGGTCATCACATAGTTTATTTTTATTTGCCTTAACTTTTGCCTAGGCTACCCTTTCGAGTTTTTAACCTAGAAAGCTCTCTCACTCTTTTTTTTTTTTCTCTCTCCTTTTGCGTAGGCCGCCCTTTCAGGTTTTCAACCTACCTTTTTTTTTTTTTTTTTAACTGAACCTAGGAAGAGAAATAACATAATTTACAACCACTTCAGTCGTGGTACGTTCAGACTACCATCTTAGACGTGGTATTTCTTCAATTGATCTATGTTGGTTGGCATAGTAAAAGGGTTTGCATCTAAGTCCATCAACCTTACTACTCCCCTAGAGAATATCTGCTTGATAATGTACGGATTTGCCTAATTTTACTTGAACTTCCCATTTGTATCTTGAACCGGGGCTCAAATTTCTTTCAGCACTAAATCTCCTAACTTCAAATCTCTAGTTCTTACTTTCTTGTCAAAAGCTTTTTTAAGTCTCCTTTGATAACCTTGAATGTGATACAAGGCCTTGAGTCTCTTCTTATCCATCATGCACAATTGATCATATCTACTTTGCAACCAATCTACCTTAGGGATTTCACTCTACAATACTTTTCTTGATGAACAGACACCTATTTCAATGGGAAAAACTGCTTCCATCCATACACCAATGAATAAGGAGTGGCTCTTGTGGACGATCGAATTGATGTCCTGTACCCCCAAAGTGCATAGGGTAATTGTAAATGCCAGTCCTTGTAGTTTTTCGTGCACTACTTCAGAATTTGCCTTATGTTCTTGTTTGCAGCCTTAACTGCTCCATTAGTCTGCGGATGGTAGGGTATGGATCTACGGTTCTAAATATTGAACTGTCGAAGTAGTTTCTTTGTTTCTGCCTTGAAATGCAGCCCATTGTTTGAGATAATTTCATGTGGTACCCCATATCTACAAATAATATTGGTCTGAATAAATTGAGAAACTTTCTTCAAGTTCAAAACATTGTATGAGGCAGCTTCTACCCATTTAGTGAAATCATCAATAGAAACAAGTATGAATTCATGGCCATTGGATGCTGTTGGGTGAATCTTCCCCATAATATCTATTCCCTATGTAGAGAACGACCAAGGTGAAGTCATGGTATGCAATGGCATAAGTGGCATGTGTTTCAGTTCTCCATGGACTTAGCATTGATGGAACTTTCAAATGTGAGCTACGCACTCTGCTTCCATAATAGTTTAATAATATCCTTGTCTTATTATTTTTTGTAACATCATGTGTGCATTCATGTGTGGCCCATAACTTGACTCATGAACCTCTTTAATAATTTGTTGTGCTTCCTTAGCGGTCACATAAAGGAGATAAATTCCATCATATGATCTTCTACTATAAAGCCTCTCACCACAAATAATATAATTGGTGGACAACCTTCTGATGGTCAATTGGTCATTCTTATCTGCAGACTATAGGTATGTCCTAATTGTCCAAATACCATTCACCTTCTCTATTTTTTCCTCATCTTCTTCTATTGACATGCAAAAAGTTGACTCTTCTTTTTGTTCTACCACTATAGGTCAAGCTTCATCTTCCTTAGGTCCATCCATCATGGATGCCATCATTGCTAAAGCATCTGCAATTTGATTCTGTATTCTTGGCACATATTGGTACTGGATCTTACTGAATTTTGAGGCCCACTTCTGAAGACATTTATGATAAGGCATTAGTCTTTCTTCCTTAATCTTCCATCTATTCTGAATTTGAGAAATTATCAAGGCTAGGTCACCATATACTTCCAACTCTTTCACTCTAAGACCCAGGGTTGTTTGTAACCCCATAATGCAAGCTTCATATTTAGTGGCATTATTAGTGGTAGGAAAGTTGAGCCTACCAGAAAATGGGATGTGTGTCCCTTTTGGAGAAATTAAGAGAACTCCAATGCCACTTTTATTTTAATTAGTTGATCCATCAAAATACATCTTCCATGATTCTACCTCAACCCCCATGATATCATCAGCTAGAAAATCTCCTTGGATTTCTTCAGCTTCTTTAGGTGAACAGTGGGCTAAGTGCTCAGCAATTGCTTTCCCCTTTACAGACTTCTAAGTCACATATTTAATATCAAATTCTGATAGAAGCAAAACCCATTTAGCTATTTTTCCATCTTGCACAAACTTCTCCATTAGATATTTCAAAAGGTCCATTCTTGCAATCAATAAAACCTTGTAAGCGAGCATATAATGTCTGAGTTTACAGATTGCCCATACAAGTGCTACACATATCTTCTCAAGTGGTGAATAATTCTCTTCATAAGCCAACATCTTCTTACTGATATAGTAAATTGCATTCTCCTTTCTAGTCTCTTCTAAATACTAGGCAAGCAAAGCCCTCATTGTTGTATTTGTAGTTGTGAGATACAACAATAATGGCTTTTCAGGTACTGGTGAAACCAGTATTCATGGCTTTATTAGATAATTCTTAATCTTCTCAAAATCTTCTTGACACTATTCATTCCATAGCGTGGGAACTTCCTTCTTGAGCAATCAGAAAATTTGTTCACATGCCATGGTGAGCTGGGCTATGAATCTACTGGTGTATTGTATTCTCCCCAAAAATCCTCAGATCTCCTTCTCAGTTCTTGGAGGCTTCATCTCTACAATTGCCTTGATTTTGTCCCGATCGACTTCAATCCACCTCTAACTTACCATAAACCCTAGCAGCTTTTCAGATGTGATGCCGAAAATGCACTTCTTTGGATTCAACCGCAACTTGTAGAATTGGACTCTTTCAACAAACTTCCTTAAATTTAGTATATGCCCTTTATGGTCTTTGGAATTCACTATCATGCCATTAACATAAACTTCTATTTCTTTGTGGATCAAATCATGTAACAAAGTAGTGGTTGCACGTTGGTAAGTAGCACCAGCATTTTTAAGGCCAAATGAGATAACCTTGAAGCAATACGTCCCCTATGGAGTAATGAAGGAGGTTTTCTCCATATCTTCCGTAGCCATCTTTACTTGATTGTACCTTGAGAATCCATCCATAAATGATAGCAAGGCATGACTTGTTGTATTATCAACCAAGATATCAATGTGAGGCAAGGGAAATCCATCTTTTGGGCTAGCTTTATTTAGATCTCGGAAATCTACAAACATCCTCACTTTCCCATCCTTCTTTGGCACCAGAATCACATTAGCTAACCATTCTGGGTAGTTGACCACTCTCAGAATTCTCGCATTATATTGTTTCTTAGCCTTTGCTTTGATCTTGAGTCCACTCTATCTTCATGCTTCTCAACTTCTGCTTGATCGGCTTTATGGTTGGATCTATTGGAATGCAATGATACACTATCTGTATCTATCCTAGGTTTGTCTTTGTATGACCATGCAAATACCTCTTTGAATTCTGTCAACAGTGCCACTAATTCTTCTTTCTCAAAGGTGGTTAGGGTTTGTCCACTTATATCATTTTAGGTTCATCATTAGTTTTCAAGTTAACAGTTGTATTTCCTCTTTTATAGGTTCTATATGCCCTTGTTTTAATTCCTTAATATTAAGATTTTCTTTACAAATTTTAGAAATAAAAACATTCAAAGCTAACAAATAAGTAGAATTAGAAATCATATTATAAAGAAAAAAGTTCTTAATAGACTCAATTGGAACACTATCACAAACAAACACAACAGGATTACTAATACTAGTAGAAACAGACTTAATAGGGACAGAAACAATGTTGTTTGTAGGAGTGACTGGCTCGACGATCGTGATCTTCTTGGCATGAGTGACTGGCTCAACAGTCTTGATTTTCTTGGCATGAGTGACTGGCTCGACGGTCTTAATCTTCTTCATAGAGTCTTCCATGGGCTGAGCTTTTCCCTCCCATGCCAGTTCTTTAACCCAGTTGTAGCTTCAATGATGGTGGATGGCTCCCAATGAGTTCCTTCTTCCATCAGCATTAGTATCATGGGGGTTTCATCCATATAATCCTTGCCTTCACCAACAATCTCTATATATCTTGGGCTTGTCAGTCACATAAGCATTAAGACACTCTATACTATCCATCCGTTCACCAAATAGATCTTGCTTCCCTTTGTTGCTTGGTGGATGTATTGGGGGAGATATTCTAACTCATTCCTTCCATCTTCTTATCTTCACCTTCAGGACTCTCTATGGTTAAGTTTTTGAAACTGTGGATCATTAGCTTTCTGTCGAGGGCGGCCAATCTAGCATCTATATTGTCTTTTTCTTCAATGTATGAGGTTAATGAGCCAAATTCTGAATTATGAAATGAACCTAACTTAGGAATCTCTCTACCATGCTTGTCATATTAAGGACCTGACTTTGAGCTATGATCAGTAATGTAGCTCTAATCTGAGGGACGCCTATATGGGTAATCATCATAATCTACATTATCAGCCTCTTCAACTTTATCTCTGACAACTTCCAGCACATTTTTCATATTCTTCACTTTTGGTATTGCTCCCTATGTCTATAAGTTCAACTTCAGCATCATCCTCTATATCTCCATCATAGTAGTCTACATCATCATCAAAGTGGTCTTCATAGAAAAGTCCTACATCTTGATCGTCTCTATCACTAGGGGGTTCACCTCAATCATTGCCTCTATGTTGGCTATCATAGTCTTCACTATTGTTGCTTTCACTTTTACGACTGCTATCATCCTCACCATCTCCATTGTCACTGCAGCCACTATCACTACTATTGTCACTCTTGCAATTGCTACCTTCATCATCATCAGTAGGGGCTTCTCCCCCTTCCTCATCTTCATCACTTGTTCTCACTCTATATGGGCTCTTTAATGCATTTTGGCAAGCTTCCCAATACTCATCTTTTTCTATATTGTAAATGACATCTCCTAGAAGCATAATCATTGCATCAGAGTCCATGTAATTAGCCCAATCAGTCAGGACCCAATTTGTGTCTTCCTTCTTCAGCACTTGAAGCTTATTGTTGCAATCAAATAGTAGCTTAAACCTGGGCACCATTGTTCTTGACTCAGGATCAAATCTCAATTCAGGGAATCCCTAATAGAGTTAACTATCTCCATCTTTGACAAACTTTTCGTTCAATGTGGGAGCATAGGGCTTTAGGGGTTTCAGAGGACGAGGGAGTCCCTTTGCTTTGGCCTTGGTACAAGCTATTCTTCTCACCTCCATCTCTAACAGTCATCATTAGTGGGCTTATAGCCTAGCCTAAAAGGTGGTGTGGCAATAGGAATTATTGGGACTTGAGCAGTTACTTTCTTCACAGTCTTCCCCAAGTTCACCCCTGGAAGGTAATTCATTTTCTTCATCATTGCCACCATATTGTTCTTGTTGTAGGGAGAAAAGTCCATGGGGATCTTCTCCACTTCCTTTTCTTTTCTTTCAAAACCAAGCTTCTCAATTTCAAAGCCATCCAAAGTTAATGGCTCTTTCTCAGAATCAATACTAAAAATGGGCTTTGGTACGGTTAAACTATCACCATATATGGTAACTATGGCTTTCTTGTGTGGAAACCGTACCTTTTGGTATAGGGATGAAGGTACGGTCTCTGTGTCATGGATCCATGGTCACCCAAGGAGCATGTTGAAGCACAATTCTATGTTTAAGACTTAAATTTCCACCTTTTTTATCATTGGCCCTATAATGAGTTCCAATGTCACGGTTTCCAAGACCACCCTTCTATTATTATCATATGGTCTCACATGCTGATCAGTCAACACAAAATCTTCAACAATTAGGCCTAAGCAACTTTCAGTCTTTAAAGGACACACATTTAAGGCACTTCCATCATCAATTAGAACCATAGGAATCCTCTTGCCTTTGGCATCTACAATAATATGCAGTGGGTCGTTGTGGGGCTTCCCCTTCTTCATCAAGTCTTTGTTAGAGTAGGAACTAGTGAGTTCCCTACTTATAGACCCAATCATATCATTCAAATCTTGAGAATTAGTGGTTGTAAGGGCTTGGATTTGATTGAGAAGGTCTACCAAATTCTGGCAGTGTTTGTATGAGGCCCCCATAACGATATATTAGCTTGTTTCTTATGTAGCTGCTTGAGGATCTCATCCTCCTCATTGGGTGTTTGGTGGGTGGATTTATTCAAGGCTTTTATCGGGTTGTCTATCTCCAAATGTGGGGGTTTGAAGTATCTCCCCCCTCCCTTGTGATGTGGGCAATTTTTGTTGGGTCATTTAGATCTGTATCTTAGGGTTTGAAGTGTCTCCTCTCATATGTAGATGTTAGGTCATTTTATTGGGGTTTGAAGTGTCTCCCCCCGTATGTAGGTATTGGGTTGTTTAATTGGGCTTAGAAGTGTCTCCCCTGATATGTAGGTGTTTGGTAACATGATTGGGGTTTGAAATGTCTCCCCCTATTTATGGATGTTGGGTAGCTTGATTGGGATTTGAAGTGTCTCCTCCCATTTGTGGATGTTGAGTAATTTATAGTTTCTATAACATCTTCACTCCATATATCATACCCATCAACTCTTCCCATGTCATCAAAAAGCACTTAGGTAGGTCATAAATTAACTCAGACAGGTCCTCTCACTTTCTTCTTGAATCATCAAGTAATTAATCCTCGGTACTCTCCCAAACTTACGATTGGGCAAGGGATTGTAAGTGAGGCTAGGCCTTGTAGGTGGTGCAATCACTTTAGTGTCTATCAGATCTTGAATTGCATGATGAAGGCCAAAACACTTGTCAGTATCATGGCCATGGCTTTGGTGGTAGGCACATCTCTTAGTTACATAAAATCTTCCAGGCAAGGGCTTTGGGGTTGGTCTTGGTCTTAGGTCTAAGGGCTTTAGTAGCCCTTTATCTTTTAGTTTTTCAAACACTTGGCTCACGAGCATATATAACTTATGGAATTCCCTCCTAGGCCTTGGAAGTGGCCCTTGTGATATTTGCACTGGGGCAATAGGTGCAATAAGTTGGTAAGGATCATTTTTGTATATTGTTAGGTTCTAAAAATTTAGAACAATTAGCAAATCGTGAACAAAAGCTTTTTAGATATAGATCCTAGAGTTTATAGACATTATTAGACAATGCTGAAGGTGATACGAGTTAAGATTCAAGAATATACAAGTTGCAGAAAGAATAGTTCAGAAACTGCTTGGTTCGACCGATCGAAAGACAAGCTAGACCGATCGAAATACGAGTCTGCAAAATTTTAAGTTCAACCCAACAGTAGTTCAAGCCCAAAAAGGATTAAGGTTTCAGATCTACTTCTTCTAGTATATAAGGGAAACCCTAGGCACGATTTATTATGACTTTGGAGGTGCTCTTGTGAGATCTAAAAGGTTCTATGCCTTCCTATATCAAAGTTACTATCGGATATCACTCTTTTATCTTTAGAACCAGTAGATCTGAAGTTACTACATCAAGATCAACAATAGTTGAAGATCTAAACCTTTAAGGGTGGTCCTGGAGTCACAAATAGGAGAGTTTGTGTTGATAAACCTTTGAGTGGAGTCTCAAAGTCACAAGTGTGGGTGCTTGTGTTTCAAAGCCCTACGAAAGAAGTAATCCGTGGAGTCAGAGCTATCATGGAGTCATGGTAGTAAGTTTTCTACTCAAGGTAGAAATAGAATGTTAGTGGTCTAAGTTCTATTGTACAAACTCCAATTCTTTAATAGTGAATTTGTTTTTACCTTGAGGATAGCTAGGTTAAATTCTCCCCAAATTTTTTACCAGTTTGGTTTTTCTGGGTAATCATATCATTGTGTTATTTACTTTTCCGCTACTTTACATGATAAGATTGTTTTGTTTTAACCTAGATCTGAATAACAAACCTAAGTATTCACTTCTTAATTAATTAGGTTAAACAATCTAGTTTGCAAGGATCTAAAACTTAACATATATATTAGAAACTTCTGTAGCTTTAGAACTAGATCCTAAATTCTTTTTAAACCTTAGTGGGTCCTTATTCTTTATAGAGCCATTAGTTATTGCATCCTCAATTTGGGTTCCAGCAGCAATCAATGCTTCAAAATTAGGAAAATATTGGGCAAACAAATACTTATAGTATACTAGTAATAAATTTTTGACAACCATGGTTAATTGTTCTTCTTCACTTGGCCTATTAATCATCTATGTAGCTTTAGACCTCCACTTGGTAATGAAGGTAGAGAAGGATTCTTTCGGCTCTTGCTTTGTGGTCTCCAAATCTCTCCTTGAAACATCCTCTTATATGTTGTACTTGTATTGATTGTGAAACTCGCAGTAAATGTCCTCTCAACTTCTTGCTCTAACATCATCTAAGTTGAGAAAGCACCTAAAAATGGCCCTAGTCAGAGTGTTGTGGAACATTTGAGCAAGTAGTTCTTCAGTTGCTCCTAGGGGCTGCATGGCCCTCATATACATCTTCAAATGGGACTTTGGGCAGACAGTCCCATCAAACTTGTCCAAGGTTGGAATTTTAATCTTGGGAGGCAATCTCACATTAAGGAAAAGTGAGAGTGATTGGTAGTCCATGAGGTCTTCCATCTTGCAAGCTCTCCTAATCATCTCTTCTACCTTGTTTATCCTTTCGTTGATCTTCTTCTCATCCTCCATGGTTGGAGTATTATGGTCAGTCTTGTTCTCCTCTTGGCCACTCTTCAGGTTCTGAAATTGTTGCACCATAAGGTTCATGTCCTCCCTTAGCTAGATTTGACTAGCTACCATGGTGTTCAATAGCTCTTGGGTGTTCATGAATTCTTTAGTGTTTCGATGTTCTCCCCCTTCCGCCATAGCGATAGAGTCTTTAGACTTCTTGTGGCTTGGATTGTTTTGTAGATCGAACACAAGATTGTGATGTTGAAGCAGTGGAGTGTCTTCTATGCTCACGGGCTTCAATACCGTGATGGGAGTGATGGGCTTGGACCTAGAAATGCTAGCTTGAGTGTTAGTCTTGGGTTCTCTTTGGAGTCTTCCCTCCTATCTTAAACAAATTCTCCCCTAAGAAAAGGCTTGGTCCAGGTCAATCAATACTAGGTCCCTATCTACATCAATTAACCAACCAAATAAACACACGCAACATACAATGCAATTTTAACATGGATGCCTAAGGGTAGGTTCTAAGTCATTACATTGTAGGGTGGGTTTGTTATTTCATTGTTTCCCATAACTAGGACGTTACACCTGTCAACTTGTAATATAATGAACATTACATTGGTCCGAACAGTATGGTCTATCCTTTATAGTCAACAAGAAGTAATCCAGTGACTTTTGGCTATGAGTTGGTGAGTTTACCAATGGGTACCCAAATCTAATGAAGAACGATGATCCATGGTTACTTCCACCATATTATTAAGACGGGTGCATACATATTTGTTATTTTGATGGCATACACTATGACAATTAGGGAAAGCTCTTAACAACCAACATGGCAACACCAACAAAAATATCATACAAACATCTCAAAACACAAATAAACAAAAAAATAACAATATCATGCGAAATCATGTAGAAGAAAAAGGTATATAGTTGGTCACTTGAGGTTTAACACAAAACTTAGCCCTCGACATCCTCAACGGAGTAGCCATTGTGAGAGACTGTGCTTCTTTTTGAAAAGGGGTGCTCTCAAAAAAAGAGATTTAGGGTGCTTTTAAGGGCACCTCTCTTTTTGGGTAGTGGTGTGGAGTCACCACTTATTTTTTATACAAAAAATAAAAAATTACACCTTACAAGTCTTTGGGTCCTAGTTACAATATATGCAAAAGAATACAAAACTTTGGTCCTAGTTACAATCTACCAAATTTAAAAAAAAAAAAAAAAAAAAAAAAAAAAAAAAAAAAAAAAAGCAAAGCACTAATCTACTTATCCAAAAATCCTAAGCTCAAGGGCCTAGGTTATGGAATGGGAAGGTGTTAGGCACCCATTCCGCCTAAACAGAGTCTGGTCTTTTAGACTCTAATAACCAATATACCATTTTTCTATGATGTTGAATGATATGTTGAACTCACACGAAAAACACTTGACAAAAATTAACCTAAATAAATCTACCTTATGAATATGTCCTCTTTTAAAAAGAAAAATTCGGATCTGTTTTGAGGGTAAAAGAAATAAGACTTAGTTTGTAAAAAAATTGGATATGTTTTTAGAAAGGGTAAAAATAAAGTGATTTTATAAACAAAAATCATATCCTCTTTTGTAAAGGGTGAAAAAAAAAAGTGATTTATTAAGAGAAATTAGATCTGTTTTGAAAAGTTAAAAAAATGATTTTTGGTTTAAAAAAATCAAATATGTTGTTTGAAACAAAATAAAAAAGACTTTGAAAGATGATTCACATTCATGAGATAAATTCATTATGCATGCATCACATATTATAAAAAACAAACTTCAACCTAACTTTCAATTCCTTCTTTAAATTTCAAAATCTACAATTTTTTGACAAGGAAAACTTTATAAAAAAAAAAAAAAAAACAAAATCAAAATCAAATCTGTATTTAATGAAAATACAGATCAGTTTTGTGTTAAAAAATCATATATACATTTAATGAAAATACAGATCAGTTTTGAATCTTAAAAAAATAAAATCTGCATTTAATGAAAATACAGATCAGTTTTGAATCTTAAAAAAATAAAATCTGCATTTAATGAAAATACAGATCAGTTTTGAATATTAAAAAAATCAGAACTGCATTTAATGAAAATATAGATCAATTTTTTGAGTTTAAAGAAAATCAGATCAGGTTTTAAGTTTTAAAAAAAATCAGATTTGAAAAATTCAGATCAGCTTTTGAGTTTAAACAAAATTAGATCTGAAAAATTTAGATCAGTTTTTGAGTTTTAAAAGAATCAAATCTGAAAATTTAGATCAGTTTTTTGAGTTAAAAAAAATCAGATCTAAAAAATTCAGATCAGTTTTTGAGTTTAAAGAAAATCAGATCAGTTTTTTGAATTTAAGAAATCTTTGATAGTCAGTAGCAGATTTTGAAACTTAAGAAAGAGAATCGCAATAAACAATCTCCTAAGAAAATGTTAAAGAAAATTCAAGCAAAGCATGACAATTATATATCAAGAACAAAAATTAATAAAACATGCTAAACATATTCATGCATCAAACAATAACAAAAAATTAATGAAAGAAGAAAAGAAAGAAGAAATAGAATATCTCTTGCATAAGCTTGCTCTTCTAATGAAAGAATCTTTTAAAATTCAAAGAAATTTATTCGCCTCTTTGAAGCATAAAAAACTTTTCTTACAAAAAAGAAGTTCCTAAAACAAAAGCATCCAAAACGTCTTTAACGTAAGGGAATTGAAAATTTGGAAGAGAAGAGCCCCTAATTCTAATTTGTTTCCTCTATTTATAGAGGTTAGAGTGCTTCAAAACATTAGCTGAATGACAATATATGAATTAGGATGCATCATTATCTCTAAGAAATAAAAAATATAAGCCTTATCTCAATTAGGGGATCCCTAGGCTGAGCATCAAATTTGTGACAATCGGCACTTAGGGAGTGTCGAACCCACGTTTGAGTTTTGGTCCAATTTGGACTCCTTTTTTGGGGATTTTTTAGCTGGGAAGTATACCTAGATGCTTTTTTAATCCACATTCTAAAAATTAATCCCTTTTCTGGATATTCAGGTCTTTAAAGTGATAATTATCTTGTAGATAAACATTCCAAAAAGGCTTGATTATCCACAATTTCTTTGTTATTTGATTATCGACTTTATTCCCATGCAAGCAAATCTATTTTTAACACTAACTAACAACGAATCACAAAATTGTTTAATTAATTTTAATTGTCTAACTGATCAAAATTAATTTAAATTGATCATGTGTGGTCAGTTCCACACAAACAAAATGCATGCAGACTATGCAAACTTGATCATGTGATATCTTTTGACCCGACAGTCTGATTTGGAAATTGGACATACCGTTGCGACCATTAGAACCTCAGAATAATTTTTATGATATGCAATGAATGGAAAAATGCATGTAATGTAAATCTAAATTTTGGATATATGAATAGTCATTCTAGTCATCTTTCAAGATTAAATTATGGGTGTAAAATCGAGTGTCTACAATAATTTAATGTTCGATTTGTGAAAATCCACATTCAATAAAAAGATATTGACTGAAGATATAGCTAAACTTTGTCTTTGATTAAATTAGACCTCAACCTTTGACTTTTGTTTGAAAATTGTCTTTATACACTTTATTTTCAAATTGTTTCAAAAAGGTCATTATTGTCATATGTATGGAGTTGCCACTTATTTTTTGTTACAAAAAAAGTAAGAAAAAAGAAGAAGAAATTACATATGATACATATTTGAATAATACAATCTCTCATTTACTTGAATGAATTACAACTTAACAAAATGAAATATACATGGCTTTGTTTCCTAGATTACAATCTAGTAAAAAAAAATTTAAAAAGCTTTGTTTCCTAAATTACAATCTAAAAAGGAAAATTACAAAACTTTGTTTCCTAGATTACAATCTAAAAGAAAAGATAACGCACTATCTACGAGCCAAAATCTAGATTCGGGGGCTAGGTTACAAACTGGGAAGGTGTTCGGCACCCATTCTGCCCAAATGGAGTCTAGTCTTCTAAACTCTAAATGACTATTTATATACCCATTTAAATGATGCATGACATTACTATGACATATTGAAATTCCAAATTCCAAGATTAATTCATTCTTTAAGGATTCAAAATCTGCAATTTTACTTATGAAGAAACACAAAAATTGGTGATATTTTACATTGAAGAAAACTTTTTTTTTTTTTTTTTACTATAAAAAAGGGGTTCAGTTCTGTATTCAATGAAAATACAGATCAATTTTTATTTGCATAAAATTTCAGATCTGTATTTAATGAAAATACATTCAGATATGTATTTAATGAAAATACAGATCAGTTTTTATCTACAAAAAAATTCAGATATGTATTTAATGAAATACAGATTAATTTTTATTTGCAAAAAAATTCAGATCTATATTTAATGAAAATACAAATAAGTTTTTATGTGCAAAAAATTTCAGATCTTTATTTAATGAAAATACAGAAAAGTTTTTTTATGCAAAAAATTTTAGATCTATATTTAATAAAAATACAAATCAGTTTTGAATGCAGAAAATTTTCAGATCTGTATTTAATGAAAATACAAATCAGTTTTCATGCAGAAAAATTTTAGATCTGTATTTAATGAAAATACAGATCAGTCTTGTATGCAAAAAAATTTAAGATCTATATTTAATAAAATTACAGATTAGTTTTGTTGTTATTCTTCTTTTTTATAAGTATTTTTAGTAATTTATTATAGATCTTGAAATTTAAAGAAGAACTAAATCTTAAACCTAGACATGTTAATCAAATATTAAACAACAAATTAAAGGTGTGAACATGGTAGAAAAAAAATGAAGATTGTATCAATAATGAATAAAATCAAACATAAATTCCTGAAAAGTATGCAATGAAACAAACACATATATTAGATTATAAAAGGAAAAAAAAAGAGTGAGTTTAAAGACCTACTTGCATGAATGTACCCTTCAATGAAAGAATATTTTAGAAATATGTTCACTTACGGAAAAAAAAAATCTTAAAACCAATGCTTCCAGAACGTCTTTAACATAAGGGGAGCAAAGAAGTCAGAAAAAGAAGGGCCTTGATTTTTGGTGTTTTTTTTCCAATTTATTGTGGTTGGATGCTTAAAAAATAAGCTGAATGAGACTAAATACTATGAGAGACCTCGAAACTGCCCCTCAAAAAGAGAGAGAGAGAGAGAGCGAGAGAGAGAGAGAGAGAGAGAGAGAGATGTTTTATGGTGTGCTTTTTAGGGCACCTCTCTTTTTGGGTAAGTGGTGTGGAGTTACCACTTATTTTTTTATGTACAAAAAATAAGAAAAACTAAATAAAAAATACATGACTGAATTGTTCCTTGTTTCATTGATTGAATAAAAATGATACAAATTTGAAATTTTGAACTTTACATGGCTTTGGGTCCTAGTTACAATCTACCGAAAATACATGGCTTTCTGTCCTAGTTACAATCTACCCAAAATAAATAAAGATAAGACTAGATCTATTTTGCCAAAAACCAAAATCCAGAGGCTAGATTACAGAATAGGAAGGTGTTAGGCACCCATTCCGCCTAGACAGAGTCTGCTCTCTAGACTCTTGTGATCAATGTACCATTTTATGCATGTCATGAATGATATGTTGGACATGTGAAATAAACTCAACCACAAAAATTCCTTTATGATTGTATCCTCCTTTTGTTTAAAAAAATTCAGATCTGTTTGAATGATTAGGAAAAAAAAAATTGATTTTGAAAAATCAGATCTGTTTTTGCATGTGTAAAAAAAAATGATTAGGATCTCACACATAAAATAATTTCATGATACATGGACCAAACAAAGTAAACAACATTACATGATCTCTTTCTTTATTTCAAAAATTTGCATGCATTGAAAAAAATTAGCTCTGTATCTAAAAAAGATACAAAATCAATTTTTTTTAAAGAAAACTTCAGATCTACATCTAAGGAAGATGTAAATCCATTTTATTTTGAAGAAAAAGTGTTAAGTACATGCAGATCTTTAAAATTAAGAAACAAATTATAGTAACAATACAAGAATCGAGAGCATATTTTGTTAATCTAAATTAACAAATCAGAATATGATTAATGAGAACAAGAAAGCACGCATCATCATGATTAAGAGAAACACAAAAAATAAAAAAAAGGGTTAGAAAAAAACCTCTTGCATGAGCACTCTTCTACTTGAGAGGATGTTTTAGTGTTCAAAGAAACTTATTCAGTTTTCTTTAAAACCTAGAAACCCTAATTTTTGTAGCAAATCTTAGAGAGGATCAGCTAATATCAGCAATTTGAGAGTCTCAAAACTTATGCCTATCAGAGCGTAAAAAAAAGGTGTTGAATTATGAGGCCTAAACTCTATTTATAGAGGCCAAAAATCTCTAAAAAATAGGCAGGAATGATTAGGATGTGAATCCGAACTCATCCTTTTGCGAAAAGGTCGAAAGGGGTGTGCCTTATCATCACCCGAAGGCCGTTGGGCCACAGCCCAAAAAGGGCCAAAAGTGCTAAATTGGCTCTTGGACACCGAACGCACTTTCGTGTTTGGGTGCCATTTGGACTCCTCTTCTAGGGTTTTTTGAACGGTCCTTGCACCTAGATGTGTTTTCATCCTCCATCTATGATTTTTTTTTTTATCTCTATTCTAGATAATTCAGGCTTTTTAAGAACAATTAACTTGTGGATAAATCCCTTAAAATAATTCTTGATAAAGTTCAGATTATCCACAATTTTATTGTTATCCAATCACCCCTTTTATTCCTATGCATGCAACCTTACTTTAAACACTATTTATCAACCAATCACAAAATTATTTAATTAATTTTAAATGTTTGACCAATCGTAATTAACTTAAATTATTCGTGTGTGGTCGACTCTTCCTAGCCACAATACATATGGACCATGCAAGCTTGATCATGCAATATCCTTTGATCCGATGGTTCGATTTAGAAATCGGACATACCATTGTAACCGTTAGAATCTCAAGATCATTGTTGTGATATGCAATGAAGGGATTGATGCATGCAATACAAGAATAAATTGATGCATGTAATGCAAGAGCAAATTGATGCATGTAATGTAAGAATGATTTTTTTTGGGTACATGGATGGTCACTCCAACCATCTTCCTTGATTAAATCATGGGTGCAAAATCTAGTGTCTACAGAATGCCCCTCATTGATAGAGCTTGGAAAGCAAATTTCAATGTAAAACAAAGACACTGATTTTAGCAATCATGATTTAATTGAGGTTGAATTTTCAAAGATTACCTAGCCTTTGGACCTAAAACTTTGGAACATAGAACTAGTGCCTTATCTTTTTGACAAAACAATGAAATACTTGACTTAGCTGGTAATTGATGAACTTTGGAATGATTCTTGACAATTGATATGACTGAGAGACTTTTTGTTTTTTTTTTCTAATCTAGATAATGGAGTTATCAGTGACCAGGGGGGCTTGATCTTGATGAGGGTAGTGTCTACAACCAACAGGCTTGATCTTGATGAGAGGAGTGTCTACGACCAACAGGCTTGATCTTGATGAAATGAGTGTTTGCGACCAACAAGCTTGGTCTTGACGAAAGGAGTGTCTGCGACCAACAGGCTTGATCTTGACAAAAGGGGTATCTGCGACCAATGGGCGTGTGTGCGACCAACAGGCAAGTGTGCGACCAACAGGCGTGTGTACGAACAACAAGCTTGATCTTGATGAAAGGTAATGTCTGCAACCATGATATTCATCTTGGTTACATAGGTTCCTGTGACCAATGATTTTGATCTTGACTAAGATAATCAAGGGCTTCTCATCCTTGAAACCAAGTTGTTGCCTAGAAAAATTCAAAATTTGGAATTAGACTTTAATTGATGAGTGCTTGTTGTCCCTTTTCTTTTGAGATGTGTGATTTTCATTTGTTCCTTCTTGATTTAAAATTTTTCAAGAAAAGTTTAATTGTCAAAAGGTTTTATTTTTGAGAAACATTTGATTTTTGAAACTCAGAAGTTTTGAAATTGACTCTAAAAATTTTGGGACTTTGAAACTCTGAGATTTTGAATTTAAATTTGGCATTTGAAATCTGAAATTTTGAAATTTGGAATTTTGAAAATTAAGACTTGAAGTTTTGATCATGAAACCTGGGGTTTGAATTTTTTTTCTTTGAAAATTGGAGGTTTGGATTTCGAAAAAGATTTGGTATTGAAAAATGTGTATTTTTTTCATTTTCTTCTTTCTTTCTTTTTTCTTTTGTTTTTATTATGATTTGGAGATGAAAATTTTAAGAATTTAGATTTTCAAAAGATATTTGGAAAACTTTGGAATTTTTTTTTTGGGTTGATTGAGTTTAAAGTGTGGGGCCAAATTTTGGTCCCCCACTTCCTTTGTCTCTTTTTTTTTTCTTTTTTGGTTTCATCCTCCTTCACCCTTCTTCCTCCATTGTCACTATTCAGCTTCTTCTATTCCTTGATTTTTCTTCTTCATCTCACCATTTCTTCTCATAAAAAACACTTCTCTAAGCTTCTCAAGCTTCCCTCATCCATTTCTATCAATATTTCTTTAGATCCTTGTATTTTGAGCATTTTCATCACACACCCATTTTGGTGAAACCCATTTTTCAAATGTATTTTTCTTTACATCAAGATGGCTTCTTCTTCCAAAGGACCTTCTTTTCTTACTTTTCATGGTAAGAAATATGATCCATCATTTGATTGGCATAAGGAGGATGGACTTCATCAAGACCTTAGGACCCATGCTCTATATTCTCATGTAGATACCAAGGTGAGTTTTTTCTTTGGTTTCTATGCTTGGAAAAAGTGTTGTTGCATATTTCGTTGAAAGTTTCATGTTGAGATATTATCATTTGGTTGTTTGAAATTTGAGGCATTGTGTGATGGGTTTAGTTGGAAAAATGTTGGCATTGGAGCATTCTTGAAGTATTGTTTTTTTAGTTGATCATGATAAAATCTGGATAATGTTGGTCGCTTATGGAATTTTGACAATGTAGGTAGAGATTGATGTTGTTGGATGAATTTTGCTTTCGATTTTAGGAGTGTTGGTATTGTGAAAATTCTATGGTTGGCTTATGTGAATATGTTTATGATAGATTTGGAGAAAATTTTTTGGTATGTGTAAACTTGTGGGTATGGAAAAATTTTGGACATGGGAAAAATTTTATGAGGCATGAAATTTTGAAAAAATTTGTTAGGCATGTGATGTGGATTGTTGGAAAATTTTTGTGATTATAATTTTGGCCATGTGAGAATTTATTTGTGCATGGGCATGAGTTTGTGGAATTTTGTGCTATTTTGGAAATGTGGGAACTTTTTTTTTTCTTGCTATGAAAAAATTTGGTAGTTGTGTATGGATATGCGAAGAATTTTGATTGTGATGAAATTTTGGTAGGTCATTGGTTTGGTTTTTTTTTTTCTTCTTTTTTTTTTTTTTTTTGTGATATGGTTTTGGTCATAAAAATTGATGAGCTAAACTTGTGTGTTGCAGAGCCTTAAGAGTTGAGGCAGTCTCCAAATGTTAAAAAGTGCATGGGTTGCATTGTCTCCCAGCATCAAAAACATTATCAATGAAGTAGGCTTTGGCACTTTCTTCGAAGCTTTTTTGAATCATGAGACACACAAATACAAAGATCTTCAGTTACTTCTTGTCTTACCAGAACGCTTTTGGGACATTACATGTACCTTCCACTTTCCTCATATTAGGAAGGTAATGTTGACACCTTATGATTTCTCTGTTATCATTGGTCTAAGGTTGGGTGGTGAAAGAGTTCTTGTCAATGATTCCTTTACTTTAGATGAACTCAAAAAACTTCTAGGTGTAGTGCCTTCTAGAATGAGGAGTAACAATATCCCTTTCTCTTGGCTATGTGAAAATATTCCTCATTGTGAGATTGTGGCAAAAGGTGCTCATATGTTCATGCTACTTTTTGCTGGGACTTTCTTGTGTCCGAATTTAGGTAGTACTATGAACCTGTGCTACCTAGAAAGCTAGTGAAAAATTGGACAACTCTGGAATTATGATTGGAGTGGCATGGCCTATGCTGCTCTGATACACTTCATGACCCAACTCTTTAGGCAGAGTCTTTCAAGCTTGGGTGGGGCTCCATTTGTATGGTAGGTGAGGTTTGGAATTTTTTGGATATGTGTAAGCTTTGGAAAGTTATTTTCGCTTTGTGGTAATGGTGTTGTGGCAATTTTCAAGTTTGGATGTATGCGTATTTTGGAGTGGGTCATGAAACATGAGAGAAAGTTGCTAGCATTTTTCCTAGTTTTTTCTGTTGGTTGCCCCAGTATCGTTCATCAGTCGTTCTTTGGAAATTTGGTGCTTGGTGATTGACAATTCGATTGCTAATGACGTAAGTCCTTCCTCTTCTTCACTTTTTTTTTTGGTACAGGATCTTTGGTGCTTGACTATGGTTTGACCATTTCTCATTCTGGGTTTCTTTGTGGTTTTCCAGATGTCTTTAGATCCTAGGGTTGGATGTGAATGGTATGCAAAGTGTGAACGGGCTTTGGAGCTGAATGGTTGTCAGACATTGTTTAAATGTGGGCATGGAAGGTATTGGTATCTTGGTGATCGAGTGTCACCCCAAGTTCATCATGTATATCCTCCTACAACAATTCTAGTTCCTCCTTGTCAATCTGTCTGGTTAGCTAACTTTCTGACTGATGAAGAGATTGCCCAGGTCCATGCGGGTTTTGTTGTTCTAGGAACGGTAGGATCTTATTCTGAATTTATTAAAACTCATCTGCAAGGTTGCTTGGCTAGCCAAATGATACTTCTTTTCCTTTCTAAAGTCAAATCTTCATTTTGCAAATTCTTTCCATATTTCTACTTGGTGGCAAAATTTGTATGTTTGATTTTCAGCCTCTACCATCTAAAGGAGAGGAAAAAGGAGATGAAAAGGAAGAAATTCCTTTTCCTCATCATGATGGTAGTTCTTCTAGTTCGTTTGTGGAGGCTTGTCCTCATTTTCTAGCATGGCAATATGATGTGATGAATCCTGATGGAACGTATAGTTCCATGCCCTTGAGGCTGGAGCACGTGCCGAATGTTCCTTGGCCCAATCCGGTGTGTTCTTGAATTCTCCATCTTTGTCCTTATTTCTTCTTGGCTTATTGAATGGTTCATGATCTGGCGAATTTGTGCTTCAAGTTGATGTGGATCTTGAGGAGGAAAGCATGCAAATGATAGGAGGCTTGCAGTCATTGGCTCATACTTAATCCTCCCAATACATGCTCAATGATTTGAGCTGGGTATGCCTTGTTACTCTCTGAGTATCTCTTGCTTGAATTGTGCTTGATGGTGGGATTAACACTTGATTCTGCTAACTTTTTAGGCACATCAAATGGAAGCTGCTGATACTATCAGAAGAAATTTTGAGGAAAGGATCAGTAGCCTTGGACTTGAAAATCGTCAATAAGATCCTTACTTTTTTTTTAGTCAAGAAGGAAATACTAAAGGTGGCTCCTCTAGAGGTGGATCAAGGAGATCCTAACATAGGCAAACTCGAAGTCCCAGTGATGTAAGACTCGTATTTTTATTTTTCCTACAAAACAAAAGGGAAGTGTTCCTTAGACAATCTTGTATTAATTTCCTCGTTTAGCACTTTGTCCTTGGCATCATCTTGGATCATGTAGAAACTTTAACTAAGATAAGTATAGAATTTACCTGATGAGGTCTTGTAGTATCAATTTTAACTTATCCTGATTAGTTCTATTGGAATGTGCACTTGCTTGAGTGAGGCAGAGCCGAATGCCCCTAGTTTAAAATGAATGCATGATTTTTGAAAATCTTAGTGATGAAAAACTTTTATTTAGATAAATGATGATGGCGCCTCCCTTTTTTTGAACATAAATGAACCATGGGTAAACGCCTTTAGTTTAAAAAAGAATGCATGAATTTTGGAAATCTTAGGGATGGATTTTTTGAAAAGACAATGATGATCTTTTTTTTTTTTTGAAAGTTGCATGGGTCATCGGTGAAAGCCCCTAGTTTGGAACATAGATTCATAAGTCTTTGAAAAAAAAACTTGATTTGATCAATCTTTTGAAAACAATGATGCAAGTGATTATTTTTTTTAAAAAGTGAGTTAGACATATCAAAGTGCCCCAGTTTGACTTAAAAAAAAAAAAATCTTTTTTGAGTGTCAAATGATCTAAAAGAAATTCTGAGAACGTGAAATTGCATGGGATTGCATGGGTGTACGATGGAGAGGTTGTGTGCCACTTGGCACATGAGGAGTGCCATTCGGCACTTTTGGAATGTCGTTCGGCACTTTAAAAGTGGAGTGTCATTTGGCACTGGGCCACGTTATGGCATTTGCGCTATGGTGGGCCAACTCCTTACAATTTTCCAATGTATGTTTCACGTTGTCACGTTTTTTGAAAAACATTTACTTTGTTTGTGATCTTGAAACACTCTCCGAGACAACTATAAACTCTTTGAAACCTATTTCAAACCTGATTTGGAATTGATGTAGCTCATATGAATGAATCATCTTGCAACAATTCTCTGCATAAAGGTTAGCAAAACACATTAACCATAAGCAAAAGCCATCCATGGCTAGCAATCAAAATTTTTCTCATCCAACAATTCATGACATCAACAGGTAGGTTCGTAGCTTTGATTTCAGCACCAAAGGCAATTTTACAGCCTTCAAACTAGAGGGAATTAAGGCTTTGAGGAATGTCAAGATCAAGTGGGATTTTCTTCATGCTGCCATGAAATTTTGGGATTTGAATGATCATGTGTTTCGGTTTAACATTGTTGAACTCCGTCTGACAATTGAAGAGCTTGCCGCTATTCTGGGCTATGATCCAAGCAGAAAATCTATTGCAGTTTCTTGTGATCCCATGCATAAGGAATCTTTGTCTAATGCTCTCAGTCTTCCTACTTCCATTACTGATAGTATGATCGAAGGTCATATGGTGAATCTTCATGTAATTATCTTTCGGCTGATTGACAAACGCACCTATGGAGTGACCGACAATTTGTAGAAAAACTTCGGTTTGGCCTTATGCTTCGTGGGAAAAATTTTTCGTTGCTCTAGGAGACATGGTTTTGTGGATGCTCAAGCCATAAGTATTGTGAGCCAAATTAAGGATGGTGACAATCTTGTTTCTTTGATCTTGGCAGAAACCCTTTTGGGACTGGATGTTGTATTTCATGGTGGAGAAACTCGAAACTTCTCAGGGAGTCCTTTAACTTTGCAAACATGGTTGATGAAGAGACTGGTCATGATTGTCAAGCCTACAACTGGTAATTATGGGCCTAGCAGTTTTCTTAACGGGGTTGTAATCAAAATTGAGTGCCAAGTTGAAAGTGACTGGCTGAAGATTTTGGACAAGAAATCAAGTACTTCAATTTAATAGGACTGTTATTAGTGGAAGTGCCCACCCTCTATACTACGATCTCTAGGATCAGATCACATCTTTCTTGTTAGGTTGCAAAGGGCAACTTTCTACAAGGCTGATAGACTCTTAAGGCAGTTCAAATATGAGCAAGGAATGCCTAGTGGCAAAAGAAGAAGACATTTCGCTCCTATGGACACAAATCCTACTACTGTAAGAATATGTTATTGGGTTTAGAGATGGCTGACTGGGTGGACCAATCTTTTGTTAAGGTTCACTTTCATAGGATGAATACAGAATATTCTAACTGGCTAATAGACAAGATTGTTAACAAGGAAGTTGAGAGGGTTGCTATGAGAGAAAAATTTCTCAAAGCCAACCGAGAAAGACTTGATGAAGACAACTATGAATTCAAAAGAAGAGTCAGGGATGACGAACCACCTAACACAAAAGAAATTAATGACTAGAAAAAGAAAAGACTAAAGACAAAGTGACCTTATTTTCTTTCTTTGAGCATGTTTATTAAGAAGTTGATGTAAAAACTCTTATTTTTAGGAATTATTTAGTGTTTGCAGGTTAGGGGTTATGTTTATGGTGTAGGCCTTCAGGGTTTGGTTTTTTATGGTTTGTATTAGGGTTTAGGTTTTTGTGTAATGGCATGGTTTAATGGAATGATTGAATTTTTGGAAAATTTCAGTTGATGGGCAAATGGTGGGTTTTGGGAAGTTGTGATCGAACCAATGCATGGTTGCCTACATACCCCCTTTGATAGAAGGATCAAGTCATCACGAAGTTCATTGATTTGTTTTTTATTTGCTATAATTTTTGCCTAGGCCACCCTTTTGGGTTTTCAACCTAGTAGGCTCTCTCACTCTCTCTTTTTTTAGTCTCCTTTTGCGTAGGTCGCCCTTTTGGGTTTTCAACCTACCTTTTTTTTCTCCCTTTTTTTGTTGCTCTAATTTTTGCCTAGACTGCCCTTTTAGGTTTTCAATCTATTGAGCTTTTTTTTTTTTTTTTTTTTTTTTTCTTTTTTTATGGATTGGTTTGCAACTACCACTTCAAACATGGTACTTCTTCAGTTGATCCATGTTGGTTGGCTTAGTGAAAGGGTTTGCATTTAAGTTTCTTAACCTTATTACTCCTCCAGAGTATATCTGCTTGATAATGTATGGGCTTACCCAATTCTGCTTGAACTTCCCATTTGCATTTTGAACAAAGCCTGAATCTCCTTCAACACCAGATCTCTTAACTTCAAATCTCTGGTTCTCACTTTCTTATCCAAAGCTTTCCTAAGTCTCCTTTGGTATCCTTGAATGTGATACAGGGCTTCGAGCTAGCATGCATAATTGGTCAAACCTGCATTGTAACTAATCTGCTTCAAGGATTTCACTCTCCAGTACTGTCCTTAGAGATCAGACACCCATTTCAACAGGAAGGACTACTTCCATCCTATACACCAACGAATAAGGAGTGGCTCCTGTGAAAGATTGAATTGATATTTTGTACCCCCAGAGTGCATAGGGCAATTGTAGGTGCCAATCCTTGTAGTTCTTTGTGCTTTTCTTCAAGATTTGTCCTATATTTTTATTAGCATCCTCAATACGCCTCCATTAGTCTGAGGACGGTAAGGTGAAGATTTGTGGTACTGAATGTTGAACTGTTGCAGTAGCTTTTCTGTTTCTCCTTTAAAATGTAACCCATTGTAAGAGATAATCTCATGTGGTACCCCATATTAGCAGATGATGTTGGTCTGAATAAATTGAGCAATTTTCTTCGAATTCAGGACTTTGTATGAGGCAGCTTCTATCCATTTGGTAAAATAATCAATTGCTACAAGTATAAATTCATGGCCATTAGATGCAGTTGGATGAATCTTCCCTATAATGTCTATCCCCCATGTAAAGAAGGGCCATGGTGATGTGATAGTTTGTAAAGGCATGGGTGGCATGTGTTTCAGGTCTCCATGGACTTGGCATTGATGACATTTCTGAACATGAGCCATATAGTCAGCTTCCATGGTGGTCCAATAATAGCTTAGTCTCATTGTCTTCCTCGATAGCATGTGTGCATTCATATATGGCCCATAGCTTAATTCATGAACGTCTTTAATTATCTACTGTACCTACTTAGTGGTTACACAAAGGATATGAATTTCATTATATGATCTTTTGTAAAGTCTTTCACTACAAATAATGTAATTAGTAGACAACCTTTGGATGGTTAGTTGGTCATTCTTGTCTGTAGATGGTGGGTATGTCCTATCCTTGAGGTACTGTAGGATGTCTGAATACCATTCACCTTCCTCATTCTTTCCCTCATCGTCTTCTATTGTCATGCAGTAGTTTGGTTCTTCTTTCTATTCCAACACTATCAGCTTCGCTTCATCTTCTTTCAGCCCATCCATCATGGATTGCAAAAGCATCTGCAATTTAGTTCTGCATCCTTGGCACATACTGGTATTGGATCTTGTTGAATTTAGATGCCCATCTCTGAAGACATTCATGATAAGGCACAAGCCTTTCTTTTTTGATCTTCCATTTATTCTGAATCTGAGAGATTATTAGAGCTGAATTGCTGTATACCTCTAACTCCTTCACTCCTATGCCTATGGCTTCTTGTAGACCCATAATGTAAGCTTCATATTTTTTGGCATTATTAGTGGCAGGAAATTTAAGTCTACTGGAAAATGGAATGTGTGTCCCCTTTGGTGAAATTAAGAGACCTCCAATTTCTTTTCCATTTTGATTTGTTGCTCCATTAAGATACATCTTCCATGATTCTACCTCAATCCCAATGATATCTTCATCCAGAAAGTCCTCTTGGATTTCTTCAGCTTCTTCTAGTGAACAATGGGCAAAGTGATCAGCAATTACTCTCCCTTTCACAAATTTCTGAGCCACATACTTAATATCAAATTCTAACAAAAGCAAGACCCATTTAGCAGTCTTCCCATCCTACCCAGGTTTTTCCATTAAGTACTTCAAAGGATCCATTCTTACAATCAATAGAATCTTGTAGGCAAGCATATAATGTCTGAGATTGCGGGTTGCCCAAACAAATGCTACACATGTCTTCTCTAAAGGTGAATAATTTTCTTCATAAGGCAACATCTTCTTGTTGATGTAGTAATTTGCAACATTCGCTATTCTAGTTTCCTCTAGGTATTGAGCAAGTAGAGACCCCATTGCTCTATCTATAGAGGTGAGTTACAACAACAATGGCTTTTCAGGTATTGGTGGGACAAGTATTGGTGGTTTCATCAGATAACTGTTGATCTTCTCAAATGCCTCTTGACATTGTTCATTCCACACTGTAGAAACTTCCTTCTTAAGAGTCAAAAAATTGGTTCACATGTCATGGTGAGCTGGGCTATGAACCTACTGATGTACTGTATCCTCCCTAGAAATCCTCGAATCTCCTTTTCTATTCTTGGAGGTTTCATCTCTACTATTGCCTTGATTTTGTTAGGATCGACTTCTATTCCTCTTTGGTTTACCATAAACCCTAATAATTTTCCGGATGTGATTCCAAAAGTGCATTTCTTTGGATTCAATCGTAATTTTTAGAACCAGGTCATTTCAAAGAACTTCCTTAAAGCTGTCACGTGCGCTTCACAGTCTTTGGACTTCACTATCATGTCATCAATATAAACTTCTACTTTTTTGTGGATCAAATCATGCAGCAAAGTAGTGGTTACACGTTGGTAAGTAGCACCTGCATTTTTAAGGCCAAATGGCATGACCTTGTAGCAGTATGTCCTTCATGGAGTAATGGAGGAGGTTTTCTCCATATCTTCATGCCATCTTGATCAGGTTTTATCTTGAAAATCCATCCATAAACAATAGCAAAGCATGACCCATTGTGTTGTCAACCAAGACGTCAATGTGAGGTAAAGGGAAATCATCTTTCGGGCTAGCCTTGGTCAGATCTCAAAAATCTACATACATTTTGACCTTCCCATCTTTCTTTGGTACAAGGACCACATTAGCTAACCATTCTGGATAGTTGACCACTCTTAGGAATCCAGCATTGTATTGTTTCTCCACTTCTTCCTTGATCTTTAGAGTCCACTCTGGCTTCATTCTTCTCAACTTCTACTTGACTGGCTTCATGGTTGGATTTGTTAGAATGCAGTGTTGTACTATATCTGTATCAATCCCAGGCATGTCTTCATATGACTAGGCAAAGACCTCCTTGAACTTTGATAGTACTGCTACTAATGTATCTTTCTCTAAAGTGTTTAGGAAAACTATCACAAATAGACTTAGCTTGAATAAAAATACTAGCAGAAATAGACTCAATAGCAATAGTAATAATGTTCTTAGTAGGGGTGACTAGCTCTGCGGTCTTGATCTTCTTGGCAAAGGTGACTAACTTGACGATCTTGATCTTCATCATAGAGTCCTTCATGGGGTGGGCGGCTCCCTCCCATGGCCAGTTCTTCAGCTTAGTCGTGGCTTCCATAATGGCAGATGGCTCCCAGTAAGCTCCTTCTTCCCTCAGCATCAGTATTACGGGATCTATATCCATATAATCTGTAGCTTCTTCTTCAATCTCCATGTTTATAGGCTTGTTAGTCACCAAAGCACTTATGGTCTAGTGCAGCAAATCTGTCATCTATGTCGTCTTCCTCTTCAGTGTATGGGTCAGTGAACTTGGTTTTGAATCATAATATGACCCAAATTCCAGATCTTTTCTTCCATGCTTACCATATCTTGGGCCAGACCTTGAGCTAACATTAGTGATGTCACTCCAATCTGAAAGGTGCCAATAGGGATATTCTTCGTGGTACATTTGGTTGGCTTATGCATTCTCTTTTCTTGTATTCTCTAACACATTCACCAGTCTATTGATCACTATCAATATCACTTCACCTGTTAGCCTCAGCGTTGTCTTCAATGTCTTGATCATGATAGTCCACACCACTATCATATTCCTCATAGAATAGATCTGCATCTTCATCTTCCCTATCACTAAGGGGTTCGCCTTAATTATCACCACTGTACAGGCTATCATAAATTTTGGTACTATTGTCCTCACTGTCGATGCTGCTATTATCATCATCATGTCCACTATCACTGGTGTTATTATCACTACTACTATCACTCTTGTCATCGCTTTCATCGTCATCATCACTAAGGTTGCCCCCCTTCCTCATCTTCATTATGGGCTCTTAGTTCATATGGGCTCTTCAATGCATGCTGACTAGCCTCCCAATATTCTTCTTCTTCGATGTTGCAAATATGATCTTCAAGAAGCATAATCACGGCATCAAGATCCATGTAACAGCCTAATCATTAGGAACCTACGTTGTGTCTTCTTTTTTCAACTCTGGAGCCTTATTGTGGCAATCAAGTAATATATCAAATCTAGGTACCATTGTTCTTGTCATATGATCAAATCTCAGTTTAGGGAATCCCCAATAACGTTGACTCTCTCCAGCTTTTACAAACTTCCCATTCAACGTAGGAGTGTAGGGCTTTAGAGGTTTTGGAGGACAAAGGACTCATTTTGCTTTGGCTTGGCTTGGGCCATCTTCCTTTCTTCTATTTCTAGCAAATCTTCATCAGTGGGCTTGTATCCTAGCCTAATAGGTGGTGTGGTAGTAGGGATTGTCGGGTCCTGAACAGTTGGCTTCTTTATAGTCCTCCCCAAATTCATCCCCAGAAAGTAGTTCATTCTCCTCATCATTGCTATCACATTGTTGTTACCATAAGGAGCAAAGTCCATTGGGATCATCTTAACTTCTCTTTCTTTCTTTTCAGAAATAGGCATTTCAATCACGAAGCCATCCAAGGTCAATGGCTCTTTCTCAGAATCAATACCATAAACAGGCTTAGGCACAGTCAAAGTATCCCCATAGATGGTCATAATAGCTCCTTATGTGGAAACCGAACCTTTTGATATAGGGAAGAAGGTACAGCCTCAATGTTATGAATCCAAGGTCGCCCAAGGAGCATGTTAAAGCATGAGGCTATGTTAAGGACCTGAAAATCCACTTTCTTGACCATTGGTCCTATGGTAAGTTCCAATGTTATGGTCCCCGAGACATTTTTTCTACTATTGTCATAGGCTGTCACATGTTGATCAGTAGGTATAAAGTCTTCAATACTGAGGCCTAAATAGCTTGCAGTCTTCAAAGGACACACATTCAAAGTGCGTCGATCAATTATCAAAACCATCGATATTTTCTTCCCCATGGAATCTACAGTGATATGCAAAGGGTCATGGTGCTTCCTCTTCTTGGTCAAATCCTTGTCAGAATAGGAGATGGTGAATTCCCTATTTATGGTCCTAATTATAGAGTTTAGATCCTGTGAGGTTGTGGTTGTAGGGACTTGGATTTGGTTGAACAGGTCTACTAGGTTTTGGCGGTGTTTGTATGAGGCCATAAGTAAATCCCATAGGGATATGTTGGCTTGTGTCTTTTGTAGTTGCTTGAGGACTTCATCTTCCTCGGCAGGTGTTTGTTGGGTAGATCTATTCAAGGCCTCCACTGGGTTATCGGTCTCTAAATGCAAGTGTTTGAAGTGTCTCCCCCCTTTTTTGGATGTTTGGTTGTTCATTTAGGGTTTGAAGTGTCTCCCCCCATTTGTGGATGTTTGGTAATCTTCAGGTTCTGATTATTCATTCCATATGTCATATCCTGCGGCGGTGGTAGATGTTCTACCCATTAATTCTTCACATGTCATCATGAAGCATTCAAGTGGGTCATAGATCATGTTGGATGGATCCTTTTTGTTCTCTTCTTCGATCATTAAGCAATTAATCCTTGGTCCTTTTCCAAAATTTTGATTGGGTAAGGGATTATTAGTGATACTAGGCCTTGTAGACGACGCAATCTCTTTGCTGTCTATTAGGTCTTGAATTGCATGATGAATACAACTCATGAAATTCCCTCCAAGGTCTAAACCCTTGGGGTACTTAGACTGGTGCAATAGGTTCAATTAATTGATAAGGATCATTTTTATGAATGTTGGAAATTTCTGCAACCTTAGATCCTACATTCTTTTTAAACCTTAGTGGGTCATTAGTCTTTATGGTTCCATTGTTTAAAGCATCCTTCTCAATTTGGGTTCCAGCAACAATTAGAGTTTTAAAATTAGGAAAGTATTTTGCAAACAAATATTTATGATACACAGGTAATAAATTCTTTACAACAATGGCTAATTATTCTTCCTCACTCGACCTACTCAGTATTTGTGCGACCTTAGCTCTCCACTTGGTAATGAAAGTAGAGAAGGATTCCTTCGGCTCTTGCTTGGTAGTTTCGAGATCTCTTCTTGTGATGTCCACTTCCATAGTATACTTGTATTGCTTGTGAAACTCTCGACAAATGTACTCCCAACTTCTTGCTCTTGTATCATCTAGATTGAGGAATCACCTAAGAGCGACTCCGATCAGTGTGCTTTGGAACATTTAAGCAAGTACTTCCTCAGTCGTGCCTAAGGGCTGCATAGCCCTCATATACATCTTTAGATGGGACTTTGGGTAGCCAGTCCCTTTAAACTTGTCCAGGGTTGTCATCTTGAACTTGGGTGGAAATCTTGCATTAGAGAACAATGAGAGAGAATCGTAGTCCATAAGGTCCTCCATCTTATGGGCTCTTCTAATTATCTCTTCCATTTTATTCATCCTCTAATTGATCTTTTCTCACTTTCTATGGCTGGTGGATCATGATTAGTCTTGTCCTTCTCTAGATTACTCTTCAAATTTTGAAACTATTGCATCATACGATTCACGTCTTCCCTCAGCTGAATCTAGCTAGCTACCATAGTGTTGAGTAGCTCTTGGGTGCTCATGGGTTCCTCTGTTGGATAAATAGAACATGCTTGTATCTCATACAAACATACGCAGCGGAAAATATAAATAAACGGATCTACTTCATACATAAGAGTTAACATGTGCCATGTAAGTTTCAGAATATATGAACAAGAGAGTGTACCTTGGAGCGGTGAATTTCAAAACTTGAAGATGAGAGGCTCTTGGGAATACTTTCAATCTTCACTCCAATTCCACTGACGCCCAAGATGTGTGGTCTCTCAATCAGTTCCAAAGGGAGAATATGAAAGTGTGTCTCACACTCTCTCTTTTTTTCTATGAAAATCTCTACAAATTCTCTATAGTAAAATTCTGTGTGATTCTCCCTTTGTATCTAACTGATTATCTAATTGGGCTGGCCTTTTGGGCCTTTCCAATTGGGCTTAAGTATGTGGCTTGGAGTGGGACCAAAAGGGACCAATAAGACACTAGCTCCAATGGGCCTTGGGCTTTTCTGTCAACTCTTGACAAGTCCAAAGTTACCATTAACTATATTTAATACCACTATATAAATATAGTTGCACTCTAGGCCTTATTAATAAATTATATCCCAAGACTTTATTATACATGCAACCCCTTCATAAAATATTCATAGTAATACAAAGTCATAAAAGAAGACTGCCACTTTGTATATTACTACATCTTAATTCCTTGAGTACCCGGTTTAATCCTTTAAGTTATTCATCATATATTTATGAAATCCAATTCCATAAATATATATACTTTAGTAACTCCTTACTAAAGTGGTTAGGCCCAACTCTCTGAATAACAAACACATTAAACTTATCTCAAGGGAATATTTTATATCTCCGTTAAGAGACTATGAATTCCATCTTGAGAATATATGTTCCATCAACACTAAATGTGGCTGCCCAACATACTGAGATTTTGACCTTAACCATAGATCTCACTCCTGATATATCAAAGCAACCTACACTTCATGATCAGGTCCATTATCCTCTCAGGATTAAGAGTTCATGCAAATATAAGTCGTGAGTTTATTATTCTATCAGTCTTTAGGAGAATAATAAATCTCACACCGGTCCAGTTCAATATGTCTTAACTCTTAAAACATATCAACATATCAACTAGAAATCTCCATTTCCATGATCAAGACAAATCATCTTAGTTGATATGTTATAGCCTTCGCAGATGAAATGCCCAATTTCATCACCGACTACGAACTATAATTCTGAGTTTACAAAGAACTTGTGATTTATATTTTCTGTGACTAAATCACATAAATCACATACTATGCATCTCATGGACTATATGATAATGTCCCAATATTCATATTACCATTATTTTCAAATAATAATACAACTTTATTAACCAAAACATTAAGTCATACATAATGTCTTACATAATAAAATACATAGCATCATACAATAGGATTTAAGGACAAATATCCCAACATCCTCTAGGTTTAGTTGTTCTCCTTCCTCTACCATAATGTGGGGAGCTTCGAACTTCTAGTGGCTTGAACTACTGTGGGGGTCAAAGATGGGGTTGTGATGTTGCAGCAGTGGAATTTCTTCTATAATCGATGCTTCAGTATTGTGTTGGGAGTGACTGATGGAATCATACATGCGCAGCGGAAGAAAAACTAATGCGAACGAAAACGGATCTACTTCATACATACAAGTTAACATGGGCTATTTAAGTTTCAGAATTAGAGAACAAGAGAGTGTACCTTGGAGCGGTGAATTTCAAAAACTTGAAGAACGGAAGCACTTGGGAATACTTTCAATCTTCACTCCAATTCCACTAACGCCCAAGATGTGTGGTCTCTCAATCAGTTCCAAAGGGAGAATGCCAAAAAGTGTCTAACACTTTTTACACCAATTGACAAGAGTGTTCTTTTTCTTTCCTATGAAATATCTCTCCAGAAAAATTCTGTGTCTTTCTCCCTTTGTATCTAACTGATTATCTAATTGGGCCGGCCTTTTGGGCCTTTCCAATTGGGCTTAAGTGTGTGGCTTGGAGTGGGACCAAAAGGGACCAATAAGACACTAGCTCCAATGGGCCTTAGGCTTTTCTGTCAACTCTTGACAAGTCCAAAGTTACCATTAACTATATTTAATACCACTATATAAATATAGTTGCACTCTAGGCCTTATTTAATAAATTATATCCCAAGACTTTATTATGCATGCAACCCCTTTATAAAATATTCATAGTAACACAAAGTCATGAAAGAAGACTGCCACTTTGTTTATTACTACATCTTAATTCCTTGAGTACCCGGTTTAATCCTTTAAGTTATTCATCATATATTTATGAAATCCAATTCCATAAATATATACTTTAGTAACTCCTTACTAAAGTGGTTAGGCCCAACTCTCTGAATAACAAACACATTAAACTTATCTCAAGGGAATATTTTATATCTCCGTTAAGAGACTATGAATTCCATCTTGAGAATATATGTTCCATCAACACTAAATGTGGCTGCCCAACATACTGAGATTTTGACCTTAACCATAGATCTCACTCCTGATATATCAAAGCAACCTACACTTCATGATCAGGTCCATTATCCTCTCAGGATTAAGAGTTCATGCAAATATAAGTCGTGAGTTTATTATTCTATTGACAGTCTTTAGGAGAATAATAAATCTCACACCGGTCCAGTTCAATATGTCTTAACTCTTAAAACATATCAACATATCAACTAGAAATCTCCATTTCCATGATCAAGACAAATCATCTTAGTTGATATGTTATAGCCTTCGCAGATGAAATGCCCAATTTTATCACCGACTACGAACTATAATTCTGAGTTTACAAAGAACTTGTGATTTATATCTTCTGTGACTAAATCACATAAATCACATACTATTGCATCTCATGGACTATATGATAATGTCCCAATATTCATGTTACCATTATTTTCAAATAATAATACAACTTTATTAACCAAAACATTAAGTCATACATAATGTCTTACATAGCATCATACAATAGGATTTAAGGACAAATATCCCAACAGTGACATGCTTGGAACTGGAGCTACTGGTCTGAGTGTCGAACTTAGGTTCCCTTTGTAGCCTTCCTTCAAATCTTGTCCAAATTCTCCCCTAATGACAAGCTTGGTTGGGTTAATCAAAGCTAAGACCTCTTCCATATCCATCAATCAATCAAAATAAACACAGGCATCATGCAATACAATTTTAATAGGATCAACCTAAGGATAGGTTCTAAGTCATTATGTTGTAAGGTGGGTTTGTTGTTTCATTGTTTCTTATAGCTAGGACGTTACACCTCCCAACTTATAATGTAATGAACATTGCGTTGGTCCAAACTGCATGATTTGTCCTTTACAATCAATAGGAAATGATCCAATGGCTTTGGGCTATGAGTTGGTGAGTTCATCACTGGGTATCTGAATCTAATGAAGACTAGTGATCCATGGTTACTACCACCACAAAATTGTTGAAAAGTGATACATACATTGTTGTTTGAATGGCACACACTATGACAGTTAAGGAAAGACTTTAACAAACAATACACACAACAAAATATTATACACCAAAATACCATACAACATCCCATCAAACAAACAACAACTATATCATGCAAGATCATGCAAAACAATGGTACACATTTGGTCACTTAAGTCTAATATGAAGCATAGCCCTCGACATCCCCAGTGGAGTCACCACTGTGAGAGACCTCGAAAGTGCCTCTCAAAAGAGAGAGAGAGGGAGAGAGAGAGAGAAAGATGTATTGTGGTGTGCTTTTTAGGACACCTCTCTTTTTGGGTAAGTGGTGTAGAGTCGTTACTTATTTTTTTATGTACAAAAAATAAGAAAAACTAAATAAAAAATACATAACTAAATTGTTCCTTGTTTCATTGATTGAATAAAAAATATACAAATTTGAAAATTTGAACTTTACATGGCTTTGGGTCCTAGTTACAATCTACCGAAAATACATGGTTTTTTGTCCTAGTTACATTCTATCCAAAATAAATAAAGATAAGACTAGATCTACTTAGCCAAAAACCTAAATCAGGAGGCTAGGTTACGGAATGGGAAGATGTTAGGCACCCATTCTGCCCAGACAGAGTCTAGTCTTCTAGACTCTTGTGACTAATATTTCATTTTATGCATGTCATGAATGATATGTTGAACATGTGAAATAAACTCAACCACACAAATTTCTTTATGAATGTATCCTCCTTTTGTTTAAAAAAAATCATATCTGTTTTAACGATTAGAAAAAAATTAATTTTGAAAAATCAGATTTGTTTTTGCGTGTGTAAAAAAAATGGTTTTTGAAGAGAAAATTCAAATCTGTTTTATGATTATAAAAGTGGTTTTTTTTAACAGAAAAATATGATCTTTTTTTTTTTTTGAAAAAAAAAAGAATTTTTTATGGAGAGGATCTCACTCATAAAATAATTTCATGCTACATGAACCAAACAAAGCAAACAACAATACATGATCTCTTTCTTTATTTCAAAAGTCTGCATGCATTAAAAAAAAAAAATCAGATTTGTATCTAAAGAAGATACAAAATCAGTTTTTTTTTTTTTTTTTTTTTTTTTTTTTTAAGAAAAATTCAAATCTACATCTAAGGAAGATGTAGATCCATTGTATTTTGAGAAAAAATCAAATCTACATCTAAGAAAGATGTAAATCCATTTTATTTTGAAGAAAAATTCAGATCTACATCTAAGGAAGATGTAGATTCGTTTTATTTTGAAGAAAAAGAGTTAAGTACATGCAGATCTTTAAAACTAAGAAACAAATTATAGTAACAATAAAAGAATCAAGAGCATATTTTGTTACTCTAAATCAACAAATCAGAATATGAATAATGAAAACAAGAAAGCATGCATCATCATGATTAAGAGAAACATAAAAACAAAAGGGTTAGAAAGCAACCTCTTGCATGAGCACTCTTCTACTTGAGAGGATGTTTTAAGGTTCAAAGAAACTTATTCAATTTTCTATGAAACCTAGAAATCCTAATTCTTGCAGCAAATCTCAAAGAGGATCAGCTAATATCAGCAATTTGAGAGTCTCAAAACGTATGCCTCTCAAAGCGTAAAAAAAAAAGGTGCTGAATTATTAGACCCAGACTCTATTTATAGAGGCCAAAAATCTCTGAAAAATAGGCACGAATGATTAGGATGTGAATCCGAACTCCTCATTTTGCGAAAAGGTCGAAAAATGTGTGCCTTATCATCACCCGAAGGCTGTTAGGCCAAAGCCCAAAAAGGGGCAATTCAGCACTTTAAAGTGCCGTTCGGCACTCCAAAAGTGCTAAATTGGCTCTTGGACGCCGAACGCACTTTTGTGTTTGGGTGCCATTTGGATTCCTCTTCTAGGGTTTTTTGACTGGTCCTTGCACCTAGACGTGTTTTCATCCTCCGTCTATGATTTTATTATCTCTTTTCTGGATTATTCAAGCTTTTTAAAAACAATTATCTTTGAACAAGTATCTTGTGGATAAATCCCTTAAAATAAATCTTGATAAAGTTCAGATTATCCCTAATATTTTATTTTTATCCAATCATCCCTTTCATTCCTATGCATGCAACCTTACTTTAAACACTAATTATCAACCAATCACAAAATTATTCAATTAATTTTAATTGTTTGACCAATCAGAATTAACTTAAATTAATCGTGTGTGGTCGACTCTTCCTAGCCACAATGCATATGGACCGTGCAAACTTGATAATGCAATATCTTTCGATCTGATGGTTCGGTTTAAAAACCGAACACACCGTTGCAACTGTTAGAATATCGAGATCATTGTTATGATATGTAATGAATGAATTGATGCATGCAATGCAAGAATAAATCGATGCATGTAATGCAAGAGCAAAATAATGCATGTAATGCAGGAATGATTTTTTTGGTTACATGGATGGTCACTCCAGTCATCTTCCTTAACTAAATCATGGATTTAAAATCAAGTGCCTAAAGATATGAATTGGATTGCGTCCTTACCCCCAAAAACTCAAAATAGATATGTTTTAACTTAATCGGAGTGTTTTCGGGATGGGCCTTGGAATTGTGCCAATCAGCACTTGGGAAGTGCCGATTGGCACTTGCCATGTGCCGATGTGCCAATCAGCACTCCAAGAAAGCCGATTGGCCCTCTCATGTGCCAAGCCCTACTTCAAATTTTGGGGATTTTCTGAGTTAGGAATTGCACCTGGACGTGTTTTTAACTCATATTCTAAAATTAATCCCTTTTATTTTGTTAATCAGGTATTTAAAACAATAAATATTCTAAAAAGACTTAATTATCAACAATTCCCTTGTTATATGATTATTTATATTATTCCCATGCAAGCAGATTTATTTCTAACAAAAACCAACAACCAATCACAAAATTATTTAATTAATTTTAATTGTTTAACCAATCAGAATTAATTTCAATTAATCACACATGATCGGTTCCACCCAAACAAAATGCATGCAGACTGTGAAAACTTGATCTTGTGATATCTTTCAATTTGACGATTCGATTTGGGAATCGAGCATACCGTCGCGACTGTTAGAATTTCAAGATCATTTATATGATATGCAATGAATAATTTAATGCATGTAATGCAACTATGATTTTTGGATATATGAAATGGTCATTTTAGCCATCTTCCAAAATTAAATTATGGGTGCAAAATCGAGTGTCTACAGATAGATGGAAAATTTTGACATGGCAAAGGAATTGATGCCACATCTTTCAATTAATCTTGGTTTGACAAATTTCATTTGTTGTATCAGCAGTTTTCATATACCAATGACAATATGAACCTTATTGAAACATAAAATATAAGGACAATTTTGAGTAATATATATATATATATATATATATATATATAAAGCCAAAATTAAGAGAAAATTTAATTTGTTTCTTAATATTGATTCTTTTTTGTTTTATTATTATTATTATTATTATTATTATTATTATTATTATTATTATTATTATTATTATTATTATTATTATTATTATTATTATTATTATTATTATTATTATTATGGAAAATTGCAAATTTCACCCTTAAATTTTGAGATTGACTGGATTTTACACCCCAATATTTCAAAAACTTGATTTTACACCCTGAAGTTTGGTTCTGTTAGAAATTTACCCCCCACGTTTAATTTTTACTATTAAGTGACACATCATCATGCTAATGTATTTTATTTTTGCCAAATCAGCCTCAAAACTACGTCGTTTTAGTGATGACCAAGCAAAGAGCTGCCATGCATCAAAACTATGTTGTTTCAAGCCTAAACTTAAAACAAAAAAAAACTCTCCTTACACAATTTTAGCCAAAATCCTAAAATCTAAAAACAAAACCTCATAAACAACTCAAAGACCCACAAACGGCTAAACCTCACAAACCCAAACCCCTCATCCCAAGTGGCCTCGGCGGTAACGTCTTGACCTCTATAGGTCCAATTGCATGTGTGGCATTAGATCTGGGTGAAAAATAGTGTAAGATAAGTGGGCGTCGCAGCAGAGGTCCTAATTCAAGATTTTCAAAATTTTCTACGCCCTCATTCTTAAGATTGCTACTTCTAAATCATACAATGTAGTAATTCATTGAACTCCAACAAAGCGATGGATAAATGAATTTAGCTAATTAAACAAAACAATAACAACCAAAACAAAAAAAGGACTTTAATACATAAAGTTGAAGGAGAATTAAAAGAGTAATAATAGTACAAATCAATAACTTCCCTTTAGTGAGCATAAGTCATTGAAGATTTGGGGATCTCCTGCATTGTAAAACCAAGAGAGGTCCCAAGGTTAAGGTTAAGGATGAGTAGTGCATCCTGAGACACTTTCCATGCCATCATACTCTTTCCAGTGGTGATTATGTTGTGTTTGGTGCTAATTACAATGAGGGGTTTAGGTTCATGAGGGGTTTGTGGGTCTCTGAGTTGTTCGTGAGGTTTTATTTTTAGATTTTAGGATTCTGGTTGATACTGTGTTGTTTAGGGAGAGGGTTTTTTTTTTTTTTTTTTTTTTTTTTTTTTTTAATTTTGGGCTTGAAACGACATAGTTTTGACGCATGCTAGCTCTTTGGTAGGTCATCGCTAAAAGACGTAGTTTTGAGGTTGATTTGGCAAAAATAAAACACATCAGCTTGATGATATGTCACTTAACAGTAGAAATTAACCGTGGGCGTAAATTGTTAACGGAACCAAACTTCAAGGTGTAAAATCAAATTTTTAAAATGCTGGGGGTGTAAAATCCAGTCAACCCCAAACTTTAGGGGTGTAATTATGACTTGGAAAGTTAATTAGCTTTCCTAGATGAAGAAGGAAAAATTAATATGGGTTTCCTTTGTGTGAAAGGAAAGACAATTCCTTGGTGTTGGAAGGAAAGTCCATTTTTTGGTGTGGAAGAAAAATCTATTCCTTATAAATAGACAATGCTACAAAGAATTTGATGGCTTTGGCCCAAAGGTCATCCCAATGGGGAAAGGGAAAATAGAACATGAAACCAAGAGAGAAAAAAGATTTTCTCTTGGAAGGTAACTTAAGGAGAAGAAAGTGAAGTGTTGCCACCTTCGAGAAGATAGCCAAGGAGGAAAGAGTAAAGGGTTGCCGCTTTCGAGAGTTAAGGAGGAAAGGCAAAGTGTTTCTGCCTTCTAGAAGATTTCCAAGGAGGAGAGGGCAAAGGGTTTCCGCCTTCAAGAAAGTAGTCACGGAGGAAAGAGCAAAGTGTTTCCACCTTTGAGAAGATTGCTAAGGAGGAGAAAGTAAAGGGTTACCTCCTTCAAGAAGATAGCCAAGGAGGTGAGAATAAAGTGTTGCTGCTTTTGAGATGATAGGAGGAGAGAGCAAAGGGTTGTGGCATTCAAGAAGATTTCCAAGAAGGAGAGAGCAAAGGGTTGCTGTCTTCGAGAAGATAGCCAAGGAGGAGAGAGCAAAGTCTTTCCACCTTCGAGAAGATAGGCAGGGAGGAGAGAGTAAAGTGTTGCCGCCTTGAAGAAGATATCCAAGGAGGAAAGAGTAAAGAGTTGTCATTTTCAAGAAGATAGCCAAGGAGGAGAGAGCAAATGATTACCACCTTTTAGATAAATAAGTTGTGTGTGTGAAAGGAAAAAAAAGAAGATTTTTCTTTAGCCGTGAGACACAAAGAGAGTGCACGTGAAAGTAAAGAAAAATAAGAAAGTCTTTTCTTTAGCCGTGAGACATAAACAAGAGATATTGTAATTGATTTGATAATAGTGAAACTAATTCAAATTTTATCATGTGATTTTTACCTTCAAGAAGAAAGGGGTTTTCATGTAAATATTTGAGTTTTTTCGTGTGATTGCTATTTGGGATTAATAATATTGGGGAAAATATTATTTGGGACCCAACAATTTTTTATATTTTCAAATGTACAAACACTATATATATTATATATAAAATAGGTAAAATTTTATTACACATTTAATTATGCTTATTTGTAAATATCTATGCATGGAGTTACAAGCTAGTTTTATTCGAATAGAAAAAGAAAGTCAATAAAGGTGAAGTTAGAATTTTTTAAAAAAATATAAAAAAAAAAATAAAAATCATTCTTCTATAACCTGGCTAGGCATGATCCAAATTGGCATGTGCTTATGGGAAGGATTTGGTTTGTAGTGTAGCAGTTGTAGGCGAAAATTGCCATCCTTGAAATTGAAGATACCCATGTCCATCAGGGTAATAATATACCTAGCTTTGAATCAAATATAACTAGCCACGAATCAGTGCTATGCACAAGAGCCTGTCTATACGTGCAGTACACTAAAATAAATTAATGAAAGTCTTAAGGGATTAAGAAAATATAACAATTTTAGCAATCTAATAAGACCATAATAAAAATGTGTGTGTATATTTTTAAATAAATTGTATATACCTAAAATAATACTATTGATAGGCCAAGAATGTATCGACCCCTTGTAATGAATTAACCAATTAAATAGCTAAGTTGATTAATTAATCAAATTAACATACAATATGAGTGGCAGCACAAACGAATCACCAACTAGAATAAAATGCAGCAGAAAATAAAGTTGACACGGTAATTTGTTTACGAATAAGGAAAACCTCTAAGGCAAAAACCCTACCTGGTGATTTTAAGGTCATCACTCCCAAGAATTTATTATTATCACAACAAGCGGTTATAAGTAAAGGAATCTCAGCACTTTATACCAACCTATAGTTGAACCGTTACCCCAATACCCAGTTGGACTTGTTCTGTAGTGACAATCTCTCATTTTCAATGGACGGCTCCTAGTACGTGACTAACCAATAGATGTGCGGATCCCATTACGTGACTTAATCACCAACTTAAAAAGATGTTGGCTGCACATTTCTTCATTTCATCACACGATGAAGATCGCAAAGCTGCTTGATCACAAAACCCATCTGCGTACAAACGCAGTAGCTTCTTCAAGAGAAATAAGAACTAGGGCAAATTCTATCTCTGATCACAATTTTCGTGAACAACACTTTGCTCTACACTCGTGCAACTATGCAACCTTTGACGGCCTTTAAAATAATCTTTATATATGTTTAGGGTTGTGAGAAAAGAAAGCCTAAACATTTACACTTGGATTGGAGTGAAATCAGATTAGAAAAACGGATTTTCATAATTCTCGATAGATACCCTATCTATTGAGCAGCTATAGAGCATCGGGCTAAAGCTGTCTTTCAAGCGCTAAAGCTGTCTTTCAAGTGCTAAAGCTGTCTTTCAAGCTTCGATAGATGCTATCTGTCGAGCTAGCTGTTGAGCTTTAAAATCTAACACTTCATCACTTTTTTCTTGGACAGATTTGCATTGCTTTAACACTTGGACTTGAAACCATGTTCCTTGAAGTATTAAACACATCTTAGATCTACCCATAACTTAAAGTTGCACAAGATATAACTTGAACCTAACTCACATACATACTAAATAGAGCTTCACCCATAAAATAAAATAAAATAAAAAGAGCTTCAGTGCCTAACTTAAAAAAAAAAAAAATCTTTAAAAATTGAAATCTACAAACTTTGTATACTATAGGAGTGTACATGAATTAGATTGGGTTGGAGTTAAGATATTTTTTTAAACCTAATCCAATCTACTTAGGCTGAGAAATCCTTAACCCATAATATATTTAAAAGTAAAACCCAACTAGTAATGATCAGGTTGGCTACATAGATCAGTGTAATTTTGTGAGGCTAATATAAAATTAGATTTTATTCAACTATTTCATCATCATCATCATCATCATTATTATCTCAATAAGGGAAGGGAGATTTGAATTTTGAATGCCATGGCCATACTAAAAAGTGTCAACCAGTTGAGCTATAAGGCTCTTGACAACACATTATGTTGGAAAAATATAATACGCAGCGGAAGAAAATATAATGTAAACGGATCTACTTCATACATACAAGTTAACATGGGCTATTTAAGTTTCAGAATTAGAGAACAAGAGAGTGTACCTTGGAGCGGTGAATTTCAAAAACTTGAAGAACGGAAGCACTTGGGAATACTTTCAATCTTCACTCCAATTCCACTAACGCCCAAGATGTGTGGTCTCTCAATCAGTTCCAAAGGGAGAATATGAAAGTGTGTCTCACACTCTCTCTTTTTCTCTATGAAAATCTCTAATAATTCTCTACACATAAATTCTGTGTGTTTCTCCCTTTGTATCTAACTGATTATCTAATTGGGCCGGCCTTTTGGGCCTTTCCAATTGGGCTTAAGTGTGTGGCTTGGAGTGGGACCAAAAGGGACCAATAAGACACTAGCTCCAATGGGCCTTGGGCTTTTCTGTCAACTCTTGACAAATCCAAAGTTACCATTAACTATATTTAATACCACTATATAAATATAGTTGCACTCTAGGCCTTATTAATAAATTATATCCCAAGACTCTATTATACATGCAACCCCTTCATAAAATATTCATAGTAATACAAAGTCATGAAAGAAGACTGTCACTTTGTATATTACTACATCTTAATTCCTTGAGTACCCGGTTTAATTCTTTAAGTTATTCATCATATATTTATGAAATCCAATTCCATAAATATATACTTTAGTAACTCCTTACTAAAGTGGTCAGGCCCAACTCTCTGAATAACAAACACATTAAACTTATCTCAAGGGAATATTTTACATCTCCGTTAAGAGACTATGAATTCCATCTTGAGAATATATGTTCCATCAACACTAAATGTGGCTGCCCAACATACTGAGATTTTGACCTTAACCATAGATCTCACTCCTGATATATCAAAGCAACCTACACTTCATGATCAGGTCCATTATCCTCTCAGGATTAAGAGTTCATGCAAATATAAGTCGTGAGTTTATTATTCAATTGACAGTCGTTAGGAGAATAATAAATCTCACGCTGGTCCAGTTCAATATGTCTTAACTCTTAAAACATATCAACATATCAACTAGAAATCTCCATTTCCATGATCAAGACAAATCATCTTAGTTGATATGTTATAGCCTTCGCAGATGAAATGCCCAATTTCATCACCGACTACGAACTATAATTCTGAGTTTACAAAGAACTTGTGATTTATATATTCTGTGACTAAATCACATAAATCACATACTATTGCATCTCATGGACTATATGAGAATGTCCCAATATTCATGTTACCATTATTTTCAAATAATAATACAACTTTATTAACCAAAACATTAAGTCATACATAATGTCTTACATAATAAAATACATAGCATCATACAATAGGATTTAAGGACAAATAGGTTTAATGCCGTTCGGCGCCTCTACAAGACTCCAAACTTGATTGGAATACATAGAATCTAATTCAGATTTCATAGCTTGGACCCAATGATGTGCATCTATGTCATTCATTGCCTCCTCATAAGTGTAAGGATCCGATTCAGCCTCTTCTGAGATAGCCTCATAAGTTTCTCCTAAATCTATAAATCTCACAGGAAGCCGAACAACTCTCCCACTACGACGAGGCACTTGTGTACTAGACATTTCATGAGTAGTATCTTGTGGTGTATCTAATACAACCACATCATCCCTAGATTCATCCATTGGTTGTTGATTTACAGACTCATTCATTTCAGCCAACACAACTCTACTTCTAGGAGTAAAATTATTCATATAGTCATTTTCCAAAAATTTAGCATTTGTACTAACAAAAACTTTATTATCATTTCGACTATAGAATAAATAACCCCTAGTTTCTTTTGGATAACCCACAAGCAAACACACTTCCGATTTTGGTTCCAACTTATCAGGCTTCCCCTTTAGCACATGTGCTGGACAACCCCAAATGTGGAGATACCTCATACTAGGCTTACACCCACTCCACAATTCCATGGGTGTTTTGGGGACAGATTTTGATGGAACTAAATTCAAAAGATGTATTGTTGTATCTAAGGCATATCCCTAAAAGGAAATCGGTAAAGTTGAATAACTCATCATGGACCTAACCATTTCCAAAAGAGTCCTATTCCTTCTTTCCGCTACACCATTTTGTTGAGGTGTTCCAGGTGCAGTCAATTGGGATATAATCCTATTTTGAATTAGGTAATCCTTGAAAATCCCAAGAAGGTATTCGCCACCTCGATCAGATCGAATGGCCTTTATGCGTTTGCCTAATTGATTCTCAACTTCAGCCCTAAACTCTTTGAACTTGTCAAAGGCTTCGGACTTCCGTCTCATTAGGTACACGTAACCATATCTTGAGTAATCATCTGTGAAAGTGATGAAATACTCATAACCTCCTTTTGCTTGGGTTGACATAGGACCACATACATCCGTCTGGACTAATTCAAGCAACTCTTGGGCTCTTCTACCTTTTGCATTAAAAGGTCATTTGGTCATTTTACCTTCCAAACAAGATTCACAAACTGGAAATCCATCAAAGTCCATGGGCTCTAAGAGTCCATCTTTGATCAGCCTTTGAATTCTGTTTGAATTAATATGACCTAAACGCAAGTGCCAAAGATATGCTTCATTGGAAGGAAACTTTCTCTTTAATGATTTTACATGTGAGTTAGTATCTAATTCAGAATTATATAATTCATGCTTAATAGGAGTTAAAATATAAAGACCATCCACAATATTGCCAGAATAGATAAACACTTTATCCTTCTTTATTACAACATTGTCTTTTAGGATAACACAATATCCTTGTTTACCCAAATAAGTTGCAGAAATTAAATTCCTACGCACATTAGGTACAAACAGACAGTCTTGCAATATTAAAACCCTAAACTCAAAGCACAAATGAACAACACCAACAGCTACAACTGGAATTCTGCTCCCATCAGCCAAAGTTAGAAACAATTCCCCTTCACTCAGTTTTCTGGTCTCCTGAAACCCCTGCAAAGAATTGCAGATATGATTAGTACAACCTGAATCCACACACCAGGAATCAGTGGGATTCTGTACCAAACATATTTCAAGTAGAAAGGAAGTTTTCATACCCTTGTTCTTGGCAGCTTTAAACGTTGGACAATTCCTCTTCCAATGTCCTTTCTCACCACAATGGAAACACTTTCCTTTGAGCTTCTTTCCTTTATCGGCAACCCCTAAGGCAATTTGCTTACCCTCTTTCTTAGTGAAGTCCTTCTTCTTCTTCTTACCCTTACCTTTCAGCTTAGGTTGTGAAGTAGAAGCTTCACCAACATTGGCTTCAACACTAGAAGTACCTAGGATGCCTTCCGCCGCCACTAACTCATTCATTAATTCAGACAAAGAATAAACCTTTTTGTTCATATTATAATTGAGTCTGAATTCCTTGAATGATTCTGGTAGTGACTGGAGTATCATATCCACTTGGGATTCTCCATCAATGTCGGCACCTAAAACTTCTAATGTGTTCAGATTAGCAATCATCCTAAGACAATGCTCCCTCACTGAACTTCCTGCAGCCATTTTGGTATTATAAATTTGCCTCATGGTTTCTTGCCTTGCAGACCGGCCTTGCTCACCAAACATCTCCTTCAGACTAAGCATGATGTCCGAAGCATGTTCTACATCCTGCATTTGATGCTGTAGAACATTTGAAATAGATGCTAGGATATAGCACTTGGCCATCTCATTAGATTTCTGCCAACGATCATATCGCTGTTTTTCCTCAAGGGGAGCATCTAATGAAGGAAACTTAGGACATGGTTGAGTAAGCACATATTTGTGCTCTTCAGCAGTGAGAACAATGTCCAAATTCCTTTTCCAGTCTACATAGTTGGATCCAGTCAGTTTGTTTTGGTTAAGAATAGCAACAAGTGGGCTAAATGATGCCATGATTTAAATCTGAAATTAATGAACATGAATATTATAAATAAATTAGACATTATCAATTTAGCATATAAGCATATAATATGGAACCTTAATAAAACCATAAAATAATATATGCAACGACAACCCAATCCCATGTTTAAAATTCCTTGGAAGCAAGTAAATTATAAACACTATGATTGATTGAGAACTATTCTCATTATTAATGCTATCATGATAACTCTTATCAAACACTAATAACATGCCGTTTCTACTTTAGCCTCTAAGTAATAATGACATAGCTCCGAAGGGAGATTAACATTAAACTTAGTCTAGTGTACACCATTGACTGAATTATATGTGAGTCATAAAGTAACTCCACGGAAGCGTGGTCGTTCTTTATCTAAAAAACACATATTATTCATCATAAAGAAGTTTAACCTGTAGTACCGTGAATCAAACACCCTCCGAAGGGAGTAAGGCATATACGCCAAAGCGAGGTGCTTAATCACACTACAATAAACCGACAATGGAGGCCGTGAGATCCAACCCTTGTATCTCTCTCCCACTAGATGTTTTAAAATAAAGGTTTTTACATATAAAACATGCATAATATAATTACACATAGCCTTGATCTTTTATATATGGAAAAACACTTAGGAAAAATTCTGGATCTACAGTTCTCGATCGATCCTCGACAGATTCTCGATCGATCCAGAAAAGTTCCGCGAAGCTCGACAGATCCTCGATAGATCCTCGATCGATCGAGAAACTTTCTGTTTGCTCGATAGATTCTCGACAGATTCTCGATCGATCGAGCTTCGCGAATTTTGAATTTCCAGAATTTTCCAAAAACAGTTTTTCAACGTTTTCATGTACAAAACGACTAACATACAATCATAATGAACATAAATTGATATCTAAACTGAATATCATTGATGTTATAGCCTTAAAATTCAGTTTAACATATTTAAACTAAAAATTAAACAACATCATAACATCAAAAACAGTTTTCATCAAAAACAATGATTTCAACAACCATGCAGAAAACTATTTTCTAACAACATGAAATCATTATCACTAATTCCAAAACTCAAAAACATGTTAAACAGATATGTAATGAAGACCGCTCTGATACCAATTGTTGGAAAAATATAATACGCAGCGGAAGAAAATATAATGTAAACGGATCTACTTCATACATACAAGTTAACATGGGCTATTTAAGTTTCAGAATTAGAGAACAAGAGAGTGTACCTTGGAGCGGTGAATTTCAAAAACTTGAAGAACGGAAGCACTTGGGAATACTTTCAATCTTCACTCCAATTCCACTAACGCCCAAGATGTGTGGTCTCTCAATCAGTTCCAAAGGGAGAATATGAAAGTGTGTCTTACACTCTCTCTCTTTTTCTCTATGAAAATCTCTAATAATTCTCTACACATAAATTCTGTGTGTTTCTCCCTTTGTATCTAACTGATTATCTAATTGGGCCGGCCTTTTGGGCCTTTCCAATTGGGCTTAAGTGTGTGGCTTGGAGTGGGACCAAAAGGGACCAATAAGACACTAGCTCCAATGGGCCTTGGGCTTTTCTGTCAACTCTTAACAAGTCCAAAGTTACCATTAACTATATTTAATACCACTATATAAATATAGTTGCACTCTAGGCCTTATTAATAAATTATATCCCAAGACTCTATTATACATGCAACCCCTTCATAAAATATTCATAGTAATACAAAGTCATGAAAGAAGACTGTCACTTTGTATATTACTACATCTTAATTCCTTGAGTACCCGGTTTAATTCTTTAAGTTATTCATCATATATTTATGAAATCCAATTCCATAAATATATACTTTAGTAACTCCTTACTAAAGTGGTCAGGCCCAACTCTCTGAATAACAAACACATTAAACTTATCTCAAGGGAATATTTTATATCTCCGTTAAGAGACTATGAATTCCATCTTGAGAATATATGTTCCATCAACACTAAATGTGGCTGCCCAACATACTGAGATTTTGACCTTAACCATAGATCTCACTCCTGATATATCAAAGCAACCTACACTTCATGATCAGGTCCATTATCCTCTCAGGATTAAGAGTTCATGCAAATATAAGTCGTGAGTTTATTATTCAATTGACAGTCGTTAGGAGAATAATAAATCTCACGCCGGTCCAGTTCAATATGTCTTAACTCTTAAAACATATCAACATATCAACTAGAAATCTCCATTTCCATGATCAAGACAAATCATCTTAGTTGATATGTTATAGCCTTCGCAGATGAAATGCCCAATTTCATCACCGACTACGAACTATAATTCTGAGTTTACAAAGAACTTGTGATTTATATATTCTGTGACTAAATCACATAAATCACATACTATTGCATCTCATGGACTATATGAGAATGTCCCAATATTCATGTTACCATTATTTTCAAATAATAATACAACTTTATTAACCAAAACATTAAGTCATACATAATGTCTTACATAATAAAATACATAGCATCATACAATAGGATTTAAGGACAAATATCCCAACACATTACTCATTTGATGATTATATTATTCATTTGATGATTACAAGTTTGTATATATACTTTATAGAATCAAACTTACATTCCATTATTATAAAAACTAGGTCCCTAAATACCAAAGCAAGTTGCCAAAAATCTTGTAACTCAATTAGTTGGCATCTCCTGAATTCATCTTTATATATATATATATATATATATATATATATATATATATATATATATATATATATTGTACGGTTATGATATAAGGGAAATGTATGTGTTTGGCAAGCCTAAAAAACCTTTAGGGCTTTGAGCTTATTTCTATGCATTTCACACAAGGTTTTAAAAATCGGTACGGTGAAATAACCGGAAAATGAACTAATTACTGGTTTTCTGGTCCGACCGATGGTCGAACTGATAACGTCATAAATAATTTAATTATTATTTATTTAAATTATATAAATAATTAATAATTTTTTAATATACTAAAACTAACAAACCAATAGTAATAAATATGTTTCCTTAAAAAAATACAATTATGTAACATATTTTTATAGAATTTAACATAATAACATTACAAAATAATCATCCTTAACATAATAAACTTTCAACAAAACTAAATAAATAAGTTCATTAGTCATTACATTTACATCCAAATGGCAAATAGCAAATAAGTTCATTACATCCAAATAGCAAATAAGTTTTAAAGTTTCAAATAAACAACTACTAAGTTTTAAGGTTCATTTGATAAAACAAGCCTCATTTTTTATGAAGAAAATTGAAATCAATATAATTATGTGAACCAAATGCTCCGCCACAACATACACAAAATCACAAATAAACTAAAACGCTATGCTAAACTAATAATTGAAAGAATAATTAACGATAGAAGTTGCCACTTACCGGTGAGGTCATGGAACAGAGAACCTGAGATGAAGTCAAGAGAAATGAAAAAAAAAAAAAAGCCAAGAAAATGATCAAATGAAAGAAAGAGAATCAAAATCAAAATCAAAAGAATCAATACCTGATGAAGTAGAGAGCAGAGCATAGAGGGCAAGACTGAGACCAAAACCAAATGGGGAAAAAAATCCTAGAAGCAAAGGCAGATTTGAAGTTCAAATGCCATGAGGGAGAGAAGGAAAAAAAAAATTTGAGAGTGGAAGAGATTCAGAGAGAGTCGTGAGCTTGAGTGAGGTGAGAGCATGAGCTTGAGTGAGGTGAGACCATGAGCTTAAGTGAGATGAGACCGTGAGAGTGAGACAGAGAGGAGTGAGGGTTTGAGATGTGGCGTGAAAGTTTTTATGGTTAGTTTTAGTTTAGATTCCCTCAGTCCAAAACGTTGTAGTTTAGGTTCCCTCATTAACTGGTTCGACCATGCTGATTCCCAGTTTTTAGGTTGATCCGATCGATTTTCGAATTTTTGTGGTTTTTAAGTCATTTTCGATTTTTACCTATAACCGGACCAAATTGAAGGCCAATTCCTGGTTGAACCGGTCGGACCAACCGGTCTAGTCCATTTTTAAAACCTAGGTCACACCACTCTTTTTCCCCTCTTTATTTTTGTACTACCTGCACACACCAAAAAAAAAAAAAAAAGTAAATAAGCTCTGTAGATTTGTTTGTTTGTGTGGGAGTAAAAATCTAAAGCGTGTCATGTTTTTCTTCTCCTCTTGCTAGGAGTCCTCTTTCTCACCTAGGGTGAGTTTTTCTTCTGCGGTCTGTTTCCATGGCTATGGCTCCCCACCACTTTCTCCCATTTAACCCACCAAACCTTTACATCCCCCCATTGCCTCCGTTATCACTACTCCTCCCACCCATTGACTCTGATGTTATGGATGAAGTAAGTATCATTGATGGCCGCTAAAGGTTAGGATATTGCAATATCAACTTCCCAACATTCCCAGGCAGTGGAGAACTGCTCTCTAAGCCTCTTGGACCGATTCCTTACAACTAAAGAGGTTAATTAACACGCTGCCAAGAACCTATTGAGAACAGTGTGGAAACTGGGCAACGACCTAAAAATCATGGATGTTGGTATGGGTTTGTTTTATTTTTGGTTTAAACCCGAGAGCCAATTGTAGTAGGTGCAAGATAACGACCCTTGGAGCTTTGATAATGACATCCTAGTGCTTTGCCAAAAGGAGAAGAGCATGACTGCTCAAAACGTCTCTTTCACGCATATTCCACTATGGGTCCAGGTTTTGGGGTTTGCTGTTCGACATCCTGACGGAAGCTGTCGCTTGGTATATTAGTGATGGATTAGGTACTATGATTGCTCTGAACAATAAGGCCTTTGACTTCGACAAGGCAAGATTCTTGTGTATCTACGTAGAAGTACAGCCGAACCAACCTCTCCATCGCAGTGGCCCGGTTGTGAACCTTGAGGGGGAATGTTGCCTTGTTACATTCAGGTATGAGCGGATTGTAGGCCTCTATTTTGCATGTGAGGGACTTAGGCATGAGATGAAGCAGTGCATAGACCCACAATTTAAACCTGACAATAGCAAGCGCCCATATGAAGAGTGGATGAAAGCTGGACTTCGACGCCATTTTGGAACCCCTGATGGCAACTCAACTAGCCCACCTTGAAGGAACATCATAGGGAGGAACCAACTAAAGACCTACCGCTAACACCATGTTTCAGTACTAAGGCTATTTCGGAGACACCACAACTGACTAGGCCCATAGAATCCCAACACGAAAAAAAATATTCAGACAAATGACGACACAGTGTGGACACCTAATGCATCTATTGTTGGAAAATCTAGTTTTGCATCCCATACAAAACATACAGCAGAAGCAACAAATACGAATCTACTTCATTCATGAGAGATAACATGTAACCTTGAATTCTAGAACAAAGAATAGAGAGCGTACCTTGGTGCAATGAAATTCAAAACCAAAGATTAAAAGTACTTAGGAACACTTATAATCTTCACTCCAATTCCACTTCTACCCAAGAAGTGTGGTCTCTCAATCAGTTTACACGTATTTGTTCCAAGGAGAATAAGAGAGTAGTTTACACTCACATACACACCATTTCATTCCTTCATAAAAATCTTATGAAATTCTGTATGTTTCTCTTCTTACATATAATTAATCTGTCAACTGCTGACAATTTCAAAATTACAATTTATTATATTTAACACCATTATATACATATAACTACACTGTAGGCTTTTGTTAATAAATTATATCCCAAGATTTTATTATACATGCAACCCCTTCATTAAAATATTCGTAGTAATATAAAATCATGAATGTTGACTGTCACTTTGAGAATGACTACATCTTAATCCTTAAGTTCCCAGTTTAATCCTCTAATTTATTCATCATATATTTATGAAATACAATTTTATTAATATATACTTTAGTAACTTCTTACTAAAGTGGTTAGACCTAACAATCTGAATAACATAATCCATTAAACTTATCTCAAGGGAATATTTAATATCTTCGTTAAGAGATTATGAATATCATCTTAATAATATATGTTCCATCAACATTACATGTGATTGCCCAACATACTGAGATTTTGATCGTGACTTTAGATCTCACTTTTGATATATCAAAACAACCTACACTTCATGATCAGGTTCATTGTTCTCTCAAGATTAAGAGTTTTTGTAAATAGAAGTCGTGAGATTTATTATTCAAATGGTAGTCGTTGGTAAAATAATAAATCTCATAGCGATCCAGTTTAATATATCTTAACACTTGAAACATATCAACATATCAACTAAAAGTCTCCACTCCCATGATCAAGACAAATCATCTTAGTTGATATGTTATAGTCTTCACATATGAAATACCCAATTGCATCACAAACTACGAACTAAAATTTTAAGTTTAAAAAGAACTTGTAATTTATATCTTCTGTGACTAAATCACATTTTATGCATCTCATGGACTATAATAATGTTCCAGTAGTTCGTTTACAAATAGTCTCATATAAATAATCAATTTAATTATTTATGATATGCCAAAAAATTGGATTTTAGGGCATAAACCCCAACAATCTCTCACTTGCCCTCAAAGAAAATTTACCATATATTCGACTCTTATTTCCCTTTAGAGTAATTTATAGTTACTCTAAGGCAAGGTTTGGAAACAAGTTTTAGCCAGATTTATTGCATAAATTATCTTTTCTACTACTACATCTCATGTACTCATATATCTCTAATGAGATAATACTTACGCTTATTGTGTATCTTCACCACCTAGGATGAACACATATCTTGAAGTCCAATTTCGTGAATCACAATCAAACTACAAGTCAATATTTGTACATCCAGTAACTATCAAAACCTCACTTTGGTGGACAAGCATATAATCACTCATTCTCCTAAGATATTTGAGTATATTCTTTACTCCCACTAAATTAAGTAATCTTAGATTCAATTGCTATTTGTTTACCATGCCCACCGCAAAATAGATATTTAGCCTAGAATATAGCATAGCATAAATACTTCCTATTGATATGGTATAAGGAACCATCTTAATATGCTCTTCCTTTTATATGTTTTAGGACTATAGTCTTTTATAAAGGAACTTCAAACTTAAAATGAAAGAATCCTTTCTTGAAGTATTACATGGTATACTTGGCTAGAATCTAATATATTTAAGCAATTTGAGATAGACCCAACATACTAATTTCTAAATATTAACAAAGTTTAGTTCTTAGGAAGTGACCAGTCTTTCCCAAGTACTTTATATCAAACTGGACAAGACAACAACAAACTCTACTAATGACAATAACTTCACATCATTCTAAATTATTAGAATGTCATCAACATACATTAGGAGATTTATTATTCTATATAGCTTTTACACACATAAGGCCTTTTAATACTTGTTCAAAATTAAACAATTTGATTGCTTGATCAAAGATGATATTTTATGATTCAGATGCTTGCTTTAGTCCATAAATGGACTTTAAGCAACTTGCATACTAAACACTACTGGTTCTTTGCTATGAACAAGTCTAGTTACATCATATAGATGTCTTCCTCAAGATAGCTACTAAAATAATCTTTCTTGATATCCATTGTCATATTTCATCCAAATGAAATATAATGGATATGAGAATCTAGATAGAGTCAAACTTGACTATTGGTGAAAAAATCTTTTCATAGTCGAACCATTTCTTTTTGAATAAATCTTATTACCACTAGTCTTGACTTTGAAAGTTTGTACCTTCAAATCTATCAATCTTATTTTCTTGTATACCTTTTTTAGAACAATAGGCTTAATGCCACTGGGCACCTCTACAAGTTCTAGACTTTAAATAGAATCTTATTCTATTCACATAACCTTGATCCAGTAATCCATATTCATATCATCTATTACCTTTACGTAGGACCGAGGACCAAATTCATATCTTTGTGAAATGACTTCAAAAATTTATCCCAAAAGTATGAATTTATTTGGTAATTGATAACCCTCCTACTAGGATATTGTACTGGTGTAATAGTTATATACATAATAATGTCTTGTGATGTATCTAATACAACCATCTCATTTCTAAATGTATTTTATAATTGTCCCACAACAAATTCTAACATTTTTCTTCTAGAACAATCTACCTTTAAAAGAACCATATTCCTCCTTTATGTATGCACTGACTTAATGAAGTCATTGAAACTTCATTCCTTTACAAAAAAAAGAGCTCTAGATCATATCATCCTCTAAATAGATTTCATAGACTGGGAATATAACAAAATAATGGTTCTAAAAGCCCACCTTTCACCAATCTTGAATATCATTTAGATTAATAAGATCTAAACATAAGTGTCAAAACATACAATACCAAAGGATGGAAACTTTCTCTTTTAAAAAGTAAAATATGTAAATATCCATCTAGAAAACAATCATAGACAATGCTTAGCTTTACCAAAATGAAAACACTTTCCCTTTGGTCATACTTATGAGTCTAATTTTCCTTTTGACAACTACTAGGGCAACTAGGTTATCCAACTGTTTGGTATTATAATTTCTTTTCTTGCCACCTTTACCTTTCGATTCAGGCTAAGAATTTGAATTAAATCATATTGATCCTAGCATTAGCTTTTAGGATGTCTTCCTTTACATTGAACTCACTCATCAATTCAAATAATGTAAAAAGAATTTATTTATTTTCAAAGCAATATGAATTGATCAAATGATTCTAACAAGGGCTTGTGGGTCATATTCATATGAGATTAATATTTAATCTCTACATCCAAGAGATCCAATTCATTTAAAAATAAAATATTTTCATAAAATGATATAGAATTGGAACTCCTTAAGCCTTTCTTAGCACTCAATATGATTCATACCAAACATCTCATTTAGACTTTTTTTTTTTTTTTTTTTGAGAAAGAAGTAAGTAAATTTTATTAAGCTAAATCTGATTGGAATACATCCTCCAAATCACTAGGTAGGAATTCTACCCACGCATCCGTGTCTACAAATAAAATTGCTCTTCTAGCTAAGGCGTGAGCTCATCTATTCCCCTCCCATCTAACATGCTGAAACTTGCAAAACCTTAGAGAAGCACTGACTCTCCTACATTCATCAGTCACATGGGAAAAAAGTGTATTACAGCTCTTCAAATCATTCAAAGCCAAAATCACCCTTGAACAATCCCCCTCAAGCTCAACATTGAACAGACTCAACTCCAAAGTAAACCCAACCGCCCTCCTTGCTACTAAGGACTCAGCCAACTCCACTATCTGAACCAAAGGTATCTTCTGGCTTAATGCAACAATAACCTGACCCGTGTGATCGCGAAAAACCATTCCAATCCCTGCACAACCCGAAGTACCAAAAAAAGCTGCATCAAAATTTCCCTTGTAGTGTTGTTCAAATGGAGGACACCAATGCACACTAGTAGGTCAAGGTACACATTGAGAAGGCTGAAAATTTGCTTCAAAATATTCCCCAATCAGCTCCTTAGCTCGACTCCCCAATTCTTAAAGACTCTAGGTATGTTAATGCTTATGAAGCTAGTTCCATCTCTGCCATAAAGCCCAGGCAATGGTAGAGAACAAAGCGATCCAATAAGTCAAAAATTTGTGCAACACCTCTGCTATCAAATCCATGAAAGACTAACACTATCTCTGATATAGAGAAGCAAAACTTGGATCGGATTTCCAAACATATTAGGCCTGGTTACACAACCATAAACTATGCATTAGCGATTCCCTCTGCTCCCCACACAACTCACAGAGTCTTATCAATGGGAACATGCCTAGCTTGGAGATTTTGCTTCATCAGAAGAGAGTCTTTAGCTGTGCACCACATGAAATGACGAATCTTAGTTGGAGACTGAATCTGCTAGAGTTTCTTCCATAAGCACTTCTGCTCTATTATCATGGATGAACTCGGATTGGCATTCCCCTCGTCCGAAGCCAAGAGATGATACGCACTCTTCACACTATAGTTCCCATCTGTCGTGAATGGCCAAACCAACAAATCGTCCTCACAGTCTTCACTAACATGAACTCGACTCACCATTTCAACTTCTTAGTCTTCATGTGATGCAAAGATTCAAATGCAATCAGGATATTATCGAGTAATCAAACGATTAGCAGTAAACACATTTTGAGTTTTCGAAATAATATAATTAAGCATAGGCTTAAGACCATTTGCAATAATTTTACTCATAATCTTATGAATCACATTGCATAAACTAATGGGCCAAAAATCAGAGTGATAAAAGTATGATTTATAGATTTCAAGATAGCACCTTAATTTAGGCACAATAAGACCACCTGGTGAACATCCATCCCAATATCAGTCCAATAGGTCTAGAAGAAGAGAGGGGACATACCATCTGAGCTCAGAGCCTTTAGAGGCACCATTTCCTTTATAGCAGCATCCATTTCCTCACTTGTATAAGCTCGAGCAAGATCTGCACGCATCTCATCAATGACAACCTTGTCCACCCCTTCCAAAATTCAGTCCAAATCATGGGGTTGTGAAGAAGTAAAAAGCTGAGAATAATATTCATTCAACATTCTAGCACACCTATCCTCATCCTCATGCCACACACCTTCATCATCCCCCAACCATTTTATAAAAATTTTTCTCTTTCTTTGAATGGCTAACCCATGGAAAAATTTAGTATTTTGATCTCTGCTTTGCAACCATTGAATCCTAGACCACTGATGCCACATCTTCTATATTACATTGGCTTACCCATACTACTATGAACTAATAATGGAGGCCGTGAGATCCAACCATTTTATTTCTCTCCCACAAGAAATTTTAGAACAAGTGGATTGTATTGAAATCATTGTGATCTCATCACAATTTTAACCCTACACATCAAATGTGTTTAATTGTTTAAATTCAATGTGATTTGACTAAGTCATGTCACAATAGCATAACGAACATTTGCATAATCACAAAGAAGTTTAACCTTGTAATCAGTGAAGTAAATACCCTCTGCATGGAATGTAAGGCTCAAGGCCAAAACAAAGTACCTATTCACATTACAATAAACTTAACAAAAAGGGTTATTTCAACACTCCCACTTGTTATTGGAGTTTTTCTTTAAATAATTGTAATCCCATCACAACTAATAACCTTGCACTTATTGAAGACTCTAATCTCATTAGAATCACTAACTAAATTGGAAGTTCTAACCTATTTAGGATTCCTTAAACTCTAATGGATCAAATATTAGTTATAAAGAACTCTGTCATTAATTTACTAAATAAAAGATTCTAATCTCATTAGAAACTATATACCTTTTACTTAAAGCTTTAATCTCATTAAAACTTCTAATTAAAATAAATTAAAGACTTTTAATCATACAAAAATTCTAATCTCATTAGAATGTTTATTAAAAGTCAAGTCTTAAACTATTTAGGACTAAGAGTCCCATTTAACTAATATCTTTGATCTCATTAGACCTTTTAGTTAGATAATGATTAATAAATGTCCTTAACTTTCAAAGACCATAAAAATTAATCATTTTATATAGAACCATGTGTAATCACATCACACATAACATTGCCTTTTATCAAAGTTTTAACACTTAGGCTACGTTTGGTTGGGTGTAAAATATTTTTGGGAAAGGAAAATAATTTCAGGTGTTTGGTGGCATTTTAAAAAATACTTTGGAAAATATTTTCAAGTGTTTGATTGTGATCTTGAAAATATTATAGAAAATACATTTTTTACTTGTTGCTCACATTTTCTCAGCTTCCAGACAAATATATAACATCATTTCTCAGCAGAGAAACACAAAAAAACAAAACCCAAAAAAAAAAAATCATAAAATTCGTGAGAGAAGAAGGAATAGAGAAAGGCGAGATCGAGATCGTGATCTAGATCGCAAAGGCGGCGCCTTCTAGATTGCAAAGGCAGCGCGGCGTGATCGAGATCGCGCAATATCGAAGGCGGGGTCGGTGCTGGGGTGCGATCTCGAAGGCACGTCTGGGGTGCAATCTCTCTACTCTCTCTTCTCTCTCTCTCTCTCTCTCTCTCTCTCTCTCTCTCTCTCTCTCTCTCTCTCTCTCTTTGCGTGTCTGTGAGCCCAGAAATTGTTTAAAGTGAAAATAAGAACGGAAATGGTTTTATGGGCCAAGAGGGGAATTTTATGGTCAATGCGGAAATTGAAATCCATTTGACCCAATTTTCAGTGCTTACCATGTAAAATGATTTCCTGAAACCCTTTTCAGCCAAAACAAACACAGCCTTAGTCAAAAACAAGGGAAAATTCAAAATTTAGTGCCTTCGATCGGTGGAACCTTTCACTCAATTGATTGAAAAATTAAGGAATTTCATCACAAAGTCTCTGCTTGATTTGATCTATCGAAAGGAATTCTCAATCGTCGAGACAATGAAGAATTTTATCATAGAGTTTCTGCCTGAATCGATCAGTTCTCGATTCCTCTTCAATCAATTGAAAAGAACATTCAATCGATTGAGAGGAATTCTCGATTGATCAAAACTGGTAAAACTGAGATTTTTTTCAGAATTTTCTGGTAACCGTTTTTGACAGCTTCATTATTTTTTCATCAAAAACACATTTTGATTTTATCAGCGAAGATTTACATATCAAACATTAGAGTTTTCAATATCAAGATCAAGAATCATAATAATGCTAGAAACCTTGAAAACATAATCCTAATCTCATTAGGAATCAATTTCATTAAAGGATTTCATCTAGTAAACAAAATACTTTAATTCTAGAATTAACACATTGTTTGATCATTTATATCCGTGCATATATAAATATATCAAGACATGGATCCTATATATTATCAATCCAAACGAAGTTAGGCCTTAAATCCTATTTAAAATCAATCCAAGGTTATCAATCTGGACAATATATAAAGCGCTTCAATCATGATAACATACAGATTCCATGAATATAAAAGCATGACACAGCACCATAAAGATAAGACATGATCATGGGCTTCACACGAACCATTATATATATCTCATATATAAAACATGGCATATAATCAAAGACACAATTATGCATAAACTTTTCTTCAGAAAAGTAGAACACCAAGAAAACAATTTTTCTTTAATTCTAAAACTCAATCACGTGTTATACATGCATGATATTGAAGACCGCTCTAATACCAATTGTTGGAATATCTAGTTTTGCATCTCATACAAAACATATAGCGAAAGCAACAAACACGGATCTACTTTATTCATGAGAGATAACATAACCTTAAATTTTAGAACAAAGAATAGAGAGCGTACCTTGGTGAGGTGAAATTCAAAACCAAATATTAGAAGTACTTGTGAACACTTTTAATCTTCACTCTAATTCCACTTCCGCCTAAGAAGTGTGGTCTCTCAATTAGTTTACACGTATGTGTTCAAGGGAGAATAAGAGAGTGGCTTATACTCATATATACACCATTTCATTCATTCATAAAACCCTTATGAAATTCTTTATGTTTCTCTCCTTATCTATAAATGATTATCTAATTGGGCTATCCTTTTAGGCCATTCCAATTAGGCTTTAGTATGTGGCTTTGAGTGGAACCAAAAGGGAACAAATAAGACTTTAGCTCCAATGGGCCTTGGGCTAATCTATCAACTCTTGACAAATCCAAAATTATCATTAATTATATTTAATATCACTATATAAATATAATTGCACTCTAGGACTTATTAATAAATTATATCCCAAGAACTTATTATTCATCCAACCCCTTCATTAAAATATTCATAGTAATACAAAGTTATGAATGTTGACTGCCACTTTGAAGATTACTACATCTTAATCCTTGAGTACCCAGTTTAATTCTCTAAGTTATTCATCATATATTTATGAAATCCAATTTCATAAATATATACTTTAGTAACTTCTTACTAAAGTGGTTAAGCCTAATACTCTGAATAACCAAACTCATTAAACTTATCTCAAGAGAATATTTTATATCTCCGTTAAGAGATTATAAATTTCATCTTGAAAATATATGTTCCATCAACACTAAATGTAGCTGCCCAACATACTGAAGTTTTGATCGTAAATTTAGATCTCACTCCTTATATATCAAAGCAATCTACACTTCATGATCATTTTTCATTATTCTTTTAGGATTAAGAGTTTATGTAAATAGAAGTTGTGAGACTTATTATTCAATTGACAGTCGCTGGTAGAATAATAAATCTCACAGTGGTCCAGTTCAATATGTCTTAACACTTAAAACATATCAATTAGAAGTCTCCACTTCCATGATCAAGACAAATCATCTTAGTTGATATGTTATATAATCTTCACAGATGAATGCCCTATTTCATCACCGACTACGAACTAAAATTTTGAGTTTACAAAGAACTTGTGATTTATATCTTCTGTGACTAAATCACATACTATGCATCTTATGGACTATGATAATGTCTCATTAGTTCATTTACAAATATTCTCATATAATTAAACAATTTAATTATTTATGACATTCCAATAAATTGGATTTTAAGCCACAAACCCCAACATCTATGAGTTTACGAGTTTCACCTAGGGCTGTCCACAAGTCGGTCCAGGTCGGGTTTGTGCCCCGTAACTGACCCGATTAGAACGGGTGGAGAAATTCCAAACTCGCCATCGACCGCGAAAAGCCACCGATCGAGTCGGATCGGGCTCAGGTGGGCGGCGGTCGACTTTGATTTCGACCGAAATACAAAGATCAAACACTGAAGTTTGATTTCTAAAGACAAAAGTCAACAGATCTACAAACTCAAAGAGAAGATTGGCAAACCCAAAGAACAAATCCATAAATCCAAAGAACAAAAACAACAATAGACAGCGAAGATCGAAGAGTAGAGATCATGAGGCGAAGATCGAAGGTCGGCGATGAAGAGCGAAGATCGAAGATCGGCGATGAAGAGCACAGATCAATGACGAAGAGGTAGAGATCGATGATGGACAGGCAGAGATCGACGACGAGCAGGATCGGCAAAGGGTAGACATCGGCGAAAGGTAGACATTGGCGAAGAGTAGAGATCATGAGACTGAGAGAAGAGAGCGAGTTGCTTTATTCATATCCCGGTTCAGTCAAGTTTCTTCAGGTTTTGGGGAGAAAACCCACCAACCAACCGCCGTTTTCGAGTTTTGGAGATAGAGATCCATCACCGACGTCGGGTCTGCTGGTTCTCGGGCAGGATCGGACAGGTTGGGTGGGTGGGTCGAGCCTCGATTTTTGTTGGACACCCTTAGTTTCACCCAATGAATTAGAAAACATTCCTAGCAGGGATACACACCCTCACATTTAAGTAAGTGATAACAATAAATATGCTAATACACTTGGAGAGTATGAAGTAGTCCCACGCCATACTATACATGAACATGAACTACCACTTACCACCTTTATGATCCACTAATTCCAATAAAGCAAACTAAGTGGCCCAGACCCCAAAGCCTTATTCTAATGGAGGAGGAAACTAATATCAACAAGGTGGGACAAAAACAATAACGACATTATATCATGGATGGTGTGGCTCAGGGTAGGGAGTCAAATAAAAAAAAATTAAGAGTTTGGAAGACCTTACTTCTACCTTCGTAACAACGGCAGTACCGACTGCAATGCAGCCTCGCCAAGCACAATGATCATCTTTAGTTGGAATTGTCGAGAGCTTGGGAACCATCGTGCAGTTCAAGTACTCATTTAGCTAGTAAGAAAAAAAAGAATCCCAAATTTTGTTCCTTATGTAGACAATTTTCTATACAGGATATGAAACCTATTCAAACTGCCCTGGAGTTTCCCTCCATGAAAGTTGTTTCTAGTTTAAGGAGGAGTGGCAAACTTGCTCTTCTTTGTAAAGATGATATTGTTTTAAATATCCAAATTGTCTCATCTAACCACACTGATTCTTTTGTTTATAATCTTGTACAAGGAACATGGAGGTTGACTGGTTTCTATGGCCACCCTGAGGACTAATGTAAATGTGAGACATGGATTGTGCTATGCCACTTGCACAGTGAGCCTCTTTACCTTGGGTTTGCATTGGAGATTTTAATGAGATCTTGACATTTAATGAGAAAAATGATTGACTATCGAAGCCTTTAGGCATGATGCAAGCCTTCAAAAGCACTCTCCTACACTGTGGCCTTATGGATTTAGGACACCAAGGCAATATTTTCACATGGAGAAATGGGTGGTTTGCTAATGATTTTGTTAAGGAAATGCTAGATTGTGCATGTGCTACCTTGGAGTGGAGTGAACTTTTTCCAAGTGCAAAGGTTAGGCACTTGAGTGTTACATACTCTAACCATGACTCCATAGCCTTGGAAATTGAGATCACTACCCCCATGGCAAGTCCGAAGGAAGAAGATACAAAGATTTGAGGAAAAATGGGTGGCACATGCTAACTATAAGAACCTGATTTGTACTTCTTGGGAGCTTGGCATTTTCACTAGTAGTCCCAAGTACTGTTTTTTTTTTTTTTAGAAAATAAAAAAAAAATGTTTTTTCAACCTTGTAAACTAGAGCAAAGCCACCTTTGGAAATTCCCGAACCCATTTAGACTTAAAGCGGCAAGAGCTAAAAGAGCTTACTAGGTTGAACTTTGGAGGGAATTTGAACCGGATTTTTGAGGTCAAAAAAATTAATGAACTCCTCCATCATGAAGAGGTCTTTTGAAGGCAACGCTCTTACTCTATATGGCTCTCAACAAGAGACAAAAACACTAAGTTCTTCCACTGACAAGTAAGCTAGAGGCGACAAAGTAATCAAATTGAGGGCTTCAAAAATAAAAATGGAGAATGGATCACTGACATGGACCGGATTGCCAAGATAGCTAAAGACTACTATAAGGGTTTGTTCACAACCTCACACCCTTCGCACATAGAGGAAGTTCTTGGGTTTGTTGATCGAGTTATCAATGATGGGATGAATCAAGCCTTGACCATGCCTTACACAGTTGAGGAGGTTCGAGTGGCTCTCTTCCAAATGCACCCATCTAAGGCCCTGGGTCCAGATGGTATTGTTAGGATGTGTGCCCTTAAATCCTATTATATGATGCTATGTATGACATTATGTATGACTTAATGTTGTGTTTAATAAAGTTATTTTATTATTATCTAAAATAATGGTAACATAAATATTGGGACATTATCATATAGTCCATGAGATGCATAGTATGTGATTTATGTGAAAAGTCATAGAAGATATAAATCACAAGTTCTTTGTAAACTCAGAATTATAGTTCGTAGTTGGTGATGAAATTGGGTATTTCATTCGCGAAGACTATAACATATCAACTAAGATGATTTATCTTGATCATGGAAATGAAGATTTCTAGTTGGTATGTTGATATGTTTTAAGAGTTAAGACATATTGAACTGGACCACTGTGAGATTTGTTATTCTTTTAACGACTGTCAAATGAATAATAAACTCACGACTTATATTTACATGAACTCTTAATCCTAAGAGAATGATGGACTTGATCATGAAGTATAGGTTACTTTGATATATCGAGATTGAGATCTATAGTTACTTTGAAGTGACAAGCATCATCCCCACATGCGTAACTAGATAGATGAATGAAGAGCTGATCAAGGAATTCACAAGGGAGGAAGTCACTGCTGCTCTACAACAAATGCACTCCACTAAAGCCCTCGAGCCAGACGGTATGTCAGCCATCTTTTATCAAAAATATTGGAACATAGTAGGAAATAATGTTACTAACATGGTCTTTAATGTTCTCAACTTTAATATGTTAATGGCTGAAATAAATAAAACTAATATTACACTACTGCCGAAAGAAAAACAACCCACCAAAATGACTGAGTTCAAACCGATTAGTCTTAGCAATGTTGCTTACAAGCTTATTGCAAAAGTTCTAGCAAACCACCTTAAAGTCATCCTACTTCAAATCATAACTAAAAATCAAAGTGCCTTTCTCTCTAAGCGACTGATAACAGACAATGTATTGGTTAACTTTGAACTTATGCATTGCTTAAACAATAAAAGAGAAGGGAAGTAAGGTTTCATATCTATAAAGCTTGACATGGGTTAGGCCTTTGATAGAGTTGAATGGGGATTCGTTAAAGCTATCATGGAGAAACTTGGCTTTCATGAAAAATTGATCAATATTGTCATGCATTGCATAACTACTATCTCATACTCTATTCTTATTAATGGTGTGGCTCATAGCTATATTATTCCCACTAGAGGGCTTCGTCAAGGTGACCCATTATCTTCCTACCTTTTCCTTTTGTGTGTAGAGGGCCTCTCAGCCTTAATTAATGAGGCAGCCAGAATTCAAGCCCTTCATGGTATCTCAATTTATAGAGGATGTCCTAGAGTGACCCACCTACTGTTTGCTAACGATAGCCTCCTCTTCTGCTAAGCCAACATTCAAGAATCAAGGAAACTTATTGAAATCCTAGAATTATATGAAGCGACTTCAGGACAAAAAATTAACATAGATAAATCTATTGTATTCTTTAGCTAGAATACCCCTCTAGCAGTCAAGGATGAAGTGTTAACCATTCTAGGCCCTATGCAAGACACCAGCCATTCCAAGTACCTTGGCCTTCCCTCTCTAAGTGGAAAGTCCAAAAACCAGGTATTTGCAGAGATCAAGGAAAGGGTTAGGAAGAAACTTTTTGGGTGGAAAGGAAAAATTTTATCCATGGGAGGCAAAGAAATCCTTATTAAAGCCGTTGCCTAAGCAATCCCCATTTACACCATGAGTTGTTTCCAACTAGCCAAAGGCCTTTGTGAAGAGCTAGAAGAGATGACGAGAAGAATTTGGTAGGGCCAAAAGCAACAAGAATAAAAAATTGCATGGGTTAACTGAAAAAAGCTTTGTCAATCAAAACTTAAAGGAGGCATGGGATTTAGAAACATCCAAGCTTTCAACTTAGCCATGTTGGCCAAGCAAGGATGGAGATTCCTCACCAACCGCAACTCCTTAGTAGCAAAGATCTTCAAGGCAAAATACTATCCTAATGGCAATGTCCTTGGTGCCAAATTGGGTAGCAATCCTTCGTATGCCTGGAAGAGCATTTATAATAGCCTAGAGGTCATTCATAAAGGCACACGATGGAGAATTGGGAATGTCAAAATGGTTCACATCTGGGATGACAAGTGGCTCCCAACACCAACTACCTTTAGGGTGCGTCCGTTTGGAGAGAAAATAGGGAGGATGGAAAACTGAAGGAGGAAAATAGGCATTTTTCACTATTCGTTTGGAGAGAAAAGTAAGGGAGGATGGAAAACCGAGAGGAAAATTTTCCTCCCGGGCCCACAAAAATTTTCCTCCCAAATTGGGAGGAAAATGAAGGGGGAGAAAACATGGGATGGGGGCATTTACTAAAATGCCCCCATCCCACCTTCAGCAACGTTGAACCTCCCTTTTTTTTTTTTTTTTTTTATCAAACATTACCAAAGGTTCGTTGAACCTTTTTTTTTTTCAACGTTACTGAAGGTTCAGTAACGTTGAAAATTCTTTCTTTTTTTTTTTTTTTTTTTTTTCATTTCAACTTTCAGTAACCTTCTTTCTTTTTTTTTTTTTTTTTTTTTTTTTTTCCATTTCAACTTTCAGTAACGTTGAACTTTTTTTTTTTTTTTTTTTTTTTCATTTCAATGTTACTATTAACAAGGGTATAATAATCAATTTATACCCTCTCACTTTTTCACCCTCTCACTTTTTCACTCTTCCAACCGGACACACAAAAGGAAAAACTAAATATTTCCCATCCTCCCACTTTTCTATCCTCCCACAATTTCCCATCCTCCCACTTTTTCACTTCTCCAACCGAACAGACCCTTAAGGTAATCTCCCCCCAAAAGATATTGATGACTTTTCCATAGTCTTATCTCTCATTGACGAGGATACAAAATGTTGGAAAGTAAATAAAGTTAGAGACACTTTTCTTCCTTTTGAAGGAAAGACAATTCTGAGCATACCCTTAAGTTATAATCTTCCTGATGATAAAGTTATTTGGACAGGCAACAAAAGGGGTGATATCTCTGTCAAAAGTGCCTAGTACATTGCTGTCAGCATTGTTGATACTAATGGTACTGGTGAAAGCTCCATGGGAGATAAAAGAGCTCCACTCTGGAAAACAATCTGGCACCTAAACCTCCCTGCAAAGATAAGAATTTTTGCATGGAGAGCTTCCATGAATGCCCTCCCATCCATGCTGAATCTTCAATCTAAAGGTATCAACTCTGATGCAATTTGCCCTATATGTAGCCTGGAAGCTGAAAGATGCTTTGATCAATTGTAATTTTGCAGTGAATGTTTGGACTAATTGGCATAATTGTCCTATAAAGCTGCTGGAAGCTACCTATGGCATCTTAGACCTTGCCGTCAACCTCATGGATAAAGGTTCTTCCCTGGACCTGGAAACCTTCTTCTCTACTACTTGGATGATTTGGTTTAACAGGAACCAAATTATTTATGAGTCAGCATTTCACTCTCCTATCCAAACTTGGGAATCTGCTCGAAGACTGACCCTTGACTACAAAGGTGCCATTTCAACCAGCCCCAACAGATGCCCTTTAATCAGTCAAAATGGTTTGCTCCACCAATTGGTTTCTTCAAAATTAATGTAATTGGAGCAACCTCAAAGGATAACAAAACATCTAGCATAGGCGTAATCATAAGGGACTCCAATGGTCTGGTCTCAGCTGCACTTAGCAGGACACTTTCAGCCCAATACTTAGTTGAAGAAGCTGAAGCCAAAGCTCTGGATTATGGAGTGCTACTTGCCCAAGATTTGAACATCTCACACATCGTCATCGAATCAGATGCACTTTCCATCGTCCAAGCCCTCTTATCAAAGCAAACTAATGGAGTCATTGGTCACTTGATGCAAGGGATTCTCTCTGCTCTTGCCGTTTTTCGCAGTTGGAAGATTCAGCACTTGAAAAGGAGTTCAATAGAGCTGCTCATGAGTTTGCTCAGCTAGCTAGATATAGTGGGGTGACTCAATGTTAGAGAAGGATAGATCCTACTTGTATACAACACCTGCTTCTGCAGGACTGCTTATAATTTTGCCTTTCCTTGACTTGTAATTCTGTCTGTTGTAGTTCCATTTTCAGTTCAAGTTGAATACATTCAGTTTTCAAATAAAAAAAAAACAAAAAAAAAAAAAACCTTGGGAAGGGAGAAGAGAGTCTTGGGCCTTGATTAGACCTTTCGCTTGAGACATGATAAAGAAATGAAATCTTTTTTTTTTATTTTCAAATTGGTTGAGTAATTGAAGATTTGATAAGTAAATGAAGACTTACAGACACGATCCTCAAATCTTCCACGGTTCAAAATGTTATGGATATCATATGTTTATATATTTTAGCTTATCCCTATGGTATACCAATATGCTATTGAATTCTCTTGAGGAATACATATAATGGGGTGTTTGTAAAAACTACATATATAGGTAAAAAAAAAAAATAAAAAGGCTCCATAATCCAATCCAGAAGGTCACGTGAGTAGAGAAGACTATGAGTTTGTACATCATGGAGGGCAAGCAGTGGCATCAAATGTAAGTATGCAAAAACAGACAAAGTACACCACCAGAACACAAAAAGACCAGAGCGAAAGTGACACGTCACAAAGTGTGCGATTTCTGTATAAGATGCGTCATATTTTTTTTTTTTGTGATCAGATGCGTCATATTCTTTGGCCGTGTACATTCACAAAATCACGTAAAATTTTGTCGAAATTTAAAAAAAGTGTCGATAGTTTTTCAATTTTGAAATTTTTTTTTAAAAATAAATAATTAATGTGTATTCTTAGAACGCTTATTAACAGAATCTTTTATATAAACACACAGTAGTCTGCCTCTGCCACACGCCGCTCTAGGTGCCGAACTCCTTCCATTAACAAAGAGGTTCCTTCAAGCAAAGCCTTTGTTTTTAAGGCTCACGCTTAAAGATGCCAGAGGCCAGAGACTGATATTTATAATACTACCACTACTTTCAAGTAAAGCCAAAGGCTCTTGTTTTATATAAATGGCAGAGCCCAGAGGTAAAAAAAAAAAAAAAAAAAAACTAATTATCATCTCAAAAAAATATTAAAAAAAAACAAAAATGCTAGGATAAAAAATAATAGGCTTATATAGATTCACCACTCACTACTCCTTAAATAGATTAATAATGGTCCTAATGTCAGAAAACAAAAATTCTATTTCTAGTTTCTTAATAAAATACACAACTTTTATATTTAAAAAAAAAAAAAAAACTGTTGTATATTAAGTGTATGTTTAGATAGTGTTGAACTTTTAAGCTGAGTCTCATTTTTTCAGTGAGTTTTGTACACTAAAGCTTACAAATACCTTTTTTTTCAAAATAACCTTAAAATTATATTATTTAATATTATTTTTATGTTTAAAAATTATTTTATTATAATATTTTTAATTTTTAAACAAAAGCATATTCAAAGATATTTTAAATTTGGCCTTATTGGTGGATCATATCTCCTCACTATCCCATCATCTTTCGCCCGCAGACACACGTTCCCATGAGGACTCTAGTCTAAGTAAGATACCGGACACAATTCTGGAGAGAGAAAGAGCTAGCTAGCTAGCATCAAGCAAAGCAAGCCAATACACCACACAAACACTCTAAGTCTCTGTCTCTGTCTCTGTCGGAATTTTTAGTTAAAAAGGCAAAAAGAGAAAAAAAAGAAACACTACTCCGGTCCAGTGAGTCTCAGTAGGAGAGACCCTTGTGAGAGAAACAAACAAAGAATCAACGAGTAGGGATTCTCTCTATGTCTTGGGGTGTGGATTAATTGTCCTACGCGCGTGTCCAAACTTTTTTTTTTTCTTTTTTTTCTAATTCATCATCTCCTAATACGCTAGAAGAAGCTCCAAAATGTCATTATAAATATCCTTTTGAGTAACTTTTTAAAAGCTTACCCTCTTTTAGATAATTTTTTCAAATTCACTTATTATATTCTTAAAGATTGTAAAAATTTTGTATCTAGGGACATAATATTATATATATTTTATAACTTTTAATATGATTTATTAGGATTAAAATGTTATTTTGTATAAATTTATTATTAACATTATTTTTATTAAATACGAATTAAAATAAATAATTTTAAATATTTAAAAATTATTATATCTCTAAAGACTAAACTTATTGTATTACATCCTACCTGATCATCTAGAAAAAATTATATTTTACTATATTATTCTTCTTCTTAAAGGTTAATTTGATTTTCAAAAAATAGATTCTATTCATTTAATTGGTTTTTTCCAATAAGGTCCCCCAAGAGGTAACCACTAACGAAATAAAGTCCACTTCTCAATATTTAATACTAATTTTCTTGGTATGTATATGGCGCATCAAAACCTCTTTGAAAATTTTGATAAAAATAAAGCTCTCATAATCGTTTTTCTCTACCTTTTTTAATTATATTTTATTAAAACCTTAGTGAGTTGTCATGTGGTCCAATAAACATAATATATATATATATATATATATATATGTGGGCAATGTATAACCCCATGAATGCATGGCGTCCATGGATTGGAAGACAAAGTTGTCTAGAATGTTTGGAATTGCTTGGTGCATAGAGAACAAATGAACAATTCACTTTTACATAAAGTTGAGAGAATATTAAACAAAACAAAAATTAACTAGGATTTGCTTAAACTAAATTGGAGAGTGTCGCGGACGCACTTTAGCAGGAGATTGAGATGGGCAATAGAGATGTGTGTTGGGAAACTAAAATCCCAAGTCAGAAAGCAATAATAAAAGCCTGATTTCTAAAATTATAGTAGTAAAAATCAATAAAGGAGCCGTACTGATACGCAATCCTTTTCTGTTCTTAAAGATACATCAAAAGATTTTCTTCAATTACACACACTGCCGCTCTCTACTTCTTCTTCTTCTTCTTCTTCTCTACCAAAAATTCTTTCTTAACTCCTTACTTTCTTTGAAGAGAGAATCTTTAAGTGAGACATATAAAAAGACAGTGAGAGTGTATAGTAACACAAAACAGAACAACAAAAAAGAAATGCAGAGTTTCAAGGCAGTTCAAGCTAACCCACAATTGTACTGCCACTCCAACTTCTTTCTTCGGTACTTCTCTTTCTTTTTCTCTTCTCTCTATCTTTTTGTCTTCTGTGTTTGTGTTATGAGCTGGTGAATGGTTTTGTTTTAGAAAAATATTATTTTTTGGTGGTGCAAAGTTGTTTTGTAAAACAAGGTATCTCTGTTTCTTTTTGTGAAACAGAGGAGATGGAAGTGGGAGAGACCAGACACGTTTTTCTGATCTTGGAGAGCTTGAACAATCCGCTGCTGCTTTTCATCACGATGATGCTGTTGATTTAAGCCCAAGTATTCTCTTTTATATTTTATTATATAATATAGTACTATATATTATTTTCTTTTTCTTTTTCTTTTTCTATGTTAATAATCTTTAACTGCTTAAAAATTGGTTGTCTTTTAGACTCAATCTTCAATATAAAACCGGTTAGCGTTGCTGTTGTTCCTAATAGCCTACACTATGGGACCTTGAACACGGTATTTATTCCCACCCAGCTCTCTCGAGGCTTACATTACATAAATTTGAATGTTCAATGAAATATAATTGTTAAGTTTCAATGCCTATTTTGATGGGTGGCTTTTGGGTTTTTGTTGAATTGCTATGTATGGTTGTGTAGAGCATTGGGTGTGTGGACACTGGGCAGCAATTCGGTATTGGTGCTGCTTTGGGAAACGGACAGCATATTGAGAACTGGGGTGACTCTGCCATGGCTGCAGACACCAGCCAACAAACTGAAACTTCCACAGATGTTGACACCGATGATAAAAACCAAGTATGCTCTAGTTTTACCTTGTCTCTTGTGGAATGGGTAATTTTTAGCTTATTGGTGGATCAACTTAGGATTGAGCATTGTTGATTGCTTCTGTTTAGTTTGCATTGCATTAGAATCATACTTCACTTTATATTGTAGAACTTTACTGTTGGCTTAACTTTCACTATGAATCTATGATACTCATACCATCAAAAACTAAATTAACTAACAATCCTAGTCTGATGTTGATTCTGAGATTGGAATGCATGACTCTATTGCAAAATCAAGAAGTTTTGCTTACAATAAGTGTGGGGAGGGGGGGGGGGGGGAGTTGAACCCAGGTTCTCTTCATTGGGAGAATTGACAATGGCTCTGAGCTGCAAGGCTCTTGGCATTGTGAAATATAGATTGCTACCTTGATGGAAGATTTTGAACTCTAATGTGGCTAGGATGCCATTTGATGAATTGCAGTTTAGCTAATTACTTTAGCTTGCATAGTTTGTTGGGTGTAATTCTCTGACAGTGGATCTTGATTATGTTGTAGTTTCATGGAGTTCAGAATGGAGCACTTGTGGCTGTAGATTCCATGGAACAATCTAAGGGAAAATCTGGTGACCAAAAGGTTATTAACATGAAGTTTCTTCAATAGCTTGTGGTTACCTAATGCAGTTTTGTGTTTGAATGTTCATAATTTTTTTTTTTTTGTGGTCTCATTATCTTGCAGGTACTCAGAAGGCTGGCTCAGAATAGGGAAGCTGCAAGGAAGAGCCGTTTGAGGAAGAAAGTAATACTCCTATGCTATTATTTGTTATAATTCTTCTATTTCATTGGTTTATGGGGTTTTGTTTTGACTCTTCATATGTTATCATTTTTCAAGTCATATATATTCCGTTTTATCGTTCTCAATATATTTAGCTCCATTGTTTATCAATTAATCTTATCTACAAGGCCTAGATGATCTTTGAAGTCTCAACCTTTGTTTGAGATTTTGGAGGCTTGTGCATTGCTTTTGGTTGGTGCTTCAATTTTATTCTCCATGGTGTTAATATCAATGGTAAAATTCATATATACATAGCCATGGTAGTATTCAATATCAGTTGGGAAGATTTTTCAATTTATTTTTGTAATTGATCAACAGCTATTAGGTGTTTCAACTATATCAGTCTTAGTGAAATTGTAGAAGCACAGTGGTCGTTTATGTTGGGTATTCCATAAATGCCCTGGAGATTGTTTGCAGTATATATCTGCAGGTTGGGTTTGAACTAAACTCTGTTTTTGATAATGTTTTCAGTATACTTTTTAGAGGTTGTTTCAGCAATTGGCATTTAGCTCCTTTTAGTGTTCTCCCTTTTTTTAGTTTACCTTTCGGAAAGTTTAATTTGGCATGATGCTAGTTAGCTCCCTGAATTAAATTATGTACCAATCTGCTGTAGAGTAATATCTTAATTTAATGAATGAAACATATTTGGGTCATTTATAGGTTTTGGTTTTGGATAGGCATATGTCCAGCAGCTGGAGAATAGTCAACAAAGGCTAACACAACTAGAGCAAGAGCTCCAACGAGCACGCCAGCAGGTGCAAGTTAATTATTGTTTTCAATGGATTTTTATTTTTTTTCTTGGGTGGAGGGAGGGGGGGGGGGTGGTTCTTTATTTTTCTTTATCATTGATGTCTAAAATCTTTCCTTCCTGGGTTTAATGCCATAATGCAGGGTTTCTTTATTGCACCTGGTATTTCTGGGGATCATAGTCATCCAATGGCTGGAAATGGTAAGGAATTTTGATACATGCATATTCATCTTCTGTATGCCATTTAACGCCTTTTCTAGACCATTCTGCACCTGGTGGCAATTCATTATGATTTTTTCTCATTGAATTTAAGATAGAAAGGGTAAGAAAGGCTTTGCACCTTGACAATACAGATCCTTGGATGGTAAAAGTTATAGATGGATGATTCTGACTGCGTGGTTTTTTCCTGTTGATTGTCCTTGCAGCTGCCCTAGTATTTGATATGGACTATGCACGCTGGCTTGATGAACATCAAAAGCTGATCAATGATCTAAGATCAGCTGTGAATTCTCATATGGGTGATAATGACTTGCGCCTTCTTGTTGATGGCGTAATGGCACATTATGATGAAATTTTCAGGCTGAAAAGCATTGGTGCAAGGTCTGATGTATTTCACATGCTTTCTGGCATGTGGAAGACACCTGCTGAGAGGTGTTTCATGTGGTTGGGAGGATTCCGTTCATCTGAACTTCTCAAGGTGATTTATTATATGATAATTTTAGTTACATATATTATTTGTCCTACATTGCCTGGATAGAAACTGTCATTCTCACTGATTTATATTAAATTTCATTTTTGTTTTTGGAAATTCAGATACTGGGGAACCACCTCGAACCTTTGACAGATCAACAGCTGATGGGCATATGTAATTTGCAGCAATCTTCCCAGCAGGCTGAAGATGCCTTATCACAAGGGATGGAGGCTTTGCAACAATCCCTTGTGGAGACACTTTCTTCAACCTCTTTGGGCCCTAATGGTTCTGGCAATGTTGCTGACTACATGGGACAAATGGCAATTGCAATGGGCAAGCTTGCAACGCTAGAAAATTTCCTTCACCAAGTAACAACCTTAACCTCACACATTGTGCATCAAATTATATGAACTTATTCTGGTTGCTCTGTATGCGTGTGAGTGTGTTTAAAGGGAGGTTCATCCATGCTAGGACAATTGGAAGTTGTAACTATAACCACTTCTTTTTCTTTCTTGCTAGGCTGACCTTTTGAGGCAGCAAACACTGCAACAAATGCATCGAATTTTGACCACTCGTCAAGCTGCTCGTGCTCTTCTGGTTATCAGCGATTACATCTCACGTCTTCGGGCTCTGAGTTCATTATGGTTAGCACGCCCTAGGGACTGATATTTTACTTAAACAAATTCCTGGCTTAGGACTACAGTAATGCTTTTTACATAATTGATTGGCTATCTACCCTCTATTAGGAACTCTATAGAAGCTGTGGGATCATGAAGATGGAGAACAATTATGCGGAATGGTCCTAGAGAGTCTATTTTTGTTGCTGCTGTTCTGTTATGCCAATCATAGATAAGGTTCTGCTCTTGGCTTGTAAAATAGTGCCTGAGCGGTGGTTCCCTTAAATTTGTAATTCAGGAATGTCTTCCTAGGCATGGATGGATAGTGATGACCCCGGTACAATGTGATAATATTCTTCTAATATAAGCTGATGCTTGAAAGTTGAAAGCATTTAACCGTAGTTAATTACAGACCTTTTTCAGTCTTTTTGGTTGCTTCCCAGTTCTGGGGTAATTCTATAAAATGAACAATGGCATCTCTTCCTAATTGACTGTTAGATTATTTGATGCAATTAAAAGACCTAAATATATTGCCACCATTGAAAGTATGTTTCAGACCCAATACAACATACTAAGAAAATTTATCGTGCTAAGTTAGCGAGAATTTGCGTTAGATACTGCGCAGCAATTCATAAATCATCACTGAAAGTATGTATTAGACCTTTGCAGCGCAATAAAGTTATGTCATGCTAATATCAGTGGGAGTTTGCTTTACATTCCATTTTATTTGCATGGTGCAAGAGTCTAGAGTAATAAGGTAAAATTGTCTTTTTGACTAGTATATATAGAGGCACTGCCACTATAGGCGGCCAAATTTTTAGTTCATCTAATTGCTAATAAACATTTCTTTCGGTAGCCAAATTATATGCTGTCTTGAAAGACATGCGTCTTGATCATTGACTGTTACAGCAGTTGACATCTCAGTATACTTTATATATACAATCATTACTGAACTGTATTTTCAGATCCTATGTGGCTATGTAGCTTTGTGCAATCCATCCTATCATTATGGCTTGTATATCACTTCAATACAGAGGAAGATTTCTGGGTTCTTCGACTTCTGAAGAGGCATTTGTATATTCATGAGAACTGGTTCTCCACCTGCTTGTATATTCTTCTTCTCTCATTATTCATTCTTCCTGCTGACCATGATAAATACATTAGTCACTAAGATTACGATTCAAAATTGCTTTTCTAGTTATTGAGCAAAGGAAGGCACATACCTAGATTATAATATCTTCGGGATTTGACTACCTGAGGGATGAAAACTCCTGTTCCATTTCCATTCCTCCACAAGCTTGCAAGCCACGCCGGTGCTGAATTAGTATTCTTGTCCTCCCACCAATTAAAATAGCTACCACTTTGTAAACCAGTGATACAGCGAGCCTTAAAGCTATTTGAGCTTCGCTTGGCAGCACCGAAAGACTTGGGATTATTTTTGGGAAGATCTTCATCATCGTCTGCTGTCAAAAGCAAAATCTGCCTCCTAATTTCAGCATCTATATCATCTTCATGACCATCCTTGACACCTTTGTATTCAAGATTGGAATCTATGTTCATCTCCATGGGTTGGACACCAATCTAACTTGTGTACTGGAAACTTGGGGGGTTTCAGATGAATTTGTTGAATGAGGTAGGAAATGGTTTGGTTTTATATTATATAGGGGGATGAAACGGGAAAAAAGGTACTTTGTTTGAGGTCAAAGTTATAGGTTCAGGGAAGCTGGATTGGTTAAATGTTCCCAAATGGATCCAAGTCCAAAGAATATGTTAATTTTTGTATGTTAGTTCATGTACATCTCTTAAATAGGTCATTAGTATATACGTCAAGCCTAATTCTAACCAATCCAAATGGATTAAGCAAGAGATTTAAAATTACTTAACATCATTGTCAACCTATCCAATGGACGTGGTCATACCGGCCTGAGTAATCACAATTAGTAGACTTTAATTGGTGTACTAGGCAAAACATCAGTTTAGTATCAATTTGCTAATAGTCCACAAGAGTAGATAACTTACGAGTTGAAACTTGAAAGGTAAGATCTCTGCCGATATTATTGTTTTTCCAAAATTCTGGATCATGCTAAACCAAAAAAGAATTTATGGGCCACCAATTGGCAACTACCTTACGAATTCTGATGATTAATATTATTATTTTTTGTGCAATTACTGCTGAAAAACAATTAAAATTAAGAGCATCATCAGAAAGCTTAATAAAATGAAAAGGTGCCCAGATTTGGGTCCTCAAAATTACCAACGAAGCTGCCAAAATAATTAGCAAACAAATAAAACAAAAGTACACCATAAATTGATTATTGGATATAGATTTTGAATTGTGAAATGTCCTTTCCCTTTGGTTGGTTTCCCGTACTGTATTGAAGGACTGTTTAAGATTTTGAGAACCCACTTTATTGTTGGTTTTGGTAGACATGGCAAAACGGGCGGGTCGGGTCGGGTCAATTGGGTTGCGGGTCAAACGGGTCACGGGTTAAAAACGGGTCATCTTAAGCGGGTTAAAAACGGGTTCGGGTCAATCGGGTTGTGGGTCGGGTCGGGTTGACCCGTATTGACCCGTATTTTTCACATGATTTTTTTAAAAATTTTTTTAATTTTTATTTTTAATTTTTTTATAAATAAAACAACATGTATTTGTCATTTGAAAAGTTATGCAACAAATTATTTTATGTAAAATGCATTATTTTGACTTCACCACTTATATCAAGAATGAATTCAGTTAAACTTATTAATATTTATTCAATAATTTCAAAATTATACAAATCTTAACATTGCTATTTAAAACAAAATAACACAAGTATAAGTAAAACAAATACACATGTTTTATTTCTACACAATATTAACATTCCAAAATATAAAACAAAATTACAAATGACTTATTGGATAACTCATTTGATAAAGAATAAAAATATATAAGAAATTTACAATCTTGAAAATTAATTTTATATTCTATTATCAATTATGGTTGGCACTCTATTTCAATTTGAGATGTACATTAAAATTGGATTGCTTACTTATTTATACATGGTTTCTTTTATGAATATCATATCATTGTTAAGCAACACACACTTTAGGAAATATCATAGTTTATTTTGAAAAGTCATTTATTTTGGACATAAATTGTTAAAAAATGAGTCTAAGCATTCATAATTTATGCTAATTTGATACTTTGGCTTCACTATTTTTACACTTGTAAATATTTCTTACACATGTCTATAATTTTAAATCTATATTTTTAACTCTATTGTAACCATATTATCTTGGTATGTACTTTGTTATTTAATATTAAAAAAATTTTACTCATTACAGAATGCTCAACCTTTTATCTTTCAATTAATTTGCATATGTAAATGTATCAATTGTTTCTTTAAAGTTCATAATAAACAATTAAACTACTATTGTCTTAATTTTAATTTTTTTTACCAAAAAAAAAAAGTTTTAAAAAAGTGATTCGGGTTCGGGTCGGGTCGGGTTGACCCACAAAAAATACGAAAAACTCGGGTCGGGTCACGGGTCAACCCGTTTTTCTTTCGGGTCAAAAAAATTGGGTTCAAGTCGAGTATTTTTCGGGTCGGGTCGGGTCAGGAAATTTTGACCCGTTTTGCCATGTCTAGGTTTTGGTCACTTTTGGACCGTCTCCAGGATGTTTCTGTTGCTAAAATTGTCAAGACCATATTTCTATTGTTAGACCTTTGTTTTTTCAACCTTTAATAAGGAGAAAATTAGAAGTTAGGTTTGAACCGAACTCAATATTATTGAGTGATAAGGTTCTTGAGTCTTGATATTGACATACATTTTTAACTACTAATAAAGAGTTATCAACACCTTCACACCAAGAATTCATATTCTACATATGATATAAATATACATGGATACTGTGAGATGTGAAACCATCAAATCTCTTGTATAAGAGAGAGAAAGCAAGAGATAGATGTTAGTTTTGGACTCTAATCCTCAATCTAGGATAGTAGAATGTTCCTATTATTAGAGATGAACGCTAATAAGAAACTCAGGGTACGTACTAGCTCCCTTGAAATTTATAATTTGTTAATATATATATGTATGTATGTATGTATATATATATATATATATATATATATATATATACTCTTCATATCATATCTGATCCTAAAATTGAAAATCACACCCCCTCCCCCAAATTGAAAATTGGCTCAAAAAAATCCAAAATTATGTTGTCAATTAGCCCACATGTGTGGTTGGTAATCAACTAATCCCCTAAAAAAAAAAAAAAAAAAAAAAAAAAAAACCCTTTTTCCTATCAAAACAAAGACAAATATCTAAACAGAAAGGGGGGGGGGGGGGGGGAATCTTTACTTCTAAAAATTGCAAAATGACCTGCGTGTTATGACAACTCAGCTGTTTTAATTTTTGGGATTAAAGTAAAATTTTGTGAACTTGAAATTTCAGTTTATCCAACTCTACTTAAGGGATCTATTTTTGTCATCATCAAAATAACTTTACAATTCAGATTATGGATAAGATATTTTCTAGACTGCAATAATCTTTCTTGGCTTAGATTTGAATTCTCAACATTGTTTTGAAACCCGAACCATTTAATGAACTAGGAAAGAGAGAGGTTTAAGGTTTTTGAGGTCGGATCAAGGTTCAACCAAGATCAAACCGTGATATGTCATTTAATTTTTTAATATATTTGATACTTAAATTGGTTTATATTTATTAATTTTTCATTCTTGGCCAACAAAATGTGCGTGGCCCAATGGTTTGCATGGTAGACATGTTATTTCACTTGTTGAAAATGGAACTTCTTGAGCATATTGTATTGAGTATGCAGTGTAATTGCTTATTCTTAGCTCAGATTTGGATCCTTGTGAGGCACTTGAATCTTTTCAAAAATGATGACATTGTCTGTTGATATAAAAGTTTTATCTTCAAAATTTCACCAAAAAAAAATAAAACTACTGTTGAAAATGGAACTTTGCCATTATGAGCATATTGTAGTTTGCAATTTGGATTTTAAAAAAGGTAAATATATAAAAATTGTGCGAATAGCTAATATGATAAAGGAAATGCTAACGGATGCCCTTAGGGCAATGATTAACAATCCATTTAAAGAAAGTTTTTATGTAAAAAGAAAAAAAAGTAAAGTTTTAATGTTTTGACAGCTTTTTCTATTTTTTATAAAAGTGATGTCAAAACTTTCTTAAAATGGATTATTAACCATTGCCCTAGGGACACTCGTTAATATAACCTAAAAGATAAAATAAATAAATAGCCTATTAATTTGCTATAGGGTAGTTGCACTTGTAATTACTCTTCCACTTTCTAAGATAATTATGATGAGTATTTTCAAATAGGAATATTTTTACTTGAGTCATGTTGCTCAGATTCAAGGATTCGCAGAGGGTCTCAGGCCCTACTTAGTAGGTTTTGCAATTTAAAAAAAAAAAAAAAAGGAGATCATATCCTAACAAAATTTGATTTTGTATATTTAAAGAGAATAAATAGGATTTGATGAGCCCGAAGATATTGTTTGTCTAGACATAACAATGGACGAGGAGCAAACCATAAATGAAGCCTTTATTGACCGAGCTATTACGATTGGATGTAACAGCTCAGAGGTCTCCATATTTATGCATTACGTGTCAAAGGCCTCCATATCCCTGCATTAAGTATCATGAAGGGCGTTACTAGACAAAGGAAATTAAACCACCATTAATGGCGGTTCCAACGGCTAGGAGAATAAAGGCCTATATATAGCACACTCCACCAAAGGTAAAAACTACGAACAGAAATATATTCTCAACAGCTAAAAATACCCAATTATCTCTCTCTCATTCTAACTTAGTCATTGGAGGTTCGTCGGCAGGCACCACACCGGTGACCTATTTGTTACATCCCTTTATGATCTTGTAGGTTATGCCAAAGTCATCTAGATGATCTCAATTACTGACAATTTTGGCATCATCAGTTTGGCCCCGTCTGTAGAGACAACTTTCTTTTTCCTAATCCTAAGGATAGAAATGTTGCCCTACACTTGTTGTCATCTAGATGGAGTCTAGTGCACAACCAGAGTCAACTGCCTTGGCGTTGCAAGTCCAAGTTCTCATGGCCAGCGTAGAAGAATTAACAAAACAAAACCAAGAGATGAGGCTGTTGGGGTTTATGTCTTAAAATCTAATTTATTGACATGTCATAAATAATTAAATTTTTTAATTATATGAGACTATCTATAAATGAACTAATGAGACATTATCTTAGTCCATGAGATGCATTGTATGTGATTTAGTCACTGAAAATGTAAATCACAAGTTCCTTGTAAACTCAAAATGTATTTCGTAATCGATGATGAAATTGGGTGTTTCATCTGCGAAGACTATAACATATCAACTAAGATGATTTGTCTTGATCTTGGAAGTGGAGACTTCTAGTTGATATATTTTAAGAGTTAAGACATATTGAACTAGACCGCTGTGAGATTTATTATTCTCCTAACGACTGTCAAATGAATAATAAATCTCATAACTTCTATTTACATCAACTCTAAATCCTGAGAGAATAATAGACCTAATCATGAGATGTAGGTTGCTTTGATATATCAAGAGTGAGATTTATTAGTCACGGTTAAAACCTTAGTATGTTGGGTAGCCGCATTTAGTGTTGATGGAACATATATTTTCAAGATGGAATTCATAATCTCTTAATGGAGATATAAAATATTCCTTTGAGATAAGTTTAATGGGTTTGGTTATTCAGAGAGTTGGGCCCAACCACTTTAGTAAGGAGTTACTAAAGTATATATTTATGAAATTGGGTTTCATAAATATATGATGAATAACATAAAGGATTAAACTGGGTACTCAAGGATTAAGGTGTAGTAATCTTCAAAGTGGTAGTCTATATTCCTGACTTTGTATTACTACGAATATTTTAATGAAGGGGTTGCATGTATAATAAATTCTTGGGATATAATTTATTAATAAGGCCTAGAGTGCAATTATATTCATATAGTGGTATTGAGTATAATTAATGATAAATTTGGATTTGTCAAGAGTTGACAGAAAAGCCCAAGGCCCATTGAAGCTAGTGTCTTATTGGTCCCTTTTGGTCCCACTCCAAGCCACACATAAGAGCCCAATTGGAATGGCCCAAAAGTTTAGCCCAATTAGATAATCAGTTATATATAAGGAGAGAAACATACAGAATTTCTAAGAGGTTTTTCATTAGTCTTTTTCATAAATGGTTTCATGAAGAACATACAAGGATGAAATGGTTTGTGTGTGAGTGTTGGACACTCTCTTATTCTCTCATTGGAAACTGATTGAGAGACCACACATCTTGGGCATTAAGTAGAATTGGAGTGAAGATTAAAAGTGTTCCCAAGTGCTTCTGATCTTCGGTTTTGAATTTCACCATTCCAAGGTACGCTTTCTTGTTCTCTAATTCTAAAATTTACATAATGCATGTTATCAATTGTGTATGAAGTAGAGTTAATTTTTCGCTGCATATGTTTTGTATGTGATACAAAAACATAATTTTCCAATAGAGGCAGTGATTGCAACAGGAAGAAAACTGCTCACCAAGAAGAATAAAAAAAAACAAGAATGAAGATGAAGTGCAAGACCTAGAAGGAAGCTAAGGGAGAGACGGCTTGAGGAGGACAGAACGGTCCAACAAGGCAAGCAACAACCTCTTAAGGAGCATGAGGAAAGGGATGGACAAGCTTAAGAATGCAATGAAAGGAAAAACGGCAAAGAACTTGGACGGGATGGTGAGAAGGAAAAATTCCCTGTTCACGCAGAAAGTCCTCTGGCTTCCGCAACTGGAATCATATGACAGGTTGAAGGACCCACTGGATCACATCACCACCTTTAAGATGACCTTGAGCCTGCAGAAAACCTTGGATGAAATAGTATGTTGGTCCATCCCGACCACCCTCAAGGGAGTAGCCTGAGTGTGGTTTAGTAAGTTGGCACAATCTTCCATTGACAATTTTAATCAACTTAGAGCCTGTTTGTGCATCATTTTGTAGAAGGGCAGTGTTAGAAAAGAACAGAAGATCATTTATTGAAGATCAAATAGGGAGAAGGAGATTCCTTGAGATCATACGTGAAGCAGTTTAACAGGGAAGTGCTGGAAGTGGACGAAGCCAAAGATCGAGTACAATTAACAATGTTCAAAGCAGGGTTAAGATCCAAAGAGTTCATTGTGGCACTCACTAAGAGTCCTCCAGCATCAATGATAGATTTACTCATAAAGGCTCAGAAGCACATGAACGCAAAAGACGCTTTGGCAGCAATAGAGGTATGTGGACCTCGAACATCCAACACAGGTTCTCAAGATGACTAAAAAGGGCTGAAGAGGGAAAAGAGAGACCACCTGCCCAACAATGACAAGGGTAAGTCAAGGGACGACAAGGCTCGAAAAATGGTAAACTTCACCCTCTTGGTAATGCCCATTGACCAAATATTAATGAGATTAAGGACGACCATCAGCTGAGATGGTCGAAACCATTGAGCAGTTCACCCAACGCCTGGAACAAGAAAAAGTATTGCCACTTTCACCAAGACCACGAACATTACACTAATGATTTTAGAGACCTCAAGAAGCAGATAGAAGAGTTGATCCAAAAAGGGAAATTGCAGAAGTTCGTCAAGAAAAACACATACGGGGGGCTCTTTCAAATCCCTCAAGAAGTCGCAGCAAAGATAGGTTAATAGTGTTCACATGATACCACCAGCGAAACAAAAGAAATGAGAAGCAACATACATGATCTTCTCAGAGGAAGACACCAGAGGGGTGAAGTAGCCATATAACAACCCCCTGGTCATCATGCTAATGATAGAAGGGTTCAACACTAGAAGAATTTTAGTAGACAATGGAAGCTCCGCCAATATCATTTACCTTTCCACCTTCCAACAGTTGAAAGTAGACCTGAGCAGGCTTTGTCCATTCGAATCCGCCCTCGTTAGCTTCAGTGAGGATAAGGTTACCCAAAGGGAATAGTGACCCTGACAATTATACCAGGCACGTCCCTCAGCAAATAATGAGGCAAATCAATTTCCTAGTGGTAGATTGTCCATCGTCCTACAATGTAATCATTGGACAAGCTACTCTTAACCGTTTGAAAGCTGTGAACTTGACATACTGTTTAAAGGTAAAATTCCCTACAGAAAATGGGGTGGGAGTGATCAAGGGGGACCAAGTTCTGGCTCATAAGTGTTATCAAGCAGTATTGGTGTCGAAAGAAAACCACACATGGATGATCGAAAAAAAAGAGCCTTAAGATGATGGAGGCGTTGGAAATGGTGCAACTAGTAAAAGGGGAGCCTGTGAAGGTGACGAACATTGGAGAAAATCTTGGTCTTGATATGAAAAATGGTATAATGGAGTTCCTAAAAGGAACCTGGACGTATTCACGTGGAGCCATGAGGACATGCTCGACATTTCTGAGAACGTCATTCAACACCGGCTAAATATGGATCCAGGGAAAAAGCCCGTCCAACAAAGAAGAAAAGTCTTTGCACCTGAAAGGAACAAGGCCATCATGGACGAAGTTAATAAGCTACTGGCTACCAAGTTCATTCGTGAGGTGTTCTACTCGGAGTGGCTGGCTAACATCGTCATGGTGAAGAAAGCAAATGGGAAATGGAGGATGTGTGTGGATTTCACAAAACTAAACCAAGCCTGCCCAAAGGATAGTTCCCTTTACCACAAATTGACCAGCTCGTTGATTTCACGGCAGGACACAAACTCCTAACATTTATGGACACATTCTTAGGATACAACCAGATCCAGATGTCAGAAGAAGATCAAGAGAAGACGACCTCCATCACCAGTCAAGGACTCTACTATTACAGGGTCATGCCATTCGGATTGAAGAACGTAGGAGCTACTTATCAAAGGTTAGTGAACTAGATGTTCAGTGAGCAAATCGGGAGAAACATGGAGGTATACATGGACAATATGCTCGTCAAAAGTAAAAAGGTAGAAAGCCATTTGGATGACCTTGAGGAAACCTTCGAAACATTAAGACGATACCAGATGAAGTTGAACCAAATGAAGTGTGCATTCAGAGTCTCCTCAGGAAAGTTCCTTGGTTTTATGGTGTCACAACGAGGAATAGAAGCCAATCCGAAGAAAGTGAAAGCCATACTAGAGATTACCTTACCAAAGAACGTCAAGGAGGTGTAGAGGTTGACAAGAAGAGTAGCAACGCTAAATCACTTCTTCTCAAGGGTGACGGACAAGTGCCTCTCCTTCTTCAAAACTCTCAAACAGGCCTTCACATGGACCAACGAATGCGAAGCAGTATTCTAGGAGCTAAAACGCTATTTGAGCAACAAGTCATTATTGTGCCTGTCAAAAGAGGTTGAAGATTTGTTCCTATATTTAGCTGTCTCCGCCACGATAGTAAGCGCAACTCTCATTCGCGAAGAATCAAGGATCCAACGCCATGTATACTATGTAAGCCAAGCCTTTCAGGGACCGGAGGCGAAATACCTATGTATCGAGAAGATTTCTTTTGCTCTAATCATTGCTTCCCAGAAGTTGCATCCTTACTTCTAAGAAAACCCGATCCTCGTCATGATGGACCAACCAATTAAGAAGGCAATAAACAAACCAGACCCTGCAGGCCAAATGGTACAATGGGCAGTCGAGCTGAGCCAATTCAAAATTGAATACAGACCCCAAATAGCAATAAAGGCCCAGGTACTAGCAGACTTCATCGCTGAGTTCACCATGCTTGAAAATAACCCGATAAACATAGCAGAATCATGGACGGTACAAATTGATGGATCGTCAACAAAAGGAAGCGGTGAAGTTGGAGTCGGAGTCATCATGACCTCACCTGAAGGGAACATCCTAAAGTACGGGGTCCAGCTTGAGTTCCCAGCCACCAACAATAAGGTAGATTACGAAGCAATACTAACGAGGCTCAAGTTAGCTAGGTTCATGGAAGCCAAAAAGGTCCTTTTAAAAAGTGACTTCAAGCTAGTGATCAGACAAATCAAAGGAGATTATGAAGCAAAAGTGCAAGAATGCAAAAAAACTTGAAGTTAACAAACCAGCTTACCAGAGACCTAGAACAAGTAGAATTTGTACAAGTCCCATTAAGTTTGAACATGGAAGTGGATGAAGTGGTGAGACAAGAGCTGAAGACAATCCATTGGGGATTAGATTAAAGGTATAGAAATTCCCCAGCATTGAGGAGTTCCATACGTTTGCAATACAAGGAGGCACGAGCTGGACGACACCTGTTACGTCCTACCTAAAGGATGGTTGCTAGCCATCAAATCCAACGAGGCAAGAAAGATAAAGAAGCAAGCTACCAGATTCACAATCCTAAATGACGTGCTTTACAAAAGGGGATTTTCTCTCCTTACTTAAGATGTGTCGAAAAGGACGAAGCGAGATATATCCTAGAAGAAGTTCATGAAGTCATTTGCGAAGATCACTCGAGACTGAGGTCTTTAATATTAAAGATCATCAAAGTAGACTACTTTTGGCCAACAATGCAGAAAAAAACAAAGGACTTCGTCAAGAGGTGTGACAAATATCAGAAGTATGGGAACTTCCAAAGAACACCCGGAGAGAAGATGACGATCATGACCTTTCCATGGCCATTTACACAATGGGGGATCGACATAGTGGGCCCTTTACCCCAAGGTAAAAAAAAGGTAAAATATTTACTCGTAGCAATTGATTACTTTACGAAATGGGTAGAAGCAGAAGCTCTAGCAACGATCATGGAAGCAAAGATACAAAGCTTCATATGGAAGAACATTGTTTGCAGGTTTGACATATTGAGGATGATCATATCAGACAATGGTAGGTAGTTCAACAACCAGGCATTCCGTTCTTTCTGCTTGGGACTCAGAATCATAAACCACTTCTTGTCGCTAGGGCACCCCCAGGCTAACGAACAGACAGAAGTAACTAACCGAACCTTGCTAAAAGCCATCAAAGTTTGACAAGAGGGGGCAAAGGGTGCGTGGCCTGAAGAATTACCAAGTGTCCTTGGAGTCTACAAAACCACGACCAGAACCCCAACAGGAGAGATGCCATTCAACCTTACCTATGGTACAGAAGCTGTAATCCCCATCAAAGTTGGAATCACCAACATAAGGAGAGAGTTTTTGAACGAGGAAACCAACAATGACCAACTAAGGATGAACTTAGATTGCTTAGACAAGACAAGGGATGACGAATCCAGAAGAATGGCAAGGTACCAACAGAAGATGTCTGGATACTATGACTTAAGAGTAAAGCTCAAGAGATTCAACATAGGAGACCTCATCCTAAGAAAAGTTATGCCTACAACAAAGGACCCAACTCATGGAAATTTGGGACCAACCTAGGAAGGCCCCGATAAAGTCACCCACTACTTAAGACAAGGAAGCCACCACTTGGAGTCCTTAGACGGCATCAAGTTACCCCATCCTTGGAATGTCGAACACCTGAAGAGGTATCATCAATAGGAATGTAATCATCTGTAATCATTGACAAAACTCTTGTTTTACTCTAAAGCATTTCAATAAAGGAATCATTTAGGAGTTATTCAAGTCATAAGCTTCCACAAAAGCACTAACCCATGACAATTCCAAATGACATAAATCCTTCAAAGGATATAAGTCAAATGACGAGGCCAATGACATGAATCCTTCAAAGGATATAATTCAAATGAAGAGGCTAATGACATGAATCATTCAAAGGATATAAGTTAAATGATGAGGCCAATGACATAAATCCTTCAAATGATATAAATCAAAACGAGACCAATGATACAAGTCCTATAGCGGACACAAATCACATAATAAACCTGACGGCTCCTCAAACTCTCTCCTTAAAACAAAAAGGTTAGTGGAATGAGGCAGAATCTCTTCAAGAGGTAAAATGAAATTTGCAAAGCTAGAAAGAAACAAAATATGCCATCATTATTTGCTTGAATAAGATAAAATGCAATGTTCAAAATAAAAAGCATAGTGTTCAGAAGTAAAGCCCAAAAACAAATAGGGCACCCAAATCTTAAAGTGTTCGACAATAAATGCAAAAAACCCCAAAATAGCCGAGGCAACCAACCAAAAAGAAATAAGAAGGAAGAGTAAACTTTTTCTGAAAAATTCAAGCAGTAGGATTGTCACCACCATCACTAACCCCTGCGTCCACAACATCTCCAGCAGCATTGGCTTCCTCGGCTTCCATTTCCTTATCCACAGCCTCAAAGTCTAGGTTGTCCAGGTCCATTCCAGGATTGTGCTTCACTAGGTACCTCCTCTGCAACTCAAAACCCTTAAAGTACCAGCTAAGGAGGACATCGTTATACTTGTCAATAAGCTGGAAAGCCTGCACCACCTCTTGTCCCCAGCTGCAGAAGCCTCGCACTCAACCACCTAGAGTTGCTTATCTTTCTGTTCCGTCAGCAACTTCTCCTCCTTTAGCTCATCAGTCAGGGTTTTAATCTGCTCCTTCATTCGGTTCCCACCATCCATTGCCTCTATTAACTGCTTCCTCAGGGTGGAACTTTCAGCCTCTAGGACATCAACCTTAGAATTGGCCATGAAGACCTTCTCCTCGTTGGTTAGGTTTTCAGTAGTAATGTGGATCGCCTCTCCCAGGACCTTCACTATATATATATATATATATATATATGACAAACGAAGCAAGAATTGTTTCAAGAAATTATGATAAGAACAAGTTTGGGTGGAAATGTACCTGGACAAACTTTTGAATGTGACGACTCAAACTTTTGAATGTGACGACTCACTAGCTCGTGAGAAGGAAAAACACTCAAACCCTTCAACTCATTAGGAGTAACGACGTTGTCAGCTCTCCCCATGGTAGTTTTAGCATCGTCCTAAACGCTAGAGTCAATCTTTCTCTTCCCTTTGTCACTACCGCGAGTCCTCTTTGGACGAGGAGTAATCTCCTCAACAGAGACAGCAGGAGAAGCAGCCTTAGGGTCAGACCCAATTGGAGTAGACGCGGTAGTCTCCACGACCTTCTTCACTGCTTGGGGTTGCTTCTAGCCGATGCTGGATAAGGGCTTGTTCTTCCTAGCCCTTAGCTTGGTGTACAGCTCTTGATTAAACAGTGTCGTCATCTCTGCAAAAGAACACTATGAACAGGACGCTAACAATAGGTTCAAATGGTAAAAGACGGGCATGCTAAACACCAAAAACCTACTCTTCTTTTCCCTGGCTATTGCATGCAAGATGTAAGGAGAAGCTTTAGGACCCAAGAAATGATGAGCCAAAGTCCTAGGGTCGCTCAATTTGTCGAAGTCGTCAATAGTCCTCGCATAATCCGACGCACTCTTGATGCGGTTCTTGTACCTGCTTTTTAGCTTTGGACAAGTCTTAGCAACAACAAATAAATGTAATACATTAAGGATAGACAAAACAAAGCTAAGCCCTTTTAAGAAAAAAGGAATGAAAGAAGATGCACCAAGTTTGGGTGTCCCTCACCTATGCAATAACCTAGGGACGTCCTCCCAAATATTGTCCAAAAGGGTCATCCAACCATCTTCAGATACAAGGAAGTATCTAGATTTTCAATAACGGAACGACAATGGAAGATTGGCAATAAGACGAGCCTTCCTATCATCCAGATCTCCATGCAACTCATAATACCTGAACTCTTTTGACTCTTTCAGACGGTATAGGTACAGAAGCTCGTCTAAGTGGATCATGTCACCCTCCATCACTATCATCCAGATCTCCATGCAACTGATAACGATTCACTAGGAATTCAGCATAAGTTGCCCAGGTGCTATGCCTAGATAATGGAGAAGCTCCATTACAAAGGGATGGACCGGGAATCTAAGGCCACTCAGGAAAGCAGCTTCGTAAAAACATACCTCCCCGAGGTTAAAAGCACAAGCCTTTTCACCTGAATGAGGAAGGCGAATCTTGGTCTCATTAGGGAGCTGAAATTTATCACTGAATCTAAAAAGAGTGTCTTCATCTAGAGAGCACACTTCCTTAAGGGCATGAAAGGCTTTCAACACGGGGCATGAAGAGGACAAAGGGTTTAGAGATGGAGATGCTGAGACCATGGTATCAACTTCCACAACCTTATCACCAGATGATAAGCCCATATCTAACTCACTCGACCTCAACTCTGTCGACATCTCTCGAGTAGACCCAAACCAATCCAAGGGCTAACGCAAAAAAGGGGAAAAGTCAGCTAAAACTAAACCTAAGGCGCTAACTGTTAGGACATATGTAGTTCAAGTCTGTGAACATATGTCGCTATTTTATGTAATTGGCTTATCCTTAGACAAAACGCACTTTACTTGTAATTGGGTAGATTTAGGATGAGTTTAACACTTCAAGTAACAGTGGTTCAAGGTTAAGTGTTGAAGCCGTCAAAGTCTGTCCAAGAAACAAGCAAGGAAGTGCAGGTTTTTAAAGCTCGACACATACCTCGACAGATGCATCTATCGAGCTTTAAAGAAGCTATTTTTGCCCGAGCCTCGACAGCTTCTCGACACCTCTCGACACCTCTATCTGTCGAGAATTAAAGAAGACAGATCTCCAAGTCTGTTTCAAGTCTAATCCGTGAGTGTGTCTTTGGGACTTCTTTTCTCCTGACCCTAGACATATAAAAGGATTATTTTAAGGGCTGTCAAGTAAGGAAGCAGAAGATACAAGTTGCACATTCTTTGAGAACTTGTTGTTCATGCAATTTGTGATCAGAAAGACAAAGTTCGTGCCCTAGTTCATCTCTGATGATTTGAAGAACTTTGCAGCCAACTCTCTCTCTTTCTCTCTAGTTGGTATTTGAAGTCGCGTACTGGGATCCGCGCATCTGGTTAGTCATGTACTTGGGAGCCGTGCATTGAAAGGAGAAACTGTCACTACAGAACAAGTCCAATTGGGTATTGGGGTAAGAGTTCAACTGTAGGTTGGTGAGGTACTGGGATTCCTTACTTGTAACTGCTTGTTGTGATAATAGTGGAGTTTCGGGAGTGGTGACCTTAAATCACCCGGTGGGGTTTTTGCCGTAAGGGTTTTCCCCATTCATGAACAAATCACCGTGTTATTTATTTTCCGCTGCTTAACTTAGTTTGGTGATTTGTTTGTGCTGCCATGTGATATTGCATGTTAATTTGATTAATTAAAAACTGAGCTAATTAATTAATCTAAGTTATCACAAGGGGTCAACGCATTTGTGGCCTGTCACTAACCCTAGGGACAAAAGGCCCAAACTCTGGGAAACCTCTAATGAACCTAAGAAGTGCCCCTAATCGAGCAAAAAGAAAGGAAACCGAAGGACAGCGGTGCCTAACCTCAGAGTAGTCACACATCAAAAGGAAAATGAAAAATGGGGGTCCTTAATTGAAGCAAAACAAAGAAAAACTAAATAGGAAAGTGAAGGAAAAGGTTGTACCTAAAGAAAAAAGAATCAAAGTAGCATGAACTCGAAGAGAAGAGGAAGTACAGAGAGATGGAGAAAACGTAGAAGTGAGGAAAAAAAGCAGAAATAAGGGAAAAGGAAGAGAGAGAAAAGCATTTAAAGGCTTCCCCAAAAACTGAGACACGGGAAAGCCAAAAGCCTCGTTGACAAACGTACCCACGTCCAGCCAACCAAAACATGACACGTGGCCACCAAGTGTGCAGCGCCGTCACGTCGCCATAAATGCGATAAAAATAGAATCCCAAAGGCCATGCTCAATGTAAGGCGACTCTCCACGTTCCTTAGATCGTCAAGAATGCTGACTACCAAGGAATGGGGGGCAACTGATGAGCCCGAAGATATTGTTCGTCCAAACATAACAATGAACGAAGAGCAAACCATAAATGAAGCCTTAATTGACTGAGTCGTTACGATTGGACGAAGTGAAGAGGGTAACAGCTCAGAGATCTCTATATCTATGCATCAAGTGTTAGAGGCTTCCATATCCCTGCATTAAGTACCATGGGGGGCATTACCAGACAAAAAAAATTAAACCACCATTAGTGGCGGTTCCAACAGCTAGGAGAATAAAGACCTATATATAGCACACTCCACCAAAGGTAAAAACTACAGTCAGAAATATATTCTCAGCAGCTAAAATTCCCCAACTATCCCTCTCTCATTTTAACTTAGTCATCGGAGGTTCACTGATAGGCACCACAGCAATGACTTATTTGTTACATCCCCTTATGATATTGCAGGTTACGCCAGAGCCATGTGGACAATCTTAACTACTGACGATTTTGGCATCATCTGGATTTAAAAAAAAATATAGTTAAAATTTTGTTTTGATAGATTATAGATGATTGAGTTGAAATGTATGGGCAAACAATCATTATTTCTTTTATTTTGTTAATATTAGTCAAAGATCTTGTAGCTAAATTGGCACCTTCCTATGCACAAAGTGCTTGAGGGTTTAAAGGGAAAAAGTTCAAGCAATGGGGTTAGCGGAATATTGTAATTATCTCTAAAAAAAAATACTTTGTTAATATTAAATAAATGTTAGTTTTATTTTTTATGTTTTTAATTTTTAATTATACTATATTTTTTAATTTTGAGTGGTTAAATTTTTTTATTCATGTCTTGGCCTCCCAAACAAAAAATTCCTGATACCATCCCTACCATTTTCTAAGATTGTTAAGATTATATTTTAATTGCTAGACATATTCTTTTAAGTCACTTACTACCACAACTCTACATCCCAGTGATGCAAAGAGAGGTATAGCAAATGAATCACATAATTTCTTCATTATTCTTTGCATTTAAATCCATCTTGGCCTGTGTTTGTCATTTTCATTTTATTGACAAAGAGTATAAAAAGGGGATTACATCTTAAGTTTAAGAGCACTCACATCAGTGAGTCTAAAATAGAAAAAATGGTCATATATACACATTTTGGCTTAAAAATTACTCACATCAGCGGGTGTAAAAATGTGCATGTATAAAATCTTGCTACAGTAACAGTGCATATATCTACAATTATTGTTCATTTGCAAATGATTTTTAAATTCTTTTTTTCTCTCACTTCATTACAGACCCATTCTATTCATCTTCTTCCTCAATTTTCACTTCCCCTTGTCTTCTTCTTCCCCTTTGTCTTCTTCCTCTCTTCGTACAAAATTGCTGCCCCAACCCAACAACAAAACCACCGTTTGGCCCAGCCTCAACCATTGGTCAAGGACGTATCACTCAAATATAGGGATAGTAATGGGGCGGGGTAGGGCGGGGCCGAAGGATGGGGTCTTCGACCCCGCCCGCATGGTTTTGTCTTGCCCCATCCCCGCCCCGCCCTGCATGATAGGAAAAACTTTTTCACCCCATCCTCACCTGTGGGGCCCCGCAAAGCCCCACCTCACCTCGTAAACTTCTACTTTTTGTTAATTTGCCCTACAACCAGTATAATTCTTTTTAATGAAACCTATTTCATTAATAAAAATATACTTAAAATTACAACTAAATTTATCCTATCCAATCAAATCAATTTTTTAGAAAATATGCAATAATATATCTAAGTGTTTAACAAGATAATCACCAAAAAAAAAAAAAAAAAAACTCATACTATAACACATAAAAATATAAAGGCAGAGAACCAAATTGAGTAGAATAAATTAAGCTAATATTAATATGTTTTTTTAAATAGTAGGGTTTTAGGGTATAAAAATTTTACAATTATAACTCTTAGTGACGCGGGGCGGGTCTAAAAAGTCTAAACCCATCCCCGCCCTGCCCTTGTGTAGGGGTGTCAATGTTTGACCCAACCCGCGAACACGACACGAACTCGACACGGGTTTTTTCAAGTTAGGGTTGGGCCTTATTGAGTTTGAGTCATAAACGAGTCAACCCGAAAGTGACACGATAAGAAATGTGTCATAAGCGGGTCAACCCCCATAACCCGCAATAGATAACCAGATTTAGACACGTTTGACACGCTAAGTTATTTGTGTCAACTCAAAATGACCTACATATAACAACTCATTTAACTCGTATAACAAATAAATATTTATTTTATTTTAGATTTGTCAAATACCTTTTATATCCAAACATATATTTTAAATTTAAAAAGAAAAGTGAGTAATTACAAAAATTTACAAAGGATATAGTTGGAAATTGAAACTTTACAAACCCTAGATCTCTAAACCCTACAAACCCTAAACCTCTACACCTTCTTTTATATATATATATATATATATATATATTAATTTCAGCCAAGTTCTAAGGATATTATATTTTTGTTGAATTATGTTATATTATTTTTTTCAAACTATGTTATTTTGAATTTGGGTTGAAGTGTTGCACTTATTTTGGAGTGTAAAGAACTTATTTCTAGATGAATGTTATATTTTTGTTGAACTATATTATTTTGAATGTGAGTTGAAAACTTGAAGTGAATGCACCACTTTTTAGGATGTAAAAAAAATTATTTTTATATGGATGTTATATTTAATATTATGCAGGTTGAAATGGATTGTGTTACATTCGTGTCAACCCAACACGACTCATTTGATAGACGTGTTAAATGGGTTGGGTCAAGTCAACCCGCCTTATTAACAGGTCGGGTTAGGGTTGAAGGATCATGACACGATTATTAAATGGGTCGGGTTAGGGTTGAGCTATTTAGTCGAATTTTCCTACCTCGACACGACACGAACCCGACATGCTAACCCGAATTGACACTTCTACCCTTGTGGTGCAGGGCTAAAATCTTACCCCATCCCTACCCCACCACCTTTGCGGGGCGAGGAAAACCCGCGCGGGGCGAGGAAAACCCGCGCGGGGCGAAGCGAGGAGGGGCGGGGCAAAATTGTCATCCCTACTCAAATAAAAAAAACCCTAAAACTAAAATTAACAATAACCCATTATAAAACCAAGCAAAACCTAGATGAAATCAAAATCCAAAATTATCCAAAATCCAGATGAAATCAAATAAGGACCATGGCAGTGCGACATCAAGTGGGAAGGGATCGAAGTTGCCAGTAATGGGTTGCTGCAACTAGGGCTTGCTTGGCGGCGGTGTGATGCTGGTGACTGTGAGGTTGTGTCAAGTTTGAGATTTTGCTGTCTTTCTTGTAAACCTGTGGTTGATTTGGTTGGATTTTGAGTTTTGATTTGGGTTATTTTGCTGGGTAGTTTATAGAAGAAGAAGAAGAAGAAGAAGAAGATGATGATGATGATGATGATGATGATGGTGTGGTTTTGGTTTTGGTTCGGCATAAGAGGAGAAGAAGAAGTAGAGGCGGCAGTTGTTGTCAATGTCGTCAGAGCTATTGATGTTGCTAGAGCTGTGTGTGTAGGGAATTTGGGATGAGAATGAGAGAGGGGCAGAATCGTGTGTATTGAGATGAGGGAGATATACAATAATAATAATAATAATAATAATAATAATAACAATAATAATAGTTATTTAAATAAAATGAAGTGTATAATAGATAATTTGATGTGGGTTTTTTGTAAGAGTGGTTGTATAAAATAGGAAAAGCCTATTCTTTGTGTAAAATGGACATAAATTTTACACCTACTAGTGTGATTGCTCTAAACCCTATGATTTAGGTACAATCTTTTATATGTAATACAATAAATTTTCCAATTAAATTTAAAGACATATTTGTATTAAAACTAATTATCATAGAAAAAAGATCAATACTATCATGTATTTAAATTTAATTGGGAAAATTGATGTACAACACCAAAAAAATGGTACCTTAACAATTTAAACTATTTTAACAAAAAATGTTCCAAGGAATCTATTTAAATGACATATTTGTATTAAACTACTAAAACATTTTTTATCATAAGATAAAATTCTACTAATAGCGTGTCAAGGTAATAGCTATGAATAGTCATCGACTCCCGGGAAAGGGTAGAAGAATGGGACCTATTATGGGACATACAATGCATTACAGACGTATGATCATTACGCTTCAACCGGGTTATTCTATTCCACCTCTTAGAAAGAAAAGAACTTAAATCAAAATACTTAATAGCATGGCGATACATTTATACAAAACTTCTACCCCGAGCACACGCAATGGAGCCGTAGACAGTCAAGTGAAATCCAATCCACGAAATAATTTGATCTATGGACAGCATCATTGTAGTAAAGGTCGTAATGCCAGAGGAATCATTACCGCAGGGCATAGAGGGGGAGGTCATAAGCGTCTATACCGTAAAATAGATTTTCGACGGAATGAAAAAGACATATATGGTAGAATCGTAACCATAGAATACGACCCTAATCGAAATGCATACATTTGTCTCATATTAAATATGTGTTAGGAACATATGTCAACGTCTTATGTATTGGCTAATCCTTTAATAAAATGCACTGTACACTATGGGGATGGTGAGAAAAGATATATTTTACATCCCAGAGGGGCTATAAATTGGGTATTAGGGTAAAGGTTCAACTATAGGTTAGTATAAGGTACTGGAACTGCTTGTTTTGATAATAGTGGATTCTCGGGAGTGGTGACCTTAATATCACCCGGTGGGCTTTTTGCCTCGAAGGTTTTCCCTATTTGTAAACAAATCACCATATCAATTTATTTTCTACTGCATATTTAGTTATTTGGTGATTTGTTTGTGCTACCATGCTCATCGCATGTAATTAAATCTAATTAATTAACTTGGCTAATTAATTGGTTAATTAATCATAATGAGTCAATACATTTTTGGCCTACCAAGTGATATCAGAGCATGCACCCTCTAATTAGGGTTTAATCTTTGTTGTGTGATCCATTGACCCCTGTTTGTCGTGGATAGAGGACAATTACTCATTGTACCTCATTTATTAGATGGTACTAACTATGCATACTGGAAAGTACGCATGAGAGCTTTCTTGTAGTCATTGGATGAGAAAGTGTGGCAAGCTGTGGAGATAAGCTAGATCAAGTTGAAGGAAGCGCCGGCTGACTAGGATGATACAAAGATCAAGACGACAAACTTCAATAGCATGGCATTGAATGCTTTGTTCAGTGCGTTCATAAATGAGGAGTTCAAGAAGATATCCTCCACTGAAACTGCAAAGGAGGCGTGGACCATTCTCCAAACAACCTATGAAAAAACCAAGGCTGTCAAGGATTCAAAGCTTCAAAGGCTCACTACTAGCTTTGAAGAAATCAAGATAGAGGAGGATGAGTCACTTAATGAGTTCTATGTCAGGCTCAAGGACATTGTAAACTTAGTTTTTAATTTTGGGGAAACCATTCCCGAGCCCAAGATTGTGAGAAAAGTGCTCAAATTTCTCCCCGAAAGATTTCATGCCATAATCACTGCTATAAAGGAATCAAAGGATATTGACGAGATTCCTTTGACAAAGCTAGTTAGAAATCTGCAAACCTATGAGTTAGGTTTGTTGAGGATTGAGAAGTCAAGCAAGAGCAAGAACATGGCACTGAAGGCTAAGAGCAGTGACACAGATGAGTCTTCCGATGATGAAGATTCTAAAATGAAGTCCTACATCACCCGGCAGTTCAAGAAATTTATGAAAAATGCTAATGCAAAGGGCTTCGCCAAGGACTGTAGGTAACCAAGTTCTTCTCAATTTAAAAGCCAAGACAAAGGGAAGAAGGATGCTAGGGATGGTGGTTAGTACACTGTTCCCTCAGGACCTAAGTGTTTCGGGTGTCAAGGATTTGGTCACATGAAACAAGAGTACCCTACTTATCTCAAGTCCATCGAGAAGAGCAAGGTACTTACTACTACTTTGAGCGACACCAAACCTGAGGATGATTCCGATAATGAAGTAGACGAAATCCTAAATGCCTTCACCGCCACTATCAATCCTACTGAAGGGATTGTAGAAGATGTGGATGAAGAAGAAAACTTGGTGGAATCAAAATTTGAAAAGATGGATGAATAAGATGACATCCATACTGTCCATGCAAAGTTATATAAGGTCTCTAAAAAGCATGAGAGGTTGTATAGGTTGGCCACTAAGAAGCTCAGTGATGTGGATTGAATGAGGACAACTCTCAACCAAGTTTGATGAAGCCAATCAGATCATTAAAGCACTAAGGTTTGAAAACAATTTCTTGGCTGAGAAGACCAAGAAGCTTGAGGCAGAACTGTTCTAAGTTAGAGCTCAGTTGGAGAGGACCTCAAGTGAAAAGCTTGATGAGATGCTCAACATGCAAAAATCTGCCTTCGATAGAACCGGTTTAGGGTATGATTTTTCTTCTCCTAACATTGCTTCTTCTAGTACTACTGTTTTTGTTTCTCCTGATAATAATATTGAATCTGAGAATAATAATGTGATAACTAGTGAGAACATAGACAAGAGTAAATTTATCTTAGGAGCACCCCTTAAGCTTGCTAAGAATGAAACCAAAAACCTTAAGGCTAAGAAGAGTAATGCTCAAAAGTCCAAAGAGAAGAACTAACATCTCTGTCATCACTGTGGAGCAACTGGACACACTCGACCAAATTGCTACAAGTGGCAAGCCACTCATTAGAGCAACATCATGGTCTCAGCAGGAAACTTGAGTTAGTTTCCATCCTCTCTTACTCCTCTTGGAGAGCTCCTTAAAGCCCTCATGTTCCTTACGAACTTGAATGGTTGCAATTCTTCCCCCTCCCTGCCGATTCAAGGGTTTACCAAAAGGAAAGGATCTTCCAAGGTGTGGAAGGAAAAAGGCACTAAATGATTCAGTCACTTTTCCCTCTTTTTGTTTTGTTTGCGTTACTTGTGTGTTTTGCCTTCTTATTTTGAGATAATCTAGTTTTTATGCATTGCTTTATTTGACATGTTTTTGTTTGGTTGTTTTTCAATTTTGTTTTATTTTATTTTTCATTCATAAAAATAAATAAAAAATAAAAAAATCAGAAAAATACAAAAATAGTGTGTGTTTGTATACATTGGTACTCATGTACCTTGAATTGCCAATGAAACAAAGTTTTCTAAACTTTGTATCTCTTTTACCTTAGATGAGCATCTCTATGCACAACTAAGCAAGTGAGCTTTGTGGCTTATGTTTATGATGAGTAAGATTAAATTTTCTCTTGTACTTATCACTCGTATCACTCTTTTTGATGGGAAGGACTAAAAATCCTAAGAGAAAGGCATAAAAAACCATCTCACCACTGTTGCCCGCCAATCATGAAATGACATCGTATGCTTCGGCATAACAAAAGTGCAATGTCAAAAAACTTAACATATTGGGTATTTCTTTTCTCTCTCGTGTATGTCCATGCATGATATGCTTAATGAAAGAAAAATATGCAAAGAAAAGTTAATGCAAAAGAAACAAAATGCTTTACAACATGATTGCAAGCGTGTATTCTATGAGATGTGGGAGTTATGAGATGTATCTCGAAAGTGATAGTCTCCATCAAACAGTTATGATCGTGTGTGAGTTAAATTAATTTACTCATATATCAAATCGTCATAACATAGAGACACTTATGCAATCTTGCGATGTTTTCACACACAACACACAATATTCTTTGCTATTTTTGATACATATGCAGGTACAATGTGATTTAGCCATCACAAAGTTTACATGTGTTAATGTATGCTCACTAAACTATCTTAACTTTTTTTTGAAATATAAAATTGGTTAGACTTATTTAGTGTGTGTGTGTGTGTGTGTGTGTGTGTGTGTGTGTTTTTTTTGGATCTATGTTCTTACATTTTTCTTGATTGAGAGATGTTTTTGAGATATTAAGATGTTGTTTGGATCCTTATTTGATTTGCATTTTTGATTGCATTTATATCTGTGTTTTTATTTTCTTGAAAAATTGTTTTTAAAACAATCTCGACAGCTCCTCGACACTCCTCGACAACTAGGCTATCTATCAAGCTCTTCAACTTCTTTTTATCGCAATCTCGAGAGCTCCTCGATCTATCAAGAATGCTTCAGTCTCCTCAATAGATGCTTGATAGCTCCTCGATCCATCGAGCCCCTTTTGCTGTGGACACCCCTGGACAGTTGCTCAATAATTGGATCTCTTCAAGCTTTTAAAGCTCGACACCTCTTGATCTATCAAAAATTAAGAGGTTTTATATATAGGATTCACGCGACTTTTCTTCATTTCTTCTCGATCTCTCTCAATTGTTTTCTATCTTTTCACCTCCCAAACACATTCTTTTCACTCCAAACTTCATCCTCAAGGGTTTTCAGCCTAGATCAAGTATTTCTTCATTGGTAAGGGTCCTTAATCCTTCATTCTTCATTCATTTCATGCATTTGACCTAAGTTTTTAGGTTTTTGAAAAATTTTGGAGTTTTTCAAAATTGATGAAGTTTTATGAAATTTTTGGGATGGGTCTTGCTTAAATGGCTTTAAATCATCGTGCATTGCATCACATTTGCATTATAACAATATTTCATGCATAATTGATTTGTGTTTACCTTGTTGCAACGATTGTGTGCTGGTAGGTTTGGATTGGGCTGAGCCCATAATGTATTTACTATTGCGTATCACATGCTCAGGCATTTTCATGCATACGTACCTTACATACTCTAAATTCGTATATATTGATTGTGATTGGTGCTTTTCTATGTGTCTTTATCTCTCCCTTTCTTCTTGTTTCAGTTAGTTGCTTTATGGCACCTAAACAAAAATCTACTCCATCCCAAAACCCTCTTCATTCTGGGGCATCATCTTCTTCTGATCCTACTGTTGAAAAATCAGGTTTTGTATCTCATACAAAACACATAGCAGAAGCAACAAACATAGATCTATTTCATTCATGATTGATAACATGTACTATGTAAATTTTAGAATTTAAGAACATGATAGCGTACCTTGGTGTGGTGAAATTCGAAAGAAAAGATTAGACGTACTTGGGAACACTTTTAATCTTCACTCTAATTCCACTTTACGACCAAGAAGTGTGGTCTCTCAATCAGTTTCTAAGGAAGAATAATTGAGTGACTTCACTCATACATACACACCATCTCACAATGATGTCTCCCTTTTTCTCTAATAAAAAATTATGTATGTTTCTCCCTTTATATTTAACTGATTATCTAATTGGGCTGGCCTATTGGGCATTTCCAATTAGGTTTTAGAGTGTGGTTTGGAGTGGGACCAAAAGGGACCAATAAGACACTAGCTCCAATAAGCCTTGGGCTTTTCTGTTAACTCTTGACAAATCCAAAGTTACCATTAATTATATTTAATACCACTATATAAATATAATTGCACTCTAGGCCTTATTAATAAATTATATTCCAAGACTTTATTATACATGCAACCATTTCATAAAATATTCGTAGTAATACAAAGTTATGAATGTAGACTGCTATTGTGAAGATTACTACATCTTAATCTTTGAGTACCCGATTTAATCCTCTAAGTTATTCATCATATATTTATGAAATCTAATTTCATAAATATAAACTTTAGTAACTCCTTACTAAATTAGTTAGGCCTAACACTCTGAATAACCAAACCCATTAAACTTATCTCTAGAGAATATTTTTTTATCTCCGTTAAGAGATTATGAATTGCATCTTGAGAATATATGTTCCATCAACACTAAATGTGGCTGCTCAACACACTGAGGTTTTAATGGTGACTTTAGATCTCACTCCTGATATATCAAAGCAATCTACACCTTATGATCAGGTCCATTATTCTCTTAGGATTAAGAGTTCATGCAAATAAAAGTCATGAGATTTATTATTCATTTGGCAGTCGTTAGAAGAATAATAAATCTCACAGTGGTCCAGTTCAATATGTCTTAAATCTTAAATTATATCAACATACCAACTAGAAGTCTCCATTTTCATGATCAAAACAAATCATCTTAGTTGATATGTTATAGTTTTCGAAGATGAAATGTCAAATTTCATCATCGACTGCGAACTATAATTCTAAGTTTACAAAGAACTTATGATTTATATCTTCTGTGACTTTTCATATAAATCATATACTATGCATCTCATGGACTATATGATAATGTCCAAATATTCATGTTACCATTGTTTTAGATAATAATTGTAATACCCCAAAAAAAAAGATTTAAAAGGAAGAGTATTTAAGTAATTTTCTTTGTGGGGCCAATTTTATAATTTCTAATTATAAGAGAGTTTTTAGAAAATAAGGTTGAAACCCTAACTATATATAAGCTTATTAAAGGTCAATGTATAGGGGGAGATATTTTGGGAGAGAAGACTACTTTAAGGACTGAAGTAGAAAAGGATTGACTATATCCTTGAGGTAAAAGCTTAAGAAATCTTGTTCTTTTATCAAATTTAGATTTTATGTGGTATTATAATATTTGCTTATGTGGGTATTTTGGCCAGTAGTGAAACTATTTAATTACTTGAGATTTTTAATGATGCAAACAAAGAAAAGCTTGGATTTATTTTTCGGTAAACTAGACAATGTTACTGCATATTTTTTCTATGTTCAATAACTTAATCTTATCTATGCCTTTTGTTGCGTTGAGCGGAGATAGAATTTTTTAGGCTTCATGGGTCAAGTTGCTACACAGGCCTTTATACTGAAGTGATGGAGTTAGGAGTATGAGAAATCAAAAAGAATAGTAACTAGTCTAGGCTTTAAGGCGTTACAAGTTATCGGTTATAGCATGTTAAAGAAAAAAGAAAAAGAAAGGTGTTAACGTAATTGTGTTCAAGTAGTGTTTTTATAATTTGACTTTTGACTTTATAGGTATTCTATAGTCTATATCCCTAGGAAACTATTTGCAGCAGAAAGTAGAGAAAATATATGATATGAATAGGTGGATTTTTGGTGTGAGATAATAGTGGATAGTTATGAGATATTTTTAGTAGTTTCTCTATCTAGCCAGGTACCATTATAAGTTCTTCTTAAATTATTTTATTATTGAGTAAAAATATTTGAAAATTATTTTAGGTAATATCTAAGGATTTTAGAGGATATGTTAAGGAAAAGTTTCTTTTGAAATAGCTTTTGGAGGTAAATAACCTTATCCTAATTAGTTTTATTTTGCATATTTTAACTAGTGAAAATTGTATATAATTGTTACAATTTTATTTCTATTGTATTACTGATTTCAAGTAAAGAATTATCACAAATATATCTTATTGCTGAATATATGATGCATTTTATTTAGTTGTTTTTAGCTATACTGATTCAAAGTAAAGAATAAAGAACTTTCACAGAATATATATGAGCATTGAATATAAGATTTATTTTATTTAATTGTTTTTTTAGCTATATTGATTTAAAGTAAAGGATATAAAAAAATCACAAATATATTTGAATAATGAATATATGATTGTATATATGTATTTGAATAAGATATATTTTTGTTAGAAATTATGATTTCATATATATTGATAGGCCACAAACACGTTGACCCCTTGTGATAACTTAGATTAATTAAATTAGCCCAGTTATTAATTAATCAAATTAACATGCAATATCACGTGGTAGCACAAACAAATCACCAAACTAAGTAATGCAGCGGAAAATAAATGACACGGTGATTTGTTCACGAATGGGGAAAACCTTATGGTAAAAACCCCACCGGGTGATTTAAGGTCACCACTCCCGAAACTCCACTATTATCACAACAAGCAGTTACAAGCAAGGAATCCCAGTACCTCACCAACCTACAGTTGAACTCTTACCCCAATACCCAATTGGACTTGTTCTGTAGTGACAGTTTCTCCTTTCAATGCACGGCTCCCAAGTACGTGACTAACCAGATGCGCGGATCCCAGTAAGCGACTTCAAACACCAACTAAAGAGAGAGAGTTGTTGGCTGCAAAGTTCTTCAAATCATCAGAGATAAACTAGGGCACGAACTTTGTCTTTCAGATCACAAATTGCATGAACAAGAAGTTCTGAATGAATGTGCAACTTGCATCCTTATTTACGGCCCTTAAAATAATCCTTTTATATGTCTAGGGTTAGGAGAAAAGAAGTCCCAAAGACACACTCACGGATTGGACTTGAAACAGAACTGAAAATCTGCTTTCTTTAATTCTCGACAGATAGAGGTGTCGAGAGGTGTCGAGAAGCTGTCAAGGCTCGGGGAAAAACAGCTTCTTAAAGCTCGATAGATGCATGTGTCGAGGTAGGTGTCGAGCTTTAAAAACTGACACTTCCTTGCTTGTTTCTTGGACAAACTTTGACGGCTTCAACACTTAATCTTGAACCCAAGTTTCTTGAAGTGTTTAACCCATCCTAAATCTACCCAATTACAAGTAAAGTGCGTTTTGTCTAAGGATAAGCCAATTACATAAAATAGCGACATATGTTCACAGACTTGAACCACATATGTCCTAACATATATGACTATGGACAATCTGACTATGAATTGATTCTGATACCCAAATCAATAGGGGTTATTCATTGGTACTCTGATACCCAGCCAATGGGGGTTATTCATTGGTATTCTAATACCTAAACCAATGGGAGCTATTCATTGGTACTCCAATACCCAGCCAATGGAGGTTATTCATTGGTATTCTGATACCCAAACCAATGGGGGTTATTCATTAGTATTCTAATACCCAGCCAATGAGGGTTATTCATTGGTACTCTGATGCCTAGTCACGGGGATATAGTCTGACCATAGTCATAAGATTGTTAAGGATATGAATTACGTTTCAATATTGAACTGTTTTGAATCCTTAAAACTACATATATGATTTTGGAAATGTTGAGTATTTAAACTATTTTGGGTCACTAAAATTTCTTATGTGTTTTTGGAACCTATTGTAAGTTATAGCTTTTGATATATGAAAAAATTGACTATTTTCTAAACCATCTATGATATAGGATTAAAGGATGTGATCTATGTGCAACTTATTATTTTAAGACCATGAAACTTCTTCAATTATTTTGAAAATACATAAGTATATTATAACTTTTGAAAAAACTCATAGTATATTATAACTTTTGAAAACTCATATTACATTTTATTATATTTTACATCTATTACTTGATAGAACTTACTAGGATATTGGTTGCTTATTGAGTTGTCAACTCACCCCTTTTTCCCCTCCAGTTTCAGATTGTGAAGAATAACAAGTTTTTGAAGTTTTGATATTGTGTTGTGAGCAGGAAAAGAAGCTTAGCGATTTTGGGATTGGATGGTCTTCTAAAACTTTTCTATTTATTGGCCAATTGGCATTATGTACATCAGGTTTGGATTTTGTTCCTATTAAATTATTAGAGATCTATTCATAAAGATATTGTTGAAGTATTTTGAATTTATTTGAATTAATTTTTGAGGATAAATTTTAGTTGTTAAGAAGGCCTTGCACACTTGTAAAGTGCTTACTTTATAAGCTTGCGGCAGTTGCTACATGTCTATCTTTATAGTTGGGTTTGGGGCGTGACAATAATAAAACAACTTTATTAATCATAATATTAAGTCATACATAATGTCATACATAGCATCATTCAATAGGATTTAAAGGTGACAGGCCACAAATGCGTTGACCCCTTGTGATAACTTAGATTAATTAATTAGCCCAGTTTTTAATTAATCAAATTAACATGCAATATCACGTGGCAGCACAAACAAATCACCGAAACTAAGTTATGCAGGGGAAAATAAATAACACGGTGATTTGTTCACGAATGGGAAAAACCCTTACGGCAAAAACCCCACCGGGTGATTTAAGGTCACCACTCCCGAAACTTCACTATTATCACAACAAGCAGTTACAAGTAAGGAATCCCAGTACCTCACCAACCTACAGTTGAACTCTTACCCCAATACCCAATTGGACTTGTTCTGTAGTGACAGTTTCTCCTTTCAATGCACGACTCCAAGTACGTGACTAACCAGATGCGCGGATCCCAGTACGCGACTTCAATTACCAACTGAAGAGAGAGAGAGTTGGCTGCAAAGTTCTTCAAATCATTAGAGATGAACTAGGGCACAGACTTTGTCTTTCTGATCACAAATTGCATGAACAACAAGTTCTCAAAGAATGTGCAACTTGTATCTTCTGCTGCTGCTTAACGGCCCTTAAAATAATCCTTTTATATGTCTAGGGTTAGGAGAAAAGAAGTCCTAAAGACACACTCACGGATTAGACTTGAAACAGACTTGGAAATCTGTTTTCTTTAATTCTCGATAGATAGAGGTGTCGAGAGGTGTTGAGAAGCTGTCGAGGCTCGGGCAAAACAGCTTCTTTAAAGCTCGATAGATGCATCTGTCGAGGTATGTGTCAAGCTTTAAAAACTTGCACTTCCTTGCTTGTTTCTTGGACAGACTTTGACGGCTTCAACACTTAATCTTGAACCACTGTTTCTTGAAGTGTTAAACTCATCCTAAATCTACTCAATTACAAGTAAAGTGCGTTTTGTCTAAGGATAAGCCAATTACATAAAATAGCGACATATGTTCACAGACTGGAACTACATATGTCCTAACAATCTGCCCCTTTGGCAATCCGTGACAAAACCACAACATACAAATGAAAATATGAGAGAAGTCATAAATCACTCAACTCATATTCACTTGTTACATACAGTAAAATCTATCCTCACACAAACTCTTAAAAAACTTTGCAAGAAGAGAGTTTATGGCAAGAAGACTTTGACAACCTGTATTTCTGAAACACTTATAAACAAAACACATCAAGGCATCTTTGTGTGAAACAGAAACAATAAATTGCGTACAAGTAAAGAAACATGTGTATAAAGACAGAAAAGAAACAACACATGAAAGGTAGGTGAAAGAAAAACATACATCATCATATATAAGAAGAGAATAAATACAATGTATGTCAATACATGATCAAAGTATCTCTAAACAGATGAGAAAAGAAAAAAATACATATGATCACCTCACTACATCCCTCAATCCACACTCCCCCTAAAAAAAATGCCCTATGCTAACACTCCCCCTAAGTATGACTACTCTCATACAAAACTACTCCCCCTTTTTGTCACGAGTGACAAAGGGTAGAGTGTCAAGTAGACATCTCATCCGAAGAGCTCGCATCTCCATCATCATCATCGTCGAAAGCATCATCATCATCGCCATCATCATCAGCCTCGGTCTCAGTCGACACATGAGGTGGCGGAGGAGAAGCCTCTGGAGCAAAGCCGCCCATGGTCGCCTGTCGCCTGGCGATGCGACCAACACGAACATTCACCTGATACAACTCCGTGGAGAGTGTATCTAGGCGAGCATCCATGCGCTGTAGCTACGCCATGATGTCTCCTAACGTGACGTCGCTCGAGGAGGAAGAAGCAGACGCACGAGCTGATCTGGAGGTGGCCGGACGAGTGGAAGGAGTGGCACCATCTGTCTGTCGCGATCGGAACTGTGCCTCGCTACCTTTTACGGTAGCGGCGTCTATGGCAGACATGACGTGGTAAGGATCGGATGAGGGGAAAGGGATGGAAAAACGGCTCAGGATCCTCGTGATAGCGGAAGGGAAAATGAGCTTATCACGGGTGGCCGTATCTCTATAGACATCTATAATGGAAAAGATAAAATGCGAAGGAAAGTCTATAGAGAGATCCTCTAAGAGGGACATCAAAAATCGAGCGCAAGGCTCTGTGATAGAGTTATAGTGAGAGAGCGGGTGCAAAACAAAAGTCATCACCATGTTAAGGAAACGAGGACCTTTAGCAAAAGGTCGACATGGTGTGTACATATGATCTCCCCAAGAGGACGGACGCTCACAGAACGCCGAGATCATCTCGTCTTTGGACATAGTCCAGAGACGCTCACAGCTAAGGTAATCAGGATGATCCACCCTAGGGACATGAAGAACCTCAGAGACTAACTCTGGGGTGACACAAAAGCGCGTACCTCGGACGCAAGAGTAGAAAAGAGGTACTGAAGAATCTATCCTGTGGATGTTGGAGTAAAACTCCTGTATCAACACGAGAGGAGATGTGACCGGGACGTCACACAGTGACTCCCATCCCCGAGTGTGAATGACATCGGGAAGGTCGGTGTCGGCAAAGTCTGCCAGGACAACGTGGCGTTCCGAATGAACACCTCGTTTAGAAAAGTTCTCCGAGAAGTCCTTATGGGCTTTCTCATCACAGAACCGGACAGAAAAAGGAGTAGAATCTGAGGAAGACTGTCCCTTAGAACGTAGAGGGTTCTGGGACGGAATGGACTTACGCTTAGGTGCCATAGACACTACTAACGCAACCATAGAGAGAGGGCAAGAGAAGGAGACACACAAAAAAGTTTCAAACAGTTCAATATAGGAAGAATATACTAAAAAGAAAGAACGTATGCATGGAGAATGCATGAACATGTGACATGCAACATAAAAACATCATGGGCTCAGCCCAATCCAAACCTAACAGCACACAATCGATAGGCACACATCTAAATGCATGAAAATACAATTAGAATGCGAATGTGATGCAATGTATGTGGTTTTGAAGATCAAAACTATCAAACCAACCCAAGAATTTCATAAAAACCCCAATAATTTTGAAAACTCCCAAAAAATTTCAAAAACACAAAACCTAGGGTTTTTAAAACAATGAAATGCATGAATATGAGGGATAAGACGCTTACCAAGAGATAAAGATCGCAAAGAACACTTGAAAACGCCTTGGAAAGAGGTTTGGAGGGAAAAGGAGAAATTTTGAGAGAGAGAACAGAAGTTTCGAGCGAGAGAGATCGAGCAAGTGAGAAGAAAAATCGCGAAAGCTCTATATATAGCCTCTCAGTAATTCTCGACAGATGATGCTATCGGGAGGTGTCGAGACTGCTGTCGAGGTCATGTGTCGAGAAATACACATGGACAGATGAAGCTATCGAGATCAGGTATCGAGGAAGAAGACACAAACAAGAAGTAACCTCGATCGATCCAGCAGCTATCGAGAAGCTATCGAGCAGACAGAAAGTTTCTTGATCGATCCAGCAGGTGTCGAGGTATCTGTCGAGACTGCGATAAGAAAGAGTCTAAGGAGCTCGACAAATAGCCTATGTGTCGAGAGGTATCGAGGAGGTGTCGAGATGCCTATAAAAGCAGTTTTTCAAAAAAGGAAAAACACAGACATGAATGCAATCATGCATGCAACTCAACCAAAGTTCCAATCAACACATTAAGCTCTCAAAATCATCTCTCAACAAGAATTTTGATGCACATGTATTTCAAAACACACACACACACACTAAACAAGTCTAACCAATTTTATATTTCAAAAACAAGTCCAGACAGTTTAGTGAGCACACATTAAAGTATGTAAACCTTGTGATGGCCAAATCACATTGTACCTACACATGTATCAAGAATAGCAAAGAGTATTGCGTGTCGTGTGTGAAAACATCGCAAGATTGCATATGTGTCTCAATGTTATGACGATTTGAGATATGAGAAAATTACTTTAACTCACACACAATCATAACCGTTTGATGGGGACTATCACCTTCGAGGTACATCCTATAACTCCCACATCTCCTAGAAAACACGCTTGCAATCATATTTTAAAGCATTTTTGATCTTTTTGCTTTTTATATCTTTGCATATTTTCTTTTTAACAAGCATATCATGCATGGGCATACAAGAGAAAGAAAAGAAATACCCAATTATGGTAAGCTTTTGACACTGCACTTTTGCTATGCCAAAGCATACAGGTGTCATTGACATTGCACTTTTGCTATGCCGAAGCATACAGATGTCATATTATGATTGGCGAGTAACAGTGGTGAGATGGTTATTTATGCCTTTCTCTTAGGATTTTCTAGTTCAACCCGTCAAAAAGAGTGATACGAGTGTTAAGAAGAAAAGATCACTTAACCTTACTCATCATAAACAAAGAGCTACAAAGCTCACTTGCTTAGTTGTGTAGAAGGATGCTCATCTAAGCTACAGGTGATACAAAGTTTAGAAAACTCTGTTTCAATGGCCATTTCAAAAGTTCACATGAACTAATGCATACTAACTCACACTGTTTTTGTATTTTTTTTTCAATTTTTGAATTTTTTTTATTTTTATTAGAGAAGCAAAAATAAAACACAAAACTGAAAATACACAAACAAAAACATGTAAAGCAAAACAATGCATAAAACTAGACTGACTCAAAACAGTAAAGAAACACACAAGTAATGCAACACAAAAAAGAGAGAAGAAGAAGTGACTGAAATCACTTAGATCCCTTTGCCTTCCACACCTTGGAAGAACCTTTCCTTTTGGTCGACTCTTGAACCGGTGATGAGGGAGAAGAGTTTAAACCGTTCAAGTTCGAAAGGAACATGAGGGCTTTAAGAATGTCTCCAATTGGAGCGAGAGAAGACTGAAACTGATTCTGGCTCCCAGATGCTATTGTGCCATTGCCCTGTTGAGTGGCACGCCACTTGTAGCAATTAGGTCTTGTGTGACCGGCAACACCACAATGATAACAGAGATGCGGTTTCTTCTGTTTGGCCTTTTGAGAGTTAGTCTTCTTAGTCCTAGGGTTTCTAGATTCCCTTTTCTCAATTTTAGGGGGTGCTCCTAGGATGGACTTGCCCTTGTCTACGTTCTCACTAGCTAATTCAGTTTTAACATTCTTTTCTTCATTTTCAATGTTATTAGCAGGTGGAACAGACACAGTAGTACTAGAAGTAGGAGTATTAGAGAGAGAGAATTCATACCCCAATCCAGTACGATTTGAAGAATGTTTCTGAGCACTTAGCATCTCGTCCAGCTTTGCACTTGACGTCCTCTCCAATTGTGCTCTGACTTGAAACAGCTCCGCTTCAAGCTTCTTGGTCCTTTCAACCAAGAAATTGGTTTCGAACCTCAGTGCTCCAATGGTTTGATTCGCTTCATCAACCTTTGTGGACAGCTCCTCACGGTTGAGTTCCACATCACTAAACTTCTTGGTGGCCAGCCTATAGAGTTTCTCATGCTTCTCAGAAAGCTTGTATAGCTTCTCATAGGCGGTATGGATATCATCTTGATCATCCATAATTTCGCACTTGGAATCCACCAATTCTTCTTCTTCATCCACTTTTTCAGTAACCCCATCAGTAGAATTAACAGTGGCAGTGAAGGCATTCAAGATTTCGTCGTCTTCATCTTCGGAATTGTCCTCGGGCTCTGTGTCGCTTAAGGTAACAGCAAGTGCCTTGCTCTTCCCTATGCTCTTGAGGTACGTGGGACACTCTTGTTTCATGTGTCCAAAGCCTTAACACCCAAAGCATTTTGGTCCAGTGGGAACAGTGTACTGACCACCATCTTTGACATCCTTCTTCGCTTTATCTGAATTCTTGAATTATGAAGAACTGGATTGTCTACAGTCTTTGTTGAAGCCCTTTCCATTGGCATTCTTCATAAACTTCTTGAATTGCCTTGCGATGTAGGACTTCATCTTGGAATCTTCATCATTTGACGAGTCATCCGTATCACTGCTCTTGGCCTTTAGTGCCAAACTCTTGCCCTTGCTTGACTTGCCTAACCTAGTCAGCCCTAACTCATAGGTTTGCAAGTTTCCAACCAGCTCAGTCAAAGGAATTCTATCGATATCCTTTGATTCTTCGATCGCCGTGATCTTAGCATGGAATTTCTCGGGCAGCGATCTAAGCACCTTCCTTACTATCTTGGGTTCAGGGATGGTTTTCCCAAGATTAAAGGCTGAGTTTACTATGTCCTTGAGCCTGGCATAGAACTCATTAAACGACTCATCCTCTTCCATCTTAATTTTTTCAAAGCGTGTGGTGAGCCTCTGCAGCTTTGAATCTTTGACAGCCTTGGTGCCCTCATAGGTTGTCTGGAGGATGGTCCATGCTTCCTTAGCAGTTTCGGTTGAGGAAATTTTCTTGAACTCCTCATTGGTGACTGCACTGAATAGGGCATTCAATGCTCTGCTGTTGAAGTTTGCCGCCTTGATCTTGGCATCATCCCAGTTGGCCGGCGCTTCTGTAGGCTTGGTCCAGCCTATCTCCACAGCTTGCCACACTTTCTCATCTAAAGACTGCAAGAAAGCTCTCATGCGTACTTTCCAGTATGCATAGTTAGTGCCATCAAATAAAAGAGGTATAATAAGAGATTGTCCTCTATCCATGACAGTAGGGGTCGAATGGATCACACACAAAAGATTAAACCCTAATCAGAGTGTGCTTGCTCTGATACCACTTGACAGGCCACAAATGCATTGACCCCTTGTGATAACTTAGATTAATTAATTAGCCCAGTTTTTAATTAATCAAATTAACATGCAATATCACGTGGCAGCACAAACAAATCACCGAAACTAAGTTATGCAGCGAAAAATAAATAACACGGTGATTTGTTCACGAATGGGAAAAACCCTTACGGCAAAAACCCCACCGGGTGATTTAAGGTCACCACTCCCGAAACTCCACTATTATCACAACAAGCAGTTACAAGTAAGGAATCCCAGTACCTCACCAACCTATAGTTGAACTCTTACCCCAATACCCAATTGGACTTGTTCTGTAGTGACAGTTTCTCCTTTTAATGCACGGCTCCAAGTACGTGACTAACCAGATGCACGGATCCCAGTACGCGACTTCAATTACCAACTGAAGAGAGAGAGAGTTGGCTGCAAAGTTCTTCAAATCATTAGAGATGAACTAGGGCACGAACTTTGTCTTTCTGATCACAAATTGCATGAACAACAAGTTCTCAAAGAATGTGCAACTTGTATCTTCTGCTGCTGCTTGACGGCCCTTAAAATAATCCTTTTATATGTCTAGGGTTATGAGAAAAGAAGTCCCAAAGACACACTCACGGATTAGACTTGAAACAGACTTGAAAATCTGTTTTCTTTAATTCTCGACAGATAGAGGTGTCGAGAGGTGTCGAGAAGCTGTCGAGGCTCGGGCAAAACAGCTTCTTTAAAGCTCGATAGATGCATCTGTCGAGGTATGTGTCGAGCTTTAAAAACTTGCACTTCCTTGCTTGTTTCTTGGACAGACTTTGACGGCTTCAACACTTAATCTTGAACCACTGTTTCTTGAAGTGTTAAACTTATCCTGAATCTACCCAATTACAAGTAAAGTGCGTTTTGTCTAAGGATAAGCCAATTATATAAAATAGCGACATATGTTCACAGACTTGAACTACATATGTCCTAACAAAAGGCACACATCCTAATAATCTCCCGCTTGCCCTAAAGACTATTGTGCGCTAATCTAACTCCCATTTCCTCCAAATATGATTCGAAAATCCTTTGGGGCAATGTTTTGGTAAAGGGATCTGCTAGATTACTTACATTATCAATCTTTGCTACTGCTACATCTCCTCGAGCAACAATATCTAGAATAATGTTGTACTTTCTCTCAATATGCTTTCTTTTCTTATGATTCTTTGGATCTTTGGATTGTGCAACTGCTCCACTATTGTCGCAAAACAATGTGATGGGAACTTACTCCATTCTCACAAAACCAAGATCAGAAAGGAATTTCTTGAGGCAAACAGCTTTCTTTGCTGCCTCACAAGTAACAACATATTTAGCTTTCATGGTGGAGTCCGCAATACAAGATTGCTTAACACTCCTCCAACTTATGGCTCCACCTCCCAAGGTGAACACATAACCTGAAGTGAACCTTCTGAAATCAAGATCTAACTGAAAATCTGAATTTGTATAACCAATAAGAATCAAATCCTCACTATGGTAAACAAACATATAATCTCTCGTTCTCCATAGATACTTGAGAATATGCTTTACATCTTGCCAATGTTTAAGTCTTGGATTTGATTGATATCGGCTAACTATGCCAGCTAAACAATAGATATCTGGTCTAGTACAGAGCATGGCATACATGAGACTTCCCATTGCAGAAGCATAAAGAACATTTCTCATTATATTTTCTTTCTCAAGAGTCTTAGGCCTTTGGTCATCAAATAGCAAAACTCCATGCCTAAAAGGAAGTAATCCTTTCTTGGAGTTTTGCATGTTAAACCGTTCTAGAACCTTATCTATACACCCAATTTGTGATAAACCTAACATCTTATTCTTGCCAATCTCGCCAAAGCTTGATCCCTAAAACAAAGTTAGCTTCACCCAAGTCATTCATTTCAAATTGGCTTGACAACCAAACCTTTACCGATGACATTACCTCTACATTATTTCTAATGAGTAGAATATTATCAACATAAAGCACAAAAACATTACTATTTTGTCTCAATGTCTTTTGTACACATATGGTTCATCAAGATTTTGTTCAAAACTAAATGATTTGATTGCTTGATCAAATTTGATTTTCCATGACCTAGATACTTGCTTAAGTCCATAAATGGACCTTTTCAGCTTGCATACCATATGTTCTTGGTTCTTTGCTATAAAACCTTCCGGTTGCATCATATAGATTTCTTCTTCAAGATTTCCATTAAGAAATGCAGTCTTGACATCCATTTGCCAAACCTCATAATCATAATAAACAGCAATGGATAAGAAAATTCTGATAGATTTAAGCATGGCTACTGGTGAAAAAGTTTTATCATAATCAATACCTTCTTTTTGTGTATACCCTTTCCCTACTAGTCTTGCTTTAAAGGTTTCAAGCTTTCCATTTATTTCTCTCTTCCTCTTGTAAACCCATTTGCAATCAACAGTTTTAATACCATTAGACACCTTTACAAGATCCCATACTTGATTGGAATACATAGAATCCAATTCAGATTTCATAGCTTGGACCCAATGATGTGCATCTATATCATTCATTGCCTCTTCTTAAGTGTAGGGATCTAATTCAACCTCTTCTAGGATAGCTTCATAAGTTTCTCCCAAACCTATTAATCTTATAAGAGGCCGAACAATTCTCCCACTACGACGAGCCATCTGTGTATTAGTTATCTCATGAGTAATGTCTTATGGTGTATCTAATACACCCACATCATCCCTAGTTTCATGCATTGGTTGTTCTATTATAGGTTCATTCATTTTAGCTAAAACAACTTTACTTCTAGGTGTATAGTCATTCGCATAGTCATTTTTCAAGAATTTGGTATTTGTGCTAACAAACACTTTATTATCCTTATGACTAGAATAAACCTCCAACAATTCCTTTTGGATACCCTACAAAGAATACCATTTCTATTTTAGATTATAACTTGTTAGACTTTCCTTTCAACACATGTGCTGGACAACCCCAAATATGGAGATGTCTTATACTAGGCTTACACCTAGTCCACAACTCTACAGGTGTTTTAGGAACAAACTTCGAAGGTACTAAATTTAGAAGATACATTGCGGTACTTAAGGCATATTCCCAAAAGGAAATTGGTAGAATCTAATGACTCAACATGAATCTAACCATATCTAAAGGAGTCCTATCCCTTCTTTCTACTACACCATTATGTTATGGAGTTTTAGATGCAATCAACTGGGATATAATCCCATTTTCAATCAAGTAATTCTTGAAATCCCCAAGAAGGTATTTGCGACCTCGATCAGATCGAATGACCTTTATGCTTTTACCTAATTGATTCTCAACTTCAGCCCTAAACTCTTTGAACTAATATGACCCAAACGTAAATGCCAAAGATATGCATCACTTGTAAAAGGAAACTTTCTTTTTAATGATTTTACATAAGAGTTATTATCTAGTTCAGAATTGTATAATTCATACTTATCAAGAGTTAAAATATAAAGACCATCTACAATATTGTTAGGACATATGTAGTTGTTCAAGCTTGTGAACATATGTCGCTATTTTATGTAATTGGCTTATCCTCAGACAAAACGCACTTTACTTGTAATTGGGTAGATCTAGGATGGGTTATACACTTTGGTTCAAGATTAAGTGTTGAAGCCGTCAAAGTCTGTCCAAGATACAAGCAAGGAAGTGCTGGTTTTTAAATCTCGACACCTACCTCGACAGATACATCTATCGAGATTTAAAGAAGCTGTTTTGCCCGAGCCTCGACAGCTGTCTCGACACCTCTCGACACCTCTATCTGTCGAGAATTAAAGAAAACAGAATTCCAAGTCTGTTTCAAGTCCAATCCGTGTGTGTGTCTTTGGGACTTCTTTTCTCCTAACCCTAGACATATAAAGATTATTTTAAGGGCCGTCAAAGTAAGCAACAAGCAGAATTCACAAGATACAAGTTGCTTCTTCTCTTTCATGCAAATTGTGATCTGTGAGACAAAGTTCGTGCCCTAGTTCATCTCTGATGATTTGAAGAACTTTGCAGCCAACATTCTTTCTTCCTTAAGTTGGTGAGTGAGTCACGTACTTGGATTCGTGCAAAAGGAGTAAGACGCGTACTGGGATCCGCGCATCACATTGGTTAGTCACGTACTGGGAGCCGTGCATTTAACTGGAGAAATTGTCACTACAGAACAAGTCCAATTGGGTATTGGGGTAAGAGTTCAACTGTAGGTTGGTGAGGTACTGGGATTCCTTACTTGTAACTGCTTGTTGTGATAATAGTAGAGTTTCGGGAGTGGTGACCTTAAATCACCCGGTGGGGTTTTTGCCTTAGGGTTTTCCCCATTCGTGAACAAATCACCGTGTTGTTTATTTTCCGCTGCATAACTTAGTTTGGTGATTTGTTTGTGCTGCCACGTGATTGCATGTTAATTTGATTAATTAATAACTGGGCTAATTTAATTAATCTAAATTATCACAAGGGGTCAACGTGTTTGTGGCCTGTCAAATATTGCCAAAACAGATAAACATTTTATCCTTCTTTATTACAACATTGTCTTTTAGGATAACATAATATCCATGTTTACCTAAATAAGTTGTAGAAATTAAATTCTAACGAACATTAGGCACATACAAACAGTCTTCCAATATTAAAAATCTAGACTCAAAACATAGATTAAACACTCTAATAGCTACAACTAGAATCCTGCTCACATCAGCCAAGGTAAGAAACATTTCACCTTCATTTAGCTTTCTGGTCTCCTAAAACCCCTGCAAGGATTTGCAGATATGATTAGTACAACCTGAATCCGCACACTAGGGATCTGTGGGATTCTGTACTAAACATGTTTCAAGAAGGAATGTACTTTTCATACCTTTATTCTTGGCAGCCTTAAATATTGGACAATTCCTCTTCCAATATCCTTTCTCACCACAATAGAAACACTTTCCTTAGGTTTTCTTTCCTTTGTTGGCAACTCCTAAGGCAACTTGTTTACCATTTTTCTTGGCGAAGTCCTTCTTCTTCTTGTTCTTTTTACCATTGCCTTTTGACTTGGGTTGAGAAGTAGAAGCTTCAGTCATATTAGCATCAACACTAGAAGTACCAAGAATGCCTTCCATTATTACCAACTCATTCATCAATTCAGCCAATGAATAAGTCTTTTTGTTCATATTATAGTTAAGTCTGAATTCCTTGAATGATTCTGGTAGTAACTGGAGTATCATATCCACTTGGGATTCTCCATAAATATCGGCACCTAAAACTTTCAATGTATTCAGATTAGAGATCATCCCAAGACAATGCTCCCTCACTAAAGTACCTTCAGACATTTTGGTATTATAAATCTGTCTCATAGTTTCTTGCCTTGCAGAATGGCCTTGCTCACTAAACATCTCCTTCAGACTTAGCCTTATGTCTGAAGCTAGTTCTATATCTTGCATTTGATGCTGTAGAAAATTTGAAATAGATGCTAGGATATAGCATTTAGCCATCTCATTAGATTTCTGCCAACGATCATATCGTTGTTTTTCCTCGAGAGGAGCATCTAATGATGGAAAGTTAGGACATGGTTGAGTAAGAACATATTTATACTCTTCAACAGTAAGAACAATGTCCAAATTTCTAATCCAATCAACATAGTTGGATCCAATTAGTTTGTTTTGATTAAGAATAGCAACAGGTGGGCTAAATGATGCCATGATTTTAAATTTGAAAATAACAAATATGAATATAATTAGTAAACTAGACATTATCAATTTAGCATATAAACATATAGTATGGAACCTTAATAAAACCATAATATAAAATATGCAATGACAACCCAATGCCATATTCAATATCCCTCAGCATAGAGTGAATATTAAATACTATGATTGATTAAGAATTATTCTCATTATTAGTACTATCATGATAACTCTTATCAAACACTAATAATATGCCATTTGACATTTAGCCTCTAAGTAATAATAGTAAGAACTCAGCATAGAGGATACTATAATACTTAGTTTAGTGTATACCATTGTCTGGAATCATGTGTAGCCACATTTCATCTCCCTTAACAGGTTTATTTTGTAGTACCAAGATACAAAACACCCTCCGCATGGAATGTAAAGCTCAAGGCTAAGACAAGGTGTTTGGTCAAACCACTATAAACCAGGTAGTTCAATCTTGTAGCACCATGAAATAAATACTCTCCGCATGGAATGCTAAGCTCGAAGCAAAAACAAAGTATATATTTCATACCACTATGAACAAATAATGATGGCCGTGAGATCCAACCCTTGTATCTCTCTCCCACTAGATATTTTAAATTAAAGGTTTTTAAGGTCAAGAACCATAATAATGCTAGACACCTTGGAAACATAATCCTAATCTCATTAGGAATAAATTTCATAATCCCAGCATCAACAAGATAGCATATATATATATATATATATATATATATATATATATATCCATGTATCTCTATATAAATTGCAACATATGAAACACACTTTAATATACGGATCCAAGACATCCAAGGCATATAACACATGCTAGAAACATTGTATTACTTCCTTATATCAATTATCCGAATGCATATGAACCCATATAAATAATATATATATATATATATATATATATATATATATCAAGCATTAATGTTAAATTGATAACATTGATGTATCCAAGCCACAATATATCATTGGTAACATTCATATGCTTATATATAAATATATATATATATATATATATATATATATATATTTAAACCAATTCAGGATGTTAGGCTTTGAATCCTAATATCACTTCCTTAAAGATAACTAACACATGCAAAATGGTCATCAAGGATTTGCATTCCAAGCCAAGCGGTGCAAAAGAGGTAGTTGCTTATAAAATGTTAATTGCCTTTTTATAGCCAATTAATGCACATGACAGTTATTGAAATTCAATAATTATATATATCCTTGGCAATCACAATTAAGACATGACACCATATATATAAGTCACAGGCCACTTCGAACAAAACAAGAGAACATGCAACCTTGGTGTGAACCCGATATCATCATGTCTATAAACATCTTCAATAAACCCATTCACAAGAAGTGTAGATGGTGTCCTTGATGAAAACAAACACCAAAACCATACTACACAAAACAAAAGTTACAGCCGTGTCCTCTTGGAACCATGCAAAAACAATATATCACATATATTGAGCAATGCACACAGGCTTTTTGGAACAATAACTTTATGCAGAAATTTGAAAACACAAAGATAATGGTTTTCTTAAATTCTAAAACTCAATCACATGTTATACAAGCATGAGATGAAAATCTAGCTCTGATATTAATTGTTGGAAAATCAGGTTTTGTATCTCATACAGAACACATAGCGGAAGCAACAAACATGGATCTATTTCATTCATAATTGATAACATGCACTATGTAAATTTCAAAATTTAAGAACAAGATAGCATACCTTGGTGCTGTGAAATTCAAAACAAAAGATTAGAAGTACTTGGGAACACTTATAATCTTCACTCCAATTCCACTTTATGCCCAAGAAGTGTGATCTCTCAATCAGTGTTCAAGGGAGAATAATTGAGTGGCTGCACTCACACATACACACCATTTCACAATGATATCTATCTTTTTCTCTAATAAAAATTTTTGTATGTTTCTCCCTTTATATTTAACTGATTATCTAATTAGGCTGGCCTATTGGGCCTTTCCAATTAGGCTTTAGTGCGTGGCTTGGAGTGGGATCAAAAGGGACCAATAAGACACTAGCTCCAATAGGCCTTGAGCTTTTCTGTCAACTCTTGACAAATCTAAAATTACTATTAATTATATTTAATACCACTATATAAATATAATTGCATTCTAGGCCTTATTAATAAATTATATCCCAAGATTTTATTATACATGCAATCCCTGTATAAAATATTCATAGTAATACAAAGTCATGAATGTAGACTACCACTTTGAAAATTACTACATTTTAATCCTTGAGTACCCGGTTTAATCCTTTAAGTTATTCATCATATATTTATGAAATCTAATTTTATAAATATATACTTTAGTAACACCTTACTAAAATGGTTTGGCCTAACACTCTGAATAATCAAACCCATTAAACTTACCTCAAAGGAATATTTTATATCTCCGTTAAGAGATTATGAATTCCATATGGTGACTTTAGATCTCACTCCTGATATATCAAAGCAATCTGCACCTTATGATCAGGTCCATTATTCTCTCAAGATTAAGAGTTCATGCAAATAGAAGTTGTGAGTTTATTATTCATTTGACAGTCGTTAGGAGAATAATAAATCTCATAGCGGTCCAATTCAATATGTCTTACCTCTTAATACATACCAACTAGAAGTTTCAATTTCCATGATCAAGACAAATCATCTTAGTTGATATGTTATAGTATTCGCAAGTAAAATGCCTAATTTCATTACTGACTACTAACTATAATTCTGAGTTTACAAAGAACTTATGGTTTATATCTTCTGTGACTTTTTACATAAATCACATACTATGCATCTTATAAACTATATGATAATGTCCAAATATTCATGTTACCATTATTTTAGATAATAATAAAATAATTTTATTAATCATAACATTAAGTTATACATAATGTCATACATAGCATCATACAATAGGATTTAAGGGTGCACATCCTAACACCTACCCCTTCTCATATTCGGTTTCGTGATGATAAAGGCCATAAGGACTTTTCGAAGAACTTTTCTAGATGAGGCATTCATTCGAAACGCTAAGTCATTTTGTCGAACTTCTCTGAAACTAACCTACCCACTATCATTCATATTAGGAGTTGGGAGTCACTGTGTGACGTCCTGGTCATTTGTCCACTCGGGCTTATACAAGAGTTCTACTCCAACATGCATGGATTTGATTATTCCATGCCTCATTTTTCTACTCGCATTTGAGGTACGTGCATCATGGTCACTCTGGATATTATATCCGATGTGCTCCATGTCCCTAGGAAAGCGCATCCTGACTACCTTAACTGTGATCATCTTAAGATCGTGTCTAAAGACGAGCTTATATCCTCCTTTTGTGAGTGTCCCTCTGATTGGGGTGATTGTTAGTTCACTTCTTGTTCGGCCTTTGCTAAAGATGAGCTTATATCCTCTTTTGTTTTACATCCTTTATCTCATTATAACTCCATTACAGAGCCCCGTGCTCGATTTTTGCTTTCCCTTTCAGAGCATCTTACCATAAATTTTCCCTTTCATTTCATTCTTTCCCTCATAGATGTGTATAAGGATACAACGACCCATGATAAGCTCATCTTACCTTCGACTATCATGAGGATTTTACGGCATTTTTTGGTCCCCTTTCCCATTTCCAACCACTTCCATTTTATGTGTGCCATAGACGCCACTACCGTTAAATGGAGCGAGGTGCAGCTACATTCAAGATGGTCCAGGACGGCAATTCCTCCAGCTTCTACAACTCCATCCACATTCACTCCCTCTTCTTCTACAGGTGGTTCTCGAGGACATCATGGCACAACTTGTGCGTATGGATGCTCGTCTTGACACTCTTAATGATGAGATGTGTCATATGAACACTTGTTTTGGTCATATTGCACAACGACAAGCTGTCATGGGCGGCTTCGTTGCTTCTTCTCCTACTCTAGAGTCTTCTGAGGATAAGGACGATGATGGTGATGCTAATGGTTCTGATGCTGATGAGGCTGATGAGGATGATGATGCTAGCTCTTCCAGTGCTGATGAGATGTCTACTAGATATACTTACCCTTTGTCACTCGTGACAAAAATGGGGAGTAGTTTTGGATATGAGAGTAGTCATACTCATAGGGGGAGGGTTCGTATAGGAGAGTGTTCATATTTCGAGGGATGTAGTGAGGATTTTTATGTATCTTTTACTTTGCTCTCTATTTTAGATACATTATTCATGTACCTTAGATCTTATGATCATATTGTGCTAGCAAACCTTGTACTTGTTAATATATATACATTTGAGGTTGTTATTACAGTTCTTTCACCTATCTTTACATGTGTTGTTTCTTTTCTCTTTATGCACATGCTTCTTATATATTGTATGTAATCTTTTATTTTTGTCTCACACTAAGATGCCTTGATGAGTTTTGTTTAAAGTATTTTAGAAATGCAGGTTGTCAAAGTCTTCTTGCCATGAACTCTCTTCTTGCAAAGTTTTTCAAAAGTTTGTGTTAGGATAAATTTTACTCTATTTAACAAGTGAGTATGAGTTGTGATTTATGACTTCTCTCATATGTTCATTTGTTTATTGTGGTTTTGTCACGGATTGCCAAAGGGGGAGATTGTTAGGACATATATGATTCATGTTAGGAACATATGTCAACATTTTATATATTGGCTAATCCTTTGACAAAACACACTTTACTTGTATTTGGGTATATCTAGGATGTGTTTAATGCTTCAAGAAACAAGATTTCAAGTTCAAGTGTTAAAGCCATGCAAATTTACCCAAGAATCATGTGAAGAAGTGTTGTTCATTAAAGCTTGATAGCTATCTCGACAACTAGTATCTATCAAGGTTTAAAAGAGCTGTTTCAACCCAAGGCTCAACAACTAGGGTATCTGTCGAGATTTATGAAGTTCAATTTTTCAGAGCTGATTTTCATCCAATCAGTGAATGCATGTTTGGGTTTTCTTTTGTCACAACCCTAAACATATATTATTTGAAGGGCCATCTAGGGTTGCGCGAGTATTAAGCAAAGTCTTGTTCATGCAAATTGGGACCAGAGACAGAATTTGCCTTAGTTCATCTTGAAGAAGCTGCTATGTTTGTACACCATAGGGTTTTGTGACCAAGTGTGAGGGTCCTTTTCAAGATGGTACCCAGACCTAAGTAGAAACAAGGATCTTAGGCCCTTTACGTGTTGTTTAGTGGACTGGGCTTGGTTTACCGTAGCTAAATGGGGGCTGATTATGAACCAAGTTATGCGCAAGTCAAATAAATCTTCTCAAGGAAAAAATGTGATTCCTCCTAAGCAATAAAATACCATTATAAATGTTTTATTGTCATAAAATGACCTTTTACTCTTACAAGATAAGTAAAATAAGTATTTGTAATATTCACAATGAGAAGGAGATTGAAATAGGGTATTTAAGGCTTATCTTTTATTGTATAAATATTTAAAAGAGTTCCTTCACTTGGTACAGCAAGCGTACTGTCGTGGTACCACGGATGTATTGGTCGTGGTATCCCTGTCATATAAAGCCTGTAATCCCAGAACGCTAATTCTCTGATCTATACAATTTTTTTCTCCATGCTTATTATGCAATGGGGTTTTTTTTTCCTTTCCCTTTACTTTCATAGGTCCTACATAAAAATACACTACACAATATACATATCTTTAAATAATTGTTAGTTTCTTAGATTAGGATATAAATCTTAATACATAAACATATATATATATATATATATATAAATAAATGAATTTCATGAGAATGATTCAGCCACGAGGATCCTGACCCCAATTCTCACAGACTTAGTGCTTTTGTACAAGACTTGTGGGATTTGGAACTCAAGTCCAAGTGGCTTTGCTTTGGCATTGCCTTCCAAGATAGTTAGGTGAGAAGGATTTTTGTGGGAGAGAGTGATATCTGATGTGTGCATGTTTTGGCATATATTTCTTTGGAGGCTAAGTGATTTGAATGATCTCAAGGATATATGACAAAGTTCTCCGCCTTGGCTTTCTTATTTTGTTTCCTTCTTTCTCTTCCTTGTTGAGCTTTTAAAGCTCTAAGAATATGTGTTTTAAACCTCTGAACTTTTCCCTTGAATACCCATTTTTCTCCCACCCGAATCCTCCCTTCTGCTATGCGAATGTGTTCCTTTTATAGCAGGCTTGGTTTGGAACCCCGAGAGAGGACGCCCCAAGTTTGCTAGGTAAAACTATGTCCTCTGTGACCTGAAAGGTTGCATTGGGTAGAGGTTTAGCTTATTTGGGCAATTATAACTCGAAAGGGGCATTTGGCTTTAGCTATAAATAAAAGATTTTTTCTGGGAAAGTCAAAAGAATGGGTGGGTTGCTCAATGTACCGTGACAACTTTGGTTGAAAGTGACAGTTAATAGGAAAATGTGGGGAGGTGTCATGCACATGGGGGACCTAAGTTTTCCATTGATTCATGCATTCTAAGCAAATATATGAACCAAGGGAAAGCTGAACATACATAGGGCCTTGACATTGATTCTTTTTTATGCATATCCTCTGGTCTGACTGCAATCCTTGCTGAATGTCCTCTGGTCTGACCGAGATCCTTGCTACATGTCCTCTAGTTGGGATCGTTGTCCGAGATCCTCTTCTTTTTTTCTCTTTTATTATTAATTCTTTCTTTTTTTCTTCTTTCTGGGATTTTGGGCCTTCATGATCCTTTTTAGCTTCAGGAATTGGGCCTTCTTTTGTTAAGACCCATGGTCTTTCCTTACTTTTCATGGATTAGGCTTTTTGTGAAATTTTGGTCCTCAACATTAGCTCCTCAAGCTCGTGGGTTACCTGTAGCCCATGCGCGAGAAAATAAATTGTTCTTGGACACTTTCCTGGTTTATGGAACCAATGTGTAGATCAAATAATTCTTGAGGGAAGCTCCAAAGGAATTGCTACACTTACTTCATGGAATGAGCTAACGTGTTACCAAAGATTAGAATTCACATTCATGATAGTATAAAACTGCAGATTGGCATTCAATTTTCCATAAAACAAATCAATTTTGTCACGCCGACAATGAAGTATTCACATATAGTGAAAATTACATTGGTGTTGCATTTGATGATAAGAGTATATTTCTAGCACTAATGGTTTTGCTAGCAATCCTAGGATAAGCTTTTTGAAAGTAGCATACAAAATCACATTGGATGCATATTAAATCTCAATATAAGATAGCATTGCTTTGTCAACTAGATTTTGTTTGTTTTACAAAATAGGTTAAGTAAGGAGCCCCCATGAACTTTGCCAAAGATATTCTATACATTGTAGTATATGCTTGCTATGGCTAAGGTGAATAACACCAAGATGCTTGCCATATGGGACCATGATATTATAAGTCATTGAATCATATAAACATGCTAATTTAAAGTCTAATCAAGGCTAGATATTCTTCTCAAAATGTATATAGAGATAGAAACTTCCCTGAGAACATGACTTAGAAGACTTAAAAACATCTCCACGCCTTGCTTTAGCTAAAGACCCTGCTCTTCTGGTGGATGTTTTCGATCTTTGCCTTATTCTTTTTCCAAATTGTAAGAGATTGAATAATTTTTTAGATTGCAGCAAATTATTCACATATCATGCCACCAATTATATTGTTGTTGTATTGCAATGTACCATATAGTTCATGAGCGAAAGACAATAACAGTGGCTGAACTTGTATACAGTAAAGTTTGCACTAAACTTCTCAATTTTTATTAAGTGAAAGATATATCTAAGGAAAATTTTTAATCTTATCGTAGCCCCCAGTGTATGCACCAAAAGGCCAATTACCAAATAAGACATAGCAATAAAAATTACTTCATGTATATGAAACCATGTGAGGATTTCAACCACACAAGAATTCCAAGTTTTTATTTTTGATAATTGTTAAGCAAGAAGACCAAAATATTATAATTTTCATTTTAATCTACACAAATAAAGTATTAATGCATGGGTGATACCTCTTGCACAACTTGTTGGAGTGTTTTGATATATTCAAACATGATATTAATGAGTAGGCTTACCGAAAGGGTACCTTTATTTTGTTGAATCGAAGTACCTCCAAGCCTTTGGTGAGTTTGCACCTTGTACGAGGAGAGAAATGTTACTAGCTAGTTTGCAATTTCATTGACTAATCTCTTTGTATAGAGATTTGCAAAGGTATCCACGCTTCTGCGGCTTCGAGTGATGTACTCTTGGAATTTTTTTTTTTTAAGTTACGCCTTCCTTGCTTTCTTAGGCTCCCTTGAACCAACTCCTTTCAAGGAGGTCAATCTTGTGCACTTTATACACCCACTTATGGGTTTTCATACCCACTCGAGGCTCTTTCTCTTTGTACCCCTCGTTAGGTCTTACTTACAATTTGCACCCTTTGCTGGGACGTGCTACAGCTTGTACCTATTGCTAGTACATGCTACAGCTTATACCCACTACTGGTATGTGCTACTGCTTGTAGCCATTGCTGGTATGTGCTACACGTTGTAGCTATTGCTGGTATGTGCTACATGTTGTAGCCATCACTAGGATATGCTTAAAATCTGCATGCTATGGCTTGTATCCATAAACTTTTGCTTTTGACCAGTTTCTTGGTTATACTTGAAAACTTTTGCTCTTGGCCAATTTCTGAGCCATGTATTTTGAAAATTTGTTCTAGGCCAATTCTTGGGCCAGGCACGTGGAAAGTTTGCTCTTCCCAAGTCCTAGGCCATGTTACTTGGAAAAAAATCTATTTTGACCAAGTCCTGGGCCGGGTACATGGAAAGTTTATTCTTTCCAAGTCCTGGGTCATGTCAATTGTAAAAATATCTATTTTGGCCAAGTCTTGGGCTAGGTTCATGGAAAGTTTACTCTTTCCAAGTCCTAGGTCATGTCACTTGGAAAAAATTTGTTTTGGCCAAGTCCTAGGCTAGGTACATGGAAAGTTAATTCTTTCCAAGTCCTAGGCCATGCCACTTGGAAATTTTTTGTTTTGATTAAGTCCTAGGCCATGCCACTTGGAAAATTTCTATTCTAATTAAGTCCTAGGCTAGGTACATGGAAAATTTGCTCTTTCCCAAGTCCTAGGCCATGCCACTTGGAAAATTTGTTCATGGCCATTGAATTTTTCACTCTTCAGAAAAGGTTCATTCGTAGCCTCCCATTCTCAAGTGGGGTTACTGAACTGATTTCTTTTCTTTTCTCTAAAGGGTTAAGGATTTGTTTCTTTCTCGAAGGATCTTCTAAAATATCCTCTCTTGGTTGTGAACAAATACTTCATGAAAATACTTTTCTTTTACAAGCCATCTAAGGTTACTCTTACTGGTGAACTGGTGGCTAGGAAGAGCTCTATCAAGATGATTCTGTCATGGTGTTTTCTTCGGGTGGGGGATCCTCTTACGGGCATCTTGGAAGAGGAAGGCTTTCTCTAGGCATGCTCGTTAGAGGCTGTCTTCATAAACCTCATAGTATGTTTCTTTACAAGGATCTCTACCGCTACTACGTTTTTAGAGACCTTTTCACCCAATAGGTACTCCTCTTCTTCGGGGAATTGGACCAGTAACTTTGCTACAGCTTAGCTCTTGACATCTCTAGGGGTCCTTTAGACCTATATTGTATTGGGAAATTAATATTAGCCACTAGGCCACTCTTTAAGATCTCAACGGCTGATGGAGGAGAGCTTCTATTGGATGGGAGCTCATCACCAATAGGATTTGGTGGTATGAAAAGTAATGATTCAGTTGTTGAAATGCATGGCTGCCAAACATGCCCTTTCCATGTTGGGATACCTCATTTTGGTATCCTTTAATTCTCTGTATGCTTGGGATTGGGATCCCAGGTACAACAATAATGATTTTTCCATGGACTAGTACCCATAAGGTAGGCAAATGACTCATGATCTATTAAAATTTTATGAAAGACATTTGGATGCTCAAATCCCCATATGAAAATATTCTCCTTTTTCAACAATTTGGATAGTCCACTAGTGACCAAGGCTGGCCTTGGTGTGAACTTCCTAATGTAAGAAATTCTTTCTAAGAGTCTCTTGAGTTCCTTGACCGTGGCATGCCTCTTCATTGTTGATATTGTTGTTTCCTTAATTGGATCTATGAAGAGATTGATGTTAGGCAAAGGAAATTTATCCTTTGGACTTTTGAAGAGAGAGAAGGGCAAGACCTCTTTCCTTCTTCTCTCTTTTATTTTGCAGTAGATTATCTTTGTTGTCGCAGTGTCTTTCTTTTTATCTTTTAACTAATGAGTGACTATTTTCTTCCTTGTAGTCTAAGCGTAAGTCAGACCCCAAGAAAGGTAGGAGTCAATCGCCTGGTGATGATATGGTATGGCCTTCTTCGTGCCTCTTTTTATTTGTTTCCACCCCTTTTTGGTACTATATACTTATGTATACTTTTTTTTTGCAGGTGGAGGTACCCCCTCCAACAATTGGCAGGACTTTGGGCGAAGAAGTGGTCACTGCTCCTTCTGCTGGTTTCCCGAGTGTAGAAGGGGAAGGCCCCTGGTAATGGTATAACTGAGGAAACTGGGCAACCAATGTAGAGTGTCTAGTCCATTCCGTCTACTGTTCTCTTGGTTATTCGAGATCCTGAAACTTCTCAGCCTTCTGTTTCCTAAGATCCCCATGAGGAATATATCATTGCTTTTGTTTGAGGGACTACAAAGCGCTCTCTAAGACATGTTACAAGGTCCAAATGAACTCAAAAGTTACAGACTTAGATGGCCCTTTCAGCCTCCAGGACTTGCAAAGTTTGAGCCCCTATGGATCTGAGTATGTTCTATAGTGGCTGCCCTAGTACACTGGGTAATATTTCTCCTCAACTCACTACTTTCTTTGAATGTGTTAACAGAATTTTCTCAATGATTCTACTATAATCCACTGTTGTTGAATAAATCCTTCATTGTTGCTACTTCTTCCTTTTAAAGTGTCACTTTAGGGCTTCGGGGTACCTCTGATTCCCTCTCTTTGCTCCCCTAGGTAACAGAGCCTGCAGCATGCTAGCGGCTTTGGTGACTGGCTCATTCCTTGTTTCTCACAGTTTTCTTCTTTTGATGCCTTTTCTCTAAAAGTCCTTTGCTGACTTGCCATTTTAAGATGTCTTCGAGGGAGCTAACCTTCAATTTCTCTTTCTCCAAGGCTTCTCTGTTTTCCTTTTCGCAGACTCAGCTTTTTGGCCTCCCTACTTTTTTGTCATTTTTCCTAAGTGGGCTGATTCTACTCCTGCCAGGTTGAAAGTTCCCCTAGCTACTTCCCTTCATAGTTCTTGTTCCTTGTTTGTAAGTTGTTGCTCTCCAAGCCTTCTAGTTCTTTGCTGCATCACTGAGTGCTTGAGAAGGACAATTCTGTCCTTTGTTTCTTGTGCTTTTTGGTTCCCCTTTTGAGCCGTCTCAATCCCACTTTGGCTGTGCTGCATGTTCCAGGGATCCCGAACCCTTGGCAATCTCCGAGATCCCGACCCAGTTCTTTCTACTGGACTCTCTTTTGTCCTCTGATCTTAGCAGACTGGGCCCTTTTCTTTCCTCCCTTTATTTCATGGAATCTAAAACCTACCCCTTCATAGATCTTGGGCCTCAAATCTTTTGGACCTACCATATTTTCCTTTCGTGAGCTCAACCCTTTTTTAATTTTTACTTTCCATGGGGTTGGTCTAATGTGCTATTTCTTTGGGCCTTATGTCATGATTTTTTTTAGACCTTAACGTTTAGCCCTCTGAGCTCGTGGGTTGTCTGCAGCCCACACGTGAGTGATACTAAGTTTTTGTTTCCGTAGGATTTCCTTCTTCACTATTTTATATATCCTTGGGTTTCCTTCTTTCTTCTTTCAATATCGTGACTTCCTTTGGATCGAACCCAAAGGAAATTTATCCTTTGGATGTGCCTTATTTAATTTGTGGGAGTATACGCCAATAAATCTTCATTTTTTCTTTAGCTCCACCAGTTGCTCTTTTTTTTTTTTTTTTTTTTTTTTTTTTTTTTTTTTTTTTTTGTACTGATAACTGACTGCTGATTAGGATATGCCCCAAGTTCCTTGGGTCAGCCTCTAAGTTCACCTATTCTAGTTCTTCCTTTGGTAAGATTTATGCCTTCCTTTCCATATCCATAGGTTTCTCTAGGATCTTCATAAGTAGTATATTAACCTTCCTTCCAGGTTTCTTCTTCTTCTGGGACAAGAGCCCCCTGGGATCCCAAAGATGGGATATTTTGACTTATCGTATCCCTAGGTTTCTCTAGGATCCCTTCCTGGGCTATCATGTAGGATGGTGGTTTGGGATCCTCTTGTAGGCTACATTTAGGTCCCGCGTGCCTTCATAAGCAATGTTCTGCCTTCCCTCCAAGTTTCTTCTTTTTCTAGGATAGAAGTCGTTAGGATCCTAGAGATGAGAGCCCCTCGAGATCCTAACAATGAGATATTCTTCAGCTGGAGCTGACTCATCATAGAATATGCTTTCCACAAAATTTACTTCCTGCTAGATGAAGGGACTAGGATTGGTAGCAATTTTTGTGGGCTTCCCATTCGGTTCCTATTTCACATACCAATGTTTCATTGAGAGGATCAAGCGATATTTGTGATGCCATGGCCGACCTTTAGAGCTAGTTGTACGTGTCCTTCAGTGGACCTTATAGCTTCTCCAAATCTTGTTATTTCCATGAGTGAGCCCAATCGTTGAGCTGCAAGAAATGGTTAATGCACTGTATAGTTGTTGAGCTTTTAATAATGCTGATTTTGCTACTGACTTGCAATATAGTATTTCTATTGATTTTCTTTAAAATATATACAAGTTCCACTGCACAATAGGATTTAGCCCCCAGGACATGGGCTATTGTTGAATCATGCTTAATCCACCTTCTCTTGATGCTATTGTGAAACTTCTATCCATTTTTCGAATGCCTCTATTTTTTTTTACCTTGCTGGACCCCTAGAAGTACTTCAACTTTGTTGGAACCAAAAAACTGTTCCACTTTGCTAGAATCAGAAAACTATTCCATCAAGGAACAGCTCGAATTTTTTTTTTTTTTTTGAACTAAGGAACTACTCCATTTAGCTAGAACCATAGCTGGAACTAGGGAACTTCTCAATTTTTTTTTTTTTTTTGGAATCTAGGATCACCTTTGGAATCAAGGATCTCCTCAACTTTGTTGGGATTAAGGATCTCCCAGGCTTTACTTTCCTAGAGCCAAGGATCTCCTAGACCTTGCTGAAATAGAGGGTGTACTCAGCCTTGCTGGAATAAAGGATCTCCTCAGCTTTGTTGGGATCAAGGATCTCCCAGACTTTACTTTCCTAGAGTTAAAGATCTCCTAGACTTTGCTGGAATCGAGAGTGTACACAGCCTTGCTAGAATAAAGGATCTCTTCAGCTTTGTAGGGATCAAGGAACTACTCCATTTTGCGAAATCCATGGACGAAGCCAAGGAACTTGTCCATTTCACTAACCTACACCATATGATATTATTATCAAGTTGCTGCAAAATTATTTAGCCCCACAACATGTGGCAATTGCTTTTGCTATGTAATTTACATTTCATCAAGCCTCTTTGATTCGCTTACTTCTCTTTCTTCTTTTTATTTTTAAACAAAAGAAACAATATCATGAAAATTTTTTTAAAAGAAAATACATTAGCCCCCAAATGTGAGGCCATTGCTTTATTATGTAGCTCATATAATCTTCATTTCATTAATCATTATATATTTTTTTTATTTGCTCACTTCTCCATTTTTTTTTAGCGATGAGGCAATGTTATGATTGTTTATATATTACAACATGACCCTTTTTTTTAAGAGAGTAGGGAAATGATCCATTATTATGTTCAAATTGTAAAGTGGAGAAAATAATGAAGCATAAAACTTATCTTGTGCTAGGAAGTTCCCCAAAATTCCATACAGAGTCTCTTGATGGGACGTTCTTTGGAGGAACCCACACTTTAAGAAGAACTTTCCTTCCTCTCTGTGTTTTCCTAGCTTTGGAGCCATGCTTGCGAAGGGACTACTTCTTCCCTCTCCTTTTTCCCAGTCCCCAATGAAGCAGCCAAAATGTGAGGGTCTTTTTAGGATGGTACCTAGGTACAAGTAGAAACAAGGATCCCGGGCCCTTTACTTGTTGTTTGATGGCCTGGGCTTGGTTCACTGCAGTAAAATGGGGGCTGATTACGAACCAAGTTATGCGCAAGTCAGATAAATCTCCTCAAAGCAAAAATGCGATTCCTTCTAAGCAATAAAATACCATTATAAATGTTTTATTGCCATAAAATGACCCTTTACTCTTACAAGATAAGTAAAATAAGTATTCATAATATTCACAATGAGAAGGAGATTGAAATAGAGTATTTGAGACTTATCTTTTTTGTATAAACATTTAAAAAAGTTCCTTCACTTGGTATCCCAGGTGTACTATCGTGGTATCCTAGACGTATTGGTCGTGGTATCCCTGTCGTATAAAGCTTGTAATCCCAGAATGCTAATTCTCTGATCTATTCGATTTTTTTCTCCATACTTATTATGACATGGGGTTTCCTTTCCCTTCACTTCTATAGGTCCTGCATAAAAAAACACTACACAATACACATATTTTCAAATAAATATTAGTTTCTTAGGTTAGGATATACATCTTAATACATAAACATATATATAAATGAATTTCATGAAAATGATTCAGCCACGAGGATCCTGGCCCCAATTCTCACAGACTTAGTGCTTTTGCACAAGTCTTGTGGGATTTGGAACTCAAGTCCAAGTGGCTTTGCTTGGGCATTGCCTTCCAAGATAATTAGGTGAGGAGGATTTTTATGGGAGAGAGTGATATCTGATGTGTGCATGTTTTGGCGTATATTTCTTTGGAGGCTAAGTGATTTGAATGATCTCAAGGATATGGGACAAATTCCTCCACCTTGGCTCTCTTATTTTGTTTCCTTCTTTCTCTTCCTTGCTGGGTTTTTAAAACTCGAAAGGGGCATTTGACTTTAGCTATAAGTGAAAGATTCTTTCTGGGAAAGTCAAAAGAATGGGTGTGCTGCTTAATGTACTGTGACAGCTTTGGTTGAAAGTGACAGTTGAGAGGAAAGTGTAGGGAGGTGTCATGCACATGGGGGAATTGAGTTTTCCATTGATTCATGCATTCTAAGGAAATATATGAACCAAAGGAAAGCATCAGGATCCTCCTTTCACCAGAAATCACTCTCCTATTGACCAAACCATTCCTCCCTTACTATTCACTCGAGATCCCACGGGCTTGGACCATGGGTTACAAAGATAATACCTATTTTATTTTGCAGGATTTTTAATGGCTTTTTTATTTTTTGCTGGAAATCTGAACATACATAGGGCCTTGATGTTGGTTCTTTTTGCTGCATGTCATCTAGTCTAACCAGGATCCTTGCTGCATATCCTCTGGTCTGACCGAGATCCTTGCTGCATGTCCTCTGGCCGGGATCCTTGTCCAAGATTCTCTTCTTCTTTTTTCTCTTTTATTATTATTATTATTATTTCTTTCTTTTTTCTTCTTTCTGGGATTTTGGGCCTTCATGATACTTCTTAACTTCATGAATTGGGCCTTCTTTTCTTAAGACCCATGGTCTTTCTTTACTTTTCATGGATTGGGCTTTTTTGTGAAATTTTGGTCCTTAACAGCTAAAAAGGATCATGAAGGCCCAAAATCCCAGAAAGAAGAAAAAAGAAAGAAATAATAATAATAAAAGAGAAAAAAAGAAGAGGATCTTAGACAAGGATCCCGAACAGAGGACATCTAGCAAGGATCTTGGTCAGATCAGAGGACATGCAACAAGGATCCCGATCAGGCCAGAGGATATGCAGCAAAAAGAATAAACATCAAGGCCCTATGTATGTTCAGATTTCCAGCAAAAAAGCCATTAAATATCCAGCAAAAGAAAATAGGCACTATCTTTGTAACCCATGGTCTAAGCTCATGGGATCCCCGAGTGGATAGTAAGAGAGGAATGGTTTGGTCGGTAGGGGAGTGATTTCTAGTGAAAGGAGGATCCTGAAGCTTTCCCTTGGTTCATATATTTGCTTGAAATGCATGAATCAATGGAAAACTTAGTTCCCCCATGTGCATGACACCTCCCCATATTTTTCTCTCAACTGTCACTTTCAACCAAAGCTGTCACAGTACATTCAGTAGCCCACCCATTCTTTTGACTTTCCTAGAAAGAATCTTTCATTTATAGCTAAAGCCAAATGCCCCTTTTGATTTATAATTACCCAAATAAGCTAAACCTCTGCCCAATGCAACTTTTTAGGTCACAGAGGACAGAGTTTTACCTAACAGACCTGGGGTGTCCTCTCCTAGGGTACCAGACCAGGTCTGCTATAAAAGGAACACATTCGCATAGCAGAGGGGGGGATTCGGATGGGAGAAAAATGGGTATTCAGGGGAAAAGTTCAGAGGTTTAAAACACATATTCTTAGAGCTTTAAAAGCCCAGCAAAGAAGAGAAAGAAAGAAAACGAAATAAGAGAGCCAAGGTGGAGGAATTTGTCCTATATCCTTGCGATCATTCAAAATACCACTTAGCCTTCAAAGAAATATATGTCAAAATATGCACACATCAGATATCACTCTCTCCCACAAAAATCCTCCTCACCTAACTATCTTGGAAGGCAATGCCCAAGCAAAGCCACTTGGACTTGAGTTCCAAATCCCACAAGTTTTGTGCAAAAGCACTAAGTCTATGAAAATTTGGGCCAGGATCCTCGTGGCTGAATCATTCTTATGAAAATCATTTACATATATATTTATTAAAATGCATATCCTAATCTAAGAAAACTAACAATTATTTGAAGATATGTGTATTGTATAGTGTATTTTTATGCAGGACATACAGATGTAAAAGGAAAGGAAAAACTCCATTGCATAATAAGCATGGAGAAAAATTGTATAGATCAAAGAATTAGCGTTTTGGGATTATAGGCTTTATACGACAGGGATACCACGACCAATACTTCCGGTGTACTGAGTAAAGAAAATCTTTTAAGTGTTTACACAGTAAAAGGCTTGGAGAAAGATCATATTGCATAATAAGCATGTAGAAAGATCATATAGTTCAGAGAATTAGTATTCTGGGTTCTTACAGGCTTAATACCCTTGGGAACCACAACAATATGCCCGGGGTACCACGACAGTATGCTTGGGGTACCAAGTGAAAGAATTCTTTTAAATGTTTATACAATAAAAGATAAGTCTCAAGTACTCTATTTCAATCTCCTTCTCATTGTTAATATTATGAATACTTATTTTACTTATTTTGTAAGAGTAAATGGTCATTTTATCGCAATAAAACACTTATAATGGTATTTTATTACTTAGGAGGAATCACACTTTTGCCTTGAGAAGATTTATGTGACTTGCGCACAACTTGGTTCTTAACTAGGCCCCCCATTTAGCTGTGGTAAACCAAGTCCAGTCCACCACACAACAAGTAAAAGGCCCAGGATCCTTGTTTCTACATGGGCCTGGGTACCGTCCAAAAAAGGACCTTCACATTATGGCAACTCCATTAAGGATTGGGAAAAAAGAGAGGGAAGAAGCAGTCCCTTTGCAAGCATGGCTCCAAAGCTAGGAAAACACCAAGAGGAAGGAAAGTTCTTCTTAAAGTGTGGGTTCCTCCAAAGAACGTCCCATCAAGAGACTCTGTATGGAATTTTGGGGAACTTCCCAGCACAAGATGGAGAAGTGAGCAAATAAAAAAAATATATAGAGATTGATGAAATAAAGATTGTATGAGCTGCATAATAAAGCAATGGCCCTACATTTGGGGGGCTAATGTATTTTCTTTATTAAAAAAAAATTCATGATATTGTTTCATTTGTTTAAAAAATGTAGAAAGAGAAGTGAATCAAAGAGGCTTGATGAAATGTAAATTACATAGCAAAAGCAATTGCTTCACGTTGTAAGGCTAAATAATTTTGCAACAACTTGATAATAATATCATATTGCAGGTTAGTGAAATGGACAAGTTCCTTGGCTCCACCCATCGATTTAGCAAAATGGAGTAGTTCCATGATCCCAACAAAGTCTAAGAGATCCTTGACTCCAGAAAGCAAAGCCTAGGAGATCCTTGATCCCAACAAAGCATAAGAGATCCTTAGTCTCAACAATGCTAAAGAGATCCTTGGTCTCAGCAAAGCTAAGGAGATCCTTTATTCCAGCAAAGCTGAGTACACCCTCAATTCCAGCAAAGTCAAGGAGATCCTTGACTCCAAGAAAGTAAAGCCTAGGAATTCCTTGATCCCAACAAAGCTGAAGAGATCCTTTATTCCAGCAAAGCTGAGTACACCCATAATTCCAACAAAGCCTAGAAGATCATTGGTTCTAGCAGAGGCAAAGTATTTCCACAAATCTAGAAAAGTAAAATGGAAAAAAAATGGAAGCATCAGGAAAAGGGATAGAAGTTCCACAACAAGAGAAGGTAGATCAAGCATGATTCGACAACTACCTCATGTCTTGGGGGCTAAAGCCTATTATGTGGCGGACCTTGAATATATTTTGAAGAAAATCAATAGAAACACTATATTGCAAGTCAATAGCAAAATCAACATTATTGAAAGCCAACAACTATACACTGCATCTATCATTTCTTGCAGCTCAACAATTTGGCTCACCCATGGAAATAACAAGATTTGGAGAAGCTATTGATTCCACTGAAGGACACGTACAGCTAGCTCTAAAGGCTGACCATGGCATCACAAATATCGCCTGATCCTCTCAATGTACCATTGGTGTGTGAAATACGGACCGAATGGGAAGCCCACAAAAATTGCTGCCAATCCTAGTTCCTTCATCTAGCACGAAGTAAACTTTGGGGAAAACATATTCTATGATGAGTTGGCTCCAGCTGAAGAATATCCCATTGTTAGGATCCCGGGGAGCTTCCATCTCTAGGATCCTTGCGGCTCCTATCCCAAAAGAAGAAGAAACCTGGAGGGAAGGCAGAATATTGCTTATGAAGGCACGCGGGACCTGAATGAGCCTACAAGAGAATCCTGAGGGGCTCCTATCCCAGGAAAAGAAGAAACTTGGAGGAAAGGCTAATATACTGCTTATGAAGATCTTGGAGAAACCTTTGAATATGGAAAGGAAGGCATAAATCCTACCAAAGGAGGAACTTAAAGAAATGAACCTGAGGGCTAACCTAAGGAACCCGGGGCCTATCCTAATCAGCAGTCAGTTATTGGTACAAAAATAGAGAAATTAGTAGAGCTATTGAAAAAAAATGAAGATTCATTGGCGTGTACTCCCACAAATTAAATAAAGTGTGTCCAAAGGATAAATTTCCTTTGGGTTCGATCCAAAGGATGTCAGGATCCTGAAAGAAGAGAGAAGGGAACCCAAGGATAATTAAAATAGTGAAGAAGGAAGTCCTACAAAAACTAAAACTCAGTATCACTCACGAGTGGGCTACAGGCAACCCACTAGCTCAGGAGCTAAGCGTTGAGGTCTAAAAAAATCATGACAAAAGGACCAAAGAAATAGCACGTTGGGCCGACCCCATGGAAAGTAAAAATTAAAAAGGGGTTGAGCTCACAAAAAGAAAGGATGGCAGGTCCAAAAGATTTGAGACCCAAGATCCATGAAGGGGCAGCAAAGAACTAGAGGGCTTGGAGAGCAACAACTCACAAATAAGTGAGCTGGTACCTCGGGGAACCCAAGAACAAGAACTATGAAGGGAAGTAGCTAAGGGAACTTTCAACCTGGCAGGAATAGAATTGACCCACTTAGGAAAAATGACAAAAAGGAAGGGCGGCCAAAAGGCTGAGTCTGGGAAAAGGAAAATAGAGAAGCCTTGGAGAAAAGAAATTGAAGGTCAACTCCCCCAAAGACATCTTAAAATGGAAATTCAACAAAGGACTTTTGGAGAAAAGGCATCAAAAGAAGAAAACTGTGACAAACAAGGAATGGGCCAGCCATTAAAGCCTCTACCACGCTGCGGGCTCTGTTACTAAGGAGAGCAAAAAGAGGGAATCAGTGGTACCTTGGAGCCTTAAGGTGACACTACAAAAGGAGGAAGCAGCAACAATGAAGGATTATTCAGCAACAGTGAATTAGAGTAGAATTGTTGGGAAAATTTTGTTAAAACATTCAAAGAAAGTAGTGAGGAGAGGAGAAATATTGCTCGATGTACCAGGGCAGCCACTATAGAACATACTCAGATCCATAAGGGCTCAAACTTGCAAGTTTTGGAGGCTGAAAGGGCCATCTAAGTCTGTAATTTTTTAGTTAATTTTAACCTTGTAACATGTCTTAGTGAGCACTTTGTAATTCCTCAAACAAAAGCAATGGTATATTCCTCATGGGGATCTTAGGAAACAGAAGGCTGAGAAGCTTCAGGATCCCGAGTAGCCAGGAGAACAGCAGACGAAATGGACTGGACACCCAGCATTTGCTGCCCAGTTTCCTCAGTTATACCACCACCAGGGACCTTCCCCTTCTATGTCTGGGAAAATAGCAGAAGGAGCAGTGACCACTTCTTCCCCCAAAGTCCTGCCAGTTGTGGGAGGGGGTACCTCTACCTACAACAAAAAAATAAAATAAAATAAAAAATAAGTACACAGTACCAAAAGGGGTTAAAACAAATAGAAAGAGGCACGAAGAAGGCCATACCACATCATCACCAGACGATTGACTCCTACCTTTCCTGAGGTCTGACTTGCGTTTGGACTACAAGAAAGAAAATAGTAACTCATCAGTTAAAAGAGAAAAAGAAAGACACTGTAACAACAATGATAAGCTACTGCAAAATAAAAGAGAGAAGAAGGAAAGAGGCCTTGCCCTTCTCTCTCTCCAAAAGTCCAAAGGATAAATTTCCTTTGCCTAACATCGATCTTCTCATAGATTCAATTAAAGCAACAACAGTATCAACCATGAAGAGACATACCATGGTCAAGGAACTCAAGAGCTTCTTGGAAAGAATTTCTTACATTAGGAAGTTCACACCAAGGCCAGCCTTGGTCACTAGTAAACTACCCAAACTGTTGAAAAAAGAGAATGTTTTCATATGGGGAGCTAAGCAACTGAATGTCTTTCATATGATTTCAACAGATCATGAGTCATCAGCCTCTCTTATGGGAACTAGTCCATAGCAAAATCATTATTGTTGTACCTGGGATTCTAATCCCAAGCATATAGAGCATTAAAGGATACCGAAATGCGGTATCCCAACATGGAAAGGGCATGTTTGGCGGTCATTCATCTCGACAACTGAATCATTACTTTTCATACCACCAAATCCTATTGGTGATGAGCTCCCATCCAACAAAAGCCCTCCTCTATCAACCTTTGCGATCTTGAAGAGTGGCCCAGTGGATAATATTAATTTCCCAATACCCCCGAGCTGTCAAGAGCTAAGTTGTAGTAAACTTACTAGTCTAGTTCCCTGAAGAAGAGAGGAGTACATATTGAGTGAGAATATCTCTAAAAAAGTAGTAGTGGTAGAGATCCCTAGAAAGAATAGACTAGTAGGCTTGTGAAGTTAGCATCTAACGAGTATGCCTAAAGGAAGCCTTCCTCTTCTAGGATCCCTGTAAGAGGATCCCCCGCCTAAAGAAAACACCATGACAAAATCATCTTGGTAGAGCTCCTCTTAGCCACCAGTTCACTAGTAAGAGTAACTTTAGATGGCTTGTAAAAGAAGAGTATTTTCATGAAGTGTTTGTTCACAGCCAAGAGAGGATATTTTAGAAGATCCTTTAAAAAGGAAACAAATCCTTAACCCTTTAGAGAAAAGAAAAGAAATCAGTTCGGTAGCCCCACTTGAGAATGGGAGGCTACAAAGGAACCTTTTTTGAAGATTGAAAAATTCAATGGTCATGAATAAATTTTCCAAGTGGCATGGCCTAGGACTTGCGAAAGAGCAAATTTTCCATATACCTAGCCCAGGACTTGATTAGAACAAATTTTTTCCAAGTAACATGGCCTAGGACTTAGGAAGAGCAAACTTTCCATGTACCTAGCCCAGGACTTGGCTAGAACAAATTTTTCAAGTGGCATGGTCTAGGACTTGGAAAATGACAAATTTTCCATGTACCTAGCCCAAGACTTGATCAGAATAGAAATTTTCCAAGTGACATGGCCTAGGACTTGGGAAGAACAAACTTTCCATGTACTTGGCCCAAGACTTGGCCAAAACAGATTTTTCCAAGTGACATGGCCTAGGACTTGGGAAGAACAAACTTTCCTTGTACCTACCCTAGGACTTGGCCTAGAACAAATTTTCTAAATACGTGGCTCATAAATTGGCCAAGATCAAAAGTTTCCAAGTACAACCAAGACACTAGTCATAAGCAAAAGTTTATGGATACAAGTCATAGCATGTCTTAATAATGCGTGCAGATTGTAAGCATATCCCAGTAATGGCTACAAGCTGTGTAGCACGTACCAGCAATGGTTATAAGCTGTAACACGTACCAATAATGGGTACAAGCTGTAGCACGTACCAGCAATAGGTACAAGCTGTGGCATGTCCCAACAAAGGGTGTAAATTGTAAGCAAGACCCAACAAAGGGTACAAAGAGAAAGAGCCTCAAGTGGGTATGAAAACCCATAAGTGGGTGTATAAAGTGCACAAGATTGACCTCCTTGAAAGGAATTGGTTCAAGGGAGCCTAATGAAGCAAGGAAGGCAAAAGCATCGATACTTTTGCAAATCTCTATACAAAGAGATTAGTCAATGATATTGCAAACTAGCTAGCAACATTTCCCTCCTCCTACAAGGTGCAAACTCACCAAAGGCTTGGAGGTACTTCAATTCAACAAATGAAAGGTACCCTTTCAGTAAGTCCACTCATTAATACCATGTTTGAATATATCAAAACACTCCAAAAAGTTGTGCAAGAGGTATCACCAACGCACTAATACTTTATTTGTGTAGATTAAAATGAAAATTCCAATATTTTGGTCTTCTTACTTGACCAATTATCAAAAATCAAAATTTGGAATTCTTGTGTGGACGAAATCCTCACATGGCTTCGTATACATGAAATAATTTTTAAATTGCTATGTCTTATTTGGCAATTGGATTTTCCAGTGCATACACTGGGGCCTAAGATAAGATTAAAAAATTTCCTTAGATATATCTTTCACTTGATAAAAATTAAGAAGTCTAGTGCAAACTTTACTGTACATAAGTTAAGCCACTATCATTTTCTTTGGCTCATTAACTATATGATACATAGCAATACAACAACAATATAATTGGTGGCATGATATGTGAATAAGTTGCCGCAATCTAAAAAATTATACAATCTCTCACAATTTGGAAAAAGAATAAGGCAAAGATCAAGAGCATCCACCAGAAGAGCAAGGTCATTAGCTAAAGTAAGGCGTGGAGATGTTCTTAAGCCTTCTAAGTCATGTCTTCAGGGAAGTTTTTATCTCTTAATACATTTTGAGAAGAATAGCTAGCCTTGATTAGATTCTAAGTCAGCATGTTTATATGATTCAATGACTTATAATATCATGGTCCCATGTGGCAAGCATCTTGGTGTTATTCACCTTAGTCATAGCAAGCATGCATAAGAATATCTTTGGCAAAGTTCATGGGGGCTTCCCTCACTCAACCTATTTTGTAAAACAAACAAAATCTTGTTGACAAAGCAATGCTATCTTATATTGAGATTAAATATGCATCCAATGTGTTTTTTGTATGGTACTTTCAAAAAAAGCATATCCTAGAATTGCTAGCAAAAACATTAGTGCTAGAAATATACTCTTAGCATCAAATGCAACACCAATATAATTTTAGCTATATGTGAATACTTCATTGTCAGCTTGACAAAATTGATTTGTTTTATGAAAAATTGAATACCAATCTACAGCTTTATACTAACATGAATGTGAATTCTAATCTTTGGTAACACCTTAGCTCATTCCGTGAAGGAAGTGTAGCAATTCCTTTGGAGTTTCCCTCAAGAATTATTTGATCTACACTTTGGTTCCACAAACCAGGAAAGTTTCCAAGAACAATTTATTTTCTCGCGCGTGCCGCGCGTGGGTTACAGGTAACCCATGAGCTTGGGAGGCTAATGTTGAGGACCAAAATTTCACAAAAAAGCCCAATCCATGAAAAGTAAGGAAAGACCATGAGTCTTAACAAAAGAAGGCCCAATTCATGAAGCTAAGAAGGATGATGAAGACCCAAAATCCAAGAAAGAAGAAAAAAAAAAGAAATAATAATAATAAAAGAGAAAAAAAGAAGAGAATCTCGGACAAGGATCCCGGCCATAGGACATGCAGCAAGGATCTCAGTCAGACCAGAGGACATGCAACAAAGATCCCGGTCAGGCCAGAGGATATGCGTAAAAAAGAATCAACGTCAACGCCCTATGTATGTTCAGATTTCCAACAAAAAAGCCATTGAAAATCCATCAAAAGAAAATAGGTATAATCTTTGTAACCCATGGTCCAAGCCCGTGAGATCCCGAGTGGATAGTAAGGGAGAAATAGATTTGTCGCTACGGGAGTGATTTCTGGTGAAAGGAGGTTCCCAAAGCTTTCCCTTGGTTCATATATTTGTTTGGAATGCATGAATCAATGAAAAACTCAATTCCCCTATGTACATGACACCTCCCCACATTTTCCTCTCAATTGTCACTTTCAACCAAAGCTGTCACAGTACATTGAGTAGCTCACCCATTCTTTTGACTTTCCCAGAAAGAATCTTTCATTTATAGCTAGAGTCAAATGCCCCTTTTGAGTTATAATTGCCCAAATAAACTAAACCTCTGACCAATGCAACTTTTCAGGTCACAGAGGACAGAGTTTTACCCAGCTGACCTGCGGCGCCCTCTCCCGATGTACCAGACCGGGTCTGCTATAAAAGGAACACATTCGCATAACAGAGGGGGGGATTCAGATGGGAAAAAATGGGTATTCAGGGGAAAATTTCATAGGTTTAAAACACATATTCTTAGAGCTTTAAAAGCCTAGCAAAGAAAAGAAAGAAAGAAAATAAAATAAGAAAGCCAAGGTGGAGGAATTTGTCTCATATCCTTGAGATCATTCAAAATACCACTTAGCCTTCAAAGAAATATATGCCAAAACATGTACACATCAGATATCACTCTCTCTCACAAAAATCTACCTCACCTAACTATCTTGGAAGGCAATGCCCAAGCAAAGCCACTTGGACTTGAGTTCCAAATCCCACAAGTCTTGTACAAAAGCACTAAGTCTGTGAGAATTGGGGCCAGGATCCTCGTGGCTGAATCATTCTCATGAAATTCATTTACATATATAATTATTGAAATGCATATCATAATCTAAGAAAACTAAAAATTATTTGAAGATATGTGTATGATGTGGTGTATTTTTATGCAGGACATACATAAGTAAAAGGAAAGGAAAAAGCTCCATTGCATAATAAGCATGGAGAAAAATCGTATAGATCAGAGAATTAGCATTTTGGGATTGCAAGTTTTATACGACAGGAATACCACAATCAATACATTTGGTATACCGAGTAAAGAAACTCTTTTAAGTGTCCACATAGTAAAAGGCTTGGAGAAAGATCGTATTGCATAATAAGCATGTAGAAAGATCATATAGTTCAAAGAATTAGTATTCTGGGTTCTTACAGGCTTAATACCCATGGGAACCAGGACATCGCATTCGGGGTACCACAACAATACGCCTAGGGTACCACGATCGTACACCCGGAGTACCAAGTGAAAGAACTCTTTTAAATGTTTATACAATAAAAGATAAGTCTCAAATACTTTATTTCAATCTCCTTCTCATTGTGAACATTATGAATACTTATTTTACTTATTTTGTAAGAGTAAAGGGTCATTTTATGGCACTAAAACACTCATAATGGTATTTTATTACTCAAGAGGAATCACACTTTTGCCTTGAGGAGATTTATGTGACTTGCACACAACTTGGTTTGTAATTAGCCCCCATTTAGCTGCGGTAAACCGAGCCCAGTCCACCAAACAACAAGTAAAGGGCCCGGGATCCTTGTTTCAACATGGGTCAGGGTACCGTCCAAAAAAGGACCCTCATAGCAGCCAACATCCTTCTCAAGTTGGTGATTAAGTCGTGTACTGGAATCCGCGCATCTATCTGTTAGTCACGTACTGGGAGTTGTGCAATACAAGGGGAGATTGTCACTATAAAACAAGTCCAATTAGGTATTGGGGTAAGGGTTTAATTGTAGGTTGGTATAAGGTACTGGGATTTCTTTACTTGTAACCTCAGATACCATTGTTTCTGGTACAGAAGTTCCTATAAAAATGGGAAATGCCCTACCTTTGAGTGCGGTTTGAACTATTGATTTACGTAATTGGAAGTAACCAATTAGGTTTACAACGAAACCTAGAAATCGATCACCGATCCAATTTGAGTACCTCTACAGGATAGACCTCAACAGAAAACTGAAGAGTAACGGCAGCAAGTGATTGAGTTCAGTAGTTCCTCATATAAAATTATTGACTCTAGAGATATAGTAATATGGAGAAGACAAAATTGTTTCAAGCACCGACAAAACCAGAAGCGCCCCTTGTTTCAAAGAGAGGAGGACGGGTTATTCACATTTCATTTGATGGTCAGAGGCAAATTGAAAGCTAAGAAGTGGTAATTCTAAGGATTCCCCCGGGGGAAAATAGAGATGTCTCCTACGTTACCCATAATATGTGGAAGTATCGACGTAATTTCATAGAGTCATTCGGTCTGAATGCTACATGAAGAACATAAGCCAGATGAAGGAACGGGAAGACCTAGGATGTAGAAGATCATAACATTACTAGGCTTTTTGTACAAAGGTGCGCCTTTTTTATTAGGATCAAACCTGATCAATCTGTTGGTAAAAACATATTTGTATAGCATACAAAACATACACATCAGAAAATTAACGGATCTACTTCATTCGCAATTATTAACATGTACTATGTAAATTTCAGAATTTAAGAACAGAAGAGCGTACCTTGGTTCAATGAAATTCAAAACCAAAGATTAAAAGTACTTGGGAACATTTTTAATCTTCACTCCAATTCCATTTTCGCCCAAGAAGTGTGGTCTCTCAATTAGTTTACACATGTGTTCAAGGGAGAAATAAGAGAGTGACTTACACTCACATACACACCATTTCATTTCACACAAAATTTTGTATATTTCTCTCCTTATATTTAATTGATTATCTAATTAGACTAGCCTTTTAGGCCATTCCAACTGAACTTTAGTATGTGACTTGGAGTGGGACCAAAAGAGAACAAATAAAACTCTAGCTCCAATGGGTCTTAGGATTATCTGTCTACTCTTGACAAGTCCAAAGTTACCATTAATTATATTCAATACCACTATATAAATATAATTGCACTCTAGGCCTTATTAATAAATTATATCCCAAGACTTTATTATGCATGCAACCCCTTCATCAAAATATTCTTAGTAATATAAAGTCATGAATGTTAACTGTCACTTTTAAAATTACTACATCTTAATCCTTGAGTACCCGATTTAATCCTTCAAGTTATTCATTATATGTTTATGAAATCTAATTTCATAAATATATATACTTTAGTAACTTTTTTCTAAAGTAATTAGGCCTAACATTTAGAATAATCAAACTCATTAAACTTATCTCAAGAGAATATTTTATATCTTTGTTAAGAGATTATGAATTTCATCTTGAGAATATATGTTCCATCAACATTAAATGCGACTACCCAACATACTAAGGTTTTGATCGTGACTTTAGATCTCAATCCTAATATATCAAAGCAACCAACACTTCATGATTAGGTTCATTATTCTCTCATGATTGAAAGTTCATGTAAATAGAAGTCTTGAGATTTATTATTCATTTGACAGTCGTTAGTAGAATAATAAATCTCACAGTGATCTAGTTCAATATATCTTAACTCTTAAAACATATCAACTAGAAATCTCCACTTCCATGATCAAGACAAATCATCTTAGTTGATATGTTATAGTCTTCGCAGACGAAATGCCCAACTTTATTACCGACTACGAACTAAAATTCTGATTTTACAAAGAACTTGTGATTTATATCTTTTGTGACTAAATCATATAAATCACATAGTATGCATCTCATGGACTATATGAAAATGTTCAAATATTCATGTTACCTTTATTTTATATAATAATAAAAACAACTTTACTAATTATAACATAATGTCATACATAATGTCATACATAGCATCATACAATAGGATTTAAAGGGCACATATCCTAACAATCTCTCACTTGCCCTAAAGACTATTGTGTACTAATCTAATTCTCATTCCCTCAAAATGTGACTCAAAAATCCTTTGGGCAAAGGTTTGGTAAAGGGATCTGTTAAATTATTTGCACTATCAATCTTTGTTACTACTACGTCTCCTTGAGTAATAATGTCTCGAATGATGTGATACTTTCTTTCAATGTGCTTTCCTTTCTTATGATTCCTGGGATCCTTAGATTGTGCAACCGCTCCACTATTGTCACAAAACAATGTGATAAGGACTTGCTCCATTCTCACAGCACCAAGATCAAAAAGGAATTTCTTAAGCCAAATAGTTTCCTTTGCCGCTTCACAAGTAGCAACATATTTAGCTTCAATGGTGGAGTTGACAATACAAGATTGCTTAACACTCCTCCAACTTATAGCTCCACATCCCAAGGTGAACACACAACCTGAAATGGACTTTTTGAAATCAAGATCTTATTGAAAATCTGAATCTGTATAACCAATAAGTATCAAATCCTCACACCGATAAACAAGAGAGACTTATCAGTTTCTTTTGTCCATTTTTATTTTCAATAAAATTTCCAATTTCCTTACTCTAATCTCACGGTTATTTTTCTTTTTCTCAAATCTCTTCTTTATTTTGGGGAAAAAAAAGCTCCTAATATAAAATCAATACTATAACTTCTCATCCATATCCTTAAATTTAGGCAACATCATAATTTTTTTTTCCCGTAAATGGCAAGCTAGTTGCCTAACAAAACAAAACAAAAACAAATGTTCTCTCCCCCTCCCTCTCTTTTTCACGAAGAGATAAGCAAAGGTACATAGTTTTCTTAGTACTTATTCTCTCTCTCTCTCTCTCTTTTTAATGTTTTCTTGCTCGCATGTCTGTATGTGCATCTTTATTTTATACAAGTTTATTATTTTGAAAAGATGTTACTAACTCTCTTTATACAATTGTATCTCTATGTAATACAAAATAAACTCTCCCTTATACTACTCACTTACAAATTATGTTTTGAGTTTTTCTCTTCCCTTTCTTTTATGAAGATGTGGAATTTGACGAGATTTAGGCATTTGTGAATGAAATAATTTTTTTTTTTTAATAAATATCATCACACCTCTACATATTTTTGTGATTGAAAAATGTAACAATTCTAAATTATGATAAACAAATACTATTAAATTTTACACAAAAAATAGAAGAACCTCTAAGCACACGGGTGACCTTGTGCTCAAAGGCTAGTCTATATTACTATTTAAAGGGCTTCTCTTGTTTAGGATCCTTATTTTCATAGTTCAAAAATACCTCTATATCATTGGATTTAAACATAGACAAATCTAAAGGATATTCTTGTAAAAATACATATCTAACTCCCTATAAATAGGACCACTTTTCTGTTGATTTTCAAACTCAACTCTCTCATATTCCTCCAATCACTAAAAAACTCACCTCACGTTTTTTCTTTTTCTTCCTTTTTTTCCATTTTTTCTTTATCAAGATTTATCTGTTTTTTTTAATCCTTTAAAAAAATTCTCTTTCCTTACTCACATTTTCTTCTCTAAAAAATAATCTCACATTTTCTTTTCTTTTTTTTTTCAAATCTCTTCTTTATTTTGGGAAAAAAGACTCCTACTATATAACCACTACTATTACTTCTCCATCCATATTCTTAAATTTAGACACTAACATATTTTTTATTTTTCACTAAATGAGAAGCCAGTTGCCATAACAAAACATAAATAAATTTCCTTTCTCCCTCCCTCTCTATTTCATTGAGACAAGAGACAAAAGCAAAGGTACATAATTTTCTTAATACTTTTTTTTTTAAGTTTCCTTGCTCGAATGTTTGTATGTGTACCTTTATTTTATACAAATTTATAATTCTAAAAAGATTTTCCTTTAATTATCTTTTGGTGTTCAAACTTTGAAACACTATTCTATACTAAAAATTCATGAATTTTCTATTCTATACTATAGAACAACAATAGCTACAGTAAAGCCAAAGTGATTATCACTTGGTGACTTGAGTAAGGGATCTGATGATGACAATAAATGCTACAACAGCAACAGTAAAGTCAAATACCAAAACCAAAAACAAAAATTAAAAAAATCCCTCCAAAATTCCTCGAGTCATTATAATTTATTCCCTTGGACCTTATTTTTCTCTTCTCTTTAAGAAAAACCCATAAATTTCATGGATTTTCCTTTACCAATGATTGAATTCATCGATATCTTTGTCTTTGTGACCTTCCCACTTTCACACTCCATACCCTTCATGGTACTTCATGGTTTTTAGAGTTTTTTTTTTTTCCATAAATAGAATTTTTATTTTTAAACAGAATTATTTTTTCTTTAAATAAAAAAAAAAAAAAAAAACAGTCACGGGGACTAATTTATATACTCTCACCTATGCTTTTATTTTATATCTCTCTTTCTCACTCACAATCTCCTTATCATCATAATCAAAATTGGATAACTACTTCTACCACCGCTCACCCTTAGTGTGGTGGTCACTCCATAAGTATAAATGCTTGTGAGGTGTGGGGAACAATGGGCAGGATTCAAGTCTCCAGGAGGGAGCTGCACACACATATACACTTAGATTAGGCTAGAATAGAAATCCTATCTTGTATTTTAAAAAAAAAAAAAAATTGGATAACTACTTCAAAAAAAAAAAAAAACTATACACACCTTTTTCCATATGAATTCAAATTCCTTTTTTTCCCGATAGAGTTCAAGCTAACTGCGTTAAAAAAAATGCTTAGGATTCTCTCTTCTTAGTTTCCTTATTAAAAAAAGAAATATCTCTTATTCAAACTTCCTTTATTTCCCATGCTTCACATATCCACGTTCTTTTTCAGTTTTTTACTTTCATCACCATCTCCATTCAAATTCCATCGTTTAAATTGTTATATGTTGATTTCAAGAGTCTGAGCTGTGATTTTGTAACCCTTATGATCATCATTAATTTCCTTCGCCAATTTGGGAATCTCTTATACTTTCAAGAGTGCTAGCAAGTTTGATCTCATTCCTATTTCCTATGATATTTGCTTTCGTTTCTTCTACTTATATGAAATAGTCTTATGGAGTTTTGATCTACATTTGCATGCCATTTTGAATGGAAGGATTTTGATTTCAAATTGGTGGATAAGGATGAACGGGCATTATCACTATTGGGAAACATGTACTAAAAGTAAAAGGTATGTTTGCACTGTTCAATCTATTCAATTTTTCTGTCAAAATTTTTCTTTTACTTTGTTTGGACCAAAAACTCTTGGGAAGGACGGTAACATCCTTATTCCATTCACATTGTGGTTTGCAGATATGTGTTTCAACAGAAACCACTATAAAGTAACCTTATTGATAGACCAAAGACTAGTGCAAATCTAGGATTTTAGCCAAATGAAAGTGTTAAGATTGCATGAACCCCAAGATTTTATGAAGAAGTTACCAAACTTTTACATTTCCTTTTCTTACTTATGGAAAACAACAATTAAATAATTAAATTCTTTTTTGAATGTGTAATTACATTGTACCTATGGCGTTCCCTTCTTTATCATTTTTATTTTATTTTATTTTCAAAAGAAGAGAGAAATTATATTAATGTCAATTCCTAATCTTATATCTATGCTTTTGTTGACCTTTGCACTTTTATTTTGGAAATTTTTTGACCTTTGCATATGTATGGTGGGTGATTTTTTTTTTTTTTTTTTTGGAATAAAAAAGAAACAAGATTTTATGCTACTGATGTTCTTTAACAAGTTAACCAAGACCCCTCATTCTTCAGGATTCTCCATATGTTACAGGGTAATTTTAGTTAGGAAGTTGGCCATATTAATAAAGAGATCTAAAAATGAAGTAGATGACAATATTGAATTGTTGCTTAATATTTTTCAATCACAAACCCAGTTTAAGCAATCTTCTACACTTTCTAATTATTCTCTTTTTTTTTTTTCTTTTCTTTTTTTTTTTTTTTCTTTTTATGAATCTACACTTTCTAATTATAATTATATTATGGTTTCCAAAATTTATCTATTAACATTCACCATAGAAGCAACACAAAATTTGGATGATATTTATGGAATACTAGCTTCATCGCACGCATTCTGCAGGCGCATGAGGATCTTTTTTATTTTTTGGTTTTAATGTTATAATTTTCCATTTATCCCCAATTGAAGTTTACACGCTTGTCCATTAATACTACACATTTGTGAATGACTGATACAACCAAAAGTGTCATGAGGATAGCCACAAAAAATGAACACATTCACACACAAATGTATGATTTCAATGCAATTTTGGTGTTGATTTTTTGTAGCTAGCCTCATGACACTTCTAGTTGTATCAGTTGCTCACAAATGTGTAATATTAATGGAAAAATGTGTAAACTTCAAATAAAGATAAATAAAAAATTATAATATTAAACCCAAAAAATAGAAAAGAGCCTTATGCACGTGCGGAGCGCATGCGTTGCGGCTAGTAGATATTATAGATTATAGATATAGATAGATAGATATATGTATACACTAGTTGTTAACTCGTGTGATGCATGGATATATCTTTTATTTAAAATACAATTTTTCCAATTATTTTCCACTTTTGCTAGCATTAACTATTAAGCTCATTTGAAAAACATCTGTACGCATTCCATAACAAAAAACACAATTACAAATATTTTTATTAATTGACTGTAATGAGATATAAAAATAAGGTATTACTTTTATTAAATTATGTATATGAAGTAAAGTATTTTGAACAAGTGCATTTGACAGTGATTATTTGTTTAAGCTGTTTCAAAATATCCTCTCTCGTTTTAACTAAGTATTTGAAGGCAAAACGTAGGATATAGATATTAAGGCCTTTAATCAACAATTTAGAGATTATAACCCAAGGCAAACATGATCCCAAGAAGGTAGCCAACATAGCTTACAAATCTACATGGGAGTTTTGTCCCCTCGAGATTTGCCTTAAGGCAAAACTTTTAAAGTAAGCTTGAGCTCACCTAACCTTAATAAGATATCCTTGCATTCGTTGATCTCTAGCCTCAAATTCTCCATTGACTTGCCCAACAACTAAGCGTGAATCTGTGTATATCTCTATAACTCCCCCCCCCCAAGCTTGTTGACCATTGCCATCCCAGTCAATAAAGCTTCATATTCGACTTTGTTATTCATAGCGAGGAAGCCTAAACGTAAGGATTTCTCCACTATCAGCTTCTCGGGGATTACCAACACAATTCTCACTCCAGAGCCTTTCCAGTTTGCTGCTCCACCATTGTATACTTCCCAGATTGCAATAGTAGAGGCTGAGGCCACCGATACGCCTGTTTTTGTAGAGGCTGAGGCCACCAATACGCTTGTTTATGCTTTCTCATTACCTGTAATATTCTTAGTAAACTCTGTAACGAAATCTGCCAAAAATTGCCCCTTTATAACAGTACGAGGCATATACTTAACATCATAGGCCCCAAGCATGGTTCCCCATTTAGCAATCCTGCCTATGTGGTCAGACTTTCGTAATAATGCCTGTAAGGGGAGCTGTGTAAGTACGACCATAGTATGCGCCTGGAAATAATGATGGAGCTTCCGTGTAGCATATATAATGGCCAATATTGCTTTTTCCAAGGGCAAGTAGCGAGTCTCTACCTCATGCAAGGACTTGCTAACATAGTAAACAGGTTTCTACACTCCATTCTCATTTCTAACCAAAACAAAGCTTATTGCATGATTCGTGACTACTATGTAAGCATATAACACCTCCTCCTTTTTGGGTCGAGAGAGAACAGGGGGATGTGTTAAGTATTGCTTTAGCTCTTCAAAGGCTATACACACTCCTCAGTCCATTCGAAATTCTTCCACTTATGAAGGAGTTGGAAGAAAGGCCGACACCTATCTGTTGACTAAGAAATGAACCTGTTTAATGTCGCTATCAACCCTGTCAACTTTTGTACCTCCTTGGGGTTTCGAGGAGGATGTAAGTTTTTAATGGCCCTAATCTAGTCGGGATTAACCTCGATTCCTCGGTGTGTGATCATGTAGCCCAAGAACTTTCCCAAACTGACCCAGAAAGAACACTTAGATGCGTTCAAGTGTAGCTTATGTTCCCGTAACACCGAAAACACCTCTTACAGGTTAGTCAAGTGTTCTGAGACATGCTTGCTCTTTACCACCATATCATCAATATATGCCTCCACATTCCTTCTGATTTGTGCTTCGAACATTCCTGTCATCATTCTTTGATATGTGGATCCAGCGTTTTTGAGGCCAAAGGTCATCACCCGATAATGATAATTACCTATGGGAGTTCAAAAAGCAATATTCTCTTGGTTGGACAATGCTAAAGGTATCTGGTGATACCCCTAGAAAGCATCCAAGGATGCCCAACCATCGCATCCACTAACTAGTCAATCCGAGGAACAAGAAAGGGATCTTGTAGGTAGACTTTATTCAGATCAGTGAAATCTACACATACACGCCACTTCCTGTTCTTCTTCTTCACCACTACCACATTGGCCAACCATTCAAGATAAAATATTTTCTTAATTTACCCAACCTGCTTAAGCTTATTCACTTCCTCCATTGCCGCTTTAGCATGTTCTGTTAAGAAGCGACTGGGTGGTTGTCTCCTTGGCACAACATTAGAATTTACATTCAACCGATGACATATAAACTCAGGGTCAATCCCTAGTGCATCATAAGTATCCCAGGCGAACACATCCATATTGTTTTTCAAAAATCTTACCAATTATGCTCTCTCTAAAGGGGGTAATTGAGCCCCTACCTGAAAGTATCTCTCTTCGTTCTGACCAATCAAAATCTTTTCCAGCTCCTCGTATAATAGTCCCTGTGACTCGGTCCCATGTTCAACTTCAGGACCATTTTGTTACTATGGGACCTACTCCTTCCCAACTAGAGCTTGATCCATGGAGTGCTGCCTAACAGCAGCCACCAAATATTGTCTAGCCATAGCCTAATTTCCAACTAATTCCCCTACTCATCCCTTCGTGGGATACTTGACCTTTAAGTGTAAGGTAGATGAAACTGCCCTCAGAGCATGAAGCCAAGGCCTCGCTTGAATAACGGTATAAGGAGAATAGGCTTTTACCATGATGAAGATCATCGCATAGGGGATTACCATTCTTCCATCAAAGCCAACCAACGGTGAATCATATTTCTCCAGATTCTTAGGCCTGAGATTTAATCCCTCGTATAAATTTAGGTACCTAATCTCTGCCCCACTCCCCTGGTCCACAAGGACCCGTTTCACATCATATCCACTAATTTGAAGAGTTACCACTAAGGCATTATCGTGGAGTTCGAATGTCCATTCCTTATCTTCCTTTGAGAAACCTAAAGTTGGTACGGCCACCACTTTAACCCTCTTAGACACTTGAGCTTGAAGCTACGGATATGACTCTTAAATAGGAGCCAACGTCACTTCTAGGTGTGGCAAAAATCACGTTAATTGTGCCCAAGGCTGGCCGAGGAATTTCATCTCTCTAATGCCTAGCCCTGGGCTGTCTTGACTATCCCATAGGCTGGTGCAAGAACTGCTCAAACTTCCATGCCTTCACCAACTAACCCAGATGATCATGAAAAGTTCTGCAATCCTCTATTATATGTCCTCTCTCCTGATGGTAGTGACAATAAAGGCTTTGGTTTCTCTTGGACGGGTCTCCACCCATTTTACTGAGCCATTTAAAGTACGACTTATTCTTTATCTTCTCTAGGATTTGATAACTAGCTCCTTAAACACCGAGTTGACCACCTATTCGTAAAGATTGATTGGAAAAATCCCTCCTTGGTCAATTCTTAGTATATCCACCTACCCGAGCATCCCTCTTTTCAAGGAAGGCTTTAGCTTTGTCCTTTCCATAGGTTTGATCATCCTTTACCCATTTATACTCGTCATTGCGATCCATCAATTGGTGCATATTACAAGTAGGCTTCATTGTCAATGACTTCCTCAAATCATGCTCCATTGGAAGCCCCACCTTAAAAGTCCTTATAGCCACATCTTCAAAATCCGATCTATTTCATTGAATGTTTCCCAATATTTGTCCGAGTAGGTCTTAAGAGTTTCCCCCTCTCTCATCGCCATAGACAACAAATAAAAGGTTTAGGAACTCTACTACACGTTACAAATGTAGCCCTAAACACCCGAGTTAACTCTTTAAAGGATCTAATTGAACTTTCCTCCAATGCGTTGAACCATTGCATAGCCACGGGCTAGAGGCTGGAAGGGAAAACTTCGCACATAAGAGCCTTATTCCTAGAATGGACAGCCATCCTTTAGTTGAAATGACTCACATGCTTTACAAGATCGGTCCTTCCATTGTAAATGGTGAACATGGGCTGTGTAAAGCGATGGGGAAGCTTGGCTCTGTCAATTCTTCTTACAAAAGGTGACTTTGAAATCTAGCGAAGTGCCTTGCTCATTGCATTATTCCCCATGCTTCGATGAGATTAGATCTCTCCATGCTTGTTCCTATGCCTCTCTAATTTATCCAAATGTGAGGAGGTAGAAAAACATTCACTAGGAGAAGTCCTGGATCTGTGACGATAGGATCGATCCCTATTTTCCTCAAATCCTTAACTCAATGGAGGTGTGGAATTTCTCCTGTCACGTTCCCTCCAACGCAACTTTTTACGCAGATGATCAATCTTGAGCTTCAAATTCTGCATTTCTTGCTTATGCGAAACATGGCTTCCAGTCCTTGAATGACTCCTTTCAGTACACTCTGTATGTTATGTTTCCACCATAACACTGGGTGTGGGATTACGCTCCATATCCCTCCTTTGTTCCAAATTAACAAAATGATCCCTCCGCTGCGAACCAACAGACTCCTCTTTGTTCTAATCTGGTTAGCCATGACTTACTCAAACAAAGCGTTCCCACAGATGACGCCAATTGTAAGTACTAGAATTATGTGGCCCAAGCCCACTGACGACGCCAGGTAAGGCCTTTTTCCTCCAAATTAAGCCTAAAACAACAGAATTTGTATTGAGAGTGGGAAAACAATTTTGATGTAAGTTAAACTAAGTTTAGGATTGAGGCCAAAGATTCAAGAATGAATAAAGAAAAATGATTCAAAGAGTAATTAAGATTAATGCTATCTTTGGGCAAGTCCGAGGAAGAGTTCTTATACAAGAATTAATACATGTTCTAATCTAGGTCCTTCACCATTGTTCTAGTTCTTATCTTCTTAATTACGCTTCCCCAGAAATGGATGGAATCCTTTTAACTAGGAAGTTCCCCTCCCTTATATACTCTTTTTCTTTGCATTCCGGCCCTCCACTTGTATACTTCAAGACTTTCCTTAGGACACTTCTCCTAGAAGGCTATTTCTCCCACTTAGGAGCTCTTGAGACATTGTGCATATTTCCTATCCTCTTCTCGGGTAAACCAACTCCTCGGGTCAAAGGCGCTTTACAAATGAATTGGTGAAAGACATACTGCTCCTTATCCTCCTCAGACCTTGAACTCCCCACAGTACTACTGTTGAAACTAAAAAAAATATACATTAAAACAAATGTACATCACCTGGAAATGAAGGTTGACACATACAAAAATAATAATAAAATCATGTGAGTCCAACACCTAGCAAATCAAAACTACCTATAAACTAGCCTGTCATTACCTATATGAAATGACTAAAATGAGAAAAATAAGGAGCTATAGGAAGGTGGGTGAAGCATTATTAAAAACTAGCCTCTGAGCACAAGCTCATGTGCGTGCTCAAAGGTTGTTCTATTTTTTTGGGTAAAAATTAATAATTTACATAAATTATAATTTGGGATTATTACATTTTCCAATACAAAAAAGCCAAGGGGTGTGATAAGTGTTATGCATTTATGGGTCACACCCCTAGGTTTTTTTTTTGTGATTAGAAAATGTGGTAATTCAAAATTATAATTTATGCAAATTATTAACTTTTATCCAAAAAAATAGAAGAACCTCTAAGCATGCACACACACGCATACCCAGAGGCTAGTATTCCGTAATTATCATCCACTTTTGGCAATTTTGTTAATGTAGTAATCAATATTTTAATGATTGGAAAATAGTGCTACAATTTAGTCTTAACCTTTAGGGGAGGAAAAAAAGATTCCCTGAGTAAATCTAATAAATTTACATAAACTGAATTTGCATAATGAAATTGTAACTATAAAACTATTTACAAATTACATGTGAAAATATTTACAAAATCTATTATGAAGAAGTTGATGGATAAATGTAGGAACTTGAAAGATTTACATTAGGTAAAATAGTAAAATAATTCACCACTTTAGAAACATGGAATAGGTCATCTTATTAAAATAATTCACTACATTAGTTTTTATTATTAGTATTGAATTCAGTCCAAATTTGTGGGCATATCTAAATTATCTTCATTGAAGAATAGAAAAAGAACACATCATTTTGAAATGATTCATTTATCAAAAATTTTATTTGCACCTCTTTCCTCAATTGTTTCTTATATTTTTTAAAGAGAAAATTCTGATTTAATTATGGGAGTTATCTACTTATCTTTAATCCTAAACTTTAGCCACTTACTACTCATCTATAACAAAAATTAAAAAGAGCTTAAATTTAGGATTTAGCAACTACCTTTAAAAGAAGGAAACTGTACGTAACATTTTTTTATGAAATAACATTTTTTATGGAAATAAAAATGGATGTGAGCTTTCTTTTAGAAGCATGGGCATGACTATTATCTACTTATAGTAGTCCTAAAATGTAGCCACCTAGTGCACATCCATAACAAAACAAAGTACAAAATTTTAATAGTTTTTATTTATTTTTGGTTACGGTAAAATGCTCACATTTGTTTATTTAATTTTTTATTTTTGTTAAAGGAAAGGATCCAGATCCACATTTCTTTATCTTTTGGTACTGTTGTTTTTGTTGTTGTTTTTTCTAAGATTTTATTTGTGACAATTATCATTTTTTATTTAATCCTAAAATTCAGTTTTTATAATCCTAAAATTTAGCCACTTACTACACATCCATAACAAAAGTCAAAAAGAGCTTAAGTTCAAGATTCACAACTATCTTAAAATCAATAAAGTGTATGTAACATTTTTTATGGAATAACATTTTTTATGGAAATAAAAATGTATAGTCATTTGTTTATGATAGTCCTAAAATGTAGCCACTCAATACACTAAAGGACTAAATCACTAAATTTCTTACAAAATAGAACCACTCTCCCACTAACCTATGTCTTGAAAACAACCCTATTTATTCAAAATAAAAACCTCAATCCACTTTTCCATAAAAAAAAAATAAAAAATAAAAAACTCAATCCATTAAATGGCTATCAAACCCACCCTTTTTTTTTCTTCTTTAAATATCTTTTGCTAGATAGAAACTACTTCTAAAATCTCTTTCAAGGCAAAAACCTCACCGGGTGATTTTAAGATCACCACTCTCGAGAATTCACTATTATCACAACAAGCGGTTACAAGTAAAGGAATCCTAATACCTTATACCAACCTACAGTTGAACCCTTACCCCAATACCCAATTGGACTTGTTTTGTAGTGACAATCACTCCTTTTAATGCACGGCTCCCAATACGTGACTAACCAATAGATGCTCGGATCCCAATATGCAACTTGATCCCAAAAGGATGTTGGCTGCAAAGTTCTTCAGTTCATTACAAGATAAAGATCAAGAAGTTGCTTGGTGACAAAACCCTATGATGTACAAACATAGCAGCTTCTTCAAGATGAACTAGGGCAAACTAGGTTTTCGGTCACAATTTGCATGAACAACTCTTTGCTTCACACTTGTGCAATTGTGCTCTTTGTGACGACCCTCAAAATAATTCTTATATAAGTTTAGAGTTGTGAGAAAAGAAAACTCAAACACATACTCACGAATTGGCATGAAATTGGAACTGAAAATCTGATTTACATAATTCTCGATAAATACCCTATCTGTCGAGCAGCTGTCGAGCTTTGTGCTTAGATAGCTTTTTTAAATCTCAATAGATACTAGCTGTCGAACTTTAAAAACTAGCACTTCAACACTTGATTTTTGGACAGACTTGTATGACTTTAACACTTGAACTTAAAACCTTGTTCCTTAAAGTATTAAGCATATCCTAGATCTACCCAAATACAAGTAAAGTGCGTTTTGTCAAAAAATTAACCAATACATGATGACATATGTTTCTAACATGAATCACATATGTCCTAACAACTTATCTAAGTAAAATTATTAATTTTAAAATCCTAAATTTTAGGTTATAAAATCTCACTCTCTCTCTTTTTTCCCTCTTACGCACGTTCAATTCTTCTCTTTCTTTTTTCTTCACCTTCTTAGAAAATAAAAAGAAAAATACCTCTGATTTCAATGATTCTATCCACACACACACACAAAATAAAATAAAAATAAAAATCTTATTTCCATTTTTAAAAAAACCCTTATCCTTATCTTATCCTTATCAAAAAGCTATAAATTGAATCCCACATAGAATTATATAAATGATAAATATAATTTCTTGTACAAAAGAAATTTTTTTACAATATTTTATTAGATAACAACCACTTCATGTAATGTTTGAATCATACAATAATTCTTGTAAAATCTCTCACCCAAACTTATCTAATATTCCATTCCAATGCGTCTTGAATGCAATTTGAGAAATTTGTGCATACATCAACCTAAGAGAGAAAAGAGATAAATCTAAGATTATCATTATTTTGAATAAATCAAGTATTTTAAAATTGAAAAAAGAGCAAACTTTATAAATGGAATGACATTGAATGACTCTTTTTTTTTTTTTTTTTTTTGGGATAACCACATTGAATTACCTTGAATGACTTTTTTGGTTCACAAACATGATGAATGACTTTGAATTAATAAAAAATGATGGGAATGTGGTTCGCAAACACGTTGAAGTTATTTTTTTTTAGATTATCACTATAAATAAAAAACAAAACTTAATTAAATTGGGAAACCAAAGTAACATAAATTCCTATAATAAAAAAATAAAAAAAAAATAAAAAACTCAAAAAGAGTTTGTGTTTGAGCTAAAATAGGAATAGTCCTTACAAGTATGCTTTCTCAAGCAGCCAGTTCAAGCACAAACCTTCTTAATTGAAATTTTTAAGTCAGCCAGGGATAATAAGCAAGCATCCAAACAACCTCAAATTCCTATAAAACTCACATTCACCCACGGGTAAGTACTCCTCAAACTCTGAATACTTGATAGCCATGGCAGGTAAGAACTTAAACAAAGTCAATGATAAAGAAAAGAAAAGAAAAAAAAAATGGAACTTGCAAAAGATAGAATCTGAAAAACTGTTGGAGCCTTTAACAATATCTGTTTAAATTGTTTAGAAACCAAATCTAAAAGTATAAGAAGGAGCCTCTGACAAAGTTTGTTTAAATTGTTTAGAAACTAAATCTAAAAGTAGAAGAAGAAGAAAGAAGAATTGAGAGAAACTGGCGAAGCGTATGTGAGTTTGTGGGGTCTTAAAGTATAGGAGTTTTAATTTACATATTTATCCCCGTTGTAGAAAACTTGTAAGTGAGTATGAAGAGGTATTTTAGACATCAAAATTGGGGAACTCAAATAGGAGAAGCCCCTTAAATAGTTGTATAGACTTGTTTGTCATTATCAAAAAAGGGAGATAAAGGTTGAAAAGGTGGCCACGGCAGGATAAAAATAATAATAAAAAAATTGAAAAGCGGAAAAGTGGGTGATGGCATGAACACGTGAAAGAAGTTAATGGTCCCGGAAAAATGATAGTGTGGTACTGCACTTTCCTTGAAATTTTGGCCCATGAATTGATCAGTTAAGAGAAAAAATAGGGGAAAACAGTTTCTAATTCCTCTATTAACAGCAAGCCAAAAAAGAAGAAAAAGAAAGCATGCACAAAAAAAGAGAAGCACACACAAAAAAAGAGAAGTACACACAAAAGAAGAAAAGCACAGCAAAACACAGAAAGGAAAAAAAAAAGAATAAGAGAGACACAAATAGAGAGAGAGAGCAACAAGAGAGGAGGAACACACAGCATTCGTATTAGGTTGAGATTTTATCAGTTCCTTTCTTCTCTAAATCTCTCCCTCTCCCTCTCCCTCTTCTTCAAATTTGAAATTTTGTTCGGTAAAACAAATAGGGTTGAGTTTCATGAGGAGTTCCTAACTATACATGAAGCTTTGGATATGAGTCCCTAACTCAAAATTCTATTTGAACATTACCAAATAAAAATTCTCTCAAGCTTTAGTTCAGTGCTTTCTCACCTAGAGTCCTTGACTCTACCAAATTAAAATCATCAATGGAGTCCTTGACTCTACCACATTTTAATGGTGTCCTCGACTCTACCATGTTTTAATGGAATCCTTGACTCTACTCAATTAATAGAGTCCTTGACTCTACCACATCAATGGAGTCCTCGACTCTACCATGTTAATGGAGTCCTTGACTCTACTAAATTAATGGAGTCTTTGACTCTGCCTAATTAATGGAGTCCTTTACCATATTTTAATGGAGTCCTTGCCTCTGCTCAATTAATAGAGTCCTTGACTCTAGCATATTAATGGAGTCCTTGACTCTACCCAAATCAATGGGGTCCTTGACTCTCAAAGTTATGATTCTAATTCCTTCAAATTCCACAATGGCTATTTTTTTTTTTTTTTTTTTTTTTGGGTTCCTAATTTCTTAATCAAGATTGAAGTAAATAATGCCCAAAATAAAATGACCATTAGAATTGATTTGAGTCAATTGTCTAATTCCCAATTTCTAAAAAAAAACTTGCTCATAAAAATAAAATGATTCTTGACATTCCAGAAGTTGAGATTAAAATAATTTATCTCACCCAAGACAAAATTAAATTAATACTTAATTAAACACAAAGTATTTGACTTAAGGGTCCATCATTTAAAATTGGACAAAACCATACTTGAGATCTTTATATCTAAAATCTTAAAACTAAGAACTCTAAATTGGCTTGATCCCTGTCAAAGGTACATAAGCAACCTAAATAAATTATTCGATGCAGCAACAAATACATAAAAACACATATTCCCTTAAACATGAAAATAAATGAACTTGTATACAAAGACGACGTGGTTGGAATCAAAGGGTATTCCCTTGAAATAATGGATTGTAATTAAGAGATACATTATCCTGAATGAGTACTACTCACATCAATAAAACTCATACTCCAAAAGGCTTATGGGTGAAATTATGTTTGATGAATTTGACTAATTTGACAATTCTTGTTAAACATAATTTGACAGCGTTTGTTAAACATAATTTGACAATGTAACATAATCTAACAATAATTGTTAAACATTGGTTAATAATTTTCGTCAACAACTACTTATGTCAAACATGTTTCAAATTTTCAATTCGAATACTTCTAACATAATTGAAGAGAGGAATGAGAAATTACCTCCAATTGTAGAAACAATCGCTAGTATTAATGGATATCTTACTCGATATGTAGATCTTATTGACGTAAATCCACTAAAAGAACAGATTAATTCATAAACAAAATAATCCCATCACTTGCTATTAAACTCAACACACAAAAGAATTTACAAAATTTTTAGGATTAAAAAAACAATCATGAGCATAATACATGCTTGAAGATTAGTTTCTTCTGGAATTAAGTATCTATACCACTATTTAAGGGGCTTCTCCTATTTGGACTAGATTTTTTTTTTCCAAAATACCCCTACACCCCTAGGTTTAAGTAGAGACAAAACTAAAGGATAGTTTGGTAAAAATACATGTCTAACTTGCACTAAAACATTGCCCACAGAATAGGAACTATGGAGATAAATGCTAACTGTTACTCGTCCTTATGTCGTCTTCCAAAACACGGAAAATTACATCAACTCATCCAGTAGTATTCATCCATTAATTACTGGATTATATAATGTAGTCTTTTATGGACGAGATGACCTACGAATGACTAGTAAATGGACGACCAAATTATTCTTGGTGAGTTTTGTAGATGATTCTTCATTATGTTCACATAATAGAGAATGCGACACGTTGCATGATCCGAAGGAATTCCACACACAACACTCCATATAACCCATTTTCTTTACCAACTGCCAACATTACCCACTATGGTAATGGATCCAAACAAATAGACCTACGTTTAACTCTCTATAAAAAGGGGTAAATCCTATTCACGAAGGTAAGTCCAAACAATTCACTATTTTCTTTCCTTGTGTCCTTGGCCGGGTCACACCAGTCACCTATGACAGTACTTTCTTTCTTTTCAGGATTCACAGCCAATACCATAGTCCAGAGTATTTCAGCCTATTGATTTTCGTACTTCATCAGTTAGCGCCATCTGTGGGAAAACGTAAAGAGCTTTTATTAACTTTTCTACTTTCTAAGACAAAAAGGTTGGATGGTTTAAACTAGGTCAATGGCTACTAGTCCAGGACATCAGGAGAGTGGAAACGCCTCCAGTCACCCAAATTGCGCACCACCACCCTTCATAACCGTCCAACAACAGTTATAGTCCATGGCGGTAGCAATGGTAGAACTAACGCAACAAAACCAAAAGTTAACTAGAGAAGTTTACCGGCAACATCAACAGCATGGTGGAGAACGAGACCAAAATTCAAGATGTGAAGGTGTTGAGAACAATGTTGAAGGGGACCTATTCAAAGGCACCGTCACTGAAGGGTACCACATTTGGAGAGAGAGATGGACTAGATGAAGAGAGCAATGGAAGAAATGAAGGATTCCATGAGAAGAGTGAACCATGTGGATGATCTTGTCAACAAGACAAATTCCCCCTTTGTTGCGTCGATCACTAGTCATCATTTGCCTTCTAAGTTCAAAATGCCAGCCCTAGATTCGTATGACAAGACGTGTGACCCTTGTGATCACATTGCCACGTTTAAGACAATTATGCATCTTCAAGGTGTTCTGGATGAAATTATGTGCAGAGCCTTTCCTATAACCTTGAAAGCTCTAGTTAGAGTATGGTTTAGTAATGATGCAAATTAAAGAGCTAGTCATGCTGATCATACACGGTGGAAATGGAGTTGAATTTGCATATAACCCTTTGTCACTTCTGAGTGGCCCAATTACAAGACTTAGAGCCAAACGTTTCAAGGAAGCACTAAATGGGCTAGTCCAAGAGAATTGGGCTGATTCTGAAAAGACCAAGATGGGCTCAAATAATAATCAAGGCTTAGTCCATGTCATCAAAGCAATTAAAGAGGCTAATTAGCATGTAAATTCGTACCCAGCATGGTTTGACCATTAAAGGGTGTTTAAATACATTAAATCTAGTCATTTAGCTATGTTTGACTGCATTTAAAACTCCAAGAATCCAAAAAAAACGTGAGAACTTGTTTTGGTTAATTTTTGTGTTGTTTTTAAAGCTATAATTATGACTTTGCCTATTCTTGGAGGGTTGTTCCAGGTATATAGATGGGCAGTACGAATTTTAAATTTAATTTTTGGTTTTCAGAAAATTATTCTCCTTTTGAGGTCTTGTGTTCCTCTTGGTCCTCAAAAGAACTCTTGAACTTATCAAGTTAATCTTGTGGCATTCAAACAACCAAACTTATCACCTTGATTCTTGAGAGTTTCTTAGGAATTCTTGGTGTGGCGTTTCAATCCATCGTAGTCTTGGTTTTTCAACTAATTAGGTGATGGGTCAAGGCTCAACAAATCTTGTCTACACGATCTTGGGGTTCCAAACCATCATTGTTATCGGGTTTCATCACAATTGCTGGTGGAGTTCATATCATTTTGGTATCAGAGCTTTGGTTCTAAGATAAGTTTGACTATCTTTTATTTTCATTCTATTTCCTGTTCCTTGCTCAAAACAAAAAACAAAAAACAAAACAAAACAAAACAAAACAAAAAAGAAAAAGAAAAGAAAATTTCTCAATCTTGTTCCTCACCTTATTCAAGTTCTTGACCTTTTTGATGAGTTTTGGTTGTTTCTCATGCTGAATTACTGCTGGATTATTTTGAATTCGTTTCTTGAAGTTCGATTAAGAACTAAAGAAGACACAAAAGAATGGAAAAAAAGGCAAGAGTGTGTGAGACCATAAAAGGGTAAAAGCCATTTGGAGTGAAAACACGAGTGCGAGTGTATCAATTCTTGAGTGAAACACGTGAGGGAGGGCCTGTGAGGATTCTAACTTTGTTTTGTAAATTTTAAACATGGCCAATAATCAAGAAGAAGACACAACTGAAGAACTTCGACAACCAATAAATCAAAACCTCCAAATGCAAGCACTGCTAGGGGAGATGAGGCGTATGTTGAGGGCTGAAATTGAACCTATTCATGAGAGATTGGATAGGGTAGAAGCGGGAACTCCTAGAGGCTAGCAACATGACATCCACAACAAGCAGTAAGGTGGGCATGTTCCATGGCAGAATGTTGAGGAAGAGGCGGAGTCAGAGGAGGTTGATGAGCCATCTGTGAATCGAGGCAGGTTTAAGCGTGGGTATAGGAATAGAGAAGATAGGATGGGTAGGCCTAGGAGGGATAATGATTTAGGAAACATAAAGATTAAAATCCCATCTTTTCAAGGCAAAAATGATCTTGAAGTTTATTTAGAGTGGGAAACTAAAATGGAGATGGTGTTTGATTGTCACAACTATTCGGAGATAAAGAAGGTTAAGTTGGCTGCAATTGAATTTATCGATTATGCCATTGTGTGGTAGGATCAATTATTGATTAATAGGAGGAGGAATAGAGAGCCACCCATGGACACTTGGGAGGAGATGAAAATGCTTATGAGGAAGCGTTTTGTACCCAATCACTATTATAGGGGATTGTATCAAAAGTTGCAAAGGTTAACTCAAGGGTCCAAAAGTGTGGATGAGTATTACAAGGAGATGGAGGTAGCTATGACCCGGGATAACGTAGAAGAGGACCGAAAAGCCACCATGGCTAGGTTCTTGCACGGTTTAAATTGTGAGATTGCGGATATGGTTGAGATGCAGCACTATGTTGAATTGACGGATATGTTGCATCAAGCCATAAAGGTGGAGGAGAAATTCAAACGGAAGGGATTGGCTAGGAGAGGACAACCTATGGCTACCACCAGTCAATGGAAGACAGCTCCAAAAAGGGACGAGTAGCTACAAAATAAGCCAAAATTTGAACCCTCTAAGAATGCCAACTTAAAGACCACCACTACTTTATGTAACACCAAGGCTTCGAGTTCTAAACCCCGTGATACTAAGTGTTTTAAATGTCAAAGGGGACAAATAGCTAGCCAGTGTGTAAACAAAATGGTGATGGTGATAAATGCTCAAGGTGTGCTTGAGTCGAAGAATGAGGAAGAAGTAGATAATGTTGACATGCCATCTTTGGAGGATGCCGATGATGAGCAAAATGCTGTGGTTGGAGATTTATTAGTAGCAAGGTGAGTTCTCAATGTGCAGGTTAAGGAGGAAGAAAGTAACCAAAGGGAGAACTTGTTTCATACTCAATGCTTTGTAAATAACAACGTTTGCAGTGTCATTATCGATGAAGGGAGTTGCACAAACGTAGCCAGCACTTATATGGTGGAAAAATTGGCCTTAACTACCTTGAAACATCCTCAACCTTACCGACTTCAGTGGCTGAGTGAATATGGCGAAATCAAGGTGACAAGACAAGTGTTGGTGGCATTATCCATTGGCAAATATGAGGATGAGGTGCTATGCGATGTGGTTCCCATGCATGCATGCCATTTATTGTTGGGAAGACCATGGCAATATGATCAGAGGGTTATGCATAATGGATTCACAAGTAAGTATTCTTTCACTCTTAAAAGGCAACCTATTACTCTTGTGCCATTAACTCCAAAACAGGTAAGGGAGGACCGATTAAAGTTACAAAGATCAAATGAAAAAAAAAAAAAGAAAAAGAAAGGAAGGCAGAAATTGGAAAAAAAAAGTTAAAAAAAAAAGAAGGAGAGAAAAACATTGATCAGAGTGAAAAAGAAAGAGAAAGGATTTTAGCCATAATGAGAGCAAGAGAGGAAAAATTCAATTACATTGCAAAAAAACAAGTGAGATCAAGAGGGCATTATTTTCACACCAGCCCCTTATTGTACTCATGTACAAGGAGGCTCTTTTATGTACTAATGATCTCTTCAGTACTTTACCGAGCGATATTATTTCTCTTTTGCAGGAGTTTGAAGATGTCCTTCCCGAAGAGGTACCTCATGGTTTACCTCCAATTCGAGGGATTGAACATTAAATTGATTTCATACCTGGTGCATCAATTCCAAACTGACTTGCTTATAGGAGTAATCCCGAAGAGACCAAGGAATTTCAGAGGCAAGTAGGTGAATTATTGGAGAAAGGATATGTGTGTGAAAGTATGAGTCCTTGTGTGGTCCCGATGTTATTAGTTCCTAAGAAGGATGGAACATGGAGGATGTGTGTTAACTGCCGAGCCATCAACAACATAACGGTAAAATATCGTCATCCCATTCCTAGATTAGATGATATGCTAGATGAATTACATGGTTCTTGTGTCTTTACAAAAATTGATCTTAAGAGTGGTTATCATCAGATCAGGATGAAGGAAGGTGATGAATGGAAAACTGCTTTTAAGACTAAATATGGTTTGTTTGAGTGGTTAGTGATGCCTTTCGGCTTAACTAATGCTCCAAGCACTTTTATGCGTTTGATGAACCATGTTTTGCGTGCATTTATTGGTAGATTTGTAGTTGTCTATTTTGATGATATCCTAATTTATAGCAAAAATTTGGAAGAACATGTAATGCATTTTAAATCTGTTTTGGAAATTCTAAGGAAAGAAAGATTGTTTGCTAACCTCAAAAAGTGCACCTTTTATACGGATAAACTTGTGTTTCTTGGTTTTGTTGGTAGTAAAAGAGGAATTAAGGTGGACGAGGAAAAGGTGAAGGCAATCCAAGAGTGGCCAATGCTTACAACAATCAACCAAGTGAGGAGTTTCCAAGGCTTAGCTAGTTTCTATAGACGCTTTGTGCATGATTTTAGTAGCTTAGCCGCTCCTCTTACTGAAGTCATCAAGAAAAATGTGCCATTTAAGTGAGAGAAAGAACAAGAAAAGGCATTTAATCAGATCAAAGAAAAGTTAACTAAGCACCTTTGCTTGTTTTACCTAACTTTGCTAAAACTTTTGAAATTGAGTGTGATGTTTCAGGACTAGGTATTGGAGCTGTTTTGAAGTAAGAAGGTCGTCCAGTTGCTTATTTCAGTGAAAAGTTGGGTGGGGCAGCCCTAAATTACCCCACTTATGATAAGGAGATGTATGTCTTGGTAAGGGCTTTGGAAAATTGGCAACACTACCTATGGCTAAAGGAATTTGTGATTCACACAGATCATGAATCTTTCAAGCATTTGAAAGGACGGCAAAGGTTGAACAAATGACATGCCAAGTGGGTGGAATTCATTGAAACATTTCCTTATGTGATCAGATACAAGCAAGGTAAGGAAAATGTGGTGGCTGAAGCATTGTCCCGAAGGTATGCTTTACTTTCCATTTTATATACAAAAATGCTTGGCTTTGAATACATTAAGGATTTGTATGCACAAGATTCTGATTTTGGTGATGTGTTCAATGCATGTGAAAAAATGGCATTTGGTAAGTTTTATAGGCATGATGGATTTTTGTTTCGGGAGAATAAACTGTGTGTGCCTAGGTGTTCTTTGCGTGAATTGCTTATGAGAGAAGCTCATGCTGGTGGTTTGATGGGTCATTTTGGTGTAGCTAAGACTTTAGGAATTTTGCATGCTCGTTTTTTTGGGCCTCATATGAAACATGATGTGGAAAGAATCTGTGAGAAGTGTATCACGTGTAAACAGGCTAAGTCTAAGTTAAAACCCTATGGTTTGTACACCACTTTGCCAATACCTAGTGAACCTTGGACTGATATTTCTATGGGTTTTGTTTTAGGTTTACCTAGGACTAAGAGGGGGAGAGATTCAGTTTTTGTGGTGGTAGATAGATTTTCCAAGATGGCACACTTCATTGCATGTCATAATGTTGACATCTCATTTTGCAACCCGCATTTAACCTCATTTGGAAGGTAAAAGGGTAATTTCGCCTTGAAAATATGCATCTTGATTCTGGTCATTAGATCCTTAATCTCATTTCACCAAAATGATCTTGATATTGTAACGATCAAATCGACTGGTTATAAGCCCTAGTCGAACCATTAGATTGAAAGTTATCATCAAATCAAGTTTTAATGGCCGGGATGCACTATCACAAATTGAGTCCGACCTTATGTGATTATGAACAATTGATTCCAATTAGTTATAATTATAATTAATTTGAAATTAATGATGTGTCATAATTTGATTGGTTAGGACTACATTTTATGGTAAGGTTGCATACACTTAATTAATTAGATAGTTAAACATTAATTATTTAATGAGTAATTTGTGCAATTATCTTTTAATTAGGGTAAATTTGGAACTAATTAAGTCTGAAATGAGAGTGATTGGAGCCATTTAATGTTAATTGGAAACTAATTTGGGACCTATTAATATTAATTGTGCTGAAACCATTTTTCCAACAAATGACCTTTGCTCACTATTTCATTGATATCTCTCAAAATATTTTCAATCTGTGAATGAGGTTAATTTTTCCAGAAACTAGACATCCGGGGCTTCAATTTGAGCACAAGAACGAGACAATTCCGATCAGAATTGAGTCAGATATAATTTTTCGAAGTTGGCTCTACAAGCTGTTACAGCAGCTACGGGAAAACAGAATTTTGGCTTGCTCCTCACTCCCATCAATCTCTACATTTAATGCTCCAGATTTCCTCCAATGCTAAAATGAGGTCTAGGTTCATGATTCTTTGTTAACCCTCATTAATGGCCTTCCATTCATATTTCCTCCACTACTACTATATAAACCCCCCCTCTCCTTTATTCTAAGACAGAAAAAAAAAAAAAAAAAAACCCCATCTCTTTTCCTCTCTTGAGTTCTAGGAAATTGAGTAGTCTTGTCATATCTTGGTCTTCTTGAGGCTCAAGGTATTGAGTGAGACTCACTCTTCCTCTCCTAATTCTTCTTTTCCTCCACCCTTAGGACCTCTCTCAAGAGTCTTCTTATCCACCATATGGATCTTGCATGAAGGTATAATCCCTTCTCCTAACTTATTTTTTTGTGTTGCCATGATAAGAATTTAGGATTAAAGCATGATAGTAATTATTTAAATTCTCTTAAATATGTTTGAATGTTCTTATGTGTTTTTCATATATTCTTGTTGTTCATCACATATTCATGCATAAGAACTAGTTTTGATCTTAAATTCACATCAAAAATATGAAAAATATGTTTGTTTCATAATTCTTTCAAATCTTTGAATCTATGATATCACCATCTACACACATTCTCTAGAATTCATTTTTCAATCCAAATGCAATGCTTAATAAATTGAATTAAAATTCATCACATGTACACACCTTAAATTTAACATGGAAATTGATTGACACATTAGATGATATGATATGAATGTTGGCCACTATAGTCTAGAAGACCGGTTTCACCGGGCAAGGTGGGTGCCTAACACCTTCCCACCTTGTAACATAGCCTCCGAATTTAGATCAAGGGTTAATAGATCAAATGCTTATCCATGTAATTTTCAATTTTTAGATTGTAACTAGGAAACAAAGCCATGTACTTTATCTTTGATTGTATCTAGGACCAAAGCCATGTAATTTTCCTATGATCAATGTAAATTCAATTAAAAATTAATAAAATGAGGAATTTTTCAATTTTGGTTTTCTTATTTTTCCAATAATTAAATAAGTGGTGATTCCATTATAAAACCCTTAATCTAAAGGGAAAAATATAACTAGTCGAACCTCCATTTTGAGAGGCAATAACACGACTCCACCCATTCACGTGGGTTTGGCCCAACACACTCCATAATAAAACGGGCCGGGGGTGCAGTCTCTCACAGTGGCGACTCCGCTGGAGATATTGAGGGTTAAGCTTCAATTAGGTTATGGTGGCCTACCATATTATTGTTTGTTTATTGCTTTTTGTATATAATATGTCTAATATATCATTATATTGCATGTCATGCATCATTTGCTTGAATGAAATTTATTTTATTTGTGTGCTAGCCCGGAAGCCCAGTGGTCTTCTTGAGACTCACATACCCAGCGGTGAACCTACCACCCACCGCGACAAGGATCATCATGGTTATGCCATGGTGGTTCATAAGGACAAACTGTACCGTTCGGACCAACGCGGCGCTCCTAGCGTCACAAGTTGGGAGGTACGACGTCCTAGCTTGTGGGAACCTTTAACCTACCTTCTACCCATGTTGTAATGAACCATAGAACCTACCTTTAGGTTGGTCCATGTAATTGCATTTCATTATGCATATGTTTGGCCGTTGTTTGGACCATGATGAGCCCAAGTCCAATGCTTGAGCCCATCATAATTGTTTGAACCTTGTATGCTATGAGTGAACTCAAGCCTAAAAGCCTATGATTAAACTCTACTTGAAATGGAAGCCCAATTTGTTTCTTGAATGAGTCTAAGCCCAACACTTGAGCCCATTAAAGATGTATATGCATGATCAACATCAAAGGCCAAAGGCTCCCAAGATGCATGCCTTCCAAGTGTAAGGTTCAAGCCGTTTCAAGCAAATGCCAAAGATCATAATCAAGGTTCAAGCCTTCCAAGTGCAAGCCCAAGCCATCAAGGTTCAAGCATGCAAAGTCTTAAGCATCCTAAATGGACCAAGAAGAAGCAAGCGGCCCAACTTTGCCTCACTCCACATATGATTTGCAACATCATGGTTAAGCTTAAAGTCTGTTTTTTTATTCCATGTTTCTATATTTCTTTAAATTCTAAAAATCCATATAGCATTTGATGTACTTTTTTTCATGTATATATTTAAAAAAAAAATTAAAAAAAAAATTTCAAATAAGAAAGTGTTTGGACTAGGGGCATTGGGCCTTTGAGTCATTTAAAAAAAATCTTTGAACTAGGGCCATTGAACTTCCTAGTGACTTTTTCAAAAAGACCCAAATTTTTTTTTCAAGATTTGAAAAAAAAAAAAAAAAAAAAGAAGTCTCCTTTTCAAAATGCTACATGAGGGTCCCTTGAACAAAACATTTTCTAAATCTTGATGTTTAAAGGCTTGAGCAATCAACTTATACCAAGGAATGATTAATTTCATTTGATCCATGTAAATACTTTTGCTACTTGGCTTAGAATATAAGAAGAAAAGGTCTTAAAAGGCAATTAAAAAAATCCATCCATCAGAAAATCTCAAGAATCCATGCACTCAATCCAATTTTCAGAGATCTTTTGTTTCACAACATGAGAGCATTCATACTTTTTCTTTTAAGATGAATTTATTAAAAGAGCTTAAGTCACTGCACTTATAAGCAAGCATTACTAGGGATAGGAGACCATCTTTGGTTAAACAAGATTATTCCCTAATACCTAGAACGATCATTATCCATTGCTAGCCCATTTGAGCCTTTAAACACTTAGCCTTTTTTTTTTTTTTTTTGCATGAACCCACTAAAATCTAAACTTGGGGTGGGAAAAATCAAGATATGCATACTTAAATCTCATGTTGAGGAGGAGTCAACCTTGTAGCTTTGAAGCTAATTGATAAATCTCTCCTAGAAGACATGAAAGACAAGTGGAGATTCATTAGGCTAAAGATAGGAGATCATCAAAGAGAAATGAGGTTTCACACAATCATGGAAAGAGAAATGAAATTCCATCAATGTGGGGAAAAAAAAAAGTGTCCGTAAAGTTGAAGAGCCTAAAATTCATCGTGCCAAGAGGAATACAAGATTCATCTAAAAGAGAGTTCATCAAAAAAAGGAAAAGATTCATCAAGCACAAAAAAATGCAAGTGCATTGAGGAAGAAAGAAGTCTAGAGAGTGCATCAAAATGACCAAACCAAAATCATTGAGTTGAGAGAAAGAAGTCAAAAGGTCCCCAAAAGTTCATTCAATCAAGAAATGAAAGAAAAAAAAAAAAAAAAAAAAAAAACCCACTAGGCTGAAAACCCAAAAAGGCGGTCTAAGCAAAAGTTAGGGCCAAAGGAAAGAAGAAGGAGAAGAAGAAGAAGAAGAAGAAGAAGAAGAAGAAGAAAAGAAAAAATTAGAAAATCCTACCAAGTTGGAAACTTGAGGATGCAACCTAAAAAGAGAAAAATTTTACAAGATAAAAGTCCAAAGGTACGATTCAAGATGAATGAGCATAAAACAAATGTTGATACAAGTGATCAATGAAGACTAGTGAGAAGATGACAACAAAGAAATGGGAAAACTCCTCCAATACTTGATTTTTGAGTAATGCATACTTAGGGGAACATCATAGGGAATTTTGAGCCTTTTTATATCATTCATTTTATAACCTAATGCCTGCCTACATTACAACCCATGAATAAGACCTCCTTGAAATCTTGCTAATTGTAGGTGCATCTTAAACTCTAATAATATTTTTCTCTTGAATTAAAAAGGAAAAATGCTTAAAATTGTCAAACCCCACTGGATGATATGTTGAAGGACAAAACTTCTCAAATCCCCAAATGGCTCAAAAGAACTTTCAAATTTGGAGCACTCTCCTTGTTTGCACCCAATAATGTGACTCCAAAATATTATCACATTTCATTTCTTGATTGCCTTTGGAGACTTAATTTGACGATGTTCAAAAGGATGAAACAAATTTGATTACATGAGTTTAATGATTTTGATCCTTCCTAATCAAAGAGATTTGTTTGATTCTTAAACACTTCGATTTGCCAAAATGGTTGTTCAAAGGATCACCTCTTGTTCATAAAAATAAAAAATAAAAGAGAGAAGAAGAAAGAAAGAAAGAGAAATCTCATTTCCACCAACAAAAAAAAAAACATTCTTTTTCGAAATCCAGTTCTTTTTAACTACGTCTTGACCTGATCCTCTATGAGAGAGGTACGTAGGCAGACTTGCAGAGGCCCGGTCCCAATCATCCAAACAACCTTGGAAAACAAAGTCAAAATAATATGACAAAATTGTTTGGGTGTATGTTAGGTTAAGTCCATTTGTTTGCATTAAGCATGTTTAAACTTGGAGCATTGGCCTATCTATATTGTGTGCAAATATGTTCTTCTTGCATGGAAGTATGTTTTCATTTGAGGCATTAATCCATTTGTTTGCAAGCATGTCCACACTAAGGACATTAGCCAAAAATGTTTTCATGATAATTGGTTTCTAACAAGCTAGAGAAAGAAAGTCTTTTTGCAGGAACCAAGGATGGCGAATCATGATCTTCTTTCATGTTCCCCAATAGTCACAATATCAAATGAATTTAGCTTCAATTTAATCATGGAGTATGCCCCAAACTAGGGGCATTGGGTAAGTACTTCCAATTCATTTCAATAAATAAATCCATTACTAATTGAAATTATCTTTTGGCTGGAATTAAGCAAGGATTTATCTAGCAATCCACATCAACTTCTAGTCAAAGTTATTTTCATTCAAAGAATAAGTTTTTCAAAAAAGAAAATCATCATGAATAAATCTTCATCACTCTTACTCCATCTTCATCTTCATCTTCATCTTCTTCACTTTTCGATAATGAAAAAAATCTTCAAATCTAAAAAATAAATAAATAAATAAAAAGGATAAAATTTTCAAAAAATAAAAATAAAATAAAAAATATTTTCAGTTAAAAAAATAAAAAGAAAAAAAGATTTCCACATCTTTCAAAAAAAAAGGGATAAAATTTTCAAAAAGTAAAAATAAAATAAAAATATTTTCAATTTAAAAAAAAAAAAAAAGAAAAAGAAAAAAAGATTTCCATATCTTTCAAAAAAAAAAAAAAAAAGGAGAGAAGAAAAGAAAAGAGAGAATTTTCAAAAAAGCCTTAGGACTAAGGGCATTGGGCTTGTACTTCTTAGTTTGCTTTCAAAAAAAAAAAAAAATCAATCAAGAAGTCTTAGGAAAAAAATCTTCAATAAATTCTTTCTCAGGAACCAAGAACAAAAAGACATGATCCTCTTCCATATTTTTCAGTGGTGCAACATCAAGCATGAGATTTGTCCCAAACTAAGGGGCATTCACCAAGTATGCCAAATTCTTTTCAATTAATAACTCTGTTACTAATTGAAAATATTTATTTTGTAGGTACTAGGATAAAAGGCCGACAAATATTGGCATGAATAATGCCTTCCAAATTTCAATGGACCTTTGGGAAGCACGTCCAAAAATTCATTCCATCGGACCTCTGGAAAGCACGTCCAAAACTTCAATCCATCGGACCTCTGGGAAGCACGTCCAAAATTCAATCCATCAGACCTCTGGGAAGCACGTCCAAAAATTCATTCCATCGGACCTCTAGGAAGCACGTCCAAACTTCAATCCATCGGACCTTTGGGAAGCGCATCCAAACTTCAATCCATCGGACCTCTGGGAAGCACACCCAAAATTCAATCCATGGGACCTCTAGGAAGCACGTCCAAAAATTCATTCCATGGGACCTCTAGGAAGCACGTCCAAACTTTAATCCATCGGACCTCTAGGAAACACGTCCAAAATTCAATCCATCGGACCTCTGGGAAGCACGTCCAAACTTTAATCCATCGGACTTCTGGGAAGCACGTCCAAACTTCAATCCATTGGACTTCTGGGAAGCACGTCCAAAATTCAAATCCATCGGATCTCTAGGAAGCACGTCCAAAATTTAATCCATTGGACCTCTGGGAAGCACGTCCAAAATTCAATCCATCGGACTTCTGGGAAGCACGTCCAAACTCAATTCCATCGGACCTCTAGGAAGCACGTCCAAACTCAAATCCATTGGACCTCTGGGAAGCACGTCCAAAATTCAATTCCATCGAACCTCTGGGAAGCACGTCCAAACTTCAACCCATCGAACCTCTGGGAAGCACATCCAAAAATCAATCCATCAGACCTCTGGGAAGCACGTCCAAACTCAATTCCATCGGACCTCTGGGAAGCACGTCCAAAATTCAAATCCATCGGACCTCTGGGAAGCACATCTAAACTTCAATCCATCGAACCTCTGGGAAGCACGTCCAAAACTTAAATCCATCGGACCTCTGGGAAGCACGTCCATAATTCAATCCATCGGACTTCTAGGAAGTATGTCCAAAATTCAATCCATCGGACTTCTGGGAAGCACGTCCAAAATTCAATCCATCAGACCTCTGGGAAGCACGTCCAAAAATCAATCCATCGGACCTCTGGGAAGCACGTCCAAACTCAATTCCATCGGACCTCTAGGAAGCACATCCAAAATTCAAATCCATCGGACCTTTGGAAAGCACATCCAAAATTCACTTCATCAGACCTCTGGGAAGCACGTCTAAAATACAATTCTATCGGACCTCTGGGAAGCATGTCCAAATTCAATTTCAATGGACCTCTGGAAAGCACGTTCGAAATTCAAGATCACGACTGAAATCCTCATTTTGTTGTGACCACTGGTAAGCATGCCTTGTACTCATTTTTTTTTTCCAAAAACAAAAACAAAACAAAAAAAAAACCAAAAAAAAAGGCTACATGTTTGAACTATGTTTGGACCTGATCCTCTCACCAAGAGGTACGTAGGCAATCTTCCCAGAGATTCGGTCCACATTTTGATCCACTACATGACGGTCCGCATTCTTATCTGCATGCATCATAAATTCACCACAGTTAAATACTGATTGCAAAGTTAGGTGTCTTTTTCATACATTAACATTCGCTCTTTAAGCTCTGTCAATGAGGGGCATTCTGTTGACACCTCATTTTGCAATCCGCATTTAATCGCACTTGAAGGGTAAAAGGGTAATTTTGCCTTGAAAATATGCATCTTGATTCTGGTCATTAGATCCTTAATCTCATTTCACCAAAATGATCTTGATGTTGTAACGATCAAATCGACTGGCTATAAGCCCTAGTCGGACCATCAGATTGAAAGTTATCATCAAATCAAGTTTTAATGGCCGGGATGCACTATCACAAATTGAGTCCGACCTTATGTGATTATGAATAATTGATTTCAAATGGTTATAATTATAATCAATTTGAAATTAATGATGTGTCATAATTTGATTGGTTAGGACTACATTTTATGGTAAGGTTGCATACACTTAATTAATTAGATAGTTAAACATTAATTATTCAATGAGTAATTTGTGCAATTATCTTTTAATTAGGGTAAATTTGGAACTAATTAAGTCTAAAATAAGAGTGATTGGAGCCATTTAATGTTAATTGGAAATTAATTTGGCACCTATTAATGTTAATTGTGATGAAACCATTTTTCTAACAAATGACCTCTGCTTACTATTTCATTGATATCTCTCAGAATATTTTCAATCTGTAAATGAGGTTAATTTTTCCAGAAACTAGACATCTGGGGCTTCAATTTGAGCATAAGAACGAGATAATTCCGATCAGAATTGAGTCAGATATGATTTTTCGAAGTTGGCTTTACAAGCTGTTACAACAGCTACAGGAAAACCGAATTTTGGCTTGCTCCTCACTCCCACCAATCTCTACATTTAATGCTCCAGATTTCCCCCGAGGCTAAAATGAGGTTTAGGTTCATGATTCTTTGTCAAACCTCATTAATGGCCTTCCATTCATATTTCCTCCACCACTACTATATAAACCCCCCCTCTCCTTCATTCTAAGATAGAAAAAAAACCCCCCTCTCTTCTCCTCTCTTGAGTTCTAGGAAATTGAGTAGTCTTGTCATATCTTAGTCTTCTTGAGACTTAAGGTATTGAGTGAAACTCACTCTTCCTCTCCTAACTCTTCTTTTCCTCCATCCTTATGACCTCTCTCAAGAGTCTCCTCATCCACCATATGGATCTTGCATGAAGGTATAATCCCTTCCCCTAACTTGTTTTTTTGTGTTGCCGTGATAAGAATTTAGGATTAAAGCATGATAGTAATTATTTAAATTCTCTGGAATATGTTTGAATGTTCTTATGTGTTCTTCATATATTCTTGTTATTCATCACATATTCATGCATAAGCACTAGTTTTGATCTTAAATTCACATCAAAAATATGAAAAATATGTTTGTTTCATAATTTTTTCAAATCTTTGAATCTAGAATATCACCATCTACACGCATTCACTAGAATTCATTTCTCAATCTAAATGCAATACTTAATAAATTGAATTAAGGTTCATCACATGCACACACCTTAAATTAAACATGGAAATTGATTAACACATTAGATGATATGATATGAATGTTAGCCACCATAGTCCAGAAGACCGGTTTCACCGGGCAAGGTGGGTGCCTAACACCTTCCCACCTTATAACATAGCCTCCGAACTTAGATTAAGGGTTAATAGATCAAATGCTTATCCATGTAATTTTCAATTTTTAGATTGTAACTAGGAAACAAAGCCATGTACTTTATCTTAGATTGTATCTAGGACCAAAGCCATGTAATTTTCCTATGATCAATGTAAATTCAATTGAAAATTAATAAAATGACGAATTTTTCAATTTTGGTTTTCTTATTTTTCCAATAATTAAATAAGTGGCGACTCCATTGTAAAACCCTTAATCTAAAGGGAAAAATATAACTAGTCGAACCTCCATTTTAAGAGGCAATAACACGACTCCAACTATTCACGTGGGTTTGGCCCAACACACTCCATAATAAAACGGGCCGAGGGTGTGGTCTGTCACACACAAAACTGAGGATGCATCACATATAGCTGATTTATTCTTCAAAGAAATTGTTAGGTTACATGGTATGCCTAGGACCATCGTTTTTGATAGGGATGCAAAGTTTTTGAGTTACTTTTGAAAGACTTTGTGGGGAAAGTTGGGAACCATGTTGTTGTTTTCTACTACTTGTCATTCACAAACGGATAGTCAAACTGAAGTAGTAAATAGAACTTTGTCTTCTTTGTTGCGTGCTATCATCAAAAAGAACTTGAAAACATGGGAAGATTGTTTGCCACATGTTGAATTTGCTTACAATAGAAGTTTACATTATGCATCTAAGTTTTCACCATTTGAAATTGTTTATGGTTTTAACCCATTGTCACCTTTGGATTTAACTTCTTTACCTTTGAGTGAATGTGTGAACTTAGATGGCAAAAAGAAAGCAGAATTTGTAAGATGATTCATGAAAAGGCATGGCTGAACATCGAAAAGAGGACTCAACAATATGTCCATCAAGCCAACAAGGGACGCAAGAAGTTAGTGTTTGAACCAGGAGATTGGGTTTGGTTGCACTTCAGGAAGGACCGTTTTCTAGAAAAACGGCATTCAAAACTCCTACCACGGGGTGATGGACCTTTTCAAGTAGTGAAGCGCATCAATGATAATGCCTATAAGCTTGACTTACAAGGTGAGTATGGTGTTAGTGCAAGCATTAATGTTGCTAATTTGTCTCCTTTTGATGTAGGTGATGATTTAAAGACAAATCCTTCTCAAGAGGGGGAGAATGATGCAAATTAAGGAGCTGGTCACGCTAATCATACATGTGGAAATGGAGTTGACTTTGCACATGAACCTTTGTCACTTCCTAGTGGCCCAATTACAAGACTTAGAGCCAAACGTTTCAAGGAAGCACTAAATGGGTTAGTCCAAGAGAATTGAGCTGATTCTGAAAAGACCAAGATGGGCTCAAATAATAATCAAGGCTTAGTCCATGTCATCAAAGCAATTAAAGAGGCTAATTAGTATGTAAATTCGCACCCAGCATGGTCTGACCATTAAAGGGTGTTAAAATACATTAAATCTAGTTATTTAGCTATATTTGGCTGCCTTTAAAAGTCCAAGAATCCAAAAAATATGTGGGAACCTGTTTAGGTTAATTTTTGTGCTGTTTTTAAAGCTGTAATTATTACTTTGCATATTCTTGGAGGGTTGCTCTAGGTATATGGATGGGTAATACGAATTTTAAATTTAATTTTTGGTTTTCAAAAAATTATTCTCCTTGTAAGGTCTTGTGTTCCTCTTGGTTCTTAAAAGAACTCTTGAACTTATCAAGTTAATCTTGTGGCATTCAAACAACCAAATTTATCACCTTGATTCTTGAGAGTTTCTTAGGAATTTTTGATGTGGCGTTTCAATCCATCGTAGTCTTGGTTTTTCATCTGATTAGATGATGGGTCAAGGCTCAACAAATCTTGTCTACACGATCTTGGGGTTCCAAACCATCATTGTTATCGGGTTTCATCACAATTGTTGGTGGACTTCATATCAAGTAAAGTACCACCAAACACCATAACTTCCTTCCAAGAGTAAAGTAAGTTGTTCATCAACAGCTTTGTAAGGAGACAAAGACAGAAGCGTTCCTCGTCCAGCTAGTTGAACATAGAGTAAGGGGAAAATGAGAGTTTATGCACTTTCATTAACTGCTTTAACAGAAAAGCCTTATTGGTGGACGAGGTGGATGATAAGATCCTCTTGGCAGTTTTCTACTAGGGGTGTGCATGGGTCGGGTTGGGTCGGGTTGAGGGAATTTTTTAACCCAACCCACCATGATGGGTCAAAAAAAATTCGACTCAACCCAACCTATCACATATGTCCAACTCAACCCAACCCACATGGGTCAGGTTAGGTCTGGTTGAACCCATGGGTTAGACTTTTTTTTTTTTTTTTTAAATTATTAAATTGAACTTATATTTTTTTTATTAATTATATAATATATTTAAATATATATTAAAGAAAGTAATAGGATTTTATATTATATATGTTTGTAGGATTTTATTTTATATTATATATTACTAGGTTTTAACTTAAAAAAAATATTTATTAAATATATAATATATTTTAAATATATATTAAAATATGGGTGGGTCGAGTCGGGTTTGGCGGGTTTGTAATTTTATGACCCAAACCCAACCCGAACCCGACCCGTTACAAAAAAAAAATTTATAACCCAACCCAACCCAACACAACCCAACCCACCAAGCTCTAAAAACCGACCCAACCCGGCAGGTTGGGTCGGGTTGGGTCGGGTTTGGTGGGTCGGTGGGTTTTCTGCACACCCTTACTCTCTACAATGGAGTCAGTTCGGACTTGTTCATTCATAAGTTGTACGATCAGGAGCCACAGACGATGGCTGAATTGATACATTCCGCCCAAAGTTTTATGGACCCAGAAGATGTCATTATTGCCAAGAAGAGAAAGAAATGGGAAAGGTTAGAAAGTGCTTATGTGCACCATTCGGAGCAAGGTCCTCCTCGTCCAAAGAAAGCCAAAGTTGGAGAAAAAAGAGATCGTGATAGCAAGAAGGCAGGAATGTCTTCATGACGATGCTCTAACTACACTCCTTTGAACAATTCACTTGATCAAGTGTTGATACAAATAAAAGATGATCCATCTTTGAAGTGGTTAGAAAGAATGAAGGGAGATTTCAGCAAGTGGAATAAAAGCAAGTATTGTCGCTTTCATTGCAACCATGGACATAATACAAACGAGTGTTATGACTTGAAGTAACAAATTGAAATTCTCATCAAACAAGGAAAATTGAAAAAAAAAATTGGACAAGACCATAAGGACGAGAGACAGCCAATGAAGGGCAAGGCAGAGGAACTTGTACGTCCACCGTTTAGAGAAATAAAGATTATTGTGTGGGGCATGTCAAAAGGGAGTTCGTCTAGAGCTAGGAAGACTTATCAATGGGAGGTTCAAAATGTTCAGATATCCGAATGACCACCAAGGATGATTAGAGAAGACAAGCCAACCATTGTCTTCACAAACGAAGACGTCAGATGATTACACCATCCTCATGACGATGCGATTGTCCTCACTTTAGCAATTGCAAATTATATGACCAGAAGGGTGTTAATAGATAATAGGAACTCTGTAGATATCCTTTATTATCCAACCTTTCAACAAATGAGGATCAATAAGGAGTTCCTTCGTCCAATGAATGTACCATTGATTGGGTTTAGTGGAATGAAGGTTCTACCAGTAGGTACGATCTCCCTACCAGTTGTGGTTAGTTCATATCCATGACAAATTAATAAGGAAATTAATTTCTTTGTTGTTGATTGTTCATCTTCATATAATGCCATCATTGGACGACTAACTCTGAATAGTTGGAGAGCCACAACGTCCACTTACCACTTGTCTGTCAAGTTTCCAATAGAGTATGGTATCGGAGAAATACAAGGAGATTAGTTAGCTACTAGAGAGTGTTACTTAGCAATGCTTGCCATGGACAAACAAATGAAAACAATGAATATTAAAGAAAGAAGAATGTTGGCTAAACCAGTTGAAGTGTTAGAGGATGTACCCTTAGACGAGTCCAACCTGGAAAAATTTACCAAGATTAGGACGAGTATGGAGGAGAAGACAAAGCAAGATCTTGTTGGATTTCTCAAAAGAAGTACAAATGTTTTCTCTTGGAGTCATGAAGACATGCTTGGGATTGACCTAAGTGTGATTACTCATCGTCTAAATATATCTCCGTCTTATAAGCCTGTTCGTCAGAAGAAGAGAGTGTTTGCCCCAAAACAAGATAACGCCATCAAAGAAGAAGTTCAAAAGTTAGTCACTGCGGAATTCATTCGCGAAATATACTACCTTGATTGGCTAGCTAATGTAGTGATAGTCAAGAAGGCTAATGGCAAGTAGAGGATGTGCGTAGATTTCACAGATTTAAACAAGGCATGCCTAGTTATTCTCTTCCACGCATTAACTAGTTGGTGGATTCAACAGCTGGACACCAACTGTTGAGTTTTATGGATGCATTTTTAGTACGAGGCGGACCAAGAGAGAACATCCTTCATCACAAGTCAAGGCTTGTTTTGTTATAAAGTTATGTCGTTCGGGTTGAAAAATGCAAGAGCTACCTACTAGAGGGTAGTCAACCACATTTTTCGTCCATAGATTGGACGAAATATTGAAGCATATGTAAATGATATGCTAGTGAAGACGAAATATTGAAGCATATACAAATGATATGCTAGTGAAGAGTGCAAAGGAGACGTAGCATCTAGATGATCTTTAAGAGATCTTTGATACCCTTAGGCGATATAAGATGAAGTTGAACCCAAGCAAATGTGCTTTTGGAGTTGCATCAAGGAAATTCCTTGGTTTTATGGTTTCATAAAGAGGGATTGAGGCAAACCCTGATAAGATCCAGGAAATCTTGAACATGGAGCCTCCGAAGAATATTAAAACGTCCAGAGCCTCACTGGACGAGTGGCAGCCCTTAACAGGTTTGTTTCAAAAGCCACAAAAAGTGTTTGCCATTTTTTCAAGTATTAAGGAAAGCATATGAATGGACGGACGAGTGTCAACAAGCCTTTGAAGATTTGAAGACTTACCTCACTTCAACCCCATTGCTAAGCTCGTCCAAACTAGGAGAAGAGTTGTATCTCTACCTAGCGGTGTAGCTCAACTTTGATTAAGGAAGAAGGGAAGATATAGAAACCTGTTTACTACACTAGCAAAGCCTTAAGAGGAGCTGAAGGATGATATCCACCAATGGAGAAGTTAGCATTTTCATTGGTGACAACAGCAAGAAAGTTTAAACCATATTTCCAAGTCCATGTAATCAATGTCTTGACAGATCAACCATTGAAGAAAGCTATGAATAAGTTGGAGGCCATTGGAAGATTGATCTAGTGGACAGTGGAACTTAGTGAGTTAATGTGCCGTATAAGCCAAGAGAAGCAATAAAAGCACAAGTCCTTGTAGACTTTATAGCCGAATTTACTCCCGCTAATAACCAGCAAGATAGAGACTAGGGGGCAAAGCAGTGGGTTGTCTATGTTGATGGATCGTCCACACAACATGCAAGAGGAATTGGGATCATCTTACAATCACTAGACGAAGATCATTTAGATTACGTCATTCGTCTAAAATTCCAAACAACTAATAATGAAACTGAGTATAAAGCCCTAATTTAGGGTTTAGAATTAGCCAAATCACTCGAGGTGAAATCAGGCCTCATCTAGGGAGATTCACAGTTGGTGATGGGTCAAGTGAATGGGATGTGTGAAACTAGAGAAGAACAAATGAAGAGATACTTAGAAAAATTTGAGTAATGCATTAAAGGCTTTACAACAACCCAATTTCAACAAATACCAAGGGAGGAGAATACAAAAGCTAATGTCTTAGCCAAGACAGCATTCTCAGACGAGACAATTGGTGATCAAGTTAAAGTCTAGTATATTCCAAGGATAGATGTTTTGGAAGTAAATTAGGTGGATGGAGTTGTCAACTAGACCACCCCAATTGTGTCTTATCTCAAAGATGGAGTATTCCCTTTAGACACAGAAGAAGCAAGGAAGTTGAGGATAAAAGCTGCAAAGTTTGTTCTCATGGACAAGGTGTTATATAAAAGGGGTTTTTCTTAGCTTTACTTGAGGTGTCTGACTCTAGGCGAGTCCCATTACGTCTTGAGGGACGTCCATGAAGGAGCTTGTGGAAACCATTCGGGGGCTAGATCACTAGTCCATAAGATAGTTCGTGCAAGGTACTATTAACCAACCATACAAGCAGATGCCAAAACTTATGTCAAAGCATGTGATAAATGTCAATGCTATAGCAACATCCCTATATAATCGTTAGAATACCTTACTCCGATGGTGGCTCCTTGGCCCTTTGCCCACTTCACACCCTTGGTTCCTTTCCCATGGAGATGAGACAAATAAAGTTTTTAGTAGTAGGGATTGATTATTTCGCCACATGGGTGAGAGCTGAGCCCTTGGCATAAATCACTCAGCAGAATGTCAGAAGCGTCGTTTAGAAGAATATCATTTGTTGTTTTGGGATCCCTAGGGTACTCATCTTAGAAAATGGAATACAATTTGACAACACACCTTTCAAGGAATTCTATGAGCAATTCGGATTCAAAAATCATTACTCCTTGTCCGCCCACCTACAGGCTAACGAATAAGCTGAAATTACAAACCAATCCTTTCTGAAGATCATCAAAACTCGGCTTGAGGGGGCAAAAGGCATATGGCTAGATGAATTACTCAGTGTCCTTTAGGCATATAGGTCGACAGTAAGGACCCCTATTAGAGAGACTCCCTTTAAGCTAGTGTATGGAAGTGATGTGATGATATCAACAGAGGTTGGATCAACTAGCCACAGGGTAGCCCATTATAAGGAGAAGGAAAATGAAAAACAACTCCATCTAACCTTGATCTTATTGATAAGGTGAGGATGGATACAAAGCAAAGGGTGACGCATTACAAAAATTGGATGACTAAGTACCATAATGCATTGGTAAAGCGAGGACATTTCAATATTGGAAACCCCGTCCTAAAAAGGGTATCCTTAGCCATTAAGGATCCTACCTATGGAAAGTTGGGACCTAACTGGGAAGGACCGTACAAAGTTATCAATTCTAAAAGGCGAGGATCATACTACTTAGAGGCCCTAGATGAATGGAAGCTAGAACACCCATGGAATATGGAGCATTTGAGGAAGTACCACCTGTGAAAGCAACTCATTAGGAAGGTCAGCATGGACAAGATTAAGAAGTTTTTTTATATTATGTTTCAGTATCTATGTTTTGAAACAATTTGTTATGTTTTTAAATATTTGAATTCCCTAAAAAGCACTAGCTACTAGCATGTGCTATGGACGGTGTCATGAACTATGTTCCTTTGTACATAAAGTAATTTAAATTCCCTAAAAAAGGACTAAGTATTAGTATGGACGAGCTATTTGGATGATTCTATATACTATGTCCTTAATATCCATGGACGATGCTATGTGCATATGTTGCTAGTCCACAGACAATGTTGTGTACAAATGTTGTATATAAAGCAGCTTGAATTTCCTAATTTAAGTGTTTATGATTCTGTAAAATCAACGTCCAAATGAAATGACAAACGTTTAAAATCTCTGGATGTAGAGAACGTCTTGTCATAAGCTATCCTTGATAAAAAGGAATCAAATTGTAATAGAAGACAATGACCAAGGGAAAGAACAAATTTCCCAATGAAACTTATCCAAAAAGGATCAGAGACGAAAGAAAAGTATGCATGTGACATTTCTCATGGACAACACGACCAACCAGTTCAAATCATGGATAACATAACCAAGTTAATTTCCAAAGATAAGTCTAAAGATGAGAAATACAGATAGAAAATACGTGGAAAAAACAACATAGATAAAAACATTCATAAATAAAAGGGTAGATGACTATCGTCCAAAACCCCTTAAGTTAAGCCTAAAAAGGTAATTGTATCAAGACTTGTCCAAAAGTAAGGATGAGTTTAATGTACTTAAATAAATTTGAATAATCCAAAATAGTGGATCTAATAAAAAAAAAAAAAACACACACACACACACACACACACACACTATTACAACAAAGTAAAAACTTCAAAATCCTTTAATGGGGGGGATTTTCTCTGAAATTAGGGTTGTCATAGGCAGGCTGGGTGGTGGCATCATCTTCAATGTTGACATCCTCAGTACTTGTCTGGAGGAAAGAGCTTGCAGCACCAAAGTTGAGCTTAATAGAGTTGAAGTCAATTTCAAGGAAGCATTTCATAGTGTCCATGTGAAAGTCCTCAAAATCAGTAACATAGTTCTTATCCAAAAGGTCAGTGAACTCCCTGGATGCTCTAAAATCCTTGCTAGCATCTCCTTGGGCCTTCTCAAGAAGGACACGAAGCTCATCATTCCTCTTTTGAAGATGAACAAGACGAGTGTCTTTCTCAACAGCATCCGCCTTAAGCTCTTCAACGAGGTTCTTCAGCTCCTTGACCTTGACCATGGCCTTAGCCGTTACCTTAGCTCTACCCCTACAATCAACCTACATTTCACGAACCCTTGCTTCCAGCCTAATTCTCTCCCGGTCCATCTCAATAGCCTGCCCGGACGTTGCCATGAACTTTGACGTGGCTTATATATGCAATTGATTAAAAAAGATGATTAAATGAGAAATGTGAAATATGAATAGACGAAATAAAAACAAAACGATAAAAACATACCTCGAAGAGATCATGAAGTGTTCAAATTCTTTCAAGGACATGTTATAACACATAGCAATGTCCTCGTCAGTCACAAGTTGTTGAAACCTGTCCCAAGCAAGATCCTCATTCTCAAGAAGGTTCATAGGAGCTCTTCTAGAAGGTTGGGACGAGGTGGTTACGGCAGGGTTGGATAGGGTGGCTCTAGGAAGGATGGACTGATCCAAATTAAGTATTTGGACGGATGACTATCGAGAAATAGGAGGGAAAATAGAGAACCTAGCTTGACGAACCCAGTCTTGGACGACCCATGCTTCGCCTTCTTGTGACCTCGACGACTTAGAAGGTTTCCCAAATCAATCGTCTTGGACAAGATCTTCCTCTTGTCACCAACCATTGGACGAGGCTAAGACTAGGTCTTTGGCATGGTCTCCTCGTCTGCCAAGCCCTTTCCTTTGTTTTCTTTCATGGTTGCTAACCCTGCAAAGAAAAAGATTGTTAGAGCTTAGTTAAAACAAGAAAAAAAAAATTCCAAGTAAAAAGCTTACATCTACATGTAGTGAGTTCATGAGCCAAAGCCTCAGCAAATGGTTTAAGCTTGAGTCCCAAGTGGCAAGATGCTAAAGAGTAACTAAAGAATGAAAGCTTTTGTCAGCAAATAGACAATCCTACTAGACGCGCTCAAGATAAAATCAGCTCAAAGAAGGTCGTCTAATAGCTAAAAAAAAAATGAGAAAAAAAGGGATTAGACAAATACAAAAAAGATAGAAAATATTGAGTAAGAAAGAAGCATACCTTTTGGACGAAGGTTCCTTATTTCTCTAGTATAAGGGGGAAATGGATCCCTACCTACCTTAACAGGATTCCTAGCCCAAAAACCAGAGACGAAGAAAAACTCCGTCTTGCAGTACTTATCAGATGTAAGGAGGGACTTAATCAATCTACAATCTATACCCCTGGCTGAGAACTAATAAAAATCCAAGGATTGACTAATTTCTGAGGTTTTGTAGCAATGGAGGAACTCGTCCACAATAAGAGGATGATCTCCCTCAAACACTTCCCTCCACAAAATCTGCATAGAGACAACAAGCCTCTATGCATTGGGGTTAAGTTGACAAATTCTTAAACCTAACCTAATGAGTTACTCTCTGGCAAAGGCATTGAGAGGCAACCTAAGTGCCCTTAAAAGGTAAGCCTCATAAATACCCATTTCAAAACGAGGGTCACAACACCATTCACTATGAACGACTAATCTAGGGTTAAGCACGTCTGGAATCTAGTACCAACTTCCAAGGGAGGTAAGTCTTCTTTCATCCGTCTTAGAAAGGACACCTACAACATAACTATAGACAGTTTTTACCTCGTCTGGGGTGATGGACGAAGGAGCACTATTCGAGGCACCAGCATGTGACCCCGAAGTAGTCCTTATCCTTAGCTCCTCCTGAAGGACTTCTAAAGGGACCCTAAGAACTCTAGACGTATATTGCTCGTCCATAGTATTTCCTTCACTACTACCATTACCACTACTTTTGCTACTATTACTACTACTAGAGCCACTACCACTAGTACTATCGTGATACTCGTTGATCTCCCTATTATTGCTATTGCTAGAAGAAGATACTATAACTTCAGACATCTTGAAAAACTGAAGGAAAACCTAAAAACGAGATGGAGAAGATACCTGGCTCTAAACAAAGAATGCTTAACTCCTAAGGATGCAGGAAGACTTCTAGACAAGGTGCTGGATGACAAGTGTCAAAGAAGAAATATTGAAAATGCGAAAGGGTAGGAGAGAAAATCTACTATTTATGGGCAACAAAGTGGGTCATAGGAAACGACGCAACCAACCAAAAGGAAACACGTGGCCCTTTTCTCGAAGGATGAAACAACATGATTGATTAACTTTAAGATCATGCCACGTGTCAACAATCGAGTATAAAATTTAAAAAAAAAATTCAAAATTTGAAATTTCAAAAAAAAAATTTGATTGAGTAACAGACAACACAAGAACAAGGGGGCAACCGATGGGGATAAATGCTAAGTGTTACTTGTCCTTATGTCGTTATCCAAAACACAGAAAATTACATCAACTCATCCAGTAGTATTCATCCATTAATTACTGGATTATATAACGTAGTCTTTAATGGACGAGATGACCTACGGACGACTAGTAAATGGACGACCAAATTATACTTAGTGAGTTTTGCAGATGATTCTTCATTATGTTTACATAATAGAGAATGTGACACGTTGCATGATACGTGGAAAGAATTCCACACACAACGCTCGATATAACCCATCAAACGCCAACATGACCCATGACGGTAATGGATCCAAACAAGTCGACCCACATCTAACTCTCTATAAAAGGGGTAAATCCGGTTCACCCAAGGTAAGTCCAAACCATTCACTATTTTCTTTCCTTATGTTCTAGAGCGAAAACTAACTTAACTGTTGGAGAGTCCTTGGTTGGGTTACATTGGTCACCTTTGACAGAACTTTCTTTCTTTTCAGGATTCATAGCCAATACCGTGGTTTGGAGTGTTTCAACCTACTAATTTTCATACTTCATCAGGAACACTCCTCCACTAACACACTTCAAAGCAACTATACGTTTATTGTTTTTTTTTTTTTTTAATAGAAGATAAGTTAAACACCTTACATTTGTCCAAAAACAAATCTAATTATAAAAAAAAAAAAATAGTAATTAAAAAAAAACTAAACTAAATAGAAATATACATTTTTTTTTTATAAGTAGATACGTCTTTAACTCCACTAAAAAGTTGCGTACAAAACGGGATTACTCTCCAAAAGATTTTCAAATTACTTTATCCATTTATAAAAAAAAAATTAAAATTAAACCAAACACACTTCTCTTTATAAAAAAACCTTTGTCGAATTGATAAAAAAAAAAAAAAAAACACTTCTACTATTATTGGAAAAAAAAAAAACCAACTGTACACCCACATTTTAGTCACACAAGCAACTTTAAACTTCTGCCTAACAAATTTAAATCTCCCCAAAAAGTATGCTTAGAAGCTCTTCTATTTTTTATGTAAAGGTTAATAATTTGAATCCATTATAATTTGGAATTGCTACATTTTTTTATCACAAAAATATATAGGGTTGTGACGAAGTATTTCACCCACAAAAGCATAAGTCATAACACTCATCACACCCTTACGTATTTTTGTGATTGGAAAATGTAGTAATCCCAAATTATAATTAATTCAAATTATTAACCTTTACATAAAAAAATAGAAGAGCCTCAAAGCACACACTCATGTGCGTGCTTAGAGGCTAGTTATTATTAACTAGGGACGGACCTAGTTGGGAGCCTAAGGGGGCTCGGGCCCAAAAAAAGAAAAAAAGAGACTTGGGCTCCTTATCAAAATGACTTGGGCCCCCCTATCCTAGCCAGCCAGCCTAGTCAAGAGCCCTGAGCCCATACCGGACTGTCTCCCCACCTGCTTCAGCTTCTTCTTCCTCGCTTTTTCTTCTGTGTTCCCTGTTTTTCTTTGACTTTTTCGCTTCTCTGTTCTTTGGTATTCATAGTTTTGAACGCCTATTGCTCTATCTTGTTTTGTACACTAAAGTCCCACTCCCACTTGAATACTAAAGTCTTTAAATGAGTCAAAGTTTTCAAAATTTTCAAACTTATCTCCAAGCACCCACGTGTCCTAGCTTTAACGTTTGCACATTAATTTTTAGTTCTTTTGTTTTTTCATTACTATATTTTGTAAGGCTATAAGCACATGCACTTAGTACTATTATTAAACTACAACCATACTTATTAATATTTAAAGGAATTATTATGTTACACTTTAAAATCATTTTATATTTGAAGAGAATATATAAAATTTTTAAGAGAATATATATATTTAGCGGTAATCCCAAAACGATACACCGATATTAATTGGTACCAAAATATTTCGTTCCTCTAGCTAAATCGAAACGGCCTCTAGTATGGTATTGATTCCCTTGGATGAGAGAGAGAGAGAGAGAGAGTAAAGTTTGTAGAGATTTTAGATTAGATAATATATTAGTGTAGTGTTTGATTGTTTGATCTTTGTTGGTTGGTGTTTGGGCAATAATAGGGATAAGTGATAGAAAAAAAATGTAAAGTTAGGAAAAGTTTTTTAGAGCTAGTGCAGAATAAAATCATAGTGTCGGTAGTGGGATTTGGTGAGTCTGTGAGCGTCAGAAATATGGAGACAAGACAAAGACAAAGAGATAAATAAAGCAAATACCAAAGACAAAAGACAAAATAAATCATATAATATAGAAATTGTCACACAAATTTACGAAAATACCTGTGATTCACTAGCGCATATTGTTAACTCATAATGCTAAATTAGATAAATTTATAAATTGAAAAGAAGTGAGAAATACTAAATTTATAATTAAATGCATCATGCATATTACCTAGATTCTAGTATTTGTCTTTAGTTAGTAACAACAACTGTTTGTGAGATAATATATAATATATATGTCTTTAGTTAGTATTTTGTTTTTATTGGTAGATGATTGCATCTTAATATATTAAGAAACAATGATTTTTGAGTATTTGTCTTAGTTGATAGTTTATTAATATATATGGATGCATATTTGAAAATTTTTTTCGCTTATCTTTGCCCCCCCCCCCCCCCAAAACTTGAAATCTTGGGTCCATCCCTGCTATTAACCACATGGGGTCGTGCTCCACCTAATTTGAGTCAAGAGAAAAGGTTTTAACTTTTAAGGAATAGAAACAGATGAAAGATATTTGCTTATAAGAAAGAGTCTATAATTAATTAAGGATAAAGTTTAGTTACAAAATTAATTATAGTCTTAGGTTATAACTTTACTCATTATCTTTTACGATTCATTTATTCTAGACTCTTTGGTTTTTGTACTTAATAACTCACTTGGATGTATATTTATGTTGTGGTCTCACATTTGATTCTCAAATTAAGAAATAAAACTTTTTAAGAATAAATAATTTAAGATACATAGCGTAAAATTGGAATTCTAATTTGAGTTTCTCTCAACTTTACTTATTACTAGTCGCTAACCCGTGCGATGCACGGGATTGTTTTAAATCAAATGTTAACATGTTCAGGTTTAAACATTTCTCAAATTTCAATTATTGAAAGCTAAATTGGCTCTAATATTAGATGAAACATGTAATGTTATGACATAATATTAAAAATGAGATATATACAAATATTATGAAGTAATATATTATAATAATCATAATGTACTCTTACATTTGGTCTAATAAGTATTGCAAAAGAACCAATAAATATAATAAATATACAATTGTGCTTACATCTTCAAGCTTTATCCAATACTTTTTAAGAATGTATTTCGTCCCTTTCTTAGGCTCTTCTCTTTTCTCAACTTCTTCAAGCTACTTAATTTTTCACCAAATTAGTATCAAGTATAACACCAAATTATACCAATTCATCAAAGATTTACAATGTAAAACCAAACACTCTTAATGTCAATAAATTTCATAATAACCCCACCCCAATTTATTCTACAATTTGATATCCAATTCTCTTTTAATAGCATCCAATGATTCATTTTATATTAACAATTGATGAAAATTTTTAAATAATAATAATTTATATCAATACCTATAAGCTCCTTCAACAAAATCACCAAGAAAGTCCAATTGCTTCCCCTAACAGTACTGAATAGAGCCTATAAAACTGTATAGAAACACATAAAAGAACTGAATAGAATTTATAAGCCAACAAATAACAAAAAAAAAACAAAAAATAACTCTATCTCTACCTTTCAACAGCAACCATCATAAAAGGATTGAAGAAAAGAGAATTAAAAGTAAACTACAATAGTAAGTACTCAGTTGAATGAATTAAACCCTTAAAAAAGGTGTGTACGCAACATGTATTCCTCCTCCTCCTCCTCATTCATAAATGGTATATTTTATGTTCACATCCAATTAATTACATGACCTGGCCAGCAGCAAGAATTATTTCTAATAGTACTGAATAGACAATCCCTTTTAAGTGAATGCATTAACACCACTCACAATTTTACATGAAATTTATATCAATACCTATAAGCTCCTTCAGTAAAACCTGTAAGCTCCTTCAGAAACCTGACATTTATCAAAATTCATCATCTACCACTATAAATTGATGCAAGAAGGCCACTCCTAAAAATAAATGATTTCTAAACATCATAACATAATGAAAATGATAAATGTAAGAGTCTATAGAATAACACATAGGAATGTAATGAAAACAATAGTGTGAACCGTGAATCAAATTTTAAAGTAAATTTACATATGGTTTATTATATTTGTGGTTTTCTTACTAAGTCTTAGTGATACCCATTGAGAAGCTTCAAACAGGGCAAAAACAATTAAAAATTATAAAAAAAAAAAAAAAAAAAAAAACCTTTTACAAACCTTTTCTTTTAAAGATATATAGATAATAGGTCATACAGTATCAATTGATTTGTGGTAAATTATGATGAAATATGCTTCAAGGCCCCAATATTTATAATTCACTTAAGTCAGAAAGTAAATTCCCAAAGTCATAATCTATTTATTCTAAAGACAACCACACAAAAATACATGTAAACACTAACAGATCTATATAAACAAAATTAAAACTTAAAGAAATAAAAATTGAAAGAAGAAGATGAAGAATAAGAAACATTAGAAGAAATTCTTACCCCAAAATTCTCAGCCGCAAGTTCATGTTGCCTTTCCCACCATGCCTCTTGCTTTTGCACATCCTTTACAAAACTCACTTTAACTTGAAACAGCATGCTAAATTCCTAAATGTTTCTAAAAGAAATTTCACTAAACACATGGCATGAACAATAACTAAAAATAACAAACACTGAAGAGTGTATGACTACCACAATACTATTAATGCCGACTCCCCAAAACAGAACACCAAAACCTTCTGACAGCAAACTCGTAAATAATAAATTAATATTTGAGACTTTGCGAATACTAAGTGGTATTTAAAATAAAGAAAAAAAAACCACAGATTGAAAGAAAAGGTAAAAAAATATTACATTGGTTTAAAGCAAGTATAGAGTAGTCATGAAGTCCCTCTAAAGATGCTTCTTTCACAATCACGTGAAATTTGAATATGAAATCTGAAGAATTGGCTCCTTTAGGATATGGAATTCTCGAATGTGCGAGCAACTGAAAGGTGTGTGTCTAATGTTTCTTCACCAATCTGAAAGGTAGGTTTGCTCATGCTATGACAGAGGCTATGGTTTTTGACTTTCTTATTAAAGATTATAAAACTGTCCACAGTTATTTTTAAGTCATTATAGTAGAGATCAATTGTAAATCATATGTAATGTCAATAATTTTGCATCCTTGTGAAACATGTTCAGGTACTATAGATTTAACCTTACACGGTGGGCATGAGTGCATAAACCCCTCTGAGATTAATACTGAAAGAGATTAATGCCGAAACACAATCAAATTAGTAAGTAAATATATGCATGTCTACTTATAAGAAATTCATTTCCAACAACAAAATAAAAAATCGAGGCCAATGACAATGTATTCAAATCAGAGTAGTGCTTCCAGCTTTTCTACTTATCATAACAAAAATCACTTATTTGTAAGGATTTCATATTTATTAAGAGGATGAATAACAGATAATCCTCATATTTTCTTGACGAATGTTATCAAACATAATATACAACGCACATTCGGTTGAATTAAGTAGTCAATTCAAAACCTTCTCCACTAATAGATGCTTTCATGTAAGACTGTAGTATTATTCATGAAATAGTAATATCAATTCAATTCTGGCAAATAAAAGAGCATCGTCAACATTAAACGTGTCGATATTACAAATTAACTTCTAGTAATTTCAGAACTCTAATAACTAAAGATCATTATCATGCAGCCTTTATATATGGGTTTAAAAGCATCCTATCAATCATTCAGACTCATTGCATTATCTAATAGCAGAAAAAATTTATAAAATTTAAGCAATAATAGATCTTTTTAAGCAATCATTCAGCCATAGTAACCCAAAACACCAAAAGTAAATAATAACAGGGCAGGACATTGGAGAAGAAGCTTAGGTCTGCAACCAAACAAAGAATCAAACAAAACCCCTCAAAAAATTGATTTGGGTTTCTCATAAACGACCCTAAAAAGCCCAATCTTTATGACCAAGCTTGAATCTACAACAACACTCCACGACTCATGGCTTCTTTGCTTAGTTTGTGGTTTTTTAGGATTGTGATAAACCAATCAGCAAAAGGAAAAAGTAGACTTACAATTATGAAACGAAATTAAGAACCAAGGGAGTTATACATAGTAGCCATACCCTCTGCCACGGCTGGGACAGTGGTTTGCTCGGTGATGCCTTCTTTCTATGTCGGGCCTGACAGTGTGTGGATGGCTTCTTGGCAGGATTGATATGCAGTAATGGGTTTTGCGGAAGGAGAAGGTAGAGAACAGAGAAGAGAGAGGAACGGCAGAGCATTTTGGAGGAAGGATAAGGCAGAGCGTGGGGTAGGGTTTTCAAATATATATTTGTGTTTATTGGGGTTTTAGAATAGGTTTTTTTTTTTTTTTTTTAATATTGTGCTGACGTGAAAAATTGTGGAGCTAGCAGAGCTTCGGTTTTATATATATATATATAGATTATATATATAGATTAGATGAGAATTTTGATAAATCTACCATTACATTCTATTTTTTTTTTTTCTCATATCCATTATGCTTACAAAATTTTTAGAAAATTAAAGATAAAAAACTGTCATTAATAAATTGTTTAAATTGCAAATTTTGTAGTTTAAAATTATTCATAAAATACAAACTTATAGATCATATGATAAATAATACCCGATTGACACAAAATTTGACATGTGTATTAAGAGCATATAAAACATGCAATTCAGCGATTAGATTATCAAATTATATAGTGCTCCCTTAACAATTCAATAGACAAGAAAATAAATGATATTATTTTAAAAAGTTGAGTTTTTGAAACAAAACAAACAAATTGGAAACAAATTGGAACGGGAAGTAATATATATATTTTATTAAGTAAGGTTATAAGTTATAACATTAGGATACAACTAATTTTGTAATTAAAATTTGTTCATTAATTAATGCTAATAATAAACTTCTTAGACGAGAAAGGAGAAAATGAGGGTGTAAAGTTTAAGACGAAGAGCTGAGAAAGTTTAATTATCTTCTTTAATTTGGGGAGATGAAAAATCAATAAATTTGAAAAAAAATTACTTAGAGGCCATTAGGTATATAATACACACACACATATACATACATATATATATATATATATATATATATTACATTAAGTGACAATTAAAAATTTTCTAAAAAATTTACGGAGACACATTTATTAAAAAATTTCTTTTTTTTTTTGAAAAATTTACTATAGAATTAAATGCAAATATTTAAGTAATAGCCTTTACAAATTTCCAATATGTATAACAGAAAGTAATTTATTTAGATGATTTTTTTTTTTGGAGAAACTATTTAGATGAATTTAATTAGACTTATTATGGCATATCAAATATCTATGACGGGCAAATCAGTTTTTGCGTACGGCTTTGTAAGTTTACATGTCTCTATAAAATATAAAATGTGACTTTTTTTTCATTTTTATTTGAAAAACACGCATACAAGGGAAGGGGATGAAATGTGTCCAGCTAAATCACCAATTTAGCCACTTTTAAAAGATATATTGTAGATTATAAATTATAAACAATAGATAGATAGGTTATGGATAGATAGATAGGTATACAGAATATAGAAGTTGAAGGTTTTAAAAAAAAAAAAAAAAATCATTTTAAATCGTGTCAAAAAGTTTTTTTGATAATCTAAAAATCACGGCAATTTTAGTTGCATCCATCAGGCGCCTGCCTGCCGGTGCAGGCCTCGAAACTCTACGACTCCAGTCACAATAATTTACACCCCACGCCTCCTGGCACGAAGCCCAATTTCGAAAATTTCAGGCTTTCCAGCTTCCACAAATCCAAGGGTCAAGAATAAATCTTAGAACCGAATATAACAAAAATCGAATGGCCAGAACCCAGAACTCTTCCTCTTTCCTCCTTCGCATCGTCAGCTTCCAAAACCCTAACAAATTTGAAATTTTTCTCTCTTTCTCTAATGGCTCGGAAACAACGCCCATCTCATCTGGATGATCCACCAGCTGTTTCATCTTCTACTGAAGAAGAAGAAGAAACTTTCTCTGATGATGATGAAGGCGAACAAGAAGAAGAAGAAGGTGGAGGAGAACAAGAAGAAGAAGAAGAAGAAGAAGAAGAAGAAGAAGTTGAAGAAGAAGAAGGAGAACGAAGTTCATCTGAAGAAGAAGAAGCTAAAACTGAATCTTTACCATCCACTCCACCAGTGAAACCCCATCCTTCATCATCCGGACCCATGGAACCCGAATCTACACCGGTAAAAGCCACACAAGCCAGATCCACGAGATCCTCCACCGTCAAGAGCAAGAAGCGTCCAAACAGTGAAACGGAAACGACGCTGTTGAAGTCGAAGCGGGTCAAGAAGGAACCAAAATCCCAAGGCGGTGGTGGGGAAGAGAAGAAGCTTTTCCAGAGGCTGTGGAGCGACGACAATGAAATAGAATTACTGAAAGGGATGTTGGACTACAGAGCTATGCACGACTCGGATCCCGCCGCAGATGCTGCCGCGTTTTACGAGTTCGTTAAGAAGAGACTCCACGTGGAAGTTACGAAGGCCCAACTGGTGGATAAGATGAAACGGTTAAGGAAGAAGTACCGCAATAATGCTGGGCGAGGAAAGAAAGGTAAAGACCCAACCTTTTCGAAACCCCACGATCGAAAGACATACGAATTGTCGAAGACAATTTGGGGCTGCGCTGATGGGGTTTCGGTTTCGGTTTCGGCAAGATGCTTGAATGAAATGTTAAGCTTTAATAAGGATGTGGTGGTGTTGGACGAGACTTTGATAAAGAGAGGACTTGAACGGATTGGCGAACAGAAGAGACTGGAATTGGAGGAGAGGTGGAAGAGCGTGGAGTTGGCTGAGTTGCAAATATATGTCACTCGCGCTGAGTTAATTAGGGACCAGGCCAGCTTGATACTTGAGGCATTCAAGGGCCATTGACTGGTAAAGTATGTTTTGTTACCTCAAATTGTTTGTTAGTTTTTCGGATTATGCAATTTTCTTTATTGCACTTCTGATGTTGCCCTGTCAGTCTCTCTCTATTTGATATAGTTAGTTGAAGACTTATTATCTATTGTGGGTATTATATCAGCCTCTGTGATTTGCTCCTTGTCATCAATATCCCTTCAATTTAGCTTATTCTACAAAGAAATCTCAGCCTTATTACTTGATTTTGGTGGATTACAGTAATGCGGCTATAAGGAGATTTTGAAAGATGTACCCCAAATGTTGGTTTGCTTTAGATACGGCAAGCTTCGCGAGGTAGATAGGAAAAGATGCTGGGATTAAAGAGTATTAAAATTTGGAATATTAGAATTAGAAGTAGCTCCTAGCAACTATGCTATCATCCTTGTTTGTAGTTTGGCTTTAATATTTTGGAGTTATAAAGATTAAAATGAGTTTGAAACCAAAATATTTGATAAGGAAATATATATTATAATAAAACTAGTAAGGCATGCAATTTTTTGTTTTAAAGTCCCACTAACTTTTGAAAAAGTATCATAATCAACTAATATTGACTTTTGCCAAACTAATATTGACTTTGTCAACTCATTATGCGTAAAAATGTTTATTATTATTATAAAAATAAAAAATTTTAAAAAATTAATAAATTAAAATTAAAAAAAAAAAAAACCAATTGGGTAGGGTATTACCCATACCCAACGGGTCAAATTTAGATGCAAGAAATGCCCATTCCCAATACTTGAATTTCCTATTAGGTAGGGTAAACCCAAAAACTTTGGGTCGGGTAGGGTAGGATATCCACTACCTAATGGGATTGGCCATACCTGGACCCTAACCCCTAAAGCTAGAATCAACAAGCACCATGGAGATATAAATTCCCCAATTACTAAATATTAGACCATATAAATAGAGAAAGAGTAGTGATGTGGAATCAACACTAATCATTAGAAAGAAAGTAGTAATTGCACTATAACAGATTAGCATTGTTCCACATAATCCAATGCATGAGACTTACTTCTAAATCATACTATATAATAAAAGTTGGTTCTAGACTCTGTAATTGCCCCAAGTGGCTTCACTGTATTGCAGAATTTTTTTTTTTAGATTTTTAGATTTTAAAAAGAAAAAATTTATATAAAAAAAGTCTAATGCATCTTTAATTTCAGCAATGTAGACATAGTGTAATCTAATTCTTCTTATTTTTTAATTACTACACAAAAAAAAGAGGTCTAATGCATCTTAAATTGCAGCAATGTAGATATAGTGTAACATAATTCTTAAAGTAGTGACTTTTTTTTAGTATAGTATTCAGTGGGTTTAAGAAAACATTTATATAAAAAAAAGTCTAATGCATCTTTTAGCAACGTAGTGTATTATAAAAAAAGGTCTGTTATAAAATTCTATACAACTAATCTCTCTCTCTCTCTCTCTCTCTCTCTCTCTCTATATATATATATATATTATATATTAATAGGCAAAACTGAGAGAGAATCCAATCAGATTTCAAATTGGAATTCAATTAGATTCTCCAATTGAAGTCCAATTATTTCTTAATTTTTGTGCCAAATGTAGGACCACATCATAAACATCCATCTAAGTGAGTGATTGAGTACAAAAATCAAGAAAGCTTTACCATTCGTCTCCTTCTTGGTATTTTCTAAAATCTCTCTTCTAATATTTTTCTTTTTATTTCATATGGATTCAAAGAACAATGCTTTTGTTCTTTCTCTGTTATATGATTATAATGGTTAATAATCTAATAACCATACTTTCAAATGTGTAAAATTTATCAGATTTGTATTTTATATGTGAATCAAATATCTTTAGATTAGGCGCATTTTTAAGGACATGGTTTAAGTTTCTACCGTGTAGGGAAATTAGCTTTCAAAATTAGGCAACTCGACTAATTTGATGAAGTTTTCAACAAATGCATTTCTTTTCTTTTCTTTTCTTTTTGGGTTCATCCCAACTAAACTGAAGGCCAAGATAGATAGGTAAGGCAAGAATTACAAATATCTAATATTTGCACTTCTCCAAATTGATTTAGGAAACTTTGAAAAAATACTTTTGGAATCCCATATTCAGGTTAAATATCTAAAAGCTAGATAGGAATGATGGTAAATGTGTTGAGAGATGTGAACACATGTTGCAATAAGTGGACCTTTAGATATCCTCAAATTTGAAAGTGCAATTTTTTTTTTCAATAAAAAAAATACTTCTTTAAATTTTTATATTTTTTAATTTTCATGGTTTAAAATTACTATTGTTTGAATTATTAATATACCCTTTTGGTAGTTTCGCATTTCAAATATAGTCCTTGAACTTTTTTTATTTATTTAAACAATTAATCCTTGATCATTAGATTTTTAACCGGTCAAACACCATGTTAATGTTTTTGGTTAACACATTTATGATATAATTCATAATGTTATACGGATATATTAACACCAGCCTCATTCAATGCGTGTAGTTCAAAGTTTTTATTTATTTTTTTTGTGCGTTAGTTTAATGAGTTTACATATTTGCCATTTACCAAAATAGCTAGGTGTGAGATTTGATTTAGCCTCACAAACTAAACTAAGATGTGTGTATAATATAAATGTTTTTAATTGTACTCATGCATGTGCACGGGGATATAGACTAGTAGTAGATTGACGTTAGACTTTTTTTTTTTTCTTTTCATTTCTTCTTTTTCTTCTTCAATGTTGAGTGTGTGTGTGTGTGTGTATCAAATAATTCATAATTATTATCAACCATACGTTTCTTTTGCTCTATTCTTCTCTTCTTCTACCTACAATCTTGCAAGTATGTATTTGTATACTCTACTTTTTTTTCCCATGAAATTGAATAGATTGTGTATTTTTTGTCAATTGTTTAAGCTAATTTCCTTAAGTTTAATCCAATTTAAAGAATTGTTACGGATTGCATACTTTTGTTTTTGTTTGTATAATTTTTTTGTTTGTATTTGTATATATTTTTTTATTATTAAAATGTTAGTTTGATTGTTGAGAAAATATATAAGAAATTGAACTTTCATGTCTAATTAACTAAGAAATTCATTTTTGAGTCCAAACACAATAAATCAACAAAACATATATAGTCAATATTGTCTTTTTTTCTATTCTAGAGTTTTCTTTTCTTGTTGGCAAGTAGAGCTAATAGTTAGGCTTCTCTTTTCTTTTCTGTGTTTTGTGTGTATAGATGTTGAATGTTTAGGCTTTGTAGTGACATGTATTAATTTATTTATTTTTTATGTTCTTTAGTATTGTGTTGTTTTATATTTTTAAAAATATATATAAATTTTCTTCTCCTAGATATTTTTAAGTTGATAAAAATCGTAATTTGATTACAATCCAAATTCTTTATCTAATCATTTTCTTAATATATAAGTTGATAAAATAAATATTAATTAAAAAAAAAAAAGAAACATAGTACATATCAAAAAGGTCCATCTAATCCATATATTTTTAAAAAAATTATAATACAACACGTAAAAGTTGTAGAAATTTTTTTTAGATTTATAAAAAAATAGATATAAATTTTTTTTTTCTTATCTTCTTCTTCTATAATTTTTAAGTTGATAAAAATTTTAATTTGAATACAGTCCAAGTGACATCTAATCCTTCTCTTAGGGTCGGTGCTTATTTAGTTGAAACTAAAAAGTTTTTGCTGAAAGTAGTGTAGATAAAACTAAAAGGTAGCTAAAATAGTACAGTAAGATTCATGAATAGTATTAAAAAGTGCAATGGACCCATGAATAGTAGTAAAGATAAGCTAAATAATAAAAAAAACTTGCTTTTTAAGCCAAGGCCAAACACACACTTAAAGTAAAGGTTTAGGTCCATCTAATCCTTATTTTTTTATTACTTCACGTAAAAAGATAGAAGTATCTTTTGTTTTTCTTGATTTGTTTTTACATTTATTTATCATCAATAATTTTTATTTTATTTTTTTCTAATAAGTACAGAACTATGTTTTTACACTACTAGTATTTTACTAGCCTTAGGTTTCTCTTCACTTCCAAGTTCTCTATTTCCATACCTTCTCTGTATCTTATAATTTTTAAAATAATTAAAAATATTAATCTCATCATAATTTAAAATGAAAAATTTGTTAGTCCTCTTTCAAGTTGATAACTTGATATATCATCTATTTTTTGGAGAAGAGAAACTCATGCCAATATACAAATCCCCAAATCCCCGAATTGATAACTTAATATATCATCTATTTTTTTGGAGAAGAGAAACCCTAGCCAATATATAAATCCCTGAATCCCCAACACATAGCCGGTTTGCATTTCTCTTTTTTTTTTTTTAAAAACTTTTTTTTACAAGTTTTACTTATTTTCTTCTGTTTCTCAAGCTTCTTGCTGTTTTTAAAAATAGAATTCAAACCGTTTGAAAACATAGTTGATTGAATTTAATTTGTTTTGGCTTACCATTATGTTTTGATTTGGACGATTTGCACAATTACATCTTATTGTTGTGGTTTGTTTAAAAGCTTTTTGTTGCTTGCTTTTGTAAATATTGTATTCTGATCTAATTTTGTGCTAAATATGCAGGTTGGATAAACCATTGTCTATTCCTGTTAATGCTAAAGGTATGTTTTATCAATAGAAATAGATTAATTTATTAGAGTATTCCTAACAATGAATTTCTTGATCATTCCTAAATACTTTGTTAAATGATTGTTGCAACATCACATGGTTATTTTGATACTTTGTTAAATGATTTTGCTGTTGACCTCACATGAATAACTAAAGAATTATTTGGATTAAACTCTTCATGGTTTACATATTTATTGCCAATATATTTGTACATCTCATGTTTAATTAAAAATTATATGTTCTGTGCTTCTACTTTTATTATATGAGAAAATTTTACTTTTTTGAATTTTTAGTATGCATCAAGTGATTACTGATTAGGTCATTTTTATTTTTTGGGTATATTAGCATGCATCACGTTTAATTAAAAACAAGTCTATTTTTTCATATATTATGTCATTTTTTTTCAAATATTAATTCTTGATTAAGCCATTTATTGCATGGGCATAATACTAGTTATATATAAATTGCATGCCTTACTAGTTTTATTATAATATATATTTCCTTATTAAATATTTTGGTTTCAAACTCATTTTAATCTATATATTTGGAAATCGTTATTTGAGAAGTGTTACGTTTACAACATTTTCACAACAAATCATAGGATGTAAGTTATTATTGATTCTAATTTGAATTCATAACTTAAATTACTTTTGTTGTTCTCTCATAACAACCAATATCAACCTACCACTTAGGATTTGTTGTAAAAATATTGTGAAAATATTGTGGACATAGCAGTTCTTTTATTATTTACACTGATAATATATTACCAAGATTGACAAGTCTAAGCTTCTAAAAACAAAAAAAAGATTGACAAGTCTAAGTAAATGTTTACCATTGATTAGATTATTTTTTGGAAAGCACATTGTCAAAGCAGCAAAGAGATGGAAATTATTTCTAATATTTAATCTCATTGAACATGACTTTTAAATTGGATTCCATAGTCTATAATCTATATACAGAAATATGTCCACAAGTTGTTTCTTTTAAATTTAATTTTAAAAGTCTTTCTTAAAAAAAAAAAAGAAGACTTTTTGAAATATTAGTGATGTTTTACTCGCTAATTCAATGTCTTTTTCAGTACATTCGGGGCCTGCATAACATAATGTACCTTGAGAGCTCAATCAAAGGGAATCATATGGTCATGGGAAGTAAACAAAAAAAATTAACTTTTACAGATAACAAAGACTTAAAGAATTATAATCCAAACATAAGAGTGGTACATTCTATGATATAAGGAATAAAAACATAGTCATGGTTTTCCATAATGGTTTGTCAGTAATAATTTTTGTTCAGCACAGTTTTACAATTTTCTAACCTACGAAGGATTCATGGACATATACGGTTAGTAAGACCTCTACTAAAGCATGAATTTGACTTTCACTTGTATGGAAAGAATTATTGCTTCTTATACATTTTTTGTAAAGTCAAATATTTTATATCATGATTTTGACTTTCACTTATATGAAATGTATTGACACCACTATTATAATAACTTTTCACAAAATAGATTAAAGTAATTTTCTCACAAAATTTACTTAAGAATTTATGAGGAAATACGTCAAATAACGCATTATATCAATCTTCCTATTAATTGATAATTAATTTTGTTTGTGCATGTCAACCTTCTTATAAGATGCATATTGAAGTAATTAGTAATTTTTTCATAACTTAAGTTTATATTTGTCAATCTATAACAATTAATAACAATCTACTACTTAGAATTTGTTATGAAAGTGTAGTGAACATAAAATTTCTCTTTAAATATTAGACTAATAGTAGTTGGATATTAAGAATTTATTTGGGATCAGTTTATTTTGTTGAAACTGAAACTTTTTGTTGAAAGTATTGTAGATAAAATTAAAAATTAGAGTTCGTAAAAAAAAAAAAAAAAAGTAAAAGTTAATTGAAATATTATAGTGAGACTTATTTATAGTATCAAAAGTGCAGAGGGGGCTCATGAATAGATGAAAAAAAAAAGTTGAATAGTAAAAGAAGCTGGCTTTTCAATTTGGAGCCAAACACACTCTAAATAGGAGTAATAACAGCTAGTTTAAGTGGATATCAAGTAGGAGTAGTAACAACTAGTTGAATTATTACCTTAAAAAAAGTCACTGCTTGAGTTTTCCTTCTAATATTTTTTTTAAAAAAAAAATTATTGAGAAAAAGTTACTATGGAAAATTTTTAATTTTTATATTTTGACTATGGGTTGAGTGTGCGTGTGTTCATGGCCATGGATTGACGGGGTGGCTATTGGCAATTTTTTTTTTCTTTTTAATGACTTGGCGATGGTTTGTGTTATGCTTTTATATATACATCGAGTCGTTTTTTCAACTTGTTCATTTGTTTTTCTTGATTAGGCTAGACTAGTCATGTGTTCTTCAAAAACTGTTTTTAATGTGCTTGGGACAATAACAGAAGGGAAATCATGTAACTTTAGGTGAGTATAATGAAATTAAACTTTTATGTTAGAGAAGAACAAAAAAGAACTTGTACTTTTGTTTATTATTTTTCCTCCCCTAAGATTGTGTTTTACTTTTTTGGACAGCGTATTGCAAGGCTATTGGGCAACATTTTGGACAGTATTTTGGAGAGAATTTTGGACTAGTATTTTTGGACAGCATAGATGACTTGGACAATTTTCGTAGTTAACAATTTAGACTATTGCCCAGCTTTGTAGGAACTCTTTTGGAAATCTTTTGTAACTAATGAAGTTACTCAAGCATGATAAATTCTCAGTGTATGCTTATAATACCTCTATTTAAACACTAAGCATATATGCAAATGATGAATATTTTTAATGCAATGGTATATTTTATTCCTATGTATTAGTTTTTATATGTGCATGGAATGGTTATTGAAGCTGAATAATAGTTTGAATGGTATGGTCAAGTTTAATTATGAATGGTTGTGGCCAACTTGTTCAGAAATTTCCATTCCCTTTTACCAATGTTGTAAGAGCATATTCAAGTTGAATGATAGTTTTGAGTGTTACGGTCAAGTTTAATTATGAATATTATATGGCTAACTTGTTCAGCAATTTCCATTCCCTTTACCAATGTTATAAGAGCATTCTATGTGAAAATTGAACCCATCACCCCTGTTAAAACCCATCAACCCAAAATCAAACCCATCAATGCAAAATCAAACCAATTAATCAACCTTCTAAAAAAAACCAGTTAATGAAAATCCCAAAATCAAACACCACCATGAAAACCCAATGTCACCACTAGCACCATCACAAAAACACCATTGACACCACCACAAAAACCTTGCTTTACCCCAAAATGTTAAATAAAAAATAATTGACCCAGCATCCACTGTTATCCACTGTTAAAATAACCGACCGGCAAAATATTGGCCACCCACAAAGACCCAAAAAACATAAAGAAAAAGAAGTGAACCATCGTAATGTTGAAACCATTTAATGTGACTAAATAAGATAAAGGAATCATTGAATATGACAATAGTATGGTCATTCGTGATGTTTGGACTAGTTAATGTGACATTGACACCATTCAATATGACTAAAAAAAGAATCATTGAATATAACAAAAGTGTGACCATGTGCAATTTTGGTATTGTCTAACGTAACAATGGAATCATCCAATGTAACTAAAAAAATTAGGGAACAATTGAATATAACAAAAATATGGTTATATGTGATATTGGTATTGCTTAATGCGATAATGAAGTCGTTAAATCTGAGTAAAAAAATAAGAGAATCATCAAATATGACAACAATAAGAATATATGCAATGTTAGTACTATTAAATGTGACTATAAAACCATCAAATATTAGGTAAAAAAAGGGAACTACCAAATCTAATAAAGTATGGTCATATGTAATGTTAGTACTGCTTAATATGTCGATGAAATTGTCAAATGTGAGAAAAAAAAAAAAAAGAACCACCAAATGCGATAAAGTATAGTTATATTTAATGTTGGTACTGTCGAATATGATGATAAAACCATCAAATGTGAGTAAAAAAGGAGAACTACCAAATGTAATAAAAATACGGTCATATGTGATGTTGGTATTGCTTAATGTGATGATAAAATTGTCAAATATGAGAAAAAAAAAAAAAAAAGGAACCACAAAATATAACAAAAGTTCCATTACATGTGATGTTAGTATTAGCCAATGTGACGATAGAATTGTCAAATGTTAGAGAGAGAAAAAAGAAAATCATCTAATGTGACAAAAGTACCGTTACATATGATGTTGGTACTGTCCAATGACGATTTAACCATCAAATATTAGTAAAAAATAAAAAAAGCCACCGAATGTAACAAAAGTAAGATTATATGTGATTTTGATACTACTTAATGTGTCAATAGAACTATTAAATGTGAAAGAAAAAAAAAGAGAGAACTACTGAATGTGTAAAAGTACCATCAAATGTGATGTTATTGTCTAATGTGACGATGAAATTGTCAAATGTGAAAAAAAAAGAAAACCACTGAATTAAGTATCATTTATGTGATGTTGGCGTTTGTTGGGGTCTAAAAGAGTTATAACACCAAGGTCCAAAAAGAACACAGTGAGTGCACTCTATGGAAAATAAATAAATAAATAAAAGGGTTGAGCTCATCACAAAAAAGAAAAAAAAGGTTGGTAAACCCAAGTTCATTAAAAAAAGATTTAAAGTCCAAGACCCATGAAGGGATAGGCCTTAGGGCCTATGAAATGAAGGGAAGAAAGGAAAAAACCCAGCTTGCCAAGATTAGAAAATTAAAACGGAGTCCAGTGGTAGGAGTTAGGCCGGGATACCGAGAGACTGCCAGAGGCTCGGGATCCTTGGAACGTGCAGCACAGCACAGATAAGATGGAGACAACTCAAAAAGAACGCCAAGAAACACAAGGAATGAAGAACATAAATGTCCTTCTCAACCACCCAATGATGCCAAAAGGAACCAGAAGACTTGGAGAGTAACAATTCATGAGTAAGGGCCTGGTACCTCGAGGAACTCAAGAAGAAGAACCATGAAGGGAAGTAGGTAAGAAAACTTTCAACCTGGCATGGATGGAATCGGCCTATTTTTTGGAAAATGACAAAAAGAAAGAACAATCCAAAAATCTGAGTTTGAAAAGGTAAGATTTAGAAGCCTTGAAAGTAGAAGCATTGGAGGTCAGCTCTTTAAGGATATCCCAGAATGAAAAGATAGCAAGAAGCTTTTGAAGAAAAGGCACCAAAAGAAGAAAACTTTAAGAAACGAGGAAGGGACTAGCCACCAAAGTGGCTGGCACAACATGGGCTCTGGTACCAAGAGGCGCAAGAGAGGAGAATCAGTGGTACCCTGGAGCCCTAGAATGACACTATAAAAGGGGGAAGTAGTCAACAGTAAAGGGGCATTCAACAAGAGTGAATCGAAACGGAATCATTAAGAAAACTCTCAAAGAAAGTAGTGAAAGAAAGAGAAATATTGCCCAGTATCCTAAAACAGCTACTATAGAATATACTTGGATTCGAAGGGATTCAAACTTTGCAAGTCTTAGAGGCCTAGAGAACCATCTAAGTCTGTAATTTTTGAGTTCATTTGGACCTTGTAACATGTCTTAGTGAGCACGTTGTAATTCACAATTAAGAAAAGATAACGAGACATCTTACATAATTTTAAGGATCTTTATCTTTTATTCTGTGTCTCTTTTTTATTACATTTTTCTTTTATTGTTTCTTGCTGTTCAATACATACATGTTCCTTGTTTGCTAGTATATGTGTATTGTAGGATTCTTGCTTTGTGCACCACTTGGTTTGTAATCAGCCTATTAGCTGCGGTGAACCAAACTCAGTCCCTTAACACTATAACCAAAAGGCCCAGGGTCCTTACTTCTATTTTGGGCCTGGACATTTTGTTAAAAAGGACCTCCACATTTTGGTGACTCCACTGGGGACTAGGTAAAGAAGAGGGAAGAAGCAGTCGCTTCGCAGATTATGGCTCTTAGACCAAGGAACAACAAAGGTACCAATGCGCCACCTACGGCCTCTGAGCCCGTGGGAGAATACGAAGTGGCCTCCAAACAGAGGAACAAGGTATCTTTGGTGGAACAGGAGGTCAAATTAGGACAGAGGCGTGCAGGACAAGAGCCAGACCCTGTGGCTTAAATGACAGAAATGCTGAAAGATTCGCAGTAAGAGATTTGCCTCCTCAAAGAGGGCCAAGAAATAAGGGATAGGTCCCCCTGCGGTCAACCAGGATAGAGCCTAACTAGAGGGAGGGTTAGCAGTAGGAGGAGGAGCTAACCCCTAATATCTAATGCTAGCAGATGTCAATGCCCTTTTGGAGTAGGAAAGGGAAAAACATTCTAGGATCCCCAAGAAATTTTCTAGGGATCTCCTATTCCCTCCAGAACTCCTTGGCAAGCCGTATCCCAAAGGATATGAACCCTCGAAGTTCCATCCTTTTGATGGAAGAAATGGGAGTGCTGTGGAACATGTGAGTAGGTTTATTCACATTATGGGCCCCTACGCAGGAGATAGAGAGCTGTGCCTAAGGGAGTTTGCTAAGTCCTTAGTGGATAGAGCATATACATGGTACACCACCCTCAAGCTTGGGTCCATTAAGACCTGGGACGAAATGATGGAGAGGTTTTGTGCAAAATATTATCCAAGTGAGGACAAGGTCACCTTCCAAAGCCTTCTGATGGTGAGACAAAGGCCTGGAGAGGATCCCGTCTAGTTCATTAAAAGATTTGAAGATGTTTCTCTAGATTGTTATGGAGACCATGAAGAAAATGAGCTCGTGAAGACCTGCATATCCAACATGTTATTCGATTACAAGCCTAACCTCGAAAATTTATGTATAAACTAGTTTGCTGACTTGCTGCAAAGAACTAGAAGGACAACGCAGACTATGTAACAAAAAGGGTGCCAGTACCCTAAGCCATGACAACGTCAGTTGGAGAAAAAAGAAAGAGGCCTGAAGGGAAAATGGTCGAGGAACCACCCGTGATCCCATGTACCATGGAGGAATTGAATCATGTCTTGGACAAATGAATTGGAGATGGAATTGTCAGGCCATTTACTGTGTCCAAGCCACCAACTGAGGAAGAATGAAAAAACCCCTTGTTTTGTAGAATTCATAACTATGTCAAGCACTCTACCAAGGACTGCTGGACCGTCTGTAGGCTTTTTCACAAGACGCTTAGGGAGGGGACCCTAGAGCTCACTCAAAAGGAACCCGAAGTGCAAAGGAATCCTCTAGTAAACCACAAGGGAAAGGGAGTGGTGGCTGTAGTAATTCATGGGAACCCGGCGGAAGCAGAATGAACTGAGGGATCCTTCCATCCAAGCACAGTTATGACCCTTCAAAAGAACCCCAAGTTTAGATCACTGTTCAACTAGTTGGGATTTGGGCTAGAGGCTAGAAGAGTAGCCATCGAGCCCCTCATGAGTATAGTAGCAGATTTAGGAATGGAATGTTTCATGACAGAATCCTATGCTAGTCGAGCCTACTTGGAGACAACCAATGCAATAACCTTTATTGATGAGGACAAGGAGGAGCATCTGGGCCATCGCAGACCTCTTTACCTGATGGCCACCATAAATGGTGTCTAAGTCAGGAGAGCACTAGTAGATACAGGGGCATCACTTAACCTCATAGCCCTAATTACCCTAAAGGTCGTGGGCCTGACTGGTAGGAGGATCCTAAGGCTCTCATGGAGGTAACAGGATTTGGGGAATCAGCAGAATTAACTGAGGGATATGCGCAGCTAGCCTTAAGGGTAGGTCCAATAGTAGCCTTAACTAGATTTCATTTGATTAACTCAGAAGTTTCTTACCATGTGCTGTTGAGGCGCCCGTGGCTCCATAAGTATAGCCTTATTCCTTCACATACCATTAATGTGTTAAGAGGAGATTGAATGGGAGGCCTGTGAGGATCCCTGCCAACCATAACCCTTTCAGGCAAAGAGAAGTAAACTTTGTGGAAACAATGTTTTACAATGAGCTGGAACTAGATGATGAAAGCCCCACATCGGGAACCTCAGGAGTACCTATCTTGGAAGAAGAAGAAGAAAAAGGAGATGGTACCCGTGACCTGAGAAACCTCTTGGAGAGAAAAAGGAAAAAGAGGGAGCCCTAGCTCTTTGGAATCTAAGGAATGCGTGGTAGTACAAGAACCTGGAGGAAGGTTAATTTATCGTCTATGAAGGTGCGCGGGGCCTGAATGCATCATATAGGAGGGTCCCGGACCACCGGATTATATGATGGTCCAAGAAGAGATCCTAGAGGACCCAGTTAGGGAAGCACCAATTCAGACAGAAGAAGAATTGAGAGAGATAAACTTGGGAGCTGAGCTGGGATCCCAGAAGCCTATTGTTAAGGACCAAAATTTTACAAGAAAGCCCATTCCATAAAAAGTAAGGAAAGACCACGGGTCTTAACAAAAGAAGACCTAATTCATAAAGCTAAAAAGGACCATGAAGGCCCAAAATCTCAAAAAGAAGAAAAAAGAAAGAAATAATAATAATAAAAAAGAATAAAAAAGAAGAGGATCTCGGTCAGACTAGAGGACATGCAACAAGGATCTTAGTCAGGCTAGAGGATATGCAGCAAGAAGAATCAACGTCAAGGCCCTATGTATGTTCAGATTTCCAGCAAAAAAAGCCATTAAAAATCCAGTAAAAGAAAACAGGTCTTATCTTTGTAACCCATGGTCCAAGCCTGTGGGATCCCGAGTGGATAGTAAGGGAGGAATGGTTTGGTCGGTAGGGGAGTGATTTATGATGAAAGGAGGATCCCGAAAATTTCCCTTGATTCATATATTTGCTTGGAATGCATGAACCAATGGAAAACTCAGTTCCCCCACGTGCATGACACCTTCTCACAATTTCCTCTCAATTGTCATTTTCAACAAAGTTGTCACAGTACACTAAGCAGCCCACCCACTACTTTTGACTTTCCCAGAAGGAATCTTTCATTTGTAGCGAAAGCCAAATGCCCATTTCAAGTTATAATTTCTCAAATAAGCTAAACCTCTACCAAATGCACATTTTCAGGTCATAGAGGACATAGTTTTACCCAGCAGATCTAGGGTGTCCTTGCTCGGGGTACCAGACTAGGTCTGCTATAAAAAGAACACAAGGCATAGCAGAGAAAAATGGGGATTCAGGGAAAGAATTTAGATGTTCAAAACACATATTCTTAGAGCTTTAAAAGCCCAGCAACGAGAAGAATGAAATAAACAAAATAAGAGAGCTAAGGTGGAGGAATTTGTCCTATATCCTAGAGATCATTCAAAATGTCACTTAACCTCTAAAGAAACATATGCCAAAACAAGCAAACATCAGATATCACTCTCTCCCACAAAAATCCTCCTTACCTAACTATCTTGGAAGGCAATGCCCAAGCAAAGCCACTTGGACTTAATTTCCAAATCCTACAAGTCTTGTGCAAAAGCACTAAGTCTGTAAAAATTGGGGCCAGGATCCTCGTGGCTGAATTATTCTCATGAAATTCATTTACATATATGTAAATGCATTAAAATGTATATCCTAATCTAAGAAACTAACCATTATTTAAAGATATGTGTATTGTATAGTGTGTTCTTACGTAGGACTTATAGAGGTAAAGAGAAATGACAAAACTCTATTGCATAATAAGCATGGAGAAAGATCGTATAGTTCAGAGAATCTGTATTTTGGGTTCTTACAGGCCTAGTACCCCTAGGAACCATGACATCACGCCCTGGGGTACCACGATGTTACGCTCGGAGTACTAAGTGAAGGAATTCTTTTAAATGTTCACACAGTAAAAGATAAGCCTCAAATACTCTATTTCGATCTCCTTCTCATTGTGAATATTATGAATACTTATTTTGTAAGAGTAAAGGGTCATTTTATGACACTAAAACAATTATAATGGTATTTTATTGCTTAGGAGGAATCACAATTTTGCCTTGAGGAGATTTATGTGACTTGCGCACAACTCGGTTCGTAATTAGCCCTTATTTAGCTGTGGTGAACCAAACCAGTCCACCAAACAACAAGTAAAGGGCCCGGTATCCTTGTTTTTACTTGGGCTTGGGTACTGTCCAAAAAAGGACCTTCACACCTATTTTCATTAGTAGTTAGTTGGTAGCACAATAGGAGGAGCAATTAGTGGCCTTACTCAAGATATACGTGGATGTGTTTGCATAGACTGATGATGAGATGCTTGGTCTAGATCCAGGACTGGTGGTCCATTCTCTCAATGTAGACTCAGGAGCCAAGCCAGTAGTTCAGCTAGCCAAGGTTTTCCACACTGATGTAGAAGCTCAGATAACTCAAGAAGTCAAGAAGCTACTTGCAGTAGGATTTATCAAGCCCATCTAGCACCCTAGGTGGCTTTCCAACATAGTACCCGTTAAGAAAAAGAATGGCCAAATTCGGTGCTGTGTGGACTTTCGCAATTTGAACAAGGTATGTCCAAAAGATGAGTTCTCCTTACCTATTTGATGATGCAAAGAAAATCAGTAGACTGGATGCTTCGGATTAGAGAGGACTAACGGTTGTCTTGATGGCCTGAAAAAGAAAGAATAGTAATCAAAGGTGACTGGGGTTGCCGGCCAATAAATCTCCAATGACAAAGTCAGTTTTCTCTCTATTATTCTTGAGTTCCAACTTTTTAGGAATCATAGAACGTACCTTTTCTTGGTCTGAATCAACGTTTATATAGTGTCCTAAGAGCAGTTATTGGGTTTGTAACCTCCCCCAGATCTAAGATGTGTGTGTTCAAATATAACTTCCTCAACTGTTTAGGAGTTACATTCTTTATGCGTAACGGTCATTGGGAGTTACATGTATGATACGGAGTTGTTTTACACACTCATAAATTTTTCCCAGTGTTAATGTCTCGTCCAAAATTCCTCATCCTGAGGCCCTTAAGTTATGCTTACCTCGTCTTGAGACCCTCAAGTCATGCTTACCTCATCTTGAGACCCTCACTTGTCCTGAACGATCTTCATGGACAAAATTGGAGCTATATTTTATCATACCCCATCAGTTGCCCCCTTGTCCATGGGTCGTCTAGGAATTACATCCACTGATGTAATCAATTGGACACGTGTCATTATGTTAGTTATTGTAGGTGCCACATGTCATGATCCAATTGGTGACCAGTCATGTCAGCTAGTTTTTTGAGGGACGTGCCATTCGTCACATTTTGGCTGGTTGCGTCGTTTCGTGTACTGGGGTCAGCGCCTATAAATAGTGGAATTCCTCCGATACCTTCCTCATTTTCTCAAATTTCTCCCCTGACATCCTCGTCTTAGCGCCTCGTCTAGAAGTTCCTTACGTCCATAGTCTTCCCTCGTCTAGATTTAGGTATTTTCTTCATCTTTGTCCTAAGGTTTTAAGTTTTTCTTAAAAAAAAATGTCAGTGGTGCTTTCTTCGTCTAGTGATAGCGTTGACAAAGCCATAGACGAGTATCAAGGCCCAAGTAGCTTTAGTGGGTCTAGTGATAGTAGTAGTGATTGTAATAGTAGTAGCGAGGGAAACACCACAGACGAGTACATGTCTGGTGTTCTTGGTATTCCCTTAGAAGTATTTCAAGAAAGCCTTAGGACGAGGGCTGAGTCTGGTTCTAGGGTTGGCATAAGCGCTCCCTCGTCTTCTGCTCAAGACGAGGAAGAAGTGGTTTATAGTTGTGCTATAGGGGTAGCTTCTAAGACAGACGAGAGAAAGTTAGGTCTTCTTAAGACTTGGTACCAAATCCCAGAAAGTATACATCCTAGGGTTCATGTGCGAGATGGGTGGTGTTGTCAACCCCATTTTGGTGTTAGTATTTATGAGGCTTACCTCTTGGGGGGTTTGAGGTTGCCCCTAAATGCTTTTTCCAGGGAGTTGCTTTCTAGGTTAGGCTTAGGTATTTGTCAGTTTAACCTTAATGCGTGGAGGCTAAGGGGGCATTTGGATTGGCTATTTCCATAACTCATAACTCAGTTTCCATAACTCTTAACTCAAAAATGGTGGGACCCATAACAAAAACTTTGTTTGGATGCAAATAACTCAATTTCCATAACTCTGTTTCCATCATTCAATTCTCTGATTTTTGAGTTATGAGTTATGGAAACTGAAAACACATTTTAGCTGTTTTCAGTTTTCATAACTCATAACTCAATGAAATTTTTGTAATTAAACACACATTGGGGGACCCACAGCCGCAACTTTTGACCGTTGACTTTTTTTTTTTTTTTTTTTTTTTTTTTTTTTTTTTTTTTTTTTTTTTTTTTTTTTGGTCCAACGTTAACATTGGTCTTCACTTTTTTTTTTTTTTTCTTTCTTCTGGGTTCGGTCTTCACTTTTTTTTTTCTTTTTCTTTTCAGTACCAGATCACCTAAACTCAGAAAAAAAAAAAAAAAAAAACTGACGTTAAAGCTACACCTAAACCCAGAAAAGAAAAAAAAAAAAAACTGACGTTAAAGCTACACCGAACCCAGAAGAAAAGAAAAAAAAAAGAAAAAGAAGAAAAAGCTGCATTGATTGACAGCCATGGGACCCACAAATAGTGTGAAAAATATGAGTGATGAAAACTGAGTGATGGTGCCAAACGGATATAATAGTTTTAAGTGATGAGTGATGAGTAATAAGTGAAGAGTGATGAGTGATGAGTGATGAGTGATGAGTGATGAGTGATGAAAATTGAGTGAGCAAATTATTTTATCCAAACAGGGCCTAATTGTCTCTATGCGAATTTTGTGGAGGGAGGTATTTGAGGGGGATCGTCCTATCACTGTGGGCGACTTCCTCTTTTGTTATAAACCCTCAGAAATTTTCCAATCCCTTGGATTTTATCAATTCATTGCCAGAGGGAGAGATTATAGGATAATTAAGTCTTTAGCCACCTCAGATAGGAAATGGAAGACGAAGTTCTTCTTCATCTCTAGCACTTGGGCTGGATGCCCTATTGAGGTTGGCAGGGATCCATTTCCTTCTACACCGGAGAATTAGAGAACCTTTGTCTTGAAGGTATGGCTAGCTGTCCCTTTACTTCTTGTTATACTTTTTATTGTAGTCGTCTAACCACTCTTCTCTCCTTTTTTTTTTTTTTTTTTTTTTTTTTTTTTTTTTTTTTGTAGGTGTTAGACGACCTCACTTAAGTAGGTTTTATCTTGAACAAGTCCAGAAAGCTCGTCTACACCCTGAAAGGGACTTCCACTCTTTGGTCACCCTCCAACGCCTCGTTACCTAGGGACTTGGTCCTGAGCCTTCTTCAGAAGCTACAGCTCACGAGCGCACAGTTCGTAGACGTAAGTTTTTACCTGGATTGATTTTTCTTCTTCTTCTTTTTTTTTTTTTTTAAGTAATTCTAATAACTTTTTCTAATGCAGGAATGGCTACCATGAAGGAGAACAGAGGGAAGGAGATAATGGACGAGGAATTAGGGCCAAAGGTTCAGCCTCAGCCTCGTCCTGTCTCAGGCTCGTCCTTCCACTGGGGACAAAAGGAAGAGCTTGTCCCTAGGAGTTAATCTAGGGAATCTTCCTAGCAGGCGCAAGGAGAAAAGGGTTAAGCAAAAGTCGTCCAAAGCTAAGGACGTTGAAACCCAGGACGATCAAGCTGAACCTTTTCTTGTCCCACTTGGTGATTCTATCCAAATTCTGGATGTTGACTTTGACCCGAAGGATCCTTCATCCGTGAAGATTCCACCCAAAGGTGGTCCTCCTTCCTCGTCCCAACCTTCTCAACAAGTATCTCGAAACCTTCTTTACAATGAGGACTTGGCTTGGGAACGGTTTGAGAAGGCTGTAATGGACGAGGATGTAACGGCATGCTATGACATGTCTTTAAAGGATTTTGAAAGTTTTGGCGTTCATGACCTTTTTAAGGTATGTCTTTTTTTTTTTTTTTTTTTTTTTTTTTTATTATGCATGTCTCATCCTGTCAGTTGTGTATGTACATGTTATAATAAAATTTTAACTGGTGTAGGCAATGTCAAAGTTTACTGCTGCGTCCAGGCAGGGTACTGACCTAGACAAGATGAGGATTCTGTTGGAGAGGACCGTCTAAAAGGGGAAGGTCGAATCTAAGAGGTGGGCTGAGATGGTTGGCAAGGCTAAGAAGGAAGCAAAGAAATTGAAGAGCAACGTCGAGGAGTTGAAGGAAGACGTCAAGGAGAAGGACACTCGTCTTGAACTCCTCTAGAAGAAGAACGACGAGTTGAACGCCCTTCTCACCAAGGCTAAGGGAGATGCAGTTGTAGAGTTTCAGGCGTTCACTCAGTTCACTAATTTACTGGATACCAACTATGCAGCTGGGTTCGAAGATTTCAGAATGGAAGCAGTAGAGAAGTTCCCTAAAATTGACTTCAGCCTTATTAAACTTAACCTTGGTGGAGCTGCTTCAAGTTCCCTCCTCCAAACGAGCTCAAAGGACGCTAATGTTGAGGACGATGCCACTACACTGCCGCCTCAGGACGAACCTAATGCCAACCCCCCTCCTGTTTAAGACGAGTTGATAATTTGTTCAAATGTTACTTGCTTCCCCCCCCCCCCCCCTTTTTATATTGAAGTGTATTGGAGTACAATCATCTCGTCTAGAGTGTTATGGACAAGTTTATTAACATTTTCCTTTTGAGGCTTAATTTGTAAGGGTTTTTGGACGATGGTCGTCTACCCTTTTCAAACCTTCAATGAATGTTTATTTTTATTCATTATTTGTTATTGTATGGACGTGTTTGCCCTCTTTGTCACTGCTGTGATTGAAATTCGCATACTTTTTAAGTATTAAATGGTCTTCCTCATACTTTTCTTATGGACGATGCTATTAGCTCGTCCACGTGTTTTTCTATGGATAACGCTTGAGTTTAGTCCATTCGTTCATTCTTCATTTCATTTTTTGGTGGACGGCCTATTTACATGGACTTTTCAACATAGCAATGATAAGTGTCAAACATTTGCCTCATCCATAGGCTTAGCTTTTTGTCTTTTGTCAGACATTTCTAGTGTTTGACTCGTCCTAGAACACCTGGATGTCTTGGTTAGATGCTCATCCATGGACTTGTGTTTCACTATATAGCTTGTGCCTTAGCTTATTTTTTACTTTATCCTCGTCTTGAGGAATGCTTGTGAATGTTTCATCATTGCGTCCAGGGATTTTCATTCGTCTTAGGGTTTTGCCCCCCTTGTGGGTATTATCATGAGAGTCAGATTTTATGCATAAAATACATTGAAAGTCTAAATCATATCATTATATAAACATTGTTCACAAATATAGCACCTACTTAGAAGCTAGTGCCTTATGAAAGTACTTAGGAAAATACTTAAGTACATAATCTCGTCCTTCACAAACTTGTCTATAGACGGTGCAAAAGTTTAAGAACTAGTGCACTTTTATTCTTGGTACACACCACACACCACAATAGTAATAAAAACACAACAGTTAGTACTAGTAAACATCGTAGATGCGACCTCGTCCACATCTATTCCCTCGTTGAGGCTTATTACTAGTAGTACCTCCTCATATGTTCCATGTTCTATGGATGCTCTAATTTTCGTCCATCTAGAGCTTCCAAATAGTACGACCACTACCTCTTGCAGTTGATTACCGTATATGGTCCTTCCCAATTGGGTCCCAATTTTCCATGAGCTGGGTTCCTTCTTGCCAAGGAAACTCTTTTGAGAACGAGGTCCCCTATGCTGAAGTGCCTGGGTTTCACCATGGCATCATGTTGCCTAGCCATGAGATTTTTGTATCTTGCTGTCCTCTGCTCTGCGTCCATCCTTACCTCATCAATGAGATCGAGGTCAAGGCGAAGCAGTTCTCCATTTTCTTCCTCCTGATACTTCATCACTTGATGGTTAGCCATATGAACTTCTGCAGGTATGACCGCTTTACTTCCGTAAGCTAACTTGAAAGGGGTTTCTCCTGTCGGGGTTCTCACAGTTGTCTTGTAGGCCCAAAGAACGCCTGGTAACTCGTCTGGCCATATCCCCTTTGCCCCATCGAGCCGAATCTTGACGATTTTCAGCAAGGATCAGTTTGCTACCTCTGCCTGTCCATTTGCTTGTGGGTGGGAGGGTGAAGAGTAGTGATTCTTGATTCTAAAATGTTCACAAAAGTCCCTAAATGGTGCGTTGTCAAACTGTCGTCCATTGTCAGATACCAGCACCCTCGGTACTCCGAACCTACACAAAATATTCTTCTAAACAAAATTCTTAACGTTTTATTGTGTAATTTTTGCAAGGGGTTCAACCTTCACCCATTTGGTAAAGTAGCCAATCCCTACTACCAAAAATTTTGTTTGTCTGGTTCTTGGGGGGAAAGGACCTAAGATATCCAGTTCCCATAGTGCGAAGGGCCACGGGGCCATCATTGGGGTCTGGTACTTCAACGACTGCCTAGGGACGTTGCTATAGCGCTGACATTGGTTACACACCTTGACATAAGCCTTAGCATCTGCCTGAATCATGGGCCAGTAGTAGCTTGCACGAACAATTTTATGGACTAGCGATCTTGCCCTGAGTGATTCCCACATGCTCCTTCATGAACCTCCCTCAAAACATAATTGGATTCATCTGGAGCTAGACACCTTAGGTAGGGCTGAGAACAGCCTTGCTTGTACAGAACTTCGTTTATGAGGACATACTTGGTAGCCCTGACCCTCAGTTTTTTGGCTTCATTTTTGTCTTCTGGAAGCCTTCCATCCTTGAGATAAATTATTATTGGACTCATCCAATTTTCTTCTTCTCCAATTTGTTGTATTTCTGGGAGGTCTATGCTTGGCATGCATTGGACCTTGCCATACTCGTCCATAACTCTTCCTGCCGAAGCTGCTCTTGCCAACACATTTGCTTCCATATTCTCCTCCCTTAGGAGTTTAACAAAACTCACTTCTTAAAATTTTTGTACAAGCCTCCTTGCTTTGCTGAGGTATCTCTTCATCCGATCTTCCTTGGCCTCGCATATTCCATTGACTTGATTGATGACTAGTTGAGAATCTCCTCTGACTATTAATGACTCCGCTTCTAGGGACTTAGCCAATTCCAGCCTTTTGAGTAGGGCTTCATATTCAGCCTCATTGTTGGTAGTTTAGTATTGTAGACGGGCTGCATATTCCAACTTATCACCCTCTGGGGACTTAAGTATGGCTCCAATCCCTCCTGGATACATCGTGGATGATCCGTCCACATTGATTACCCATCTTCTTGTTTCTTCATCATTGTCCAACTCGTCTTGGCTTGGTGTGAACTCTGCAATGAAGTCCGCCAGTGCTTGCGCTTTTATTGCATTTCTTGGCTGGTATTTGACATCAAACTCGTTGAGTTCTACTGCCCATTGGACTAGTAGTCCTGTGGCTTCCAATTTGTTTATTGCTTTTTTTAGGGGATGATCCATTAGGACAATGATAACATGAGCTTGAAAATAGTGTCTCTACTTTTTAGAAGCCGTGACCAAGGCAAAGGCTACCTTCTCCATCATCGGGTATCGTCCTTCCGCTCCTCCAAGTGCCTGGCTCGTATAATATACTGGCTTCTGGATTCGTCCTTCTTCTTTGATCAACGCTGAGCTTACAGTGTGTGGGGACACCGCCAAATATAAATACAGTTCTTCACCAGGTACAAATGGACTTAGTAATGGTGCCGTTGTGAGGTAAGTCTTCAAATCTTGAAAGGCCTTCAAATCTTGAAAGGCCTTCTGACACTCATCTATTCATTCAAACGCCTTCTTGAGGACTCTAAAGAATGGCAAACACTTGTCAGTAGCTTTCGAAACAAACCTGTTGAGGGCAGCAACTCGTCCGGTAAGAGACTGGACTTCTTTAATGTTCTTCAGAGGTTCCATGTCGAGTATTGCCTAGATTTTGTCTGGATTCACCTCAATTCCTTTATGTGAAACCATGAACCCCAAAAACTTCCCCGATGAAACTCCGAAAGCACACTTGCTCAGATTTAGTTTCATGTTGTATCACCGAAGTGTATCAAAGGTCTGTTGAAGGTCGTCCGGATGCTTCCCTTCGCCTAAACTCTTTACCAGGATATCATTGACGTAAACTTCTACATTTTACCCAATCTGAGGACGGAACATGTGGTTCACTAGTCTTTGGTTAGTTGCCACCGCGTTCTTCAAACCAAAAGGCATTACCTTATAGCAAAATAATCCTTGACTGGTAATGAATGAAGTCTTCTTTTGGTCTGCCTCGTCCATCTTTATTTGGTTGTGGCTTGAGAAGGCATTCATGAAGCTCAGCAGTCTATGACTCGCCATTGAATCCACTAGCTGGTCAATGCGTAGCAATGGATAATTGTCCTTAGGGCAAGCCTTGTTTAAGTCAGTAAAGTCCACACACATTCGCCATTTGCCATTGGCCTTCTTTCCCATGACTACATTTGCCAACCAGTCCGGATAATAAACTTCTCTGATGAACTCTGTGGTGATCAACTTCTGGACTTCTTCTTTGATGGTGTTGTCTCGTTCAGGAGCAAATACCCTCTTCTTCTGATGCACTGGTTTGGAGAAGGGATATACATTCAAACGATGAGTAATGACATTCGGATCAATACCCGACATGTCTTCATGACTCCATGCAAAGACATGAAGGCTTTTCTTAAAAAACTGGACCAGTGCATGCTTCGCCTCTCCTTCCATGCTCACCCCTATTCTAGTGAACTTCTCAGATTTACTATCGTCTAAGGGGATATCTTCTAACACCTCAACGGGTTCCGCTATGATTCTTCCCTCGTTTATGCTCATTGTTTGTACATGCTCATCCATTGCCAACATAGCCAAGTAGCATTCTCTAGTAGCTAACTGATCTTCTTGTACTTGACCCACGCCATGCTCGGTTGGGAATTTGATAGACAAATCATAGGTAGAGGTTACTGCCTTCCAGCTATTCAAAGTTGGCCTTCCAATAATAGCATTATATGATGATGAACAATCAACTGCTAGGAAGTTTACCTCTTTGGTTATCTGTAGTAGGTATGCTTTAACCACCACCGGCAGTATGGTGGTGCCCACCGGTTCTACTTTCATCCCTCTAAATCCTACCAAGGGCGAATGCACTAGACAAAGCTGATCTTGTTCTAGCCTCATTTGTTGGAAAGCAGGGTAATACAGAATGTTTGCTGAGCTGCCATTATCTACCAACACCCTTTTGGTCGTATAGTCGGCAGTGAGTAGGGTAATGACAATCGCGTCATCATGGGGGTGATGAATTCTTCCAGCATCCTCGTCCGTGAATGTGATGGCTTGCTCGTCAGCTTCCCTCGTCTTGGGAGATCGTCCTGACAGCTGGACATTTTGAACCACCTTCAGGTATGTCTTTCTCGATTTGGATGACTGAGCTGCTGAGGTTCCTCTTATAATAACTCTTATTTCTCCTAGGGGGTTGTGATGACTCTTCCACCTTGGCCTTTAACTTCTTATCCTTGTGGTCTCGTCTAAGGAAATTCCTCAACTTTCCCTGCCTGATGAGATTCTCTATCTACTGCTTCAAATCAAAACACTCGTCCGTGTCGTGCCCATGGTCCCTGTGAAAGCGGCAATACTTGTTCCTATTACGCTTGTTAGGATCTCCCTTCATTTTCTCCGGCCACTTCGAGGACGGATCATCCTTGATTTGCATAAGGACTTGCTCTAGTGGAGTATTCAAGGGAGTGTACTGCTGACTTCTTGATGATGAACTTGCCTTTTTACCATCTCTATCCCTTTTCTCATCTGCTCGGGCCTTCTTGGGACAAGGGCCTTGATCTGGATGTCGCAAGTGACCTGCTTCTGAATGCTCTGCTCTCTTCCTCTTCTTGGCTATAATCATGCCCTCTGCATTCATGAAGTTTTGGGCTGAATGGACAAGTTCGGCCATGGTCTGCGGCTCTTGCTCGCAGAGCTTATGGATGAACAAGTCAGAATTGACCCCGTTGTGGAAGGTGGCCAATAGCAACTTGTCGTCCATTTCGTCCACCGTCAAAGCCTCTCTGTTGAAACGGGTAATAAAGATCATAAACTCTCATTCTCCCCTTGTTCAATTGTTAGTAAACTGGAAGAAGAACGCTTATGGCGTTGTCCTCCAATGAAGTTATTGACAAACATCTTACTCAACTCCTCGAATGATCTGATAGAGTTTGGGGGTATTTTGCTGAACCACACCCTCGCTGGTCCTTTAAGTGTGGTAGGGAATGCTCTGTACATAATCTCGTCCGGAACTCCTTGAAGGTGCATGGTGGTCTTGAAAGTAGCAATGTGATCACACGGGTTACGATTTCCATCGTATGAATCCAAGGAAGGCATTTTAAACTTTGGGGGTAGGGGATGACTATTAATGGAAGCCGTGAAAGGGGAGTCCATTTGGTGAACCAAGTCTTCTACGAGGTTCGCCCGCCTCATATTCTCCTTCATTTCATCCATAGCTTTTCTCATCAAGTCCATTTCCCTCTCCAACTATGGCACTCTTCTTCAAGTAGTACCTCTTGACTGACCTTCGGACTCAACGTTTTCTCCTTTACCCTCTTGACTTTGGGCTCGTCCCTCTGCATGCCCTTCATGGTGTGGCCTCCTTAAGTTGATCTCCCTATTCAACTCCTGATTTTGGCTGGTTAATTCCGCCATAGCAGCAACCATGGACTGTATATGTTGAACAGAAGGAGGTTGCGCAACAAGCGCTGACTGACAGTCGCGGTAGGGATTACTAGAAGCATCCCTACTCTCCTGGTGGCTTGGGCTGGTAGCCCTTGATCTTGTCTGAAGAATTCAGCCTTTTGTCTTGGAACAACGAACAATCGAACGAAAAGAAAACGAAAATTATTTTCTTCAATGTTCCCACAGACGGCGCCAACTGATGATGCAAAGAAAATCAGTAGACTGGATGCTTCGGATTAGAGAGGACTACTGGTTGTCTTGATGGCTTGAAAAAGAAAGAATAGTAATCAAAGGTGACCGGGGTTGCCGGCCAATAACCCTCCGATGACAAAGTCAGTTTTCTCTCTATTATTTTTGAGTTCCAACTTTTTAGGAATCATAGAATGTACCTTTTCTTGGTCTGAATCGGCATTTATGTAGTGTCCTAAGAGCAGTTATTGGGTTTGTAACCTCCCCCAGATCTAAGGAGATGTGTGTTTTCAAATATAATTTTCTCAACTGTTTAGGAGTTACATTCTTTATGCGTAAGATGTGTGATGAAAATTTGTCAAAGTTTTGGAAACTTGTTGGTTTCCAAAAGGAATTTTGATCCAAAATGTGTTGGCAATTTTCTTGAAAATTTTGAACCTGTAAATTAAAGTCCGTTGGGTTTTCTTGTAAAGATCTTGGCAAATTTTCTAAAAAACTTGTCTTTTTTTGAAAATTTTTGAACCTGAAATTTGTTGAAAATCTTGTTGAATTTTCTTTTGCAAATTTTGATATTCTTATCAAAATTGGAATTTGTGAAAACATGTTGGGCATTCTTGGAATGTTTTTTCTGGAAATTTAATAAAAACCTTGTTGGGTTTTCTTATGAAGATCTTGGCAAATTTTCTAAAAACCTTTCTATTTTTTGAAAAATTTTGAACCCGAAACTTGTTGAAAATCTTGTTGAATTTTCTTTTGAAAATTTTGATATTTTTATCAAAAATTTGTATTTGTGAAAACATGTTGGGCATTCTTGGAAAAACCTTGTTGGGTTTTCTTATGAAGATCTTAGCAAATTTTCTAAAAACTTGTTTGTTTTTCAAAACTTTTGAACCTGAAACTTGTTGAAAATCTTGTTGAATTTTCTTTTGAAAATTTTGATATTCTTATAAAAAAATTTGTATTTGTGAAAACATGTTGGGCATTCTTGGAAAAACCTTGTTGGATTTTCTTATGAAGATCTTGATAAATTTTCTAAAAACTTGTTTGTTTTTGAAAATTTTTTATCCTGAAACTTATTGAAAATCTTGTTGAATTTTCTTTTGCAAATTTTGATATTCTTATCAAAATTGGAATTTGTGAAAACATGTTGGGCATTCTTGGAAAAACCTTGTTGGATTTTCTTATGAAGATCTTGACAAATTTTCTAAAAACTTGTTTGTTTTTGAAAATTTTTGATCTTGAAACTTGTTGAAAATCTTGTTGAATTTTCTTTTGGAAATTTTGATATTCTTATCAAAATTGGTATTTGTGAAAACATTTGGTCATTCTTGGAATGATCTTGTCATGTCTTTTGGAAATTTGATAAAAACCTTGTTGGGTTTTTGTGAAAACTGTGTAAGATTGTCAAGTGTTCTTTTTCTGAGAGATGTTTGAAGATCTTGTAGGATTTTCCTCAACTTTTGAAAAAGATGCTTAAACTTGCTGAAACTTGTTTGTTTTTTTTGAGAAAGTCATGAAAACCTTGTTTTGAAAAATTGTTGACAAACCTTGTTGGGTTTTTTGAAAATTTTGTTCACAAACCTTGCCGGGTTTTGAGAATTTTATTTTTTGAAAATTTGTTAAATAAAGTATGAAAACCTTGATGGGTTTTGTTAAAAATTTGTAAGAATTTTCAATAACTTTCAGGTTTCCTTGAAAAATAGTTATGAATTTTTCTGAAAACATTTTTGTGATTTTCAAAACTTTGTCAAACCCTAGAGCCTAAGATGTTGGACAATACTGGTAACTTCAATAAATGCAAGAGACTCCTTAGTCGAGCCTTGTGTGATGTGGGAGGCTTCTTAGTTGATCCATGTGAAATGAGAGACTTCTTAGCTGATTTGGTGATCTGGACTTGAAGCTGTTATTGAATACTGAAATGAATGAGAGATTTTTGCTTAATTCCTACAAAGATGAAAATTTTCCTTTCTCAAGCTTGTTAGAAACCAGTTAATTTGAACCAATGCCCCTAGTATAAACATGCTTGCATATGAAAACTAATGGGCCAATGTTCATAATCTAGGCATGCTTAATGCAAATAAAAAAGAAAATGGACCAATGCACGTTGTTTAAAGCTATTTGCAAACAACTTTGGGTCATTGTCTTGATTTGGTGCCTATTGTTTACAGAGCCTTTAACAGGTTGCCTACGCACCTTTCTTTAAGAGGACAAGGTCAGACATAGTTCAAGTCTGTAGGGAAGACATCAAGTCCAACCAAAAGATGATCATGGCTTCAAACCTTGCATGGCATTTTCAAAATGAACTTGACCATAAAAAATTTTGCTTTTGAAAGAAATTGATTTTCTTCTTGAAAAACCATTTGGTGCATAGTGGTGCCTTTTGAGAAAATTCTTTACCTTTTCTAAATCATCATGAGATAATCCTTTCAACAACAATTTTAGCATATCATACTATTTAAGAGTCAAGTCAATCTTTTTGATTAAAAAGGATCAAAGTCATTAAATACATGTAATCAAATTTGCTTCTTCTTTTTAAACATTGTTGGATTAGGTCTTTAAAGACAATCAAAGAAATGGAATGTAGAGATATTTGAGAGTCATGTATTTTTTTTTTTTTTTTTGAGAGTGCTTCGAGTTCAAGAGACATTTTTTTGTGGGATAGAAACAAAGAGGAGTGCCCCAAATTTGGGAGTCACATTTTTTGGAAACAAACAACAGGGAGGGCCTTCAATTAGAGAATTCTTTCAAGTCATTTGAGAATTTAAGAAACTGTGTCATGGAGATTACTTGCCAGTGGGGCTTGATAACCTCAAGCATTTTTCCTTTTTAATCCAAGAGAAAATATTGCTAGAGTTAAGGATGTGCCTATGACTAGCAAAACTTCAAGGAGGTCTTTATGCATGGGTTGTAATGTAGGCTAGGTTCAGGTTATGAAAGAAATGATATAAAAAGGCTCAAAATCCCCTGTAGATATTACCCTCAAGTGTGCAATACTCAAAAGTTAGGCATTAGAAGGATTTTCTTGTTTCTCCCTTTCTTGACATTGTGCTGAAATTCTCATAATTCTTGTCATTTGCTCATTGGTCATCATGGATCATTTCTATCGAAGTTATATCATTTTTGTTTGCCTTGTATTCTTCTTAGGCAACTCTTTTTTGAGCTTTCAAATTTTCTTCTTTGATTCGAATTTGTGCTGAGGTCTTTGTAGTGATTGAGTTCTTTTGACTTTCACTTCATTGATCTATTGTATGAATGTTCTTTCTTGCTTGTTTTTCAAACCTCTAGACTTTCATCTTAACGAATCTTTCATCTTCTTTTGGAACTTGTGACTAGGCCACCTTTTCAGTTTTCAACCTTCTTTGTTCTTCTTTTTTCTCTTTTTTTGAAACCTATGACAAGGTTGCCTTTTCTTTTTCTCTTCTTGTGACTAGGCCACCTCTTTGATTTTTGACCAATTGGACTTCTTTTGTTCTTTTTTTATTCCTCTTTCTTTGATAGCAAATGAATGAATAATTTTTTTGGTTTGACCGTGCTTGAAATAGCTGCCTACATACCTCTTTTAAAAGAAGGATCAAGTCATCCGTAGTTCAATTTTTTGTTTTTTTTTTTGGTTTTAACTTTTGTCTAGGCTGCCTTTTCTGGTTTTCAACCTAGCAGAATCTCTCACACTCAAATTTTTATCTCTCCTTTTACATAGACCACCCTTTCGGGTTTTCAATCTATCTTTTTTTTTTGTATCCCTAAATTTTATCTAGACTGTCCTTTCAGGTTTTCAATCTAGCGGGATTTTCTTGTTGTTGCTTCTTGCTTTCTGACTTGATGAGCTCTCATCTCTTTCCGTATGATGGAATCTCTTAGCTTTCAGCTTGATGAACTCTTGTCTTCTCACCTTGATGGAGTATTATCATCTACATTCTCAAATGTGATCTCCATTGTTTCTTCTAATCATGATGGACTCTGCTTTCCTTGATGTCTTCATTGAAGCTATGAGATTGTCCTCCATAGCATAAAATTTAAGTATCCACACTCGAATTTTCCCACCCTAGGTTTAAGTTGTTATGGGTTCATGAAAAAAAGGCTAACTGTTTAATAGCTCAAATGGGCTAGCAATGGATAATATTTGCAATGGGTGTCAAGGAATAATGTGGCTAAACCAAAAATGGCTTCCTATCCCTAGTAAGGCTTGTTTGTAGGCACAGTAACTCGAACTCTTTTAGTAACTTCCTCTTGGAATAAAAATTATAAATGCTCCAATATTGTGACACAAAAAATGTTCTAAGATTTGGATTGAGTGTACATTGTTTGAGAATTTCTGATCGGAGGAATCTCTCTTTGTTGAGATTTTCTAGTAACTGGATTTTCTTTGATTGCCTTTTAGGACCTTTTCTTCTTATGTTCTAAGTGATTTAGCAAAGATCCTTACATGAATTAGATGAAATTAATTCTCTCTTGGTGCACATTGATTGGTTGGCCCATTAAGCATTATGATTTGCAAAAGCTTTGCCAAAAGAATTCTCATGTAGTACTTGAGGAAAGTAACATTTGAAAATTTTGACCTCTCACACTCTTTCCATGCGAATTAGGCTTTGATGAGAAGGTTAAGTCTTACATGATTTTTGAAAATCCACTAAAGGGCCCAATGCCCCTGGTTGGAAGATTTTTTTTTTGAAAGCATTTTTGTAATTTTTGAAAGATTATCATGATCAAGTCCATTTTGACAGAAATTGTAGGCCTCAAGGAAACCATATTCAATTCGACTTTGAAGGGAGTAAAAAATGTCACTAAAAATCCCAGTGCCCCTAGTCCAAAGTTTTCTTTAGTTTTAGTTTTAGATTTTTTTTTTTTTTTTTTTTTTTTTTTTTTTTTTTTTTTTTTTTTTGCATCAAACAAAGCATGAATAACAAAATGCATCAAACAAGAAAATTAAGATAAGAGAAAAATAGAACAGACAAAGTTTGTTAAAAAAAAAAGTTCTTGAAAAACCCATTATGGCTTGGCAACTCATGAAGTAGAGTTGGATTGATTGGTAGATGTTGGTGCAGCAATGATTTGTTGGTCCATGAGATCTTGGATAATCCAACCGTTATTGATGGCATCTTCAATTTGGGTTCTAGTAGCAATTAAGGTCTTGAAGTTGGGAAAGTATCGAGCAAATAGATACATGTTGTAGGCTGGGAGGAGATTCTTCACAATCATGTTCAATTGTTCTTCCTCATTGGGCCTAAAAGTCATCTGAGCTACTTTTGTCCTCCACCTTATGATGAATGCATGAAAAGATTCACTGGAATCTTGCTTGGTTGTCTCAAGGTCTCGTCGAGTGATGTCCACCTCAGTATGTACTTGTATTGCTTGTAAAATTCATGGCACATACCTTCCCAAGTCCGAGTTTGAGAACTCTCCAAATTTAGGAACCAACGTAGGGCAGCTCTGGTGAGTGTATTTTGAAACATTTGGGCCAATAACTCTTCATCAGCTCCGAAGGGCTTCAATGCTCTTATGTACATTTTTAGATGGGCTTTAGGGCAGTTCGTACCATCAAACTTGTCTAATGTTGGCATCTTAAACTTTAGTGGGGCCCTTGCTTGAGGAAAGAACAAAAGTGAATGCATATCCATAGCTTCTTCAACCCTTCTAGATCTCATTAGGAGTTTTTCCATTTGGTCCATTCGTTCAACCACCTTCTTCTCATTTTCAATCAACACCAAGTCATGGCTTTCTTTAGAATTTCTGGGTCCATTATCATTTTGGACCCTAAAGGATTCATGAGAGTTCTTGTTCCCTATCTGTTGGATCAATGCTTGGATGTCCTTTTGGAGTTGGGCTTGACCTACTACCAAAATGTTGAGTAAATCTTTAGTTGTGAGAGGCAGTTGTTCCCTATGATCATTCAGGTGTCGATCTTCTTGGTTGTTGGCCATTTCTTAATTGGAAGCCTTGGTTTTGATGTTTGCTTGGGCCTTGCACTTTAAGACTGGTGGCTTTAATCTTGATGTCTTTAAGCTTGATGATCTTGAGCTTTTAGTTATGCTTTGAACTTGGTGGGCTTGAACCCTAATTAAGATCCTTTGGTCTCAACCAAAATGCAGAAGTTATATTTTTATTGTTATTTTTTTAAGAAATCTTAAACAATTATGATGGGCCTAAGCATTGGACTAAGGCACATCATGGATCAAACAACGGCCAAACATTCATGGGATGCAATGTATTTTATGGGATTGACCTAAAGATTAGTTCTATGGCTTCTTACATGAAGGCAAAAGGTAGGCTAATAGGTTTCCCAAAAGTTAGGACGTTGTACCTCCCAACTTGTGACGTACAAACGCCACGTTGGTCCAAACGGTAGAGTTTGTCCTTTACGAAATGCAAGAAAGATCAAGTGAGTCTTAGGCAAAGGGGTGGTAGGTTCACCACTGGGTACACAAATCCATGAGGACCGCGATCCATGGCTACAATTACCGTGGTTTCCGAGCAACATGCATAATTCATATCACAATTCCAATCATGCAAATGATGCTATGGCAAGCAAATATGACATATTATTAAAAGAAAAAAACAAACAAATGACATGGTTGGCCACCATAACCTAAATTGGAGTCTAGCCTTCAACATCCCCAGTGGAGTCACCACTGTGAGTGACCGCGACCACGGCCCAGCCAATTTTTTCTCAAACTGGGCCTAACCTGCACAAACCAGTGGGATCATGATGCTCAAAATGTACGAATTCACAGTAAAATGTACTCCCTCCTAGATCGAGGGTTTTACATGGAGTCGCCACTTATTTAATTTAAATGGAAAAATAAGAAAACCTTTAATATAAAAAAATGCCTCTGTTGTATTAATGTATATGACAATTTACATCAATTTTGTAACAAAAATTTACAATGCTTTTTTGTCCTAGATACAATCTAAGAAAAGAAAATTACATTGCTTTATTTCCTAGTTACATTCTAAAAATGTAAAATTGCAAATACAAGAGCATAGTCTAGAACCCTTGATCTTGGTTCGGAGGCTAATTTACGAGATGGGAGGGGATTAAGGACCCATCTCGCCCGGTGAAACCGGTCTCCTAGGTTAAGATGGCCAATATCATGTCATATCAAACAAGTACAAACAATATATCATACAAACATGTTAATTTGCAAGAATTGTAAGCAAATATGTGTTAGGGGAATCTGACATAAAGAGAAACAAAAAAGAAGAAATTCGTTAGATAACAATTTTAATGTAAAGAAAGCATGAAGGTAATGGCATGTTCATCCAAGAATTCTTAGCCTAGACATGTTCATCTAACCATGTGAAAGAAAAGACAAAACAAAGTTGTCATGTCACTTGTCCTCAACATAATTGCAAAGAGAAAGAAAATAAAACACTTAAACATATTTGATCATCCAAGCAATTATGAAAAGAAGTAAAGGACAATCCCTTCGACATGTTCATCTAGAGAAAATTAAGATGCTTAGACATGTTTGTTCAAGCATTTAACATAGTAAAACAATTACCTAGACATGTTCATCTAAATATTCAAGAGAAAGTTGTGTTTTAACTTAGAAGTGTTCATCTAAGTATTCAAGAGAAAATTTGTGTATTAGCCTAGAAGTGTTCATCTAAGCATGTAAACAGAATATCAATGAGATATATAGACATGTTCATCCAAGCATATCATGAAAGAAATAAATAATGACTTGTTAAGTGATTATTCAAGCACATGTGAAAAGTTAAGAACATGATTACTACTTACCAGCATAGAGCATAAATTAAAAAGGGGGAAGTGATTTCTTAAAGGGTTAGGGAGAAAGCAAGGAAGTACTCAACTACAACCAAAGTAAGAACAATGGTTGCATAACAGCTTTTCTTTTTTGCTTTCTCACTAGCTCTCTAGAGGGAATTCGGGGTCTAGGAAATGTAATTCTCTACAACTTTTCCAGAAATAAAGAAAACCAATTTTCAACATTTTCCAGGCTAAAAATATGATTTAAGTTGCCGCTGAAAATAGTAACGTTTTTTGAGCGTTTTTCTGTTTTTTGAAAATTTTCAAAGAATGTATCTGTTTTCCTGTCCAACTTATTTTTCAAAAACTTTCTTCTGAAGCTAAGGGAGTAAATAAGCCTATTAGATAAGCTTGATCAATTGGGTGTTGATCGGCATGTTTAACTTGGGAAAGAAAACAGAGGACTCGAAAGTTGTTCGAAAAATTCTTCGTTCATTGCCGGAGAGCTTCCGCGCAAAGGTGACTGCAATTAAGGAAAGTAAGGACCTTGATGAAATCAAAGTCCAAGAGCTGATTGGCTCTCTCTAAACATATGAGCTTTCATTTCCAAATCAAAGAAAGAGTAAATCACTTGCACTTAAGATGATAAATGAAAGGGTAGAAGCACACGACTCATCGGATGAGGATGTAGTCGAAAAGGATGTAGCGTACCTTGCAAAGAATTTCTGCAAATTCCTAAAGCTCAAGAACAGTGGGAAGTTTGGTGATAAAGGGAAATTTACAAGTTCCGGAAAAGAGAAAAAGGACTTCAAAAAGAGAGACGGGAAGGAGTCCCAATCTACCAAATGAGTCACTTGTTCTGAACGTAATGGGCATGGCCATTTCAAAAAGGAATGTCCTAATTATTTAAGATTGAAGGGGAAGGCTTATGCCACCACTCTTAGTGACTCAGATTCTTCCACCTCTGATTGAGAGGATAGCTGTGATAAAGAAGGGAATTTCTCAGCGTTCATGACTATTGCTCATGTTAAGTCTTCGGAGGACTTGAATTTGCTTGTGCAAGAGCTTGGGGAGCATAGTGATGAGGAATCCATGGGAATTGTAGAAGAATCGGATGCTGAAGAAGATGAAGATACAATTGGTCTTCAAAAGAACTACAATTCACCTCTTGAGAAGTCGGGAGAGTATGCAAGGGTGGCCAAGGCGGCTGTAAAGAAGATGAAGAAAGTAGAGGAGGACTATCGAAGTCTCCTAGTGAGATACAAGGAGGCCAAGTGTGAGATTGAGATGCTAAATGGCGAACTAACTAAAGCTTACACCAAGGTGAGATTCCTTAAGCTTGAGTTGGTTCATGCAGATGCCAAAATAAAGCGCGTATCCATAAAGAAGCTCGATGATGTCCTTTCCTCTCAAAAATATTTTTCTGACAGAACTAGATTAGGATACACCAGAGAAAGTTGCTCAATTATGAATACCTCCAAAGAAGTGAAGTTTGTGAAGGCCAAAGAGCCGGCTATAGTTGTCCCTCCTGTGGAGAAGGCAAAGTTTGAGAAGAAGAAGAATGTGGCTAACTAGTGGGTGAACAAGTCCCATAATCAATCTGTGGTTAGGTCTGAAGCCAGAGCAAAATCTCTTCCACTATCGCAAAGAGGTCCTAGAACAAACCATGTGTGTCATCACTATGGACTTCAAGGGCACACCTGACCCAATTGTCATAAGCTGAGAGCATTAAGAAGGAATGCTAGTGATCAAAGGTCAAAAGGACCAAGAAATGACAAGAGAACTTGGGCTGTTAAGCCATTAAGAGGTCAAAATGGTGATCCCGAAATGATGGACGTGATGAAGATGATTGGTGCATTCACCAACTGCTTAGAAAGCATTACAAGAAGGTTTGAAAGTCCTAACTCTCGTACCCAATCCTATAGGGATATCACCCCAAACGCATGTGACGTGTGGGTGAAAAAGAGTACTCATGCATTAGCATTACAACATGTTCATGCATTAATACTTCCTATGTTGTGTGAATATGCTTGATTGTATGCTTATTGTTTGTGTTAGTTAAAATATTGGTTATTTGTTTGTTTTCGTTTTAAATGTTTTTACATTGCGGCTTTTGATCAATCTTTTCTTGTTTTTGTGTCAAAAATCCAAAAACACATAAAAATTAGAAAATTCTAAAAGTTTGATCGTCTTTGTTTAGTTTTGTCTCAAAACATGTTTTGCCTTGTACCTTTATACTAATGGCCTTGTGCATCTACAAGCATAGCTTGTTCCTTATGCACTCATATTATTGTGGAAGAAATCTTGACATCTATGTGACTGTTGTAAACAGATATTCAAACTTGTCATGAATGATTAGTGAATGGTTTTGTCGATCTTGAGACATGCATAGACTTATGCTTATATATCTTCCCACTCTTTTATTTATTGTTTTTGCTTAAAAGAGCTCACCAAATGTAAATCTCCAAATGAAAAGAGATTTTGAGTTGTAAAAGCCTGTCGCATATACTAGTATTTGAATAGGAAAAAAGGAAAGTGACGTTTATGAAAATTGTATGTTGCCCAAAAAGCCAAAGGCTATCTTATCAATTGAAATATCAAAATTTCTGGCATTGATCTCACAATGAGACGTATTAATTCAAAAAGATCAAATGATATGATGTATATGGAGCCAAATGAAAAGCTTCAATCTTATGCTATCAAGTTTTGTGGGAGGTCGTATATGCATATTTCTATAATTGAGATGGGTCACATTATCTAGTGCTAATTGTGTATGTCTTGGTTGAATTGATCATTGAAGCTTCACATTAGACTAAGGACTATTTCATTGTTGATATCCACACACATCACATAAGCATATGATCAATATATGCCATATTCATTTGTGTGATTGTACTTGATTAAATATGTTTTCACATGCTCAATCTTTGTTGATCAAACACAAAAAGATTTTTGAGTGTTTTAAGTTGTGTTTGGAAAGTATTTTGTTCTTTCAAAAGTCAAAATTTCAAAAATAGTGTTGCCCTGTTTTGGCGACTCAATCGCGGGTTGGTCCAGTAGCATGCCCCAGTCGTGAGCCCATACAGAGATTTCTCGTGACTCATTGGCGGGTAAAGGTCCCTATCGCAAAAAATACTTAGATTTTTTTTTTCAAAATTTGGGTCTTTATGTTTTTCGCAACTCATAGTGGCGACTTGTTCACGGCTTACTTCGCGACTTCCTCGCGGGTAGAACTTCTAGTCGCGAAACACACTTATACAAGTTTTTCAAAAATTTTGTTTTAAGTGTTTTGGCGACTTGCACGCGACTTGACTCATCGCGAAAAACCCGTGTTTTGCATTTTAAAGTCAGTTTTTAAACCTTTTTAGTTTTCCCTTGAACTTTTGTGACTTTTCATTATCTTCCTAACCTGAAACTCTTTCAAACCACCGTGTCTCTATTGAAAATCTTCCATTTTTGCATCTGTTCAACCTCATATCGTCAAAAAAAATGTATGGGTTTTCTCTTTCTCACCACATATTTCATGTTTTGAGCGTTATTTTCTTGAATTTGTGAGTTGTGGTTATGTTTTGTGATATCTGTAATTTCGGATTTGGGTTAGGTTCTTGTTTGGTGTGTTTGGGTGTTTGGGTTTGGTTGATCTTATTTTCAAGGATACTAAATATGGTCGTTATCCTATTTTAGTTTCACTTTTTGAGTTTGTAAGTTATTTTTGTGTTGGTTGGTATATCTCATACCCATGATAATATATCTCTTTGTCATACGCTATTTGTTTGGGTTTTATACTTTATTTGTGAGTATGGTTGGTTCAATATGGTTGAGTTTTGATAGTTGGGTTATAATGTTTTGACTTATGTTGCTATAGATTATTGTTATCATGTGTGTTGCTTCTGGCTTAAGGATATTGTTTGCTTTGTGTTGGTTTGATTATCTCATACTCCTTAAGATATGTCTCATAGACATATGCTTTCTTCTGGATGAATGTGGTATACACTGTTTCAATACAACTGATTATTGCATGTTGAGGCCTGTGCTTGGAAATGTGCCTTAAAGTGTTCTTGATTGTGTTGTTGTGGTCACTATCACAATGTGTTATCCATTAGTACTGTTGATAGGGTGTTCTATTCTTTCCTGATCTGAGCTATCTCTTTCATTGTCTAAATCTCAACTGAATATGGACTGAATGGTGGTATAGTTCTATGTTCTTTTCTACTATACTAACCTGTTACTAATGGTTGAATCTCCATCTATTGTGCTATGTTTTTGTGGCCTTTTCTGCTGTGTTTGTAGATGACTCCTACCAAGAAGAAAACCACTGCCAAGAAGGGTGATAAAAGGTTGAAAATGGACAACACCAAGTTTAGATCAACTCAACACTTTGAGAGATATAGAGATTTCTACGTAAAGGCAGCCATCATTCAAGAAAGATTTGTAGACTTGGTAAATTTGAAGGACACCTTCATTCCAAATTGTTTTGAGGGTAGGGGTTGGGATAAGTTGTTGAGTGACTTGCCTGTAGTGTGTGAGCCTCTTATCAGAGAATTTTATGCAAATGCTATACTGAGAGAAGATGAGTTAAACTGTTGGATAAGAGGAAAGGAATTCACTATAGATGCAGGTGATATAGATGAGGTGCTAGGTCTTGAAGGTTTAGATGACCATGACTTCACCAACTTCAAGGACAGGATGCTATCCATAGAAACTGTCCAATCTCGCATTGGTGGAGCAAGAGAGGGGAAATGCCTCAACACTATTGCCTTCCCTGCTGACATTAGGTGTCTAACCACCATCATGATGTTCAATTTGAACCCAATTAGGAAGTTGACTACAATCAATAATGCGAGAGCTATATTTCTCATGGAGCTCAAGGAAACACCTTCATAGACATTAGCTCTCACATCTTTGACACCATTGTGGATGAGACTAGAACAACCTCTAGGGCCAAGTTGATTTTTCCTAGCCTTTTTATAAGGCTTTTCAGATTGGAAAGTTTGCCTTCACTCAAGATATCAGTCCCATGTCTACACCGCCAGCCATCAACAAACTGACCATCACAAGGATACAAGTTCGTCTCCTAGGTGATGAAGAGGAAAGGTGAACAAGCTGAAGGGGAACCCATGGACACTGAGACAGAGGCTGCAAGACAAGCTTTAAGCTCAAGAGGTCGTGGCAAGAGGAGCAGAGCTTCATCTTCATTAGTAGTACCTCCAGATGCATTCCAGATCATCCTAGAGAGATTGATGGACTCAGAGATGTCTAGAATGAACAATCTGACAGGCTGGTCGCAATACAAGATCAGATGAACATCCTCTCAGCAAATTTTGATAACTTCTCCGCTCATCAGTGACCCTTTGGCCATTCTAGTCAAAAAAGGGGGAGAATTTTTTAAGGGCAACTCTTAAGGGGGAGTTTCTGTTTGAGGGGGAGCATGCCAAAAACTCATTCTATTCAGTTTATTGCTTTTGCTATCTATAGTTTTTGGTGGTGTGTTTTGGATAATGTTTTTAATTATGGGTTTGCTAAATACTTTGTTAAATATTTTGGTTATTTTGCTGGTTTAAACTCATGGATGTTTTTAAAACTTTTGGAACTCATGGATGTTTTTAAAACTTTTGGATATATATATTTGAGTTGGTATTTAGTATTTATGTTTTATCTGTACCCATGTTGCTTTTGTAAGCTTTTAGGGTTTGTTTTCTATATTTTGTAGCCTTTTATGGTTTGTACCATGCTTATGCAGCCTTTATGCTCTTGTTCCTATGCTTTGTAGCTTTTGTACTTGATATTATGCTATGCACTACTTTAAGTACATCACTCTTGTGCCCTAGTAGGATCTTGTTCCTAGATGCATATACTTCATGTACTGTGCATTGGTTGAGAGTTGGACATGCAAATGACACTTTGCATTTAAGCTTATTAGCTTGCATGTCCGGATGTTCATTCCAAGTGTGAATGAGCATTGTGGTAACTATTTTATAGTGATTGCCTATATGGTCAAGCCTTGGTTTATTACTTTACTCCATTTTGCTTGATCGCATTGTGCTTGCCTCATATGCATTACAAGTTTTTCTGCATACAATGATCATATTATGTTATTGTGTTTCAAGAGACACTTGTTCTTATGATTCAAGAACTACACAGATTCTAGAGTTAGGTGTGAGTGAGTTTTGGTCAACTGTTCCCAACTCACATGTTAAGTCTAAAGTTTGTTTTAGGGTTTTGTCATGGAATAGCCAAAGGGGGAGATTGTAAGGTTGAAATTTATCAACCATTTTGTTGGCTTTATTCCGTGCTAATTTGCTTGTAATTCAACACTTAGAAACCATGTATTTAGGTGGGATTCATGTAAGCATAGTGTGTGAGAAAGTGTAAAGAAATGCTAAAGACTGTGTAGTGAAGCAGGGACTCATGCCTGGATCTCGTGGGTGGCTCGCAGCTTGCAAGCTGTTAGATGATGCACACGAGTGAAGCATGTAAAAAAGATGAACAGTCACGCCAGCTGGAGCACTACAGGACAAAAAGTCCAGTCTGGCCATTCTATTTGCTCGCAGCTTGAACTAGCGACTCAATCAAGTCGTGAGGCCAAGTCCCCAAACAGCTCTGTTTTGAAAAAATTGACTCTTTGATTCCTTTCTCTCCCCATTATAAATACCCCTTATACCCACGAAATGTAGATAGCATCCAGAGAGAATTTTGAGAGAGAAACCCTAGAGAAAAACAAGATTGACTCATCTACAATCTTCACATAAAGACTCTTTAAATTCCTCTACTCTCTTCCTTTGCACTGTTACATCCTTGGGAGGTACATTACCAAAACTTTTTCTCACCATACCCATATATGTGAGAAGGATGTTTGGTGCTTTGGAAAGCAGTTAGGAAGGAACCAATTTCATATTGGTTGATGCTATGGGCTATAACAGAATCTGGTAAACTAAAGAAGAAATAGGTTCGGCGCAACCTCGTTGAAGTAGGAGCTTGGAGGGCTTAGGTACATAGGGTAGATTATGCTTGGAGGGTCTTCTGCTGTTTATGTATCCCAACTACATTCTTTAGTGGATTATTGACCGCTTGGAGGGCGGCGGAGAGGTTTTATGCCAAGGGCTTCGGTTTCCTCTTCGATAACACATCGTTGTGTTGTCCTTGTGTTTGCATCTCTCTTCTCTTAATCTTTTCCATTTAATTTCTACTGTGGATGTGATTTTATTTGGTTTAGATTGTTTATCAATTCTGTTATAAGCTTATGTTCATTTTCCGCACATACTTTATTTGATATTAAGCTTGAATTGGTAATTTGTTATTTAGGGGTGTAAACGTTCATAGGTGTTTTATACACATATTGAACTTTCAGGCCATTTTCACCAAAGAAGGGCACAATATATAAACCACGCACCCATGTCCCACATAGGAAGAAACCAGGGAAAATTATTTAGTGCTCCCAAAGCACGGAGAAATGGTGCTCGCTCTTCTCACATTCATGGTGGGGTCCACCATGAATTTAATGAGTGGACTCTACCATGAATATGAGAGGAGGGAACACCATTCTCCGTACCCTAGGAGTACTTAAGAATTACTCAGAAACCATTAACCTATGAAGCAACCATTAAACCATGCAAACATTGGAAGAAACCATTAACCTATGAAGCAACCCATAGGCCACGCTAGCCATGTCCTAGGGGTTCAAATCAACCCCCTCATTTGGCAAGAAAGAATATATAAAATATAAAATGTTTATTTTGTTTTGACCCTCTAAAATAAAAATTGGAACACTTTGATCCTAATTTTTTTTTGAATCACAATTAAAATAACCTTAAATATAATCCACTAACTAATATTTAAAAGAGAGTACAAGAACAAGCTAATTTAATCTAAAACCTTGAAAATAAAAATTAGTTACTGAGTCTGAAGTGCTTTAATTTGTTATTTGTTGGGTAGGGATTAGGGGTATGGGACAAACCTAGAGTGATTGAGCGAAGAAAAAAGCAAATGTTAACACAACAAAAATTTTCTTAGCATTTATTTGGAAACAGTTTATCTAACGTTTTTCTTAAAGTATAAAATAGATAGGAAATCACATGAGCTTGCAAATAGTAGGAAAAAGATGAATTAATAAGTTGGCTTATAATCAAGACCCAAACACATGGACTTAATATAGTTACAAAGAACAATAGTTGTCAAAGTTGAGTTGAATTATTAAATACAAAAATTGTAAAGAGTTAAAACAAACTAATAGACAAGAGTATTCTAAGCAATGATAATTAAAGTTCACTTAGGAATAATAATTAGTAATTTTATTGTATTTGAAAACAATGGATGATTTTTAAGATTTTATCTTCACAATAATAATTACTATTTTCATTGTAATATGAAACTATATGTCAAATAAACTAATAGTTTAAATTTTATTTTCTTGCTAACATTATGGACAAATTTGTAATAAAGAAACATCATAGACCACAAGATTCATTTTCTATTTAATATTTTTCTTCTTATTGACCCTCCTACAAAAACATCCTAGAGCCGCCACTAAAGTGACCATTAACTACTTGCAATGTAGAATTTGATACGAAATTATAGTGAAAATATTATGCCCGTCTATTATTTTAATCATTACAAAAAAAATGAAAAACGTAAAAGCCTTAAATCCTGATCCAATAATGGAAAATCAAGCAAAGAACTCTCCCTAAATATTTGAATTAAAAATAATTAAATTAGAAAATTTCTCAAGGTAAAGTACTAATTCTCCTTAATTATTATATTTTTTGGCCTTTTCTTTTGTATACATTTTAGGTGGCAAGAGGGATTCAAATCCTGGATGTGATCTCCATTAATAACACTAAGAAATTTCATTTGAACTTTGAACATTTTCATTGACATTTTCTTCTAATGAACATGCGGCATCTTAAATTTGTATTTTGGTCATAACTTTTTTGGAATTATAAAAATTAAGTTTTAGTAGTTTAGAGATAATGGGAGAGTTGGCAACTGGGAAGCAAGGACACAGCAAAATTACCAACTCACTGGTGTCAAACACGTATTCGATGCAGACACAAACATGTCAAGTGTGCACTCAGGAAGGAAAAAAAATCATTTTTTTAATCCAATTCTTCTATTTTAACGTTGAATGTTGTTTATATGAACTCTTTTTATGGGTGTCTAGTTTAGTTGAACTTTTTGCTCGGACTTTAAAAAATATTTTATTGTCTTTAACTTAATTTTACATATATTTTTTAACATTTCATTGTTGCAACGTACTTTTTAAATTCAAAATAAACACAACTCATTCCATATATACCTAAAAATAAATATTAATTAATTAATTGTCGTATCCTCGACGTATCGTATCCTAGTTTATCAAGAAATATTGTGTCATCGTGCTACGTATCATGTCATGCTACATATTGTGCCCATGTCATTGCTACATAGGTTAGTAAAAAGTCCATATGCAGACATTGGATTCTTTGGAACATTCTTTGTTTAAATAGTTTAGATTGTTTAGGTACAATTTTTTAGATGTTGTACATCTAGTTTTCCAATTAAATTTAAATACATTATAGCATTGATTTTTTTTTTTCTATGATAATTTTTTTTCTATAATAATTAATTTTAATACAAGTATGCATTTAAATTTAAGTGAAAAATCTAATGTAGTACACTCAAAAGGCTGTACCTAAATCATAGGGTTTAAATTTAAGATAAAATCCCGCTTTTTGTACCCTCTTAGTAAAATGAAAATGACTCACATAGCCTAAGATGGATTTAAATAAAAACAATAATGAAGAAGTTATGTGATTCATACGCTATACCTCTCTTTGCTATCGCTAGGATGCATAGTTGTGGTATTAAGTGGCTTAAGAAGAATATGTCTAATAAATGAAATATAATCTTAACAATCTTAGCAACTGGTATCAGGAATTTTCCCTAGGCAATAAGAGAGACATCCAAGAGAGGTCATATTGATTGTAAGAAAAGAGAGAATTTTTTTTTTTGGGTGACAAAGCACACTTCATCATTTCTTTTCCATCTCTTTCAATCTTTGATTGAGATTTTATATTCCCGCATCTCACCCATACACACAGACCGTGTGGGTGAGTGAAGATTCATGGAAACTTGAGAAGTCACATTCAAATCCAATTCATTTTGGTGGTGCTTCAATAGAGGTTCTTCGGTAAGCTAGATAAAGGAAAAACTTGGGGAGCTGACTTAGGTCATAAAGTTTCTTGATTGAATACAAGTTGTATTTGAAGTCCAAGGAGCCGACTTGATAAAGTAACATATATATATATGTGTGTGTGTGTGTGTGTGTGTGTGTGTGTGTGTGTGTGCGCGCGCGCGCGCGCGCGCAAGCGCTTTATGATTTGCGGCAATAGGAGTGATTCCAAAAGTCCTAGTGCCGTATAAGAATAAAAAAAATAAGAAGAGAAGTACAGCCACATTAGAGAAAAAGTTTTGGGCTCTTCAATCTTGTGTTTTCTTGTGTGAAAGTGCTAGGGTGTAATTGAGATTTGCTTTTTATTTGATTTCCACTTATTTATTGTTATTGATTTAAGTCTTGGGGTGCTATTTGCATGAGTGGTATCAGAGCTAGGTTAAGATTATCAACTAAATCCCAAGTAAATCCAATATCATAGATGGACTCCTCCGTGAGTCCAAGGTATAGAAGTATCTCCCTCGAGAGTTGCAAAACAAAATTTCCCCAACAATGTTTGGTAAAACCCCCTCGAGGGTGGAGTCAACATCAATCCTCAGTGATTTATGAGAATGAAGAAGATAATCATTTCCTTGGTGGAAGGAAGTTCCCTAGTGAACAACATTCCATAAGAAAATCCTAGTAAGTTACCCCCTCCTTAGTGGGCCATACATCATCAAAACTTCATGGTAGGTCGGAATCATCCCCAAAACACTTTTCAACTAAATTATACTCCCAAGTGAGTCCTCCAGTATCCCTAGTGGATATTTCATCTGAAAATAGTCCAGAAAGTCAGAATAAAGACTTTGTGCACATATACTTCGGGAATTGAATATGCAGGCATAGATCTTATCCAAGTTGGAGTGGTGCACATATCTTCTGGGAATTGAACATGTAGGCACCGATCCCATATAACATCGAATTGTGCACATATCTTATGGGAATTGAACATGCAGGCATGAAATCCCATACAAGTCCAAAAAAAAAAAAAAAAAAAAAAGAATACAAAGATTATGCACATATCCTACGAGAATTGAACATATAGGTGTGGTAGAAGAGGTAGACATAGAGATAGAGACCAAGGTTAGCCTGAGGCAAGAGCCTCACCAAAATAGGTAGAGATGGAGATGGAAGACAGGTACCTCCACACCATAGATATATATATCCTTTCAAGCTTGTAAGAGCACCTTGTTTGGTTGTTTGAGCTTATAAGAGCACCTTTGTTTTTATTTTTAATGACTCTAGGATAGTGAGTCACTCGCCTTTTTCTTGCAATTGGCAAAACAATTTCTAGGATAATGAACTTATAATTGCTCGTTTCCCAAGCAACAAAGGTGGGAATTCAGACATATGAAATCCCACTCAACTCTTCGAAGTTGCACCCCACCCCATGTATGTGTGATGTGTGTCGTGTGCATGGGTTGGACCTGAGCTATATGTTGAAACAAAATTCTTTGTCTCTTATTCTTTTGATTCCATTAGCAAAGCTCACAAATCAAAAGAAGGGCATCTGTAGACACCGCATTTTTTACCCCTTACGACTTAGGCCCTGTTCTCCACTGATGCTGAATTCTAAAACCCAAGGTTGGTTTAAGCCCCAATCAGAAGTTAAATTGACTTGGGAAGTGTTAAAATGAAAAATGTAACTTTTAATGAGCAAATAAATCAATTTTTGAAAAATAAGGCCAAAGGAAACTCTTGCTATGCGCACACAGCTTTCTACATGCGTACGTAGGCTCAAACTTGCACACACATAGCGATTTCAAGAAACTATACAAGACAACCTTTTTGCATTCATGTTGAGATTTGGAATGAATCCCACATCGTCTAAGGACCATTCCAGACCCCTTTTTTCACACTATAAGTAGCCTTACATGGTATATTTTCAAAATATATAGAAATCTTATGGAAAAATTCTAAGATTCAATAGAAATAGTGAATCAAAAAGGGATTTTTTCACAAAACGTCCTCAAGTCAATTTTCTTTTGATTAGGGCCTTTCTGGCCTTGATCTCTGGGTTTAATATTACTAATTACTTTTCTATTAGTTCGTGAATAGATTTGACTGAGGAGAACGGTCAAAAATCAAGCTTGAAGAGCTTTTGCTTGAGGTATTAGTCCAAACTTTTCTTTTTCCTTTTTTTATTTTTTATTTTTTTTATGCTTTAATTCTTCTTGTTTTCTTTATTTGTTTGCTATAATATATTTTAATATGTCTGTCTAGGATAGGTTTTTGTAGTTGTACATTTTAAAAGCATGTTAGGTTGCTAGAATGTGTTTTTAAGTGTTCTGCTCTACTTGTTTGTGTTTTAGGTTTTTCTGGGCACAAACCTGCGCACGCATATTCTTGCCCGCACATGTAGGCTTGATTATGCGCACGTTGGTTTATTCATGCTTGCGCATGAACTTGCCTTGAAACCCTAATTTTATTTTGTTGTTTTTGCTATTATGTTCACATGTATGTTTTTATTTAGTTTCTTTTCTGTACTTTTATGCTTCTGAAGCTTCTATTTCATAAGTTTGTTAGCTTGTTTGTCTTCACATGTTAGAATCAAGGTTTATCAAGTGTTTTCTTTGCCTTGATGCCATAAACATGTATTCACATGCTCATGCATGATGCCATAGCTGTTGAGTTGCTGCAATAGAAGTGAGATAAGTCATGCATTGGTACATGCATTTCAATCATGCAATATGCTTGTTTAATGTGTGATTTCATGTCTAAGAGTTTGGGAAGACATGTGATGACCTATGTTTGCTTGCCATGCTTTTTGCTGCTTTGTTTTTGTTGCTACATTGTATGGATGTGATATGAATGTTAGGACCTTTGATATGTAATGCCTTGATTAGATGAATGGTAGGTCTTTGTTTGCAAGCATCATAGATGAATGGTTAGGGATGTTTGTTGCCATGTTGATTGCTAGATGTATGCTAGTGTGTGTGTGAGTTAGATACAAGTATTGAGTGTGCCTTCAATAGGGTTAAGACATAAGACACAATGATAGGAAGCCAACCTTAGGGTTGGGTAGTTTTGGGTGCCTAACACCTTCCCAGGATTGTATCTTAATTTCAAACCCATATCTCTAATAGTAAGATCAAACGGTCCTCTCTTAAGAGGATGCTATATATATAGGTCCTAGACCTTTGTAAAAACTAGGTGATGACTCCAAAAAAAAAAAAGATCCCTTGCGTCCATGCCATTAAGCGCCATTAGGCGAATCAACCCAAAATAGCTTAGTTCTTGTTTGTCTAGCATGGTGAATGATGAGTCCTTCATCCTTGGAGTGACAAACGAGCTCTCAACCTCAGAAAAAAGCTCTACCTAAGAGTTAGGTGGAAGATTGAAATCTCCTATTGGTGGACGGTCATACACAAGTCATCCCTAAGAAAGTAGGACAAAAAATACTAAATCTTTCCACCTACGGGTTGGACCAAAGTCACCTATAGGTGGACAGTCCAGCATAGAGTCATCCTTAAAAGAGAAGGGCAAACTAAGTCCCCACCCACGTGAAGATGTACTACTAAAGCCTCTACTAGGCGAAGGGTTTAACACAAGATAACCCTAAAAGGGAAGAACAAAAGTTGAATATTCCCAATTATTAGAGACAAGACGAGCTAGAACTTAAATCTCAAAGAATGTTTTCCGTAACACTCACCTAATCCAACTCGAACGAACAAAAAGAGACGAGCAAGAGATAGAAATCTCATTAAGCCACTCCTAAAACTCATCCATCCAAAAGCCTACGAATGAATCCCACATCATCTGAAAGCCATTCCAAACCTCATTTCTCAACTATAAAAAGCCATACATTGTACAATTTCAAAACACATAAAAAATCCTAAGGGAAAAACATAAGATTCAATAGAAATAGTGAATCAAAGAGGGAGTTTTTCACAAAACATTTTCAAGTCAATATTTTTTTTTATTGAGGCATTTTCTAGTCTCGATCTTCGAGTTTCAAGCTTACTAATCACTTTATACTTGATTGTGAATAGATTGATTGAGGAGAATGGTCAAAATCAAGCCAAGAAGCGCTGTGTTTTGAGGTATATGTTCTTTTTTTCTTTTTTTTTTTTTCCTTTCTTTAATCTTTCTGTTTTACTTGTTTCCTTGTTTTTTTTTTTTTTTTTTTTTTTTTTTTTTTTTGTATTATAATATGCTTGTCTAGTGTAGGTTTTCCTTTCATTATAGTTTTATGTATGTTAGGTTGTTAGTTTAAGCTTCCTACTCTGTTCTGTGCTCTTGTGCTTTCTCGGTTAGGGTTTAGGGCATGTATGCGTATGCATATTTATTGTATGCGCATGCATACATGAAGTATGCATCCACATACAACTGGGCTCGTACGTAGGCCCTATGTATGTGCACGCATACTCAAGCTCAGAAACCCTAATCTAAACCTTTTTGCTTTTGTTTTTTTAATGAGATTAAGATGTAAGACACAATGAGTGAAAGCCGACCCATAGGTCGGGTGGTCTTGGGTGCCTAAGACCTTCCCAGCCCATACCTAAACTCCCTAACCAGTACCTAAACTCTAAACCCATACTCTGGTAGTAAAATCAGTCCTTCCATGTAAGGGTGCTATACATATGGTTCCTAGACCTAATCTAAGTGGTGGCTCCATTTTCTTTTCTCTGTCTCAGTCCACTTGGTCGAGGCGTACTCCTTCCCCGTTACACCTGTTAGGATGTGTGCCCTTAAATCCTATTGTATGTGCTATGTATAACATTATGTATGACTTAATGTTATGATTAATAAAATTGTTTTATTATTATCTAAAATAATGGTAATATGACTATTCAGACATTATAGTCTATGAGATGCATAGTATGTGATTTATGTGAAAAGTCACAGAAGATATAAATCACAAGTTCTTTGTAAACTTAGAATTATAGTCCATAGTCAGCGATGGAATTGGGCATTTCCTCTGCGAAGACTATAACATATCAACTAAGATAATTTTTCTTGTTCATGGAAGTGGAGACTTCTAGTTGGTATGTTGATATGTTTTAAGAGTTAAGACATATTGAACTGGACCACTGTGAGATTTATTATTCTCCTAACGACTGTCAAATGAATAATAAATCTCACGACTTCTATTTGCGTGAACTCTTAATCCTGAGAGAATAATGAACTTGATTATAAGGTGTAGGTTGCTTTGGTATATCAGGAGTGAGATCTAAAGTCATGATCAAAACCTTAGTATGTTGGGCAGCTACATTTAGTGTTAATGGAACATATATTCTCAAGCTGGAATTCCTAATCTCTTAATGAAGATATAAAATATTCACTTAAGATAAGTTTAATGTTTTTGGTTATTCAAAGTGTTAGGCTTAACCACTTTAGTAAGAGGATATTAAAGTATATATTTATGAAATTAGGTTTCATAAATATATGATGAATAACTTAAAGGATTAAATCAAGTACTTAAGGATTAAGATGTAGTAATCTTCAAAGTGTAAATTTACATTCATAACTTTGTATTACTACGAATATTTTATGAAGGGGTTGTATGTATAATAAAGTCTTGGGATAATTTATTAATAAGGCCTAGAGTGCAATTATATTTATATAATGGTGTTAAATATAAATAATGGTAACTTTGGGTTTTTTAAGAGTTGACAGAAAAGCTCAAGGCCTATTGGAGCTAGCGTCTTATTGGTTCCTTTTGATCCCATTCCAAGCCACACACTAAAGCCCAATAGGAAAGGCCAATAGGCTAGCCTAATTAGGTAATCAATTAGTTATAAAGGGAGAAACATACAAAAAATTTTTATATGAAAAAGAGAAACATCATTGTGAAATGGTGTGTATGTGTGAGTGAAGCCACTCTATTATTCTCCCTTGAAAACTGATTAAGAGACCACACTTTTTGGGCATAAAGTGAAATTGGAGTGAAGATTAAAAGTGTTCCCAAGTACTTCTAATCTTTTGTTTTGGATTTCACCACACCAAGGTACCCTATCTTGTTCTTAAATTTTGAAATTTACATAATGCATGTTGTCAATCATGAATGAAATAGATTTATGTTTGTTGCTTCTGCTGTGTGTTTCGTATAAGATACAAAACCAAATTTTCCAACAACACCTACACTGTCCAGCCGAAGGTAACACATGAAATGAACCAATTGCTTTCTAGAGAGTTCTAGGAAGTGGAGATCAGAAAGGCACTCATACAGATGTACTCGCTTAAGGCCCCTAGACCAGATGGTATGCCCTTTTTATTTTATCAACATTTTTGGCTTTCTATTGGTATAGTTGTGACTAAAACTATTTTGGATTTCCTTAACTTTGTAATCATTGTTTCAAAGTTTATTGTTTTAGTTCCTAAGATCAAAGAACCGAAAAGAGTAACTAATTATTGCCCTATTAATCTTTGTAATGTTGTTTACAAATTAGCCTAAAAAACTCTAGCAAATAGATTGAAGAAAATCTTACCATCTATGATTAGTTATACTTAAAGTGCTTTTGTGCATGGTTGATTGATTATTGATAATGTGCTGGTTCCCTTTGGAACAATGCATCATACTAGTAAAAAAAAAAAAGGTTGGAAAGGTAGGTGAGATGGCACTGAAACTTGATATAAGTAAACCTTATAATAGAGTTGAATGGTTTTTTTTTGGATAAGATTATGGAAAAATTGGGTTTCAATTTGAGGTGGAGAGGCCTTATGATGTAATGCATTTCTTCTGTTATATATGTTGTTCGTATCAATGGAAAACCCTGAGGTTGTATGTCCTCTTCTAGGGGCCTATGTTAAGGGGATCATTTTTCTCCTTATCTTTTCTTAATATGTGTAGAAGGTTTATCTACTATAATAAAGCAATTCGTGCATGATGGTTCAATGGATGTAATTTCTGTATGTAGGGGTGGACCGAGTCTTTCTCTCTCTCTCTCTCTCTCTTTTTTCTTTCTGTTGATGATAGTCTCATTTTCTGCAAGGCTACTTTGGAGTAATGTGAATCTTTGCAAAGAGTTCTTCATGTGTAAGAGGAAGCTTTTGGCCAACATTTAAATTGGGCAAAAACTTCATTGTTCTTTAGAAGTAATATTGTTAGGCAGTTTCAAGAGGAGATAAAATCAAGATTTGGAGCTTAGATTATTAGACAACATGAAATAATATCTTTTACCATCCCTGGTGGACTGAAATAAGAGAAACACTTTCAATGCTACTGAGGAGAAATTGGCAAAAATGTTGTCAGGTTAGAAAGAGGAGTTGTTGTCTGAGGTTGGCAAAGAAGTGTTAATTAATGCCATAGCACAAGCAATTCCAACTTATATACTACGAGTTGTTTCAAAATTCCTAATTCCCTTTGTGATGAGTTGACGAGTATGATTCGTAATTTTTGGTGAGAACAAAAAAAGGATGAAAAGAAAATGGCGTGGTTGAGTTAGGAAAAATTGTGTAAGCCTAATTCTTGTGGGGGAATGGGGTTTAAACTTCTTAAGTCTTTCTATCTTGCTCTTCTTGCTAAACAGGGTTGAAGACTTTAGGTGGAACCCATAATTCCCTAATGTATAGGGTTTTTAAGGCCAACTATTTTCACCGTTGTGATTTTGTGCATGCCACTTTAGATAATGAACCTTCCTATATTTGGCAAAGTATCATGGCAACTCAGAATATTGTTCAGAAGGGTATTAGATGGAGGGTGGGGAATGGTCAGAGTATTCAGGTTTGGGAGGATAAATGGTTGTCTCATTCGTCTACCTATAAGGTTATCTTCCCTAGAGTTTTACTTCCCTCAGTTTCTAGAGTTTGTGATCTAATTGATGTTGAAACAACTTTTTCTCCCTTTTGAGGCCGAGTGTATTAGTGGCATCTTGAGGGTAGACAGGATTGGGCAGAAACTACATATGGTTTGTTTTCTGTAAGGAGTGTGTATAAGGTTGTAATGGATTTGGAGGAGAATGGTAATGACGTTTCTTGCTCTGATAGTAGCAGATTGCGCTCATTTTGGAAAATCAATGTTCCACATAAAGTTAGACATGGGGGGAAGAGAGGTTTGGTTCAGTGACGTCAATATTATTTGGAGGAATATTGGGTGGCTTCAGTTGTTCATCCAAAACTCCCTCAAATTCTGGAATCAAATTGGTTTCCACCTAAGGATCCGTTATACAAGATTAACGTTGATGGTACTGTTTTTCCTTCTCAGAAAGAGGAAGGTGTGAGGGTTATAATTCGGGACTAGAGGGGACTTTTTATTGCAGGTTTAAGCAAGAGGATTCCCGCACCTTTGGGTGCCATTGAAGTGGAAGCAAAGGCCTTCGAGGCTAAATTTACTTTTGCAACTTTGCTGCTGAAGTTGGCACCGTGATTGAGGGTGACTCATTGAATATTGTTCAAGCTCTTCGTGGAGAATCACCTCCTCCATCTTCCGTGGCTCCTCTGATTTTAGGGGATGCTTGCTGCTGTTAATGATTTTCGGTTAATTCATTTCTCCCTTGTTTGCAGGACTGGTATTAGGCTTGCGCATTTGTTAGCTATGCATGTCTATAGGCATTTGTGACTTTTCTGCATGGATTAAAGAGAGTCTTTGTTTCTTAGAATAAGCTTGTCTCCATAATGTAATTTTATTTTTTATAGGATGATGTCATTTCTGTTTGTTGTTGAATGAAGTTTTTGTCTTCCTATAAAATAAAATAAAAATTAAAAAAATTAAAAAAAAAAACAAAAAAAAAAATTCCCAAGAAGAACGATCCTAACAAATGAAATTTTGATACACAAATGATAAAAAAATGACACAATGTTTTGGCCCAAAAACGAAAAGCCCCCTAATCACTATATGGACGGTTGCCCAACCGTTCATCATGCATGAAGAGCCACGTTCCATGGCACTCTTTACCTTTTTTTGGGAAAATATAATAACAGTTACTTCAAAATCTCTCGATGGATGGATTATCCTTCAATTATGAATGAGTCTGAGAAGGGGTCATCGGTTTCTGTACCATCAGCGCCCCCTCAACCACCAAATCCTTCTTCAGAAATCGACCACTCCTATCATTGGACAGCCACTGGATTTCCAGTCCATATGACAAACCAACCAAACCCTCCTCCAAGACCTGCTGCCAACTCTGACTTGAAATCTTATCCTGAATCTCCAGTACCTTGGTCCACTGGACTCTTCAATTGTTGCGATGATGTTAACAGTTGTAAGATCATTTTTTTCACTCGTTCATGACACGGTCCTCCATTGTGCCACACTTCCATGATTAAATAATCAACAACCGTTTACTTCATACCATTGCATTATTTACTATTATCATTCAAATCCCATTTAGTAATTTTTTTTTGTTTTAATTTTGACATTCTCATCAAGCAATTGTTGGCATTGAAAACGATGATTTCTGTTTTGGGTGGTCTATTTTACACCACTGCTAAAGACGACAATAACTGTTTAGATCAGATGTTGATGATGATTTTTACTAAGAACTTACAAGCATTTATAAGTGAAATTTTTGCATCATCTTATCTTTTGTACAAAATTGTCAATGTTGATGTTATATGCACAATACGAATGGCATTCACGGGATTGGTTGGGATCTTCGATTAAAGGAAATTTAAACTTAGGGTGCCAAAGTTTGTTTATTGAAAAGAACAATATACGCGAGCACTGCCATAGTTTTTGTACCATATATCCCAATTAACTTTCTGGATATGGATTCAGAAATAATAACTCAAATCTTGCTTAATTTTTAAGTGGATTGGGATTCTTTACATATTTAGAGTCTTTAGACAAATGTACATTCCGTTAGTATGTCAAGTGTCCTAATCTGAATTTATTACACTTCTTTGAAAGAAATACCAGAATTTTACATGAAATCAATATGGTTCATATTTTACAAAGTACGAACGGATGATGTGGCAAATATTTAAAAAGCATGGTGAAAACTCAAAGTATTGGCGACGAGATTTAAATGTGCATTAATTATTGATTTATAGCTAATCCCAAGTTTTGTTTCAGGTTGCTTAACTTGCTGGTGTCCATGTATTACATTTGGGCGAATTGCAGAAATTGTTGATAGAGGATCGACTCGTAAGCTCGAAAAAGAAAATGATGGATTGCTTTCACTCATACATTGTTAGTAAATGGAGTTTATTATTAAAAAAACATATTAATGATTCGTGCATGGTTTTGCAGCATGTGGAGTGAGCGGAGCACTTTACACATTAATATTGTTCGTGACTGGTTGTTCGTGTTTGTACTCATGCTTTTACCGATCCAAATTGAGAGGACAGTATTTCTTGGAGGAGAGCCCATGCACAGATTGCTGTATCCATTGTTGTTGCGAGGAATGTGCTTTGTGTCAAGAGTATAGAGAGCTCAAGAAACATGGCTTTGACATGTCCATAGGTACTCTCTCTCTCTCTCTCTCTCTCTCTCCTCTCCTGTGGTTATTTATTAGGTTTGTGTAACATTGTGTGTGACTTAGCTTTTGCATTTTATGGACTAGGGTGGCACGCGAACATAGAAAGGCAGAAACGAGAAGCTAAAAAGCCTCCAGCAGTGCAGGGGGCCATGACGCGGTAAATTGTATAGCCACAAAATATTGTTGCAATGTACTAGTACTTCTTATCTTAATTAAGCCTGTATGAACCATTTATATCTGTGACAAATTAGGTGTCTACAATACTGTCGGTGACAGGATTGAGCTTCGTTGGTTTGCCGTGAGCACCAATTAAAATTGCCTTATGGGGATCTTTTTTTTTTTTTTTTTTTTTTTTTTTTTGAGAAAAAATTAAGCAAAATATTATTAAAAAATTAAGACAAATCTAATTAGAATACATCATCCAAATCATTAGGTAGTTCTTCTCCCCATACATCAATGTCTGCAGACAAAACTACTCTTCTAGGCCAACCTATTACCATCCCTTCGAACATACTGGAACTGGCAGTGCTGAAGAGACTCCCCAATACTCCTAGTTTCCTCAATCACATGACCAAATAAAGTGTATATATATATATATATATATATATATATATATATATATATATATATATATATATATATAACCGAAGCCTCTGTCTCCTCCACAATTTTCCACATCAACATTTTTTATTTATATTTTTTTAATTTGATTTAATTCAAAAAAAAAAGACTTTCCTAAAAATAATTTAGGTGAAGAAAAAAAAAACCTTTAGGATTAAGATTAAGGGAAAAAAAAAAAAAAAGAGAGAGAGAGAGAGACTCCTGTTAGGACTCTCTCTTATGTTTGAATGCATATGCTTTTTAATCCAAGCAGCCATTAATTATCTAATAGTGAGCTGTAGATATCAAACTTCAAGTTGATCAAGACACAATATGAGACTTGAATTTTAAAATTAATAAACTAATTAAAAAACCTCTCTCTCTTCCCTAAAAGCAAACCCAATAAAACTCCTGAAACAAACCTATTTTCTATTCAATAGTTTTTGCCAACAGACTAAAGAATCAATGAAGAAACAACAAACCAAGCAAAAGATTGTTATCTATCCTCTCTCAAACGTAGACCCAAGCACGACCATGGGTGTCCCTCTCTCAAACGCAGACCCAAGCTCAACCATGGGTGCCAACGTTTTCAATCTCCGACGGGCTGCTATATCTGATCATTCTCTCTTGGTATTTCCAGTTAATCTATGACTAATCTTTTTTCCTACTGTCTTCAATTATGTTTTCTGTCAATTTAGGGATTTCAATTCCTAACCATTTTTTCCTCTCTATTCTTTTTGTTGAAGTTAGGAAAACACTAATAGAAAATCAAATTCTATAGTTTTTGTAAGAAAATATTGTGGTTATGAATGGGTTTTGTAGTAGAGATAGTATTGAAGAGCCTTTCAACCCTCAAAATTTGACAACAATCCTACAGGTTTAACTTTATCTTCAAGTTTTGCTTTTTTTGCTATTTAGGTTTTTTTAGCATATCCGATTTACCTTAGCTTAATCGTCTATTTGATTGAATAATTATTTGGCTACCTAAAATACTAGCCTTTTGCCTCTTCATTATAGAGAAATAGGGAATTAAAAATGTGTTAATGAACTTTTTATTTCTTGCTTTATAATTCTAAATTTGGTTTGTATTCTAAAGTTGATTGTATTTTGTAGTTTTATAATTTTGAATTTGGTTGGAAATTTTTATTATTTTTTGTGAATTTGAAATTTAAAGCAGTTGAATATGAGGATATTTTATTGTAGTCTGGCTTTGCTTGTGGTTCAAATATATATCAAATTCAGGAAGGGGTTACTCAATATGTGGTTTGACCTATAAAAATCCAATGCTACCCCATGATGGTTGAGATGGTGTGACATTCCATGAGTATACATACACTATATCCTCGTCCTCTCAGGTTCCCACATTTCCTTATTTTGTATTTTAATTCCTTTTTTTATTTGGTTGGAGATTCATACTTTTCTTTATTTATTTTTTTATTATTAGTAGCCTTGGTTGGAGTTTCTTAATCCGTATAAGATATTGTTTGAAATACAAAGTATTTTGGCTAAATTATTATGTAAGCATTCAATTAAGAAGTTGTATAACTGACTAGACACTCAAATTCAATTTGTTATTTTCTATTTGATTACTGAATGCCCTGTAGATTTTTTGTTTGGGGCAAGTTTGGAGTAGACTGTGTGTATCTACGGCAGTCTTTTTATATCATTATTGGTTTATTAAGTTTAATCTAAACTGTATATGTAATATTGTGGCTCTATTTGGTTTTTGAAGGCTATTTTATATCAGAAGTATTTGCCATATAAAATTTTTAGGATGTGTGCCCTTAAATACTATTGTTTGATACTATATATGACATTATCTATACTACTATTTAAGCGGCTGCACCTATTTGGACCGGATTTTTTTTGTTCCAAAATACCCTACACCCCTACATTTAAGTAGAGACAAAACTAAAGGATAATTTGGTAAAAACACATGTCTAACTTGCACTAAAATATTGCCTACAAAATAGGAACAGTTTACCCACTTCTTCAAAGTAACTATACGTTTATTGTTTTTTTTTTTTTTAATTAGAAAAATAAGTTAAACACCCCATGTTTATCCAAAAAAAAAAAATCTATAATATATTAAAAAAAAAAACTAAAGGACAATTCGGATTATTTTTGTTCTAAAATACCCTTACATTCCTATGTTTAAGTAGAGACAAAACTAAAGGACAATCCGGTAAAAATAAAACCCTAACTTCCACTAAAACATTCCCTAAAATATAGAATTACTTTCCTTTGATTTTCAAATTTATTTATCCACTTATAAATTATATTCTTAGAATAAAAATTATATATATAATAAAAAAACATAGATTTTTTTTTTTTTTTTTTTTTTTTGCTACTACCACTAAAAAAAGAAAAAGTCTCATCTCACTTGCGAAGCGCGTAGGATGAGACTAGTGTATGACTTAATGTTATGATTAATAAATCTGTTTTATTTTTATCTAAAATAATGGTAACATGAATATTCAGACATTATTATATAGTCTAGGAAATGCATAGTATGTGATTTATGTAAAAAGTCACAGAAGATATAAATCACAAGTTCTTCGTAAACTCAGAATTGTAGTTCGTAGTCGGTGATGAAATTGGGCATTTCATTTGCGAAGACTATAACATATCAACTAAGATGATTTGTCTTGATCATGGAAGTGTAGACTTCTAGTTGATGTGTTGATATGTTTTAAAAGTTAAGACATATTGAACTGGACCACTGTGAGATTTATTATTCTCCTAATGACTGTAAAATGAATAATAAATCTCACGATTTCTATTTACATGAACTCTTAATCCTGAGAAGATAATGGAACTGATTATGAAATGTAAGTTGCTTTGATATATCAAGAGTGAGATCTAAAGTAACGGTCAAAACCTCAGTATGTTGGGCAACCACATTTAGTGTTGATGAAACATATATTCTTAAGATGAAATTCATAATCTCTTAACGGAGATATAAAATATTTCCTTGAGATAAGTTTAATAAGTTCAGTTATTCAGAGTGTTAGGCCTAATCACTTTGGTAAGAAGTTACTAAAGTATTTAATTATGAAATTGGATTACATAAATATATAATGAGTAACTTTAAAGGATTAAACTGGGTACTTAAGGATTAAACCAGGTACTCAAGGATTAAGATATAGTAATTTTCAAAGTGGCAGTTTATATTTTATGACTTTATATTACTACGAATATTTTATGAAAGGGTTGCATGTATAATAAAGTATTGGAATATAATTTATTAATAAAGCCTAGAGTGCAATTATATTTATATAGTAGTATTAAATGTAATTAATAGTAACTTTGGAATTGTCAAGAGTTGACAGAAAAGCCCAAGATCCATTGGAGCTAGTGTCTTATGATGTGACTGTATTAGATACTCCACTCATAAGATGTCTAGTATCAGGTGCCTCGTGGTAGTGGGAAAATTGTTCGGCCTCCTATAAGATTTATAGGTGTGGGAGAAACTTTTAAAGCTATCCTAGAAGAGGCTGAATCGAGTCCCTACACTTATGAAGAGGCAATGAATGATATAGATACACAACATTGGGTTCAAGTTATGAAATTTGAATTGGATTCTATGTTTTCCAATCAAGTTTGGGATATTGTAGATGCGCCTAATGACATTAAACCTGTTGGTTGCTAATGGGTTTACAAGAGGAAGAGATGGATAGATGGAAAGGTTGAAACCTTTAAAGCAAGGCTAGTGGCGAAACGATATAATAAAAAGAAGATATTGATTATAATGAAACCTTTTCACCAGTAGCAATGCTTAACTCTATCAGAATTCTCTTATCCATTGCTGCTTATTATGATTATGAGATTTGGCAAATGGATGTCAAGATTGCATTTTTTAATGGCAATCTTGAAGAAGAAATCTACATGATGCAACCAGAAGGTTTTATAGCAAAAAACCAAGAGCATATGGTATGCAAGTTGAAAATGTCCATTTATGGACTTAAGCAAGCATTTAGGTCATGGAACATCAAATTTGATCAAGCAATCAAGTCATTTGGTTTTGAACAAAATCTAGATGAGCCATGTGTGTACAAAAGACATCAAGGTAAAGTAGTAATGTTCCTAGTGCTTTATGTTGATGATATTCTACTCATTAGGAATAATGTAAGGGTAATGTCATCAGTAAAGGTTTGCTTGACAAGCCAATTTGATATGAAGAACTTGGGTGAGACTAACTTTATTTTAGGGATCAAGCTTTGGCGAGATCGCAAGAATAAGATGTTAGGCTTATCACAAGTTGGATATATAGATAAGGTCCTAGAACGGTTTAACATGTAAAACTCCAAGAAAGAATTGCTTCCTTTTAGACGTGGAGTTCCTCTATCAGATGACCAAAGGCTTAAGACTCAAGAGGAAGAAAATATAATGAGGCAAGTTCCTTATGCTTCTATATTGGGAAGTCTCATGTATGTCATGCTTTGTACAAGACCAGATATTTGTTATTTAGTTGGCATGGTCAGTCGATATCGATCAAATCCAGGATCAAAACATTGGCAAGCTATTAAGCATATTCTCAAGTATCTTAGGAGAACGAGAGATTATATGCTTGTTTATCATTGTGAGGATTTGATTTCCATTGGCTATATAGATTCAAATTTTCAATCGGATCTAGATTTCAGAAAATCCACTTCAGGATGTGTTTTCACCTTAGGAGGCAGAGCCATAAGTTGGAGGAGTGTTAAGCAATCTTGTATTGCGGACTCCACCATGGAAGCTGAGTACGTTGTTGCTTATGAAGCAGCAAAGGAAACTGTTTGGCTCAAGAAATTCCTTTCTGATTTTAATGTTGTAAGAATGGAGCAAGTTCTCATCACATTTTTTTTTCCCGACAATAGTGGAGCAGTTGTATAATCCAACAATCTAAGAAATCACAAGAAAGGAAAGCACATTGAGAGAAAGTACCACATTATTCGAGACTTTGTTGCTCGAGGAGATGTAATGGTAGCAAAGATTGAAAATGCAAATAATCTAGCAGATCCCTTTACTAAAGCATTGCCTCAAAAGACTTTCGAGTCACATTTAGAGGGAATGGGAGTTAGATTAGTGCACAATAGTCTTTAGGGCAAGTGGGAGATTGTTAGGATGTGTGCCCTTAAATCCTATTATATGATGCTATGTATGACATTATGTATTACTTAATGTTATGATTAATAAAGCTGTTTTATTTTTATCTAAAATAATAGTAACATGAATATTTGGACATTATTATATAGTCCATGAGATGCATAGTATGTTATTTATGTGAAAAGTCACAGAAGATATAAATCACAAGTTCTTCGTAAACTCAAAATTGTAGTTCATAGTCAGTGATGAAATTAGGCATTTCATTTGCGAAGACTATAATATATCAACTAAGATGATTTGTCTTGATCATGGAAGTGTAGACTTCTAAACAATGTGTTGATATGTTTTAAGAGTTAAGATATATTAAACTGAACCGCTGTAAAATTTATTATTCTCCTAAAGACTGTAAAATGAATAATAAATCTCACGCCTTCTATTTACATGAACTCTTAATCCTGAGAGGATAATGAAACTGATCATGAAATGTAAGTCGCTTTGATATATCAAGAGTGAGATCTAAAGTAACGGTCAAAACCTGAGTATGTTGGGCAACCACATTTAGTGTTAATGGAACATATATTCTCAAGATGAAATTCATAATCTCTTAACGGTGATATAAAATATTTTCTTGAGATAAGTTTAATGAGTTCAGTTATTCAGAGTTTTAGGCCTAATCACTTTGGTAAGAAGTTACTAAAGTATATAATTATGAAATTGGATTTCATAAATATATAATGAGTAACTTTAAAGGATTAAACCCGGTACTTAAGGACTACGATATAGTAATTTTTAAAATGGCAGTCTATATTTTATGACTTTGTATTGTTACGAATATTTTATGAAAGGGTTGCATGTATAATAAAGTTTTGGGATATAATTTATTAATAAAGTTTAGAGTGCAATTATATTTATATAGTGGTATTAAATATAATTAATAGTAGCTTTGGAATTGTTAAGAGTTGACAGAAAAGTCCAAGGTCCATTGGAGCTAGTGTCTTATGATGTGGCTGTATTAGATACTCCACTCATGAGATGTCTAGTATTCAGGTGCCTTGTCGTAGAGGGAGAATTGTTTGGCCTCCTATAAGATTTATAGGTTTGGGAGAAACTTATGAAGTTATCCCAAAAAAGGCTGAATCGGATGCCCACACTTATGAAGAGGCAATGAATGATATAGATGCACAACATTGGGTTCAAGTTATGAAATCTAAATTGGATTCTATGTATTCCAATCAAGTTTGGGATATTGTAAAGGCGCCTAATGACATTAAACCTATTGGTTGCTAATGGGTTTACAAGAGGAAGAGAGGGATAGATGGAAAGGTTGAAACCTTTAAAGTAAGGCCAGTGGCGAAACGGTATACACAAAAAGAAGATATTGATTACAATAAAACCTTTTCACCAGTAGCAATGCTTAACTCTATCAAAATTCTCTTATCCATTGCTGCTCATTATGATTATGAGATTTGGCAAATGGATGTCAAGACTACATTTCTTAATGGCAATCTTGAAAAAGAAATCTACATGATGCAACCAGAAGGTTTCATAGCAAAAAACCAAGAGCATATGGTATGCAAGTTGAAAAGGTCCATTTATGGACTTAAGCAAGCATCTAGGTCATGAAAAATCAAATTTGATCAAGTAATTAAGTCATTTGGTTTTGAACAAAATCTAGATGAGCCATGTGTGTACAAAAGACATCAAGGTAAAGTAGTAATGTTCCTAGTACTTTATGTTGATGATATTCTACTCATTGAGAATGATGAAGGGGTAATGTCATCAGTAAAGGTTTGCTTGTCAAGCCAATTTGATATGAAGAACTTGGATAAGACTAACTTTATTCTAGGGATCAAACTTTGGCGAGATCGTAAGAATAAGATGTTAGGCTTATCACAAGCTGGATATATAGATAAGGTCCTAGAATCGTTTAGTAGGCAAAACTCCAAGAAAGGATTGCTTCCTTTTAGACGTGGAGTTCCTTTGTTTGATGACCAAAGGCCTAAGACTCAAGAGGAAGAAAATATGATGAGACAAGTTTCTTATGCTTCTGCAGTGGGAAGTCTCATGTATGTCATGCTTTATACTAGACCAGATATTTGTTATTTAGTTGACATGGTTAGTCGATATTGATCAAATCTAGGACCAAAATATTGGCAAGCTATTAAACATATTCTCAAGTATCTTAGGAGAACGAGAGATTACATGCTTGTTTACCGATGTGAGGATTTGATTCCCATTGGCTATACAGATTCAGATTTTCAATCGGATCTAGATTTCAGAAAATCCACTTCAGGATGTGTTTTCACCTTGGAAGGTGGAGCCATAAGTTGGAGGAGTGTTAAACAATCTTGTATTGCGGACTCCACCATGGAAGCTGAGTACATTGTTGCTTGTAAAGCAGCAAAGGAAGGTGTTTGGTTCAAGAAATTCATTTCTGATCTTGGTGTTGTAAGAATGGAGCAAGTTCTCATCACATTTTTTTTTCCGACAATAGTGGAGTAGTTGCACAATCCAAAGATCTAAGGAATCACAAGAAAGGAAATCACATTGAGAGAAACTACCACATTATTCGAGACTTTGTTGCTCGAGGAGATGTAATGGTAACAAAGATTGAAAATGCAAATAATCTAGCAGATCCCTTTACCAAAGCATTGCCTCAAAAGACTTTCAAGTCACATTTGAGGGAATGGGAGTTAGATTAGTGCACAATAGTCTTTAGGGCAAGTGGGAGATTGTTAAGATGTGTGCCCTTAAATCCTATTGTATGATGATATGTATGACATTATGTATGACTTAATGTTATGATTAATAAAGCTGTTTTATTTTTGTCTAAAATAATATTAACATGAATATTTGGATATTATTATATAATCTATGAGATGCATAGTATGTGATTTATTTGAAAAGTCACAGAAGATATAAATCACAAGTTCTTTGTAAACTCAGAATTGTAGTTCATAGTCGGTGATGAAATTGGGCATTTCATCTGCAAAGACTATAACATATTAACTAAGATGATTTATCTTGATCATGGAAGTGTAGACTTCTAGTTAATATATTGATATGTTTTAAGAGTTAAGACATACTGAACTGGATCACTGTGAGATTTATTATTCTCCTAACGACTGTCAAATGAATAATAAATCTTACGACTTCTATTTACATGAACTCTTGATCCTGAGAGGATAACAAAACTGATCATGAAATGTAAGTTGTTTTGATGTATTAGAAGTGAGATCTAAAGTAACAGTCAAAACCTTAATATGTTGGGCAACCACATTTAGTGTTGATGGAACATATATTCTCAAGATGGAATTCATAATCTCTTAACGGAGATATAAAATATTCCCTCGAGATAAGTTTAATGAATTCAGTTATTCAGAGAGTTAGGCCTAATCACTTTGGTAAGAAGGTACTAAAGAATAAATTTATGAAATTGGATTTCATTAATATATACTGAATAACTTTAAAGGATTAAATTAGGTACTCAAGGATTAAGATGTAGTAATTTTCAAAGTGGCAGTCTATATTTTATGACTTTGTATTACTACGAATATTTTATGAAGGGGTTGCATATATAATAAAGTCTTGGAATATAATTTATTAATAAGGCCTAGAGTGCAGTTATATTTATATAGTGGTATTAAATATAATTAATGGTAACTTTGAACTTGTCAAGAGTTGAAAGAAAAGCCCAAGACCCATTGGAGCTAGTGTCTTATTAGTCCCTTTTGGTCCCACTCTAAGCCACACACTAAAGCCCAATTGGAAAGGCTCAATAAGCTAGCCCAATTAGATAATCAGTTAGTTATAAAGGGAGAGAAACATACATAATTTTTTATAAGAGAATAAGAAAATGAGAGACATCATTGTGAAATGGTGTGTATGTGTGAATGAAGCCACTCGATAATTCTCTCTTGAAAACTGATTGAGAAACCACACTTCTTGGGCATAAAGTGGAATTGGAGTGAAGATTAAAAGTGTTCCCAAGTACTTCTAATATTTTGTTTTGAATTTTTTCACACTACGGTACGCTATCTTGTTCTTAAATTCTGAAATTTACATAGTGCATGTTATCAATCATGAATAAAATAGATTCATGTTTGTTGCTTTTGCTATGTATTTTGTATGAGATACTAAACCAGAATTTCCAACAAAAATATCAGTAGTTGATAGTGTTAGTGTATGAAAATATCAGAATACAAGTACCGTTTTACATATAATATACCTAACTAGCTCTGGTAATTTAGTCTTTGCACATTCATGATATCATTATAACTATGGCAAGTAGCTTTGGATAGGTGCTTCCAATAATCGGGTTATTGGATTTAATTTTGTGAATTCTTATCTGGGTTCATGTATGGTTGCCAATGTCTAAATTCTTATTGTAATTTATGCATGATTGGGTGTTGGTTACTTGAGCTTTTAAGTTTATATTAGGCTTCTAATTGTGATGGGAATGCCCTGTTTTAAATATATTGTCTTTCATTTCTAATTGCTGGGAAATCTAACTAAATATCCAGAACAAACTTTGTGATATTGATGGCTGACATTGAAAATGTGACATTGATAGCCATTGTTTAGACTATGTGAGATAGTTATTATTCTACTGTTATAAGTATGAATATTTGATCTAAATTCAATGGGTTTCAAATCCTGGTGCAGTTGCATGTGCTCTTTGTTGCATGCCATAAATGACCTACAAAAATCTTAAAATAAAATGAGAGGTAGCTAACCTAACTTCTAGCAAGCACTTCAAGTCTGCAAGAGACAATGGATCCTCTGTAAATAAATTGAATATATAAATATTGAAGCTGTAATATCATGTGTATAGTCTATACCCTTCTTACTTAGAAGTGTCCAACAATTACATGTGATAGGAGGGTCCACTAATGGGCCTAAAATTAACAATCTCAATTCTCTAACTCATCTTTTCAATTTCAACGTTGACCATTACATTTTAAGCATGAATGGCCTTTTTGTGATGGTAAGAAAGTGTTTAATAAGGTCAATTTAATTGGCTTTACCAGCCCTAATATGCAGTGCGTTTACATTGGAAGAAAGAAAGGGCCATTGCATTTCAAGTTGAATGCTGAACTGTACAAAAGTCATATATACATTAATGTATTCATTATTGTACAACAGATAAAAGTTTATATATAGATAATTGAAATTTTTTTTAATGAATCTCGTGCATTGCAAGAAAAGTATAACTTATTATCAATAAGTGGAACAAGAGTTTATATTGATTTGGAAATTTCTAAGACAACTAATTTCAAAGATCAGGAAGTGCTTTGTTTTGGATTCACATTTTTAATGTACTGTGTCTTTACAATACTATGTCTAATATCTCTACAAAACAAATGCTAAAGCAATTCAAACCACAAGTGACAATTCAAGAAGAAATGAACATCAACGGAAGAACCATAAGTGAAATAACAAAAATTATGCGGGACTCTGGTAATGAGGTAAGAAAAAAGAAAACCTTGAATAATAACATTGTGTTCTTAACATTGCTTTATGTACTATAGACCTGCTTTTATAAAATTTAACCATAAAATTATGAATTGATTGATATTAAATTCAATTTCTAGAAAACTATTTTTACCTGTTAGGGAAAGATTATAAAAATTGAGATAGATAATTCTAGTTAGTATTTTATCTGTTGTGAAGTATGTTGTAAAAAGGTAAAATCAAGAGATGAATTTTTATGGTGCGACAATTGCAACAAAAATGCATGCTTCCCAATCCCAAGGTACAAAAAATGAAAATGTTTACTTTTTATATTAAAATACACAATAACTAATATGATATTAACATTATATATGTCATTTCTCTTATCTGGTATAGAATTCATTTAAAGGTTGAAAATAGCTTAGGAATGACCATATTTTGTTTTATTCAAAAGTAGAAAAATTACTCAACATATTAGTGAAAGACCTTTTGAACAAATGTTTAGAGGTGAAAATATGGAAGATAAAATTAGTGCTTAATATTTACTAAACTTTACTTGAGTGTACAATTTGAAAAATATTACTTTTGTTAGGAGCCCGAAGAAGTCTTCCTTCTTGTGCAAATAGAAAATCTGAATGGAAAAGAATTTGTTTTCCAAATACAACTAAATGACTATAATCTCAAGTATAAATGAGAATTCTATATCGTCAAGAAAGTTTTTGAATCTTTTGAAGAAACTGACAAAACAATTTAGCTTGATAAAATGACGGAAGTACATATTCTTTAACTAGCAAAATTACAAATATGATATTTAACTTGTATATGTTGCAATACATTCCTCAGCCTGTTCTATTGCCAGGCTTACATTAGTCATACTTCAAATGTGCAACTCACACTAACATTTGTACTCAAGGAAAACAAAGAACATATTCAGTGACTACTATGAAGCAACAAAGGAAGAAGATACAAAAAACTCTTTAAAGTTGTCTTTCAATTTATTTTAAATATTAATTAAGTAGTTCTTTAAATTTGTGTTTCATACATTTTATGGATAATTGAGGATGTTAAAGATTTAATTCTTCATTTTATTTTAAACTTATGTTTGATTTCTATTTTTCATTATGTAAATTAATGTTTTATATCAAGATTAATATTTCATATCAAGGATAGGAAACCATAAAACTGGAATCCTAATGTACAAGCAAAGAGGAAGAAAAAAGAATAGCTTACATCTTTATAAAAAATAGCTTTCCCGTGCATCGCACGAGTTAGCGACTAATATTGTATTAATTTTAAGGGTGTAGATTTTTATATTAAATTTTTTTTTTTGGAGCTATTTATATCAGGTATTTTGGTGTTGTAATTTTTTTATTTTTTAGCCTTTCGTTTTGGACGCCTTTTAGCCTTGTAATTTTTTTAAGGAGGGAGGGGCTGCGGCCCAAATGCCCTCATAAGGCCAACCCCTAAGTTCTTGGACTTATATGTTGTGTCCTTAATTTAGAAATCCAGCAAACATTTGGAACTACTTTTTCTTTCAGGTGTTCCCTTAAATTTCCATACAAGAACTCGACTTTTGGTATGTTTGGCTACCATATTTATCCTTTTATTTTATAATGTTTCCTACGGAAAGGTATTTAAGGTTTAAATTGCCCCACTCCTAACTATCAATGTATTTGAGTTAGGAGCAAAGCTAGAAATATGATCTTTTTTTTGGGGGGGGGGGGGGGGGGAGTGGGTAATTACAACTTACCCACTTGTGGCTTGGCCGAAATTTAAGTTGTTTATCTGTAGTTTGAAATTTGATATTTTACCTACCTAAAGTTAACTCAGTTAGAGTTCTATAATCTACCTTTGTTAAAAATAAGAATAAATAATAAATATGTAATTTTGCTCTACTTTTATGTCCCTCTCTTCCAAAAACATAAAAAACATAAAAACACATGATAAAATAAGATATAAAAAAAGTTGTTAGGAAAGATAAAGGGAGGAGTTTCGTTTACCTAAACTAAAGTCATCATCCAACTCAATGCTTATGGACTCCCATTCTTCAATTCAGTCAGTCCACAAACAAACTTCTTACAAGCAAATCAAAGGCTATTGAATCATGATGGTTATGTATCAAAAGTTATATATTTGGTTAAGAGCACTAGCATCTAGGGATGCATACCAGTATCTATTTTACACGCTAAAAACTTATTTTATCTATTTTACCATCTCATTTTACAACCCACTTAACATATTAGTTTCTATTTTTAATACAAATCATTAAAATAATATAAATTATCCAGTAAATAATATAAAATTTTGGTTTCTCTCTCTTCTCTTCCATCTCTCTTGCCTCTCCACCTTTTTGTCCCTCTCTCCAGCAAACCCACAAAAAACCTTCCACCAAAACTCAACCACACTCAACCATAAACACCAATTTTGCCGCCACCAAAATCACCCCCAAAAAATAAAAATAAAAAGCTGCCACCACCAACCACTGAACCAACTAACCAGCCACCACCACTAAAAATCCTTACCACCACTGCAACACCCACAAACCCACCAAATTTGACTCAAAATAGAGAAAAAACAAAGAATAGAGAAAACTCATTACCAAGCTCCACCCATTACCAAATCTGACCCACCGAATCTTTTTTCCTTTTCCACCATTTCCTTAGTAACCATACAGACAAAAATAGAGAAAAAAAAAAAAGCAGAGATCTCAAAGTTACAAGTATTATAGCACAAAAACAAAGCAAACCCATTACCAAGCTGACCCATCCACCACCCACCACAAAGCCATAGGAACAAATCACAACCACAGAACCCAAAACCATTTCAAAATTGCAAACCCAATTCCATCAGAACATTTGCCTAACCTAAATCTGAAAGTTCAAACCCAAGCAACGAACACTACCAGAACAACTACACCGTTGATCTTCGAAGATGCCCGTGCTCTAGTGACCTTATACTTTTTTTTTTTTTTTTTTAGAGTTGAACAAACATGATTGGATTTTTAAAGCCAATGACTTGAAGGACTGTTTATGAACAAATAAAAAACTACAAGAAAAAAGACTTAATACAACAAAAAAAGTCGCTGCAATAACAACTAATGTTATTGTAATAAAGTGTTATTGCAACGACAAAAAAGTTAATACAAGCCATTGTAATAAACTTCGAGACAACAGGTTTATACAACACTAGATTTTCGTTGCAATAAATTCCACATATTGCAACAATTTACTTTGAAAATCTCGTTACAATAGGTTGATTTTTTTATTAAAAAATAATGATAATAATTTTTAAAAAAACAAATAAATTATTTTTTTTTAAATAATAATTGTTTCATTAACTTGTTTTGCAATTCATAAACCATATCTAGGAACTACACTAACTATTTTTTTGTTTAAACCCCTTAAAAGAGATTGTTTAGCCTAATAAATTCGCCAAGTTTCATGCATAGCAAAAAGGAAAATAACACATAGATATGATCGCTAGGAAAACTAATGAAATGAATTGTTTTAAGGTAAAAACTTGGGGAGGATTTGATTTAACTATCCTGAAGGTAAAAAAATCCACTAGAAAGAATTGAAGTTTACAAAAGATTTAACCTTAAATCTTTTTAATACCACTAGTAGAATTTACTGACACGATCACGTACAAGTTTCGACTCCACAAACTCTTCTTTCTTGAATTTGCAACACATAAACTCCCACGCTTATGACTTTGAGATCCCATTCAAAGGTTTCAGATAACCAATTTTTGATCTTGTAGTAGCAACTAAATTCCACCAGCACTTGATTGTAGATCTTGTTCGGGTAGACACTTGTAGAGTTAGAAGGTTATAGAACCTCTTAGATCTTACAGGAGTATCTCACTAGTCTTTCAAGAGTCTTCAAAACATAGTTAAGATTTTCCTTTTATACTTAAGAGTGTTGGACTGAAACCCTAAATGTTTTCGCGGGCTTGAGCCTGATTTAAATTCTATAGAATCTGATTTACTACGATTTTCTATCGTCGAATGTAATTTTTGATTGGTCAAGCTTCACTGCACTTGAACTCTCCTTTCTACAGCTTTAATGTTTTTGAAACTTGATTTGTACAATCTTGAGCAATGTCTAACAATTAATCTAGACATATTTTTGTTCTCGGTTTGCCAACATAAACAAAATAGGAATCTAAACATTTAATCTTAAATCTTTAGAACCTAACAATCTTCTCCTTTAGCAATCTGTGACAAAACACACATACATATGAATTGCTCAACAAAAGAACTAGCACAATTTTACAAAGTGTTGCCCTAATGCAATTCTATCACAATATACTAACTAGCAGTTGTTGAAAGAAATAACCTGTAAATTCCTGAAATACTAAAAATAAACCATAAACGCATGTGTGGAACAAAAAATTTAAATCCAAAACTAAAAATTGAACTTGAATTCACAAAACGTTAAAAAATCATATCTCCCCCTAAGTACAAAAATCTAATCTCCTACTCTCTCCCCCTAAGTACAAGAGCCTACACCATCCCACTCCCCCTTTTTGTTACGTATTGTCAAAGCAACACTCAACTATACACATCATAATCTGTCTTCAAGGCAACAACCTATATAAGAAGCTCATCAAGAAGCTATCCATAAGCCGCCTGTGTAGTCATGAACGTCTCTATCATAGATCTAAGTGAGAGATGTGGAGGAACTGAAGGATCAACATTCAAAGCACCATCAGCATCAAGATCTACCTCATCCATACCATCATTAGCTACTACAGGCTAGGGTCAAAATGTCTCTCCTCGGGTTTCAATAGGTTTCACGGGTCTGCCAAAGTGCAGAGCATTCCTCCTTTTCCACAAAATCCAAGTTGAGATAGCAAAGATTTCATTCTTGTTATCATCTTTAACTTGCAAAAATCGATTAGTTAGCTCACAAAAATCATTTGAAGGAGGAAAGTTCGCTTGATGAAAGCTGATGAATGGACTCCAAGCACATTCCACTTCCTTGCAAAGCCAGAGAGCATGCAGCACGTCTTCAGGAAAAGATTTACAAAGTCCACAAGTAGCCGAAGAGGTAATCAGCTGGTGAAACAATTACTCATTATTGGCAATGCATTGTTACTAGCACTCCAAATAAATTGCTTGATCTTGTTAGGGATATGCAGCTGCCAAATGCCCTTCCAAAACTGCTTTTGTGGACTCGGATTTAAGCTAGTTGCGATGCTAGCTGAATCACTAGACACTAGGTGCTTATAGGCACTACTAGTGGAAAACACTCCAAATGGTGTGTGCCTAAACAATCCAATCAATGGGCATTCTTATGATGAGGGAAATTCCTAAAATTACTGAGGCTTCATGTGGTAAAAATAATTGATGAACCAGATCTTGTTTCCACACTCCCAAGTCCAAATTAATAAGAATATGAACTTTTGTCTCAACTGGAACTACCAGACTTCACAGGTAACCATTTGTCCTCCTTAATCCAGATTGAAGAGCCAGTGCCAAAGCACCACACCATTCCTTTTCTAATCACATCTTTGGCACTAATAATACTTTTCCAACCATAAGACCCAATGGTTGAATCCTTAGCTTCAAGGATGGAACAATTCAGAAAAAAAAAATCATGCTTTGAACACTCTATGACAAAGTGAATCTGGATTAATCATGTGCAAAGCTTGCTTAGCCAAGAGTGCATCATTGAACTTTTTGATTTCTTTAAAGCCTCATTTCACCTCTCTCTTTGGCCTCACATAGCCTATCCCATTTTACCGAATGGACCTTCCTACTATCACCATTGTAACCCCACCAAAATTTTCGAATTAGCACTTCCAATTCTTTAACCAAACCCTTTTGAAGTTTGAAGCAACTCATAATATAAGTCGGTATGGCTTGTATCACTAATTTAATAAGAACTTCCCTGCTAGCTTGTGACATGAGCTTTTCCTTCCAACATTGTAACTTCTTCCATACCCTTTCCTTAAGACAAATGAAGCTTTGTTTCTTTACACACCCAACTAATGCTGGTAACCCCAAATATTTTTCATATTACCTAATGGCTAAGACCCCTAGGAGATGTTGGATCCAAGACTGAAGATGTTGTTATGTATTTGAGCTAAAGAAGATATTGGTTTTGTCCTGATTGATTTTTTGCCCTAAGCCCCTTTTATAGACAGCCAATATATCTAGGAATTTTTGACATTCCATATTCGTTGCTCAACAAAAAATCACACTATCATCTGCAAAAAAATAAACGAGAGACCTGTGGCCCATTTTGACATAAAGATGCCCCTCTAATAGACCCATCTGCCTCTGCTTGTTGTAACAAACTTTGCAAACACATAGCACACATAAAAAACAAATAGGGAGATAAAGGATCACTTTGGCGAAGACCTTTTGAAGGTTTGATATTCCACACTAGTTGGCCATCAAGCAAAATTAAGTAAGAGACAAACTTCAAACAAGACATGATAATTTTTACCATTCTCCCTATTGGAAAAATAATTGTTTGTATCACATACAAAACATACGTAACAGAAAATAAATGGATCTACTCATTCGCAATTGATAACATGCATTATGTAAATTTCAGAATTCAAAAACAAGAGAGCGTACTTTGAAGCTATGAATTTCAAAATAAATATCAAAAGCACTTGGGAACACTTTTAATCTTCACTCCAATTCCACTAACGCCCAAGAAGTGTGGTCTCTCAATCAGTTCAAGGAAGAATAAGAGTGTAACTCTCACTCGCATACACACCATTTTTTCACAATAGTGTCACACACACAATAATATTATGTATGTTTCTCCATTTGTATCTAACTAATTATCTAATTGGGCTAACCTTTTGGGCCTTTCCAATTAGGCATTAGTATGTGGCTTGAAATGGGACCAAAAGGGACCAATAAGACACTAGCTCCAATGGGCCTTAAGTTTTTCTATCAACTATTGACAAGTCCAAAGTTATCATTAACTATATTTAATACCACTATATAAATATAGTTGCACTCTAGGCCTTATTTATAAATTATATCCCAAGACTATATTATACATGCAACCCTTTCATAAAATATTCGTAGTAATACAAAGTCATGAATGTAGATTGTCACTTTGTAAATTACTACATATTAATTCCTTGAGTACTTGGTTTAATCCTTTAATGTTATTCATCATATATTTATGAAATCCAATTTCATAAATATATACTTTAGTAATTCCTTACTAAAGTGGTTAGGCCTAACACTCTGAATAACCAAACCCATTAAATTTATCTTAATGAAATATTTTTTATCTTCATTAAGAGACTATGAATTCTATCTTGAGAATATATGTTCCATCAATACTAAATGTGACTGCCCAATATACTGAGGTTTTGATCATTGACTTTAGATCTCACTCTTGATATATCAAAGCAACCTACACCTCATGATCAGGTCCATTATTCTCTCAGGATTAAGAGTTCATGTAAATATAAGTCATGAAATTTATTATTTATTTGACAATCGTTAGGAGAATAATAAATTTCACTGCGGTCTGGTTCAATATGTATTAACTCTTAAAACATATCAACATTTCTATGATCAAGACAAATCATCTTAGTTGATATGTTATAGTCTTCGCAGATGAAATGCCTAGTTTCATCACCAACTACGAACTAAAATTTTAAGTTTACAAAGAATTTGTGATCTATATCTTGTGTGACTAAATCATATAGATCACCTACTATGCATCTCCTGGACTATATAATAATGTCCCAATACTCATGCTACCATTATTTTTAGATAATAATAAAACAACTTTATTAATCATAACATAATGTCATACATTATATCATACAACAAGATTTAAGGGCACATATCCTAACACTCCCTTCAACACCCAGATGGTTCATAATTTTCTCTAGGAAGTCCCATTTCACCCGATCATAGGCTTTGCTCATATCCAACTTCAGTATCATATATCCCAATTTCCCCTTAGTTTTTCTTTTTAGATAATGTAGAGTTTCAAAAGCAACCAAAATGTTATCTATAATAAGTCATCCCAATGAGAAGGAACTTTGGGAATCAAGGATTGAGTAAGCCATAAACTTCTTCAACTGGTTAACCACCACTTTAGAAATCAGTTTGTAGATGACATTACATAAACTAATGGGTCAAAAATTAGAAACTTTCTTTGAGCTCTTAGTCTTAGGAATGAGGGAACTAAATGTGGAATTAACCTCGGCAAGGACAACACCAAAATTTAGGGCTTTAAGAACAACTATAGTAACATTTTCACCAACTATATGTCAAAAATACTTATAAAATATTGGAGACATACTGCCAGGTCTTGGCACTGTGAGTGGAGCCATTTGTTTAAGAACTTGGTGGACATCAAAAGCTTGAAAAGCATCCCCAATATCAACCTCACCACCATCCAAAGCCCTATGATGAACTCCATTGATAATATCCTCAAAACACTAAGGGTTGAGGTGGTGAATATGTTCTCAAAATGTCTCTCAACCATACCACCCATCACTGCCTCATCCTCCACCCAAGCACCGGTTTCATCCTCGATACCTAAGACAAGATTATAATGGAAATACCTTGTGTCACTATCACCTTCCTTCAACCATGCATTACGTGATCTCTGCTTCCACATACACTCCTCTTTTGCCTTCAATTATTGGATATCATCCCTTAATGCCTAAATCTGAATGGGGTTGAGCCTTTAACCACCTCCCTCTTCCGCTAATTTCAATTCCAATAGCTTCCTCTTCAAAGAGTTTCGGACATGGCCAAATGTCTCTGTTCCACAACTTCAAACTTTCTTAGCACAAATTTTTTTTTTTTTTTTAAGCCCCACCCTAACCCAGCCACTTCACTATCTCCCCAAGACTTTCGGACCACCTCCTCACAAGTATCATCCTTAAGCAACATTGCTTTGAAGTGGAAAGTTCTACCTTTTCTGTAAAAACGATTTATTTCAGAATATGTACACAGTAAGATAGGTTTATGATCCAAGTGAAAGACATCCAAATGATGTATACAAGACGAAGGAAACTGCAAAATCCAATCCATTGAAGCAACACCTTTATCAAGTCAAATCTAAACATTCTGATCCCCAGGTCATCTATTGCACCAAGTGAACGAAAACCCATTGAAACCAAGATCCTTCAGACAACAAAAGTCCAAGGCATCATGAAAACTCTGCATTTGTCTCTCCGGTCTATCAAGCCAACCTTGTTTCTCCTTAGCCATTAAGATTTCATTTAAATCTCCCAAGCACACCCAAGGAAGATTGAACTGGCCACTTAGGAATCTGAGAATAGACCAGGAGTTTTCCCGGTTAGTGGTATCAAGGTCCCCATAGAAACCCATAAATTACTAGGCGTTATCAACTCCATGGTTAATAATAGAATCAATGTGTCTATCTAAAAATGATTGTATATCAACCGTCATCTCTGTTGGTCAAAATTAAGCTAAACCACCATCCCTATTATGCCTGCCAGTCAATGAATCTGCTCATCCTCGTGTTGTGGTACCTCTACACCCCCTCCTCTTCTTTAGTGAGAGAGAAGAGAGACCAAAGTTGATCTAAGCCAACCATGGGAGAAGAATAAACCAACAATTGAAGACATACACACCACAACCCTCCGTCCTATCAAACTTAAGGAGCCTAAAGGGAACAAAAACCCTAAACTGCATTAGGGACCAAATTCTACAAGCGCCGGATAGAGAAAAAACCCTAACCATAGCTGTAGAGAGGGAAAATTTCTGGCCTATCACAAGCTAACACGTCATGCCACCAAGTCTACAAAGTATGGCTAATTACAAAGCATTATATACTGCTACTGGAAATTTGCCAAATTCCATTAAGGTAAGAACATGAAAAACATGCAAAATGCTAATCATATGTAGGCGCGTGTAAGCGATGATGCAAGTGAGTCGGCACGTGTAAGCAATGACCCAAGCGGACCAATCAAGCTGTGACATATGTCACCAATCAGACTCCGCCATGTGTCACTCACCCACCCCTAAACTCCTATAAATAGAAGCCTTCCTAAGGCATTTGGAAGACACCAAGACATCTGGAGAAGAACCGAGAAGAGATCTTGAGTTCAGAAGTATTGAAGCTCTACTCGAATCAAGCCCTGAAGCCTCCAAGAACTTCAAGAACTTCACTTCGAATACGAAGAACATTTGAAGAGAAATCATCCAAATCATCTTCCGAGATCTCAAAGGTCACTAGGATCAAGCTCAAAAGCCTCTAGAAACCTCACAAGCCACAAATCAGTTAAGCTCTAAGGATTCAAGCCTCTAAAGCCCCGAAGAACTTCCACCACAAACCTTCGAAGACGAAGAACGCACGAAGAACACACGAAGAACATGAAGAACGTGAATTTCTAACAAGCTCATGACCAGAGATTCATTGTAATTCCATTTTAAAGATCTTCGATCCATCCTTCAGCCAAATTGAAGGATATTTTGAGTTCAAATCAAAATCATACTATAAATCTTTTAAGGAGATTGAATCAAGGGATCACTCTTTGTAATTATAGAGAATTGTACCACACATTCATCAAATATAAATTCGTATTTATGAAACTATTTTACTTGTTTGATTTATTTCAAACCAAGAAATTTAATTGTCCACAAATTCTGGCACGCCCAGTGGGACCTTTCTGCCTCTCATCGCATTCTCCTTCAAAGAAAAAAGTCTTCATTATCTTGCTACCAACCTCAATGGCCTCTAGCAAGAACATTCAAGCCTCAACAATAGCTACTTCAGTTAGACTTGGTACAGCTAACACTAACAGCTGCATTGGTGCGATCAATTGTAGCCAACCCAAAGCTCATAATCAACTTCAATCTCAATCAACCAAGGAAGCCAAGTTCCAAACAATCATCTCCTTAGACCCTCTTACAAGAAATAAGGTCATCAATAAGGACATCTCCACCTTGGAACACCTCAAGTATGGGGGCAAATCCCCTTCTTCCTTCACAAGAAGTTGGTCACACGATTTCTCTCCCATCAAAGGGAACCCAAAAAATGAGATTTCATGTGCTCACTCCAATTCACTTCCTTCTCTATCATCTTGGGAAGTTGTGTCAGTCATGATGATTAACACCTCTACCATGGAGGAAAAGATGGCTGAAATGAAGCAAACGGTCGTCCTTCTTACAAAAGTACTTGAAGATAAGGACCTCCACATTGCAACTCTAATGAATAAACTTGAAATACAAGATCTTGGTGAATCAAGCCATGATCCTAAGTTCCCATTTGGCTTCACTTCTACAAAAGGTGACACAAGGAAAGAAAATCAAGACACTCCTCAACGGAAACAATCTACTTTGGTTGCTTTATTATCAGTTCAACGATTATAAGACATGATAACAAATACCATCCGGGCACAATATGGAGGTTCTTCTACAAGTTCTCTCACATATTCAAAACCCTACACAAAGCACATCGACAACACGAGAATGTCAAATAGGTATCAACCCCTCAAGTTCTTGCAGTTTGATAGCAAAGGAAATCCTAAGCAACACATTGCTCACTTTGTAGAAACTTGTGAGAATGCAGGGACTCAAGGAGACCTCCTTGTAAAGCAGTTTGTCCGTTCACTAAAAGGGAATGCCTTTGATTGGTATATAGACTTAGAACCCGAATCAATCAATAGTTGGGGACAACTTGAAAAAGTGTTTCTTGACCGATTTTATAGCACACGTCGCACGGTAAACATGATGGAGCTTACCAATACTAAGCAATGGAAAGACGAGCCCGTTGTTGACTATATCAATCGATGGCAGCCTTTGAGTTTCGATTGCAAGGATAGACTTTCTGAAATTTTTGCTGTAGAAATATGCATCCAAGGCATGCATTGGGGACTTCTTTACATCTTTCAAGGGATAAAACCTCGAACATTTAAAGAGCTAGCAATTCGTGCGCATGACGTGGAGCTAAGCATTGTTAGCCATGGGAATACAAACCCTCTCATACCTGAAGTAAGAAGGAATGACAGGAATGCAAAAGGCAATCTAAAAAACCCAGTGGCTGTTAACACTGCCGTAGTTAAGGTTCCAAGAAGAGGAGCAAAGGCAAATGAAAAATAGCTTGAAGGATGGCAAAAGTACGAAGTGCGTCATCTGACCTTTAAAGAACGTGAGCAAAAAGCATATCCGTTCCCCAATGAAGATGTGCCAAACATCTTCAAACAGCTATTGCAATTGAAGATGATTGAATTGCCAGAATGCAAACGACCAGAAGACATGGGAAAAGTTGATGACCCTAACTACTGCAAATATCATCGCATCATTGGCCATCCAATCCAAAAATGTTTCGTTTTCAAAGAACAAATCATGAAGCTTGCCAAAGAAAACAAGATTGATCAAGACTTTGATGAAGTTGTCGGGTCAAACCATGTGACCGTTGCTTGTGATGTACTTCCAACTCTCAGGCAGGGGGCAAACACCAACAAGGATTACAAATTGGTTAACAATGATGGCGTAAGGATCGGCCCTATCAAAGGGAAGTTCCTCAAACACTTCTATGCTTGAAAACCAAGGACTGCTCCTCGGTAAGAGTTTAAACTGCCCACTACAGCGCTACAAGGGTACATGATGTCTTTCCATTACCTTTGAAAGCGAACAAATAAAGAAAAATTGATCCCATTCTATGCCACCATTTGTGAGTGTGGCATAGTGGTTGGATGCCCATGTCACCCTTGAGGCCGAGGTCTCGGGTTCGATTAGTGGTGATACCCACTATTGCGCAATTGGTACCCATGAAATGCCATGGGGTATGGGGGAAAGAATTACACGCGTGAGCCCTCCTTTTTTGTTTAAAAAAAAAAAAAAAAAAAAAGATCTGTTAAACTACGTAATGACTTGATCCCTCTCTAGGGTACGTAGGCAGCTTAGTACTTTTCACTAAGTTCAGTCACATGAAAAGATTAAGTCTTGCTAGTCTAGCTTGAAGAGTTGTCTGACGGTCGTCAATATGCTTTTAAGGTCCTTTTGGTTGGCAAGGCATTACTTAAAGACAATCAACTGCTTAATAGGATGATCAAAGATCGTTGCACTCAAAGATGAAGACTAAATGAAGTCTGCATGGCATTCCCCATCTTCTATGGACATTCTCCCACGTTTATGTAGCATGTTTTGCATCACTTATCTCTTGAGGGAATCTTCTTATACCTTGCAAGTCTAAGTTACATCGTCTCTCTTCTAGGTTACGCCACTTCTTAGCTTTGAAATTTGAACCACATCATCTCCCTTCTGAGTGGTGTTACTTCACATTATGTCTCTGAAATCTGGATGACGTCAATTTCCTCCAGAATGATAGTAGACCATATATTTAAAGTAAAGTTGGTGTTGCATCATCTCTCCTCTACGGGCATGTTCTGATATCTTTGAAGTCTTGGCAGTATTCTTCTCACATCTTCAAGGTTTTGTTGGCACCTCTTAGAATTCTCAAAGTCTTGATGGGAGTTTCTTGAAACTTCAAGGTTTTGTTGGCATTTTCTTACATCTTCAAGGTCTTGATAGGGACTCCTTGCCTCTTCAACGTCTTGTTGGTATTTCTGAAATCTTGATGTTTGGCAATAGTGCTAGGCACCCTTTATGTTGCCTCTGGAAATCGGTGCTGTTGTAGCTTTATTATAAAGATCAATATTGGTGCAACTTCAATGCGAGTGTAGTGCGGATGAAGTATTGACATGGCTTCATGGCAAAGATGAATGTTGGCACGGCTTCGGTACAAATGAAGTGTTGTCATGGCTTCATGGCAATGATAAATTTCGACATGGCTTCAATGCAAATAAAATGCCGAGGCTGCTTTATGGCAAAAGAAGAGTGCTAATGCATCTTCATTACAATGGCAAATGGTGGTGCGACTTCATAGCAGATGCAAGTGTCGATGCCATTTCATGAAAAAGATAAGTGGTGACACGATTTCGATGCAAAGAAAAAAATGGATGTCGCTTCATTGTAAAAGCAAATGTTAATATGATTTCAGTACAAAGACAAATGTTGGAGTGATTTCATGGTAAAGACTCTTGATGTGGCTACGTTGCAAAGACTCTTGATGTAACTATGTTGCAAAGATTCTTGATATGATTGCGTTGCAAATACAAGTGTTGGTGCGACTTAATTGCCAATACTAAAGCCAGTACGACTTCAAAGAAGAGTACTGACGATAGCAATATTGCCTAATGAATATCTTTAGGGAAACATCGTTGCAAAAACGAATATTGCTAAAAGATTGTTGATACATAACAACATGAAGGTATACGTCACTTTGAGAATGTTGCTATCAATGAAATACAAAGCTACCAAATGAAGGCAAACACTTCTATGAGAACGTCAACATAAAGTTTGTTGTCAAAATCCAAAGATCAAGGAAGCTGTGCTGCAAAACAAAAACAAGCAAAAAAAAAAAAAATTGTTAGGAAAGAGATCTCATAGCACGAACTACCAAAAAAAAAAAAAACTTGAAAGCAAGCTAAAGGTTGAGCATGTGATGAAGGCAATAGCATGCCTTTATATAGAAAAATTCTGAGATAACAGACAAGAGAAGTGTGAAAACAATTGGAGCTTAAATTCAGATTTTGCAAACTCAAATGCACTCAAAGTCAAGGAAGCCTGCGTTGAATTTTGAAATGCAAAAGGATATTCAGCCAGGGAGACAGAAGATGATACCATCATGTCAAAGCAGCCACCGTCTTGTCAGAGCAACCAGTGCCAAAATAGACCAAGAAGACTCGCGACTTTCTCACCCAAATTTGTGAAAATCCAGACCTTATTTCACAAAACTGATACCACAGAAATCTTCTATGGCCCTCGATTTACAAAGCTTAGAAAGATCATCAATAACGGAGTGACCACGCGTCGCCACAAATTCGCGATGACCAACGACTTAGTCCCTCAAAACTGTGCAAATCTGTGCATAATTTCACAAAACTGACCATGCAGGGGTCTTTTACGACATTTGATCTACCAAACTTGAAAATTTCAAGCCCAAACGATGAGCCACGCGCCACTAGAGGGTCCGGTAATCACTGCCTCCGTTTCACGCGCCTCCAGCAGATAGACACACTCCTCACGCGCCTCACGCTTCTCACGCGCTCTTCACACGCCTCACACTTCTCACGCGCCTCATGCGCTCCTCACGCGCCTCACGGGCGCATCTCCAACGCTGTGATGTCATGGATGACGTCACCATCAGACCCGGTTTAACCCGTTCCAATTCGTTTTGACACGTTCGTCCTGACCCAAATTCGAACCTCTAGGAACCAAAAAAAAAAAAAAAAAGGCCTTGACCATGGTTGACTTTGACCAAAAGTCAAAAATTTCAAGACGGACCTATCCCACTCGGTTTTTCGAGTACATTCCGATTTTGGAATCAGTTTCTTCATTCGAAACTCAAAAATTGTGCAAACAGTCCAATTTCTAGAAAGTTGACTATTGCATAAATCCTGACCAAAAGTCAAAAATTTCAAAATGGACTTGTCCAACTCAATTTTTCGAGTATATTCCAATTTTGGGATCCGTTTCTTCATCTGGAACTCAAAAATTGTATAACGGTTCAATTTCTAGAAAATTGACTTTTGCACAAATCTTGACCAAAAGTCAAAATTTTTAAAAATGACCTATCTTACCCAATTTTTCGTGTACGTTCCAATTTTGGGGCTATTTATTCATTTGAGAATCCAAAATTGCTCAAGTTATGCGATTCTACAACTGTTGGCTTTGATGTGAATTTTGACCAAAAATTAAGATGCTTGAGCAAAGCTTGTCCTACTCAAATTTTCACAAGACTCTGTTTTTGAAATTAACTTATTTGTTTGGACTTGGAAACCACCAATTTGACCCAATTCTCCGAAGAACTAGCAGAGTCCAAAACTTAAGCTCCCAAAATTAAAATTGGAGATTCATCCACTTAGTTTGGGTTCCCTTAAGATTATCCTTCAGACTTCATCAAAGGCTCCCCTTTCAAAGAATAGATGAACTCTCATAAGTATGTCTTAAACTTGAAATTACATTGGATCACTACCTCAGCCTACCATTCCCGTTCGGTACCCACCAGTCTCCAACCTACCATTCCCATTCAGTGCCTACTGCTCTCGTCCACCATTCTCACCAAAAATTCCCATCCACCATTCTCAACTACCCAGCTACTGTTCTTCATCTCTCCGCTATAAATAGGGTCGGATTCATCGAAAGCTCATCAAGAAAAACACACCGAATCATGAAATGAAGATTTGATTCTTTCAAATTTTCAATTCCTCCTTCTCACAGCCATTTCTCACTATGGCCTCATCATTCTCAATGCCTAGCAACCAAAATTGCTTCATAATCAGTTTGAAATCAACCCTCTCATGGTTCAGTAGAAACCCTTCTCACAACATCATCATTATTTTAGGGTCCAAACAAATTTTGTTTCCTCACTTAACGACCATATTTGTCCATAAAGTTATTCATAACAAGGTCTGCATTGCCGTTCCATGCTTCCTTGGACTTGGCTGGCTGAGAAATCTAAGTCCAGCAAAGACATCTATTCCTAAGATCAGGGCTCTTATAACTTCTCTTCAACTGTTTGGTCTCCCATCAGAAGTAGCGGTTTGGAGCAAACAGTAACTTGGCTAGTTTTTAAAACCAGGATCGCAAGTTAGCTCCACCTTTCATTTTGTTGTGCTTTCCTAACAAGCGGCATCAGGTGAAGGTGGTAAAAGGTGTTGGGGGAACCTGCAAATTGTCTCCCATCCAACACTTACAATGACCTCCAAGGTACCAACTCATCAGAAATCAGCCTTTGGTGCTGGTATATGGTCGCCAAAGCCTTATTCCATGTTCCCACCAACATGTGACCCAAAGGTCATTGTTGCTGGTACCTCAAAACACACTTTCTGGAATTACTCCAACTTAAAACAAGCTTGAAGAATTTCAGAAGATATATTTCTGAAATTACTTCAACTTAATGTCCGTCAGCATGGTCCCGTCACACATGCACATTCAACGACTTGCTGTCGGACCTCATTCAGCATGCAGTCAGTCCCACATCCCAAGGTGTACTTCCCAGAAACATCTACGCCAGAGGGATCCCAACATACAGGACCAGTGCCATGGTGTCTGTGTTTCACCCATTCACTTTGCTTCGTCTCCATCTTCTGCATTATCATCACCACCAGACCCAAAATCCATTCTAAAATTACCTCAACTTAACCCAAGTGATATCATAACACATGCACATTCAATCACTTTCCCACATGATCTCTCCGTGATCCGAAGTATATCCTTCGGATATAACTTCACCAGAAGTTCTTAAAAATTGGAGGCCAACCCATAGCTCTGCATGCTGTACCCAGCCAACATCCTCACTTCTTCTCCATTTTCAACACCTTGTGATCGCCACCAACAATCCAAAATACTCCTCTGAAATTACTTCAACTTAATCTTTGCCAATATGGTTCAATCTTACAAGCACATCCAACTTCTTGCAAATAACTTTCAGCCTCACCAACTCACTCCAAGTACCATGGAACACTCTTTTGAAATTACTTTGACTTAACCTCTGCTGAGAAGGTTCAGTCACGCAAGTACATTAAAATACTCGCAGACCCTTCTCGGTCTCATCAAAACCTTTCATATAGGTGGGTCTACTCTTCTGAAATTACTTTATCCTGCTAAAAGCTCCACCACCTTCAACTTCTTCACTCGAAGAATCAAGTATAAAAATCCATTTTCAAGACTCATTCACTCCCCACACTCCGAAGCTATGTGCGTGAACGAGTTTCGAGGGGGCATTTTGTAGAGAGGGAAAATTTTTAGCCTATCACAAGCTGACATGTCATGCCACCAAGTCCACAACGATGGCTAATTACAAAGCATCATATACTGCTACTGGAAAATTTTCCAAACTCCATTAAGGTAAGAACATGAAAAGCATGCAAAATGCTAATCACATGTCGGTGCGTGTAAGCGATGATGCAAGCGAGTCGGCACGTGTAAGCGATGACCCAAGCAGATCAATCAAACTGTGACATGTGTCACCAATCAGATTCCGCCATGTGTCGCTCATCCACCCTCAAACTCCTATAAATAAAAGCCTTCTTAAGGCATTTGGAAGACACCAAGATATCTGGGGAAGAACCGAGAAGAGATCTTGAGTTCAGAAGTATTGAAGCTTTACTGGAATCAAGCCCTGAAGCCTCCAGGAACTTCAAGAACTTCAACTTCGAATACGAAGAGCATTCGAAGAGAAATCATCCAAATCATCCAAATCATCTTCCTAGATCTTAAAGGTCACTGGGATCAAGCTCCAAAGCCTCCAGAAACCTCACAAGCCACAAATCAGTGAAGCTCTAAGGATTCAAGCCTCTAAAGCCCCGAAGAACTTCCACCACAAACCTTTGAAGACGAAGAACGCACGAAGAACACATGAAGAACATGAAGAACGTGAATTTCTAACAAGCTCATGCCAGAGATTTATTGTAATTCCGTTTCAAAGATCTTCGATCCATCCTTCAGCCAAATTGAAGGATATTTTGTGTTCAAATCAAAATCATACAACAAATCTTTTAAGGAGATCGAATCAGGGAATCACTCTTTGTAATTACAGAGAATTGTACCACATATTCATCAAATATAAATTAGCATTTGTGAAACTATTTTACTTGTATGATTTATTTCGAACCAAGAAATTTAGTCGTCCACACTAGCCGCAAGAGAAATCGACATGATCTCGGTTATTTGTTTGCACACACAATAGCTAGCTTCTGTAGTCTTCTGAGCTTAAAGAATTCTACCTCCCATAATGGGCATTGTGCATGGGGAGACCAACTTAGAGAAGGGGTGAATGAAGGCCCAATTGTATATAACGCATAAAAATGTCTATATATATAACATATTTTATTTTAAGTTGGTATATATAAAAGTATGACATTATAACCAAAATTAAGGGCACCTTTTAACATTTGGGGTTCTAAGGCAATTGCATATATAGTAGAGTTTGCCACGTGGGAAGGGTAGAAAATACTTTCAAAGATAGGATAGTTGCACCAAATCTAAATTGGATTAAATCTGTATACATTTTAAAGTTCTAGATGTCTACTTTCCCATAAATTAAGTTTCACATATAAATTTCTTATGGTGTAAACTATATGAACAAATGATCATTCATTTATCATCTTTTAGTAGATCATAACTTCATTGTCTTTAAGAAACTTTTGAGCTAGACTCAAGATTAACACAATTATATGAACTTTAAGCAGCTTTTGAGCTAGACTCAAGCTTAACACAATTATATAGATACAATTGAATTTGATATGTTTTTTAAGCTAAGATTTGCAATACACATATGAGCCCTAACATTTTTAAACCACATATCTTTTTCCATCCTTAACTATTCATTTTCTTTATTGTTTCACAAAATCTTTATTTTCTCCTTACTAGGTTATAGCTTATAACAACAATGGACCTTTCATAAATTTAATTTTGGAAAAGCTAAAGAAAATGAAACAAAATACTAATGGAGTTTCGAGAAACCTCCTACCTAGACATGGCAAATGGGTGAATCGGGTTGTCACTCGTGTTGCGGATCAAAAGAGTAGGTCATTTTAAGTTGGTTAGAAACAAGTTGGGTCAATTGGATTATGGATCGAGTTGGGTTGACCCTTTATTTTTCACATGATTTTTTTTACACAGCAAATTACTTGATGTAAAATGCATTATTTTGAATTTACCAATCATATCCAGAATAAGCTCAGCTAAACAAATTAATAATTTAAAATTATGCAAATCCGAAAATTACTAACTAGAACAAAATAGCATAAAGGATAGGTAAAACAAATACATAAGTTTCATTTCTACACAATCAACATCTCAAATCACAAAACAAAATTACAAATGCCTTATTGGATAACTAATTTTACAAAGAATAAAAACATATAAAAAATTTACAATCTTGAAAACTAATTTTATAATCTATTATCAATTGTGGTTGGCACACTATTTTAGTTTGAGAATATACATTAAAATTTGATTGTTTACTTATTTGAACATGATCTCTTTTATGAATATCATATCATTGTTAAGAAACACGTACTTCAATAACTATCATAATTTATTTTGGACACGAATTGTTAAGTAATAGGCCTAAGAATTCATAATTTATGTTAATTTCATTGATACTTTAGTTTCATTTTTTTTCACACTTTTGAATGTTTCCTATACATGTTTATAATTTTAAATACTTTTTTTTAATTCTACTCTAATTAGATTATCTTTGAATGTACTTTGTTATTTGATATCTAAAAATCTTTAGTCATTACTGAATACTTCAACTATTTATCTTTCAATTCATTTGAATACAATTATGTAAATATTTCAATTGTTTCCTTAAAAGTTACAATAAACAATTAAACTAATATTGTCTTAATTTTATTATTTTTTTACCAAAAAAAATATTTTAAAAAATAGTTTGGGTCAAGGGTCAAGTTGGGTTGACCTACAAAAAATGGGTTAGGTCATGAATTAACATATCTTTGCTTTGAATAAAAAAATTCAGATACGGTTTGAATATTGTTAGGGCCAGGTAAATTCTGACTCATATTGCCATGCTTACTCCTACCTATAGCAATATCCAAGTTAGCCTTGATACGGTTTGGCAGAATCCTTAAAAAGGGCACGAAAAGTCGAAAACTAATTGAACGAGTCAAAAGCAACACAATGTTCCTAAGATTTTCTACGAATTAACGATGGCATACACCTTAGCCCGTGCTAGGAATTAAGGGAATACTTTTAGACAACAACAATTAAAGGTTGAGTGGTTTAGCATGAACAAGGAATCTTAACATGCGGATTCTCCTGAAGGTGAAGGGTGCAGATTATCCCTTCTTCCACCTGATGCAGGTCCATCAAATTTCTTGTAATTTCTTGTCTACCTCTCTTAAGTCTTATTTATTTTTAGCAGCCGGTAAGGAAGAATGAAGCGAAGTGGGAATGTTCGAAGTAGAAAGATGGCCATCCATTTGCATGTACTATGGATATTTGTTCTTTAACAAAATCTACGGTTGTCTTTGACATTTTGTTCTTTTATACAATTATTATACATTCTTTTACAAAGACAATTCCAAGTGATTGGCTCCGCCTTAGTGTGAGTTTAGATTAGTTTTTTTTTTCCTACCTAAAAAGTTTATATGCATTGATTATTTGCTTTTATTTTTTTTTTTAAAAGTGAAGTTTTAAGAGATTAATAAATAAACTAAATAGTTAACAAAAAAAATCCCAACGCACATTTAGTTAAGCTACAAGCCTTTGTATAGTCTTAATCAACTTTCACTAAAACCCAATATATGCATGAGTTTGGGACCAACAAGTCATTTCCAACATACCTAAATATGTAAATCTAGATATTGATTATGAGCTTGTTATCAATTGGTTAAGAACATATGGTGTGATGGCAATAAAAATTGCTATTTTGAGAAATTCCTTCCTCATCCTGTATACTGCCAAGCGAATGGAGTAATGGATGCACTCACAGAGAAGGGAAGAAATCAACAAACGTAGCGTAGAAAGAATATAATTAGTGTCTATCTTTTGTGTATTACAAGTATGAAAAATGTTTAAAAAATAAATGTTGATGACAACATTTTACATTCTTCATGAAAATAATGTTAAAACTTTCTAATTATAGTTTATTAACTAATTGACCTGTTAAATATATGTATATGGGACATTTTATTAATAAATAAAATCCTCTCTTCGTCACCCAAAAAAAAAAAAATTTATACCCAATGGAAAAATATAATAAAAAGGGCTTTTAGGCATGGTATTGGTCCTTAACTTAGCTAATGTGAAAGTAATAATAAGAAATCCATGAATGTGAATCGATTGCGGCATTGACAAGAATAAGTATTTGACCAATGAAGTTTGATTGAAGTACTTATAGACTTATAGTCAGCTTTCATGTTCCATTAAGTAGCATGTTCCGTGGACGTCCTGGAAGTAGTGAGGGGCCTCCAATTCTGAAAGTCTACCATAGATGAGTTGCTTAGTTTTTCCAAAAGCAACTAGGCCAGTCACTCGCCCTTTCCGTTTTCCAAGCCCACATACCCACGCAATAGTGGAGGAAAAAATCTGGAATGCCCTTTTCCTTCTTTTTTACTTTACTTTATTGGATGGTGTCCCATTGGTTCACTTGAAAAGATGTTATTGGGAAGCAACCTAAAGTTAGGCCCGTGGTAATCTGACTCCACAACATGCCATTGTTTCTCAAAATGGTCAGCAATGTCATGCCACACATACTAAAGGCATATATCACTCTAGACCCTTAATTTATATAAGCCGGAACCCAAATTAAAATTGGGTCATGCAAATGGGTCCTTTTAGGACAAATAGTGAATAGTTTATTTAAAAAAAAAAATTTGACAACGTGAATGAAAAAAGTTATCAAAATATTAATTATTTTTTTTTCTTATAAAATTTTTTGTTAAATGAATTATTAATTATTGCTCTAAGAGCATCTATTAACATTTTTCATTAAAATTCAATTAGAACTCTGTCGCATGCATTAATATTTTTAGTATTAAACTTACTAAATTCTTTTGAATCTGTGGAGAGCTTTGCACCTTAACTTACATATTTAGATATAAATAATAGAAACATCCAAGATTCATTATAATTACAATTTAAAGACCATATATGGTCCTAATCCATGCCCTTATATTCAACAAAAGCGACTGAATTACTTATCCTATTTTTTCTTCATAATGTTTTGATTATAATTATAAGGTCTATTGAAAAGAGATTATTATGTTTCTTAAGTGGAGTTCAGTTTCTATCACAAGAAAATGAGTCTCATGTATAAGATGACCTCCTATGCATTGACCTAATAAGTTTTCGTCAATGGGGTAGTGGGTTTGATATGAATGCATTTCCTTGTAGTGTGGATGATAGGGCCTATAGTCAGTTATTTGCGGTAGTTGTCGCGATACTTAAAATATAAAACTAAGTCGCAGTAATGTAAAACGTACAGCAAAAGGTGATAGTGGGCATTTAAGGATATATAGAGTTCCTAAAGAAAAAAAAAAAGATATATAGAGTTAGTGGGTGAGCATGTCAGTAGTTGCAAATTGCAATAGTAATAATGACAAAGAGTGGTGGCAGCAGAGAGCGGCAGAGGCGGCCACTGTAATAATGTTGTCAAGTAAATGTTGCCAAATTAAGCTATTTAAGCCCATGTGTAATAAATAAGGTCAGACACCTCGTGTTAGTAAACATGGCCAATGACATGAATTTTTTGCGTCTAGACTCTAAACACAATTATGATGAGTTGATCACTGAGGCAGCAGGCCACAACTACCCACCCAAGGGGCCAAGACTACCCAATAGATTGATTTTCTCTAAATTCTACCAGTATTACTTTCCGAAAGATAAAAAGTTATAGACAAATAAATAAATATATATATATATATATATATATATATATTTTGACATTAGTCATTAGTGGGAGAAATTGTTAATAGCAAGTAAAAGAAAGTACTCATAACCGCGTAATGCAAAATTAAGTCAGCAGTGCATAACATAGTTCACAATATTAGAGTTTATAAGTGAGGAATTCATAATTTACTAATTTGTACAAACTACAGCGATTCTTCTATTATTTGCTATTAACAACTTAATACATTGAAAGTTGCAAAACAAAGAAAAATCATATGTTTCACCTTTTGTCTTTTATTTTATAATCTATTGTAATATGCCAATTAAGCTTTTGATTCTTTTACAAGGGAAGTTATAAAAATAAAAATAAAAATTGACAATTTCTAATTGTGTGAAGCATAAAGTGGAATACAAAAACTAAGATAAGATATTTGTGACCTTATAAAATATTTTTTGAAAATGGTCAACTTTAAAGTCCAGAGTTATGAATCTTTTCATCTCCAATATAAGGACTTCCCAAGTGCAAAAACATTTTGCAACCTACCATACAAATCAAATTTGAGTTCCTCATTTTGATTCGTAACCCATGAGGCAAAAAAGAATGGCAGCCATTAGTCTAGATCCAAGTCTAAGCCTAAAACACGTTGGCAAAGACGACACACAACATCCAAGGGCTGTGGTTGAGGAAATCGAAGGCCTCATCAGAGTGTACAAAGATGGAGATGTGGAAAGGCCTCAGATTGTTCCATTTGTCACAAGCGCATTGTCTTTGGAGCTTGGAGTGACATCAAAGGATGTTGTCATTGACAAGTTCACAAACATTTGGGCACGTTTCTATGTCCCAAATGTATACCACGGGAAGCTCCCCTTGCTTGTTTATTTCCATGGAGGCGGATTTTGTGTTGGCTCAGCTGCTTGGAGCTGCTACCATGAGTTTTTAGCAAGGTTATCTGCTAAAGCCAATTGCTTAATCATGTCTGTAAATTATCATTTGGCCCCTGAAAATCCACTTCCAGCTGCTTATGAAGACGGATTGGGAGCTCTTGTTTGGCTAAAGCAACAAGCTTTACGTGGAGATGGTGAATGGTGGTGTAGACTCTGTGATTTCTCTAAAATCTTCCTAGCTGGTGATAGCGCAGGTGCCAATATAGCCCACAATGTGGCCACAAGGGTTGGTTCTAACCATGGAATCGAAGCTATGGCTCTAAAGCCTTTAAGTCTAAAGGGTAATATATTAATACAACCATTTTTTGGTGGAGTGGTCAGGACACACTCTGAGAACTACATGGTTCAATCGCCTCGTTCAGCACTGAGCTTATCGGCTTCTGATACATATTGGCGATTGGCTTTGCCGGCTGGGGCTAACCGTGACCATTCATGGTGCAATCCTTTGTCAAAGGAGTCTAGTAAGTTGGAGGACATACGGCTTTTGCCTGCCCTGGTTTGCATATCAGAGATGGATATATTAAAAGATAGAAACTTGGAGTTTTGTACTGCTTTGAATAGAGCAGGTAAAAGAGTGGAATATGTGATGTATGAAGGAGTTGGGCATTCATTTCAGGTTCTAAGTACGACTCAGCTTTCACAAACCAGAACCCTTGAAATGGTTGCTCATATCAAGGCCTTCATTAGTCGATGACTCTCTCTCTCTCTCTCTCTCTCTCTCTCCGTACATGTGCTTGTGTTTAACTCTGGTGAGGGAAAAGTTTATTTTCATTGTCACCACCATTTCGTGAAAAAGTTGAGGCTTTCCCGGCCTCTTTTCTCCAATGAAAAATATAGATTAAACTTTAGGCCCCCTAGATGCCTTGATTTACAGTTTGCTAGGCTTTTGCATGTTCAATGTAGCTAGCTGATAAGTAAAGATTTTTTTTTGTTTTAAATTTTTTATTGCATTGATCATTTTGATGTAAGCAATGAGTGTATCCTGTAGTAATGTATTACATACATTAAATCTTTTATATATAACATTGTAGACTGCATCTTGTGTTTGGTGTGAAAAAGTGATGCAAGATGCAGAATTGTTAAGAAACAGGACATGTCTATCTCTATAAAATAAGAAACAAAACACGTTTGTTTTTTAAAATAACCTCGAATCCACGAGGGTTTCTTGAATTCATAAGGGTCATTGAATCTATAAAGAGAAAGGGTCTCGAATCTACTAGAAAATAGAAAGACAAAAGTCTGAATTTTATTAACTGAATAATTGTTAAAAAACACGTATAGACTTAGGGGCCTATTTAAGGGCTCTGTAAAACTTGATAGGCAAGAAAATATTTTTTAAAATAACTCATAATTGATACCTAACCATAACAGGAACCAAATTTGACTTAAAAAGTATTAAAAGCACCTAAAAAGTATGAAAAACACCAAAAAATAAGGAAATAAAATACCATAAACCTAAAATAACGAGAATTACATAAAAATACCAAAAATAACAAATTACATAAATTAATTTGAAGATTTTTTCTTACATTAGACCTCTCCACTTGAAGCAAACTCATCCTCAAATTGATGGTTGAAATCTGAAATCTTCCATGCCAAGAGAACAAATACTTTGAATACTTTACCTTCTTTGTATTCTTACCTAACTTGAAACTCATCAATTGGGCAACTTGAACCTCTTGTTTCTTGATCTTCATGTAATTGGAATATATTCACCAAATAAGAGTCAATGATCAAATCAAATCTTTCCACCACAATAAAATCAATATACTTTGTTTTGGTGCTTCCCACCAAAATAATAAGAGCTTGAACATTGCAATCATCTAACTTGACTTCATTGAGGTCATTGACAACTTCCTCTATAATTTCTTTTTTAATGGTCTCTACTATCTTGACCTTAAGATCTTTCTTTATAATAAATTCTTCATTAATCTCCTTCACAATCTTGATTTCAAATTATTCTTTCTTCATTAATTTCTTAAAAAATCTCTATATTTTCTTCTTTGACTTCTACATATATTCTTCAAGAAATGTATTTTCTTCAATATGTAATTCTTCCTTTAATTGTGGAATATATGGCTCTTCAAAATAATTTAAATATGAACTTCTTGGCCAATAATAATTTTATATTGTATACGACAAGATTTCTTCACAATTCAAAGGATTAAATTTGATAGCAAGCATCTTTTTCATCTTTGGCCATGAACGAATCTTATCTTTACCTTGTTGGATTCTATCAGAGTATACTCGTTCCCACAAACATATGACATACTCATTGAGTTTATACAAAGCAAGTCCAACTTTTCTCTTAAATAAATATTCTCAAAGTCAAATAAATCATCTAGATCAAGTAACCAATCAAGAAAATCTTCATTATAAAAATAACCATCAAAACTTGCAATTCTTTTATAAGGCCTATATGAAATTTGCTTACCAATAAGTTGCCTGTGAGTTATGTCTCCATGATAATTATCCCTATTGTTTTCATGCCATAACAACGACAGATATTTGTGAGTGCTAGATGTACATCACGTAGTACTTGCTAAGTTTTTGTCACCAGAATTGCTACCGTTTCACACGTCAGCCACCAGACTAGGATAAGTCAAGGCTTTGATACCAACTGATGCGAGATGCAAAAGTATCAAGAAATAAAACACGTCTACCTCTAGGAAACAAGAAGCAAAATACATTTGCTTCTGAAAATAACCTTGAATCCACGAGGGTTCTTTGAATCCACAAGGAGAAAGTGTCTAGAATCCACCATAAAATAGAAACAGAAAAGTATGAATTTTATTGATTGAATAATTGTTAAAAATATGTGTATAGACTTAGGGGCCTATTTAAGGGCTCCTTAAGACTTGACAGATAAGAAATTATATTCTAAAATGAGAAATGCTAATGGATGCCCTTAGGGTAATGGTTAATAATCCATTCAAAGAAAGTTTTTATGGGAAAAGAAAAAAAGAGCAGTTAATGTTTTGACATTTTTTTTCCATTTTCCATAAAAGTGGTATCAAAACTTTACTAAAATGGATTGTTAACTATTGTCCAAAGGACAATTGTTAGCATGACCCTTCTAAAATAACTCCTAATTGATACCTAACTATAGCAAGAACCAAATTTGACCTAAAAAGCATTTAAAGCACCTAAAAATAAGAAAATAAATGCCCTAAACCTAAAATAACGAAAAGTACATAAAAATACCAAAAATAACAATTTACATAAATTAATTTGAAGATTATGTCCTACATTAAAAAGAGGAAAATGAATTATAAATGTTAGGTCAAAATAAATTATTGGTTCACTAAAGTTTATTAAGTGAGAGATTTTGGTCCCTATTGAGTGAGAGCTTTGGTCCATAAAGTTTTAAGTGAGTACTATTAGTGTTTAAAGTTTCAAAAATAAGCACTATTGGTCTTTTTGTTAATTTTTGTTAGTTTATTGATCTACGTATCTAAAAGAGTGATATCATGGTTTTTTTTTTTTTTAAATTTAAATGAAGTGACTATTTTTTTATTATTAAAAAGTTACACTTATGCATTCTAAAGTCTAAACCAATCCAATTGAACATTTCTTTGCCCTAACTCAAACCCCTTAAACTCAAATTGGGAAAGCCTTTGTACTTTCCCAAATTTACATGGGAATGGCTCTTGGCACCTCTCCCAAGTAGAAAAATGGGGTTGTTGCCTAAAGCCCCCCCAAGTAGAAAAATGCCTCCAATTTTAACCAATAAGGTTATTTTTTTCAACATAATAGCATTATTAAGCACAAATACTAGTCACTACCGCATACTTTTGGTTCGGTGATTACTCTACAAGTATAAATGTTTATAAGGTATAGAGGTAAAGGCCGGAGTTCAAGTTCCCAAAAGGGTTAGATATTTTGTATTAAAAAAAAAAAACCACAAAGATTAGTCAATAAATAAAATAATAATTTTTTATCAAATGAAAACAGGAAAAAAAAAAAAGAAGAAGAGATAAATGCTGTTTTATTCATGGTTTAAGTGATTGTTACTTTTTTTTATTGATGGTTTTCTTGTTGTTTTTCCTTGTGCATTACCAAACAAAAAGAACGGCCAAGAAGTCAAGACTTTTAGAGTCCACATTGCTAAATCCTAAATGGGAAACAATCGGCAGTACTGTTGGTCAAGGTAGCATTATTCCAAGATTTATGTGGTATTTTGTTCCAAATTGTATGGTGTTATCATTTCTTCTTTTCTAACCTAAAAAAAAAAAAAAAATTCTTTTTGCCTAAACATATTTTTCTGACCTGAGCTTATTGTTTCTAGGAGGATTGCCCATTGTATGCAAGTCTTTTTCATTCTTGAATTAGTTTATATTATTGATTATTTAACCAATTGTGCGGGCATCACCTTTCCCAAGCCCATTTGCTTAAAGGCCCACAAGAATGACGATCCGCCTAGGGGCCCAACACTGACCAGGCTAACGGGCTCATTCCGGACCAGCCTAATGCACACCAAGCATCCGTAACTCAGAAGCGAAATCACCCATGATATGCATGGCAGTAAGAAACCTCGTCACCCCGGGTAAACACCAGGTTTTGATCCACGTTTATATGCTCGGCATTATCTGGGTATCACCGGGCATTAGGCTTACGAACGGTGCAAGTTCCGAAGCCACCATTGTCCTCTTCCCACCATCTAACCTCCAACTACGATCAACGGTAGTGGACCTCCCATCCGTCACCTAGGGATGCCTTGGCCGGGCAACAGACCAAGTGGTGGAACCAGTTCCGATGCCATTACCATCTCTTTTCACTCATGATTAGACATACACTTAGAAAGAACAGCATTGGACCTCCCCTTCCACTGACCTGGAGAATGATCGTGGCGACCCCACGGGTTGCGACTATAAATAGGGAAGGGGAAATCAATGGTAGGGGGTTGGGAAGAGAAGGAGGAAGGAGAAGGAAAATTGGGGCACTTAGGCTGTCGAGCATAGAGTCACCCCATTGTAGGAAACCGAAAAACTCGTAATACAAATAGATTATGAGCCCAAACATCTTCCAGGCCTAGTTGCCGTATCTGGGTGCGCATAATTGGCGCCGTCTATAGGAATTTCCTACGTAGCGGTGGTTTTTTGTGAGGCACCCTGGGAGAATGTCGGGGAGTAGATTGGGAAGTTATGCTAAGAGCGACTCCGGTGGGTCATCTCTAGGGTCAACATGGCGAGAAAGGAGACAGAAGAGACATGAGGATAGGCGGCAAAATGAGGTGAGGAGTCCGAGCTTGGAGAAGGATCGTTCCAGACACTTCAGACAATATCTGATGCCTCGGGGCGTAGTCGCTGCGAAAGAGAGAACCTAGAGCTCGGACAGAAGGATCGAGAGCTCGAGCGTTTGCGCGGGTTGGTAAGAGATTTGGAATTAGAAGTGAAGGTCAGGCGTCGAAGAAAGGATCACGGAGGACGCAGAGAAAGATCTGTCAGTGTAGAGGCCCACCATGCAGCAGGATCCTAACAGTCCGGTTCTCATCGGCATCGCGAGCATTCACGGGAATATGCGAATCGTGATTTGACCTCCCCGAATGAAGGGCGATCTCAAAACGCGGCCATGGATGCGATGAGCAGGGCACTGCGCCAAGTTGCCAAATATTCGTTTTCAAGGGACATTGAGAGCGCCCTTATGTCGAGCAGATTCATGTGCCCACCGTTCAATTCCTACACGGAGAAGACAAACTCAGTGGAACACGTGAGCCATTACATCCAGATGATGTCTTTACACACCCATAATGACACGTTGATGTGCAACGTTTTCCCTTCGAGCCTCGGTCCCACAGCTCTGAGGTAGTTCAACGGGTTAAAGAAGGGATCGATCCACAACTTCTTAGAATTGATACAGGAGTTCGGTGTAAGGTTCATGACGTGCAGCCAAGTTCCTCAGATCGTGGACACGTTATTGTCAATAAAAATGAGGGCCGGGGAACCTCTTCGCAGCTACGCTAGCTAGTACTGGGAGCTATATAATGAGATCAGTGGAGGTAATGAGAAGATCGCGGTAAGTACTTTTCGCATGGGATTGCCCGACGGATCGGGACTGAGGGAATCTTTGACGAGGAAACCCCTTGAGGATATGAAGCAACTGATGAGACGCATCGAAGAGTATAAGCGGTTGGAGGATGACCGGTTACAGAATAAGGGAAAGGCTCCAGTGATAAATTACCCTTGGAACGGAGGCTTCCAACCCAGACCCAAGAGGGATCTAAGGATTCAAGAGCTCGGCCCGAGAACAGGGGGAGTGAATGTAGCCTTCAAGGAGCCGGTCCATAGGATTATCGATCGAATAAAAAACGAACCATACTTCAAATGGCCGAATAGGATGGTGGGTGACCCAACGAGAAGAAACCAAAATCTGTACTACACGTACCACAAGGATAAAGGGCACACAACCGAGCAATGTAGGGTATTGAAAGACCACTTAGAGCAATTGGTGAATGCCGAGCATCTTAAAGAATTCATAGCTACAAGAAACCACGATGCCGAGAAGAATGATTGTATGCACGGGAATCCCCTCCCGCCTCCTTTAGGAATAATAAAGGTCATCCATGCAGTCCCAAAGGAATTCCAAGCAAATGAGGTCTTATTTGTGACATTGGCAGAAGGAAGCACGGGCTAATGTCTTAAAAATAAGAAAGAAGCTAAGGAGCGCCAACCAGCCTATTGCTTTCGATGATGATGACTTGAATGGCACCATCCAGCCACACGGCGATGCCTTGGTGGTCACGGCCTGTATAAGAGGGTTTGTAGTAAAAAGAATAATAATAGATTAGGGGAGTGGGGCGGACGTGATGTACCCCGACCTGTACAGGGGGCTCGGACTAAGGAAAAAGGATTTATCCAAGTATGACGCACCACTAATGGGGTTCGATGGCCATATGGTGGTCTCGAAAGGGCAAATTTCGCTCCCCGTTAGCATGGAAGGAAAGGAGGTGACCGTGACGTTTATAGTGGTCGCATCTTACTTACCATACACTATAATCCTCGGAAAGCCCTAGATTCACGACATGGGGGCTATGCCTTCCACACTGCACATGAAGGTCAAGTTCTGCACAGAAGACGGAATCGCGGTAATAAGAGGTAGCCAGCAAGTGACCATGCAGTGCCTAGTGGCTACCGCGAACAAGGGGGACGAGCAGATAAAGCCCGTCCAGAAGACTTCCTTATAGCAATTACTACAACCCCAAGTGCAAGCAGGGGTTAACTGTGCCGAGGACATGCTGAGGGTGAGGATCCTGCCAGATAGTGATAGGTACTTTCAAATAGGGTTGGGCTTAAGGGGCTAAGAGAGGGTGGAGCTATTGCTTTTTCTCATACAGAATATGGATGTGTTCGCTTGGAGTCCATATGAAGTGCTGGGAGTTGACCTCGAGTTTATAGTTCATAAGCTTAACTTGGATCCTTTATACCCTCCTAGCAAGCAGAAGCCGAGAAGATCGGCGAAAGAGCATGTCGAGGCCGTGAGGTAAGAAGTGGGGAAATTGAGGGAAGCAGGGGCTATAAAGGAAATCTTCTTTCCCGTTTGGCTTGCCAACACCATGGTGGTAAAGAAAAAGAACGGCAAGTGGAGGGTTTGCGTCTATTTCACCGATTTAAACCAAGCATGCCCAAAAGATCCGTTTCCTATGCCGAGAATTGATCAGTTGGTAGATGCTACATATAGGCACCCTAGATTGAGTTTTTTAGACGCTTTCCAAGGTTACCACCAAATTGCATTAGCTACCGAGGATTAAGAAAAAACTGCGTTCATAACACCTGATGCCAACTACCATTATATGGTAATGCCGTTTGGGCTAAAGAACGCGGAGGCCACTTACCAACGGATGATGACAAGGATGTTCAAGGATAAGATCGGACGTACGATCGAGGTATACATTGACGACATGGTGATAAAGAGCAGGCAGGAAGGGCAACATGTCGACCACCTAAAAGAAGTGTTTGAAATACTGCGGCGACACTGTCTTTGCCTCAATGCCGACAGGTGCACTTTTTGTGTGGGCTTCGGCAAATTCGTGGGATATTTAGTCACGAAGTGGGGTATCGAAGTCAATTCCGAGCAAATAGAAGCCGTGAGACGTCTCAAACCACCGAGCAATCCGAAAGAGGACTAGAAATTAACTGGCATGTTGGCTGCCCTCAACCGGTTTATATCCAAGTTCGTTGATCGGTGTCGTCCTTTTTACCAGTTTTAAAGAAGTGGAAGGGGTTCCAGTGGGATAAGAAGTGTGATAGAGCTTTTTACAACTTAAAAGAATATCCTAGGCGGGCTCCAACATTGACAGCACCAAAACCTGAGGAGGACCTTTATATGTACCTCTCAGTATCCGAGCATGCGGCTAGCGCGATACTTTTAAAGGATAATGGTGTGCAATTGCCGATCTGCTACATAAGCAAAACATTTGTAGATGCCGAGATGAGGTATTCACCACTAAAAAAGTTGGTGTTGGCTTTAGTGTATTCCACTCGGAAATTGCTCCACAACTTTCAGGCCCACACCGTCTATGTTCTGACTGAATACCCACTTCAGTCATTGTTAAGAAATCAGACTTCACTAGGAGGATAGCTAAATGGGGACCCGCCTTGGCTCTTTTGACATCAAGTACAGGCTGAGGAACTCGGTAAAGGGACAGAAACTCGCGGACTTAATTTCTGAATTCTCGCCAAAGAGTACGGATGTTTGCCTGGTAGAGGTTAAGCCATGGAAGGTATTCATGGATGGTGCATCCAATACAACTAGAGCGGGGTCTGGGATTGTGGTCATCACCCCGGAAGGTATAAGGTTGGAACAATCATTCAGACTGGGCTTTAGGGCCTCTAATAACGAAGTCGAGTACAAGGCACTATTGGCCAGGTTAAGAGTCGCCATGGACTTAGGGGCTATGGAGGTGGAGGTATACTTAGATTCTCGGCTCATTATGAACCAAGTGTTAGGAAGTTTCGAGGCCAAAGACCCACGGATGGCCGAATACCTGCAGATGGTAAAGCAGGCTTTAGGCCATTTCTCGAGCGTGAAGGTAGAGCAAATTTTGAGAGGACAGAACCATCACGCCGACTCCCTGGCTACATTAGCATCCTCGATAAACAGTGAACTGCCACTGCTAGTCAGGGTGGAACTAGTGAAGGAGCCGAGTATCAGGGCAAAAACGGAGGTATTACAAATCACGGACACCGAGAGGTGTTGGATGGATCCCATAATTGAGTTTTTAGCCGAGGATTGAGTTCCGGAGGATGAAAATGAGGTAGCCAAAGTGTGGCGGAATGCTCCTCGATACTGGCTATCTTCCAGTCGGAAGCTGTATCGGAGGTCTTTTGGGGGAGCCTACTTACAATGTTTGCGCCCCAGCCTGACAGAAGGCCTTCTAGCCAATCTCCATGAGGGTTTGTGTGGAAGCCACGTTGGTGGACGATCATTGGCCCACCGGGCAATGACTCAAGGGTTTTGGTGGCCGTAAATGCAGAAAGACGCCCTTGAATATGCACGGAGATGTGAACAATGCCAAAAACATGCATCAATGATCCATTAGCCTGCAGGAAACCTAAATTCTCGTCAGCAGCCCATGGCCCTTCGCTCAGTGGGGGTTGGACATAGTCGGGCCTTTTCCCCGAGCAACCGGGAACTGAAGGTTTATGTTGGTTGTGGTGAATTATTTCACCAAATGGGCAGAAGTAGAGGCATTGGCGAACATCCAGGACGTAGACGTTAAAAAATTTATATGGAATAACACCATAAAAAGATTTGGGGCGCCAGAGTCATTCGTGTCAGATAACGGGCTATAATTCGACAGCAGGGCCTTTCGTGAATTCTACAGCAACCTTGGCATCCGAAACCGGTACTCTACCCTGGCAGACTCGCAAAGCAATGGCCAAGCCGAAGCCACGAATAAGGCTATCATCAACGGACTAAAGAGAAGGCTGGACGGTGCCAAAGGCAGGTGGGCTGAGGAGCTACCAAGTGTCCTTTGGGTGTACCGGACAACACCGAGGAGATCCACGGGAGAAACGCCTTTTTCTCTGGCTTTCAGAGCTGAAGCCATCATCCCAGACGAGATAAACCTGTGCAGTTCCCAGGTAGCTGAATTCACCCCAATTGAGAACGACAAATTAATGCTGGACCGGCTAAATCTATTGGAAGAGTGCCGCGAATCAGCGACGATCTGGTTGGAACAGTACCAGTAGAAGCTCGCCTAGAGGTACAAAAAAAGCATGAGGAAAAGAGAATTTGCCGCCGGGGATTTGGTTCTACAAAAAGTTGTAAGGAAAACTTGAGATCTTAACGCGGGGAAATTGGCCTCGTCCTGGGAGGGGCCATACCGAGTAATGGCCATTGTTGGCACAGGAGCATACTATTTGGAAGATCTGAATGAGAAATCGTTGTGCCATCCATGGAATGTTTGTAATCTTAAAAAGTTTTATCACTGATCGGCCACGTTCTAGGAGGTGTAATCTAGAGTCAATACGTGTCAATATAATACCTGTTCATATTTTAGTGCGAAACTACATTCTTTTATTTTTTATCGATAAGCGTGAACAGGGTCATGAAAACAAATCATTTTTTCTAAGGACAGAAACCTGACCTCGGTTCGATCCTATCACTGGTCAGGTGGAAACCTTATATGACTATTTTCTAAGGATAGAAACCTGATCTCGGCTCGATTCCTATCGTCGGGCAGGTGGAAACCTTATATCGCTTTTTCTAAGGACAAAAACCTGACCTCGGTTCGATCCTATCACCGGGCAGGTGGAAACCTTATAACTATTTTCTAAGGCCATAAACTTGTCCTCGGTTCGATCCAATCGCCGAGCAGGTGGAAACCTTATATCTCTTTTTCTAAGGACAGAATCCTCACCTCGGCTCGATTCCTATCGTTGGTCAGGTGGAAACCTTATATGACTATTTTCCAAGGGCAGAAACCTAATCTTGGCTCGATTCCTATCGCCGGGCAGGTGAAAATCTTATATCGCTTTTTCTAAGGACAGAAACCTGACTTCGGTTCGATCCTATCACTGGGCAGGTGGAAACCTTATCACTATTTTCTAAGAACAGAAACATGTCCATGGTTTGATCCTATCACAGGGCAGGTGGAAACCTTGTCACTATTTTCTAGAGACAAAAACCCGTCCTCGGTTAGGCATATATCACCGGGCGGGTGGAAAACTTTGAGCATTATCTCCTAAGCATGTTTAAGGCCTAATCGCCTCCTAAGGTCAGCCTGTCTGAGGCACCATTGTTTTCTTAGGACCGAGCAAATTCTTCAATCTCCAAACAAACTCGGGTGCATAAGAGAGTGGTAAGAAAGAGAGAAATAAAGTGCATGCATCTATGACACGATAAAAGAAATTAAAACCAAACAATATGAAGTAAAACCGTTAAAACTGTAGCTTAATTGTCTCATCGCCACATCCGGCGATCTAGGCTCTTGTTAAAAATAAAATAAAACAAACTAAAATAAAATTTTAAAATGGGGCTTCATCTTCATCATGTCCTCACACTCTAGGGTCGGAAGGGAGAGTCTGGGCAAGAGGCTGTCTAGTACCTTCTTCGACAAGCTAAGAAGTGGGGGGAGTCTGGTTCTGTGCACCATCGTCTCCAGCAGGGGCGTTGCTTATGGCTTCCAAATCCACCATTTCTATGTGAGAATCAATCGATCGTACAAGGTCCCTCAAGCTTGGCGTATCCTCATCGTCGGCGCCAGTTTAGCTCTGCGTGGGCTGTAGATTGACCGGATGTGGAATCTGCTTGGGATCCCACAACGATGAACCCTCGGCAATCCCTGCAGCGTGAAGGGCAGCCATCCAACTCTTTCCAAAACCATGCTGCCGAGCTTGTTGGACAATGGGCTCTACCGAATTTTCTGCCTCTGTGAAACCCATATTGTACCACTTGTATTCACAAGCTTCAAGGGTATCTTTCAGAGCGGTGATTTGGTCAGCCTGGGCCAGATTCAGGCTGTTTGCCTTCACTAACTCAAGCTCTGTCTCCTCCAATTTGTTCGCCACGACCCCCAACTTGTTCTCCACCGCCTGCCGAGCCTTCTCAGCATCCACCGCTTTTCGTTTTGCGGCACTGGCAGCTTCTGCTCTCTCCTTGGCCAATACCTCCGAGGTAGCCTTTAGCTCCGTCGCCCATTCAGTGGCCTCGGCCCCCTCCTTTAGCCTCTTGTCGATGACGGAAGTCAATTGCACCACCTACAAGCGTAGTGACAATGAGGTGTTAAGGATTGGGCAAGTCCCTACGTATTATAAGGTATGACCAAGGGTTTAAAAACAAAAAATAATTTAAAAAAAAAAAAAAAAACCTTACCTCGACGGTGTGCCATTGTAGTCGCCTAGCAAGCGACTCGTCGTCACCATTCGAATAGATATGGACATCCTGGGGCAACAAGAGGCCCTGCGCCAAGCTCTGATCTACTCGTCCTTTATCGCCTTTGTCCCATTGCCAGACGCAAGTTGTCACCGGTAATGGTCCCTCGCCGAGAGTAAAAGTATGCTGCCAACCAACCTCGTTAGGACAAGAGGACGCCACATCAGCCCCAACCTGGGTAGGCGGAGGGGTAACAACCCGTGTCTCTTGGATCGTTGATCCACCCCTCGGTCTGGGCAGGGTTTTCAGTAGCCTATCGTCGAGAACTGCAATGTTCTTCTTGGCGGCCCTTTTTCTCTTTCGGGCTTCACTGGCGGGCTGAGGGACTTGACTCGTGCCCACCGGGGATCGTGGCTGGGTGGCTGGGCCTGTATTGGGTATGAACTGAGAAAGGGTCATTTCCCTTCTCTTAACCATTTCTGCTAGGGGAGAAGATTTGGCGCCAGTTGGGTCAGGGGCTTCTTCCTTGGAAATTGGGGCAGCGTTCGCCTGCTGTTCGACGACCTCGTGTCTTCTTCGATTTTGTGACAAGCGCTCGGCAGGCTCATCCCTGATTAGTGCGATGTTGTCTGCGGTGGTGTAGCGGGGGCCAAGGTCTCAGGCCTCGCCAACCGTGAGCGCAGGAGGAAGGAACTTTTTGTGCCGAACGTCTATGTACAATAGTAAAGGGCTGTTAACCAGAAGCGCCTGGCTGAAATTCTGCCAAGTAGTGTACACGGGCCTAAGACCAAGGATCAGATGAGACGCCCTGAGTTGCCCGTCGTTATGAACAAAAATCTCTGACCAGAGGACAAAATTGAGATCCCGCGCGTGGATGACTCTAGCGTTCGGCAAGAACCTCTTTGATTCTGCAATAAGCCCAAAAACACATTGAGCGGGCAAAGTAGCTCCCCAGCGAGCTAGTTGCCGCTCACCTGGACGAACTCCCCGGTGGAGTTCTTATTTGAATCCGGCAGGCAAGATATCAGCCGAACCCGCGTATCCCTAGTCTTTAAATAATAATCGCTCAAAAATTTCCCGCAGAGTTTTTACATAAAATTAATATTGTGGTGATTTAAGTGCAACCCGAAAAATTGGTTTAGTCGGCTGACACAACTAATGACCCTATAAAAGTTGGGGGGAAGCTGGTCGAGGCATAAGCCATAGAACCCTAGGGTGCTTATGATGAGGGGGTCTATGGGAAACCTAACGCCTCCCTCTAATATAGACATCAATGGAAAAAAGATGACGTTTTGGCCTACGGCCATCTCGAGGGCAATGTCGCCCTCATTACAATATGCGATATCTACATCCTTGGGGATACCAAAGGTTCCTCTAAAACTGGCCAAGGCCGCCCCAGGGGTTAAAAGGTAAGAAAAACCCATCCCTAAAAGTATAAGGCAGGGAGAAATCAAAAAAGGAAGAAGAAAGAGGCAGAGAGAACTTACTTAGGGACCCTAGAAAATGGAGAATTGGAGTGTTTTTCGCGAGTAGAATGCTCGATAGAGGAGATATTGAGAGAGAATGCAAAAAGTGAAATGAGGACCTAAAAGGGAGAATATATAGGCACGAAGGCATTTAATGAGGATAGGGGCGGGAAAGAAAAACCCCTCCCAGCCTAGCCTTTGGGTAATCCTCCCACACACGTGGGCATGGCTTACGAACCGTCAGACAGTTGTCATCTGAAGATTCGCCAACCGACGGGTCATAATTACGGAATTGACAGCCTAGCACAACACTACTTTTGGAAAATCCACAGCGGTTGCCCTAGCCGCGCATAGGAAAGAACCAAGGATTTTACCGACGACACCTAGCCTCATAAACCTTGATTCATCACTGAGGACTGCGCATGAATCAAAAGGGGGCTATTGTGCGGGCATCACCTTTCCCAGGCCCATTTGCTAAGAGGCCCACAAGAATGACGGTCAGCCTAGGGGCCCAACACTGACCAGGCTAACGGGCTTATTCCGAACTAGCCTAACGCATACCAAGCATCCGTAACTTGGAAGCGAAATCACCTGTGATATGCATGGCAGTAAGAAACCTCGTCACCCCGGGTAAACACCAGGTTTTGATCCACATTTATATGCTCGGCATTATCTGGGTATCGCCGGGCATCAGGCTTACGAACGGTGCAAGTTTCGAAGCCATCATCGTCCTCTTCCCACCACCTAACCTCTAACTATGATCAACGGTAGTGGACCTCCCATCCGTCACCTAGGGAATGCCTTGGCCAGGCAACAGACCAAGCGGTGGAACCAGTTCCGATGCCATTACCATCTCTTTTCACTCATGATTAGACATCCACTTAGAAAGAACAGCATTAGACCTCCCCTTCCACTGACTTGGAGAATGATCGTGGCGACCCCACGGGTTGCCACTATAAATAGGGAAGGGGAAATCAATGGTAGGGGGCTGGAAAAATTGGGAAGAGAAGGAGGAAGGAGAAGGAGAATTGGGGCACTTGGGCTGCCGAGAATAGAGTCACCCCATTGTAGGAAACCCAAAAACCCACAATACAAATAAATTGTGAGTCCAAACATCTTCCAGGCCCAGTTGCCGTATCTGGGTGCGCACACCAATGAAATCATTCAAGCATCTCCATAATTTATAGAAGTTTGATTTGAGGAAAGGAGCCTTCGTATAATTGTTACCTGCACAGGTTTGTTGCAGGGTAGATGGTTTCTCTGAAGATTGGTAGCTGTGGTGTTTTCCTTGATTTGTGCTAAGTTAGTTTAGTATTTGAATGTCAAGTAAGTTGTAGTTTTTTATGGTTTGAGTTGTTATTTTGTTCTAGCTTTTAGGAGTTGGAATCTTCTTGTTATTTGGTTCTACTTTTTTAGGAGATAGTTTAAGAGGATCACGATTGTGTTAGAGGACCTAACTTTATGCTCTGGAATGTTGTCATCTACTTGTATAAATTTAGTGGCTATAGGAATAAAAGTTATCAGAAAAATTATCATTCAAACTTATATTTTATGGAGGCCAGATTACTTTGAATTAATTCGGAAATTATCCATTGTTCTCTATTTAAATTCCACAGATAAGCCATCATAGGTCACGATAAAGAGATAAACGTACCAATAATTGAGTTTAATTTCCTAATGGTATAAACATGAGAAGAATGCATATTTTGTGTGTTTACAATTAGGTTAATTTTATGGTTGTGATTGTTGTGTATTATTGGAGATGCCTTCTAATTAGACACGGTAGATTTTTGTTGCTAAAATTATTGAGTTTAGTTTCCAGGTATTACAAAAAAATCAATTTAATGCATTGATTTCCCCTTTCAGGAAGATGCAAAAAAACTTGACAATGTTGCTAAGAATCGCTACACAACATACGTATATGGTTTTGCTCTGGTGTATGTCCAGGGTATGGAAGATTTGTTTTGGAATGCAAGGAAATGATGGCATGAAACCTAGAGAGTATTGGAATGCAAACAGATGCCGCTGGAGTCCAATGCAGAGCAAGTGTTGCTGATGGGGTCCAATTTGTTACCCAGAGTTATCAAATAGAAGATAAAGATTTAGTTGGATTATTTCTTTAGTTTATTGATAGGCTTATCAGATAAAGACTTCCTATCATTTAGGAAGAGTTACTTGATTGTTAACAAATTATTTTTCAAAATGTAATTCTTTATTATTGGTTAATTGTTGAGCATATCAGTTGTTTGTAATTGAAGACACTATTTAATCAATGCAGAATAAATAAGAATCATTGAATGCTACAATCCAAGATTTTCTCTCTCAAATTCTTGGAGGCTAGTCACCTCAAATTTGGACTTTCTTTTTGGTAAATAAGAGGACAATATTAATCACAATCCAAGAAAACCAGCTGTTTGAGGACGAATCCTATCATAATACATGCCAATTTGGTCATAATACAAAAGCAAAACAATGTCCACTGGCGAACTATCAAAAACAAAGTTTTGCTGAATAATTGGACCTTTCTGGACTAATGCATCCGCATACCTATTGACTTCATGGAAGCAGAGCATCATCCTCACTTGAGGCACTTGTTTGAGGAGAGTCCTACAGTCCATAATAAGGGGAGAATGATTAAGATTAAAGCTATGAAATTTGGATTTCAACCCTAGCAACTTTACTTTTTCTCCCACTGTTGCTTCAGCTTAGCCTCTATTCCTCAACCTTCATTCATAAGGCAACTTCAACTGCTCTAATTTGGGCATCAATGCCAATTGTCTCTGCAAGTAAAAATTCATGAATATTAATTAAAAAGAAATGGTTGCTAAGAGTAATATGCCTGTGACATCAAATCTAATGGAACTAAGCAAGAGATGCTTACGCAGTGTTGCATTTGCTTCTTGTTCAAATTGATTCTACATCAGTAAAACCCAACAAATCATTTTAATTTACACTATACAAACATCCATATACATTTTTCTCAAACGCCTCATATGCAAAATTATATTATAAAACACATGAACAAGTGTAAATAGGAAAAATAGATTCTGCTCTTACAGGACAAAGCATACATTTCCCCCTTCTAAATCCCCTTCCCATGGCCCCAATAGCTAAAACATGCCCACCACAAATGATACCATAAGCCAACAAACAAAAAAAAAATGCCAAGAAAACAAGCATTTCCACAAACACCAATCTGTCAAGAGGTCAATAATATGGAATCTCAATTTGAAATTCCATTTACAAATTTACTGAACATTCAGTAAACTATCAACATCAAATACATGAAATACTTAACTTCAATAAGTTTGGACTCACAAATCAGTAATAAAGGTAAATATTCAATCAGGCCAAAGAAAGGAATTTTCAGAACAAAAACAAGAACAAAAATGAAATATTTGAAGCAAAGAGAGCAAGAAACTCAATTGAAATCTAAAAGGTTTGGATTTCCCAGCAAGACATCGGTACCCAAGAATCAAAGGTGAAAAATCAAACTAAATCCAACGAAAAAACCCTAAATCCAAACTAAATCAATCTCTTCAATTCAGAAAAACAAAAAAACCCTGAGATTCAAACTCTTTCACCAAAAAAAAAAAAAAAACTAGCTAACTCCTCAAATCGATTTCAGTCACATGAACTAATAACCAAACCAACAAGCAGAGAGTTAGAGAGAGACCTGTAGAGAGCAATTTGAGAGGATGGAGTTCTAAACAGAAGGGAATTAGATATAGAGAGAGAGAGCTAACCTGAGAGCAGGGAGATCTGAGCTTGGGCCTGTAGAGAGCAATTTGAGAGCTGATGGAGGAGAGGTGGATACTACTATGGCAGGGAAACCGGGAGAGACTAGAGAACAGGTTTTTGAAATTTCGATGCAGCTGGCATATTCCAAAAAATGAAAAACAAGCTTTGAAAGTTTTGAGATTTGATTGAGGCTGCAATTCCAGTGAATCCTGCCCAGTTCACTTCTAAACTTTGAATTCCCTCAAACCGAGTTAACGGAGTTAAAAATAGGGGATTATGGAGCTGATGTGGCAAAATAGCTCATGTAAGCATTTTTTTTTAATGAAGTGTCATGTGTTTATTGGCTGGGACTAGCTTACACAATAATTTTCCCTATTATATTCCCAATTGAAAAATAAATGTTAGTAGAACAGGGATGCAAATTTCTAATAAGTAATTTTACATCTAAAAGGATAAGAGAATAAAGTTTAAGCAATGTTTAAACATATTTTTTTAAGTCATATTTAAATATATAAAATGTTTTAATTTAGTTTTCATCTTAGGCGTCCAAATGCATTACGTCACCCTTGATTTACCCCTTAGGCCTAGCTTCATTGGCTGCTAAGCCCTTTTAATTTATTTTTAAGAGTAAATTGTAAAACTGACTCTTTAAGTTTTTTCAGATTTCATTTCAGTTCTTTAATTCTACTTTTATTTATTTCAATCCTCTAACTTTCAAATTTATTCAATTAAAACTTTTCCATTAACTTTTGTTATATGTTGTGGTTAATTTTTTAATTTTATAAATTTTTCTTCAAATTTTTTAAATTAAAAAAATTCAATTAATGATTGGAAAATATTTTCTAGATTTTTTTTTCCCCAAAAAATTTTAACAAAAGTTAACGAAAAGGCCTTAATTGAATAAATCTAAAACTTAAAAGACTGAAATGAACGAAAGTAAAGTTAAAAGATTGAAATGAAATCTGAAAAAAGTTAGAGGGTTAGTTTTTCATTTTAACTTATTTTTAAAAAGAAGGGTTAACACTAGGTAATTTTTTGCTTGGCAAATGGGAAGCATAAAATAAAAATGCAGCAACTAGTCTAGATCCATCCTTAGGTAGTTGGTGCCAAGGACATTGGCCTACTGGATGGTCTAGCTTAGATTTTAAAACGAAAGCACCAGCCCCACAGATGGTGAAGTCTAGAAAATCCTTTAAAAAAAATAAAAATTGCAAGTCCATCAAGATGGTTGAAGCCAAGCCAATCTTTGGATTTCTCATCTTACCAATCTGTCAATCAATTCCAGAAGCAATAATATTCCTTTGAAGAAAATTTGATCACATATACCTTGGACTTGTGTTTGAGCCATCAATCTAGTCACCTTCTTGCAGGTGACCCATTTGATTTGGATTACAAACTTGAGGTGGTACACTTGAACACTTGATGTGGATTACCCATTTGATGTGGGTTTCAATTTGAAAAAATATGAAGGCCTAAGGGTTTGAGATTTTTTTTTTTTAGGGAAAAAACCATGCTTGAAATTTTTATTAATGAACTATTAAATCTGCCAAAACAAATGTATCAATATCCGGTGGAACATACTCCATCCAGACTAAAAATGGAAAAGAAAGTCTTGCTCTCTAGGCTAAGGCATGTACAATTGCATTTCCTTGCCAAACAGTGTGAGAGAAAGAGAAACTCCTAAAGGAGCTAAGACCAAAGTTTCTTGTACTAGGTGACCAAATGAGGAAGAAAACAGAAACTATAAACTACAAGTCGTATAGGAAACAATATATACACTACTACTAAACTACAAGTGCATCAAATATAGCTTCTTGAACTTCAATCACATTCGTTGAGTCTTGCTTCCTCTGCTCCAACTCTTTAGCCATTTTGCCCTGATCTTGATACTCCCCCTCAAGATGGACTTTAGGTTGATAAATGTTGATAAGTCCCATCTTGGACAGAAGGGCAAAAAATTGCTTGTGACTTAATTCTTTAGTGAGCAAATTAGCTAATTGCGACTGAGTTCTGACATGGTTGAGCTTGATAACTTTCTCCAACACCTTATGCCTCACAACATGACAATCTATCTCAATATGCTTTGTTCTTTCATTAAAAACAGGGTTGGAACCTATGTGAAGAGCTACTTGGTTGTCACAAAATAACAATGCTTCCTTATTGTGATCAACTTGAATATCCTCTAACAAATATAGAATCCAAACAATTTCACAAGTGGAAATAGCCATTGCTCTATATTCTGCCCCAGCTGAGGACCTAAAAACAGTAGATTATTTCTTTGATTTCCATGAAACTAGTGAATCACCAATGAATATACAATATCCAGTAACAGATCTCCTTGTATCTGGACATGCAGCCCAATCAGGGTCAGTAAATCCTTTCACATGAAGCTCTGATCTTGCTGAGAAGAAAATGCCTTCCAGGTTCATTCTTCAGGTATTGGAGAACCTTAAGTGCTGCCTCAAAGTGTGGTTTTCTTGGTTTAGCCATGAATTGGCTTAACTTATGCACTGCAAAAGTAATGTTAGGCCTTGTGATGTTCAAATATAGTAATCTTCCCACCAGTCTTCTATACTGCCCTGGGTTATCAAGCAATGAACCTTGATGTTTACTAAGCTTCAAGTTTTGATCCATGGGAATTTTGACAGGTTTGCAACCAAGAAGTCTTGCATCCTCCAAAATCTCAAGGGCATATTTTCTTTGACACAAAAAAATGCCTTTGTCTGTTCTTGCTACTTCTAAGCCAAGGAAATACCTCAACTCACCCAGATCCTTCAACTTGAACTTCTAATTCAATAGCACCTTAAATTGATCAATCTGCTCTTTATCATTACTTGCAATGAGAACAGCATCTACATATACCAATAAAACAATGAAAGAAGTCCCTTGCTACCTTGTAAAGAGAGAGTAGTCTGCTTTAGATTGAGTGAAACCAAGTTGAATCAATGTGGTGGAGAATCTAGAGAACCATTGTTTGGAAGCCTGTTTCAGTCTATAAAGGGACTTATTTAACTTGCATACAAGCTACTCTCCATGCTCCCCCTTGCTATGAAAGCCAAGTGGAAGGGCCATATACACTTCTTTATGTAAGTTACCATGAAGAAATGCATAATTTACATCAAGTTCGCTAAGGAACCAACCTTTCATAGTAGCCATTGCAAGAACACACTTAACAGATACCATTTTTGCAACAGGACTGAAAGTTTCAAGATAATCTAGACCCTTCTTTTGAGTAAATCCTTTGGCAACCAACCTAGCCTTGTACCTCTTAGTAGACCCATCTACCTTGTATTTAATCCTATAGACCCACTTGCATCCTATAGGGTGTTTGGCAAGAGGCAAAGGTGTGACAGTCCAAGTGTTATTGGCTTCCAATGTAGCAATTTCAGCATCCATGGTATCTTGCCATTTAGGGTCAGAAATTGCATATGAGAAACATGTAGGTTCTGTGGTAGTACTAATAGAACAATAAAAAGATTTGTAGGTAGGTGATAAATTGGCATAAGAGAGAAAAGAAGAAAGAGGATGGGAAGTACCTGGTTGGGATAGACTGGAAATGGATGTTGAGGAAACCTGATTACAATGGTAAGTCTTAAGATAAGAGGGGGGCTTAGAAGTCCAAGTAGTTCTTCTAGGAAGCACAACTAGATCAGAAGAGATATCATGATCAAGTGCATCAGAGGTAACATGATCAAAGGCATCAGTAAAAGCTTGATCATCTGAATCAAGATCATGATGAAGTTGTATGATAGAATCAGCAGTGACAGATGGTGTAGGATCAAGAAAAATAGATGAAATGGAAGGAATATTAGGCAAAGGAATCAGATCAGTGGAAGGAAGGGAAAAGTGTGAAGCAAAAGGGAAAACCTTTTCATGAAACACTACATCCCTAGAGATGAAATTGGAGTGAGATTGAAGATCAAATAACTTGTAACCTTTAATATTGAAAGGATAGCCTAAGAAAACTGACTTTCTAGCTCTAAGAGTAAACTTGTGCCTATGTGGGGTAACATCAGTAGCAAAGCAAAGGCAGCCAAATGTCTTTAAGTGAGAGTTAGAAGGAACTTGATGAAAAAGGACCTCATAAGGAGACTTATGTTGCAGGAAAGGAGTAGGAAGTCTATTAATCAAATAGACAGCTGTGAGAACACAATCACCCCAAAAAACAAAAGGAAGATTGGATTGAATTTGTAAGGCTCTAGCAATAGCCAAAATGTGTTGGTGTTTTCTCTCTATAACTGAGTTTTTTTGTTGAGTATACACACAGCTTTGTTGATGAATGATGCCCTTAGAACTATAGAAATCAACCATATTGAATTCCAAGGCATTAACAGTTCTAATGGACTTGATAGAAATATTAAATTGGGTATGCACCATATTGTAAATGAAACAATCAAAGGCTTAACTTCTAATTTAGCCTTTAAAAGGAAAACCTAAGTAGCCCTTGATGCATCATCTACAATGGTAAGAAAATATCTATGTCCAGCAATAGTAGGAACTTAAAAAGGACCCCAAACATCCATGTGACAAAGATCAATTGAATAAATAGCTATTTTATTCTCAAAAGGAAAAGGCAACTTCTTTTGCTTAGCCAAAGGACATACATTGCAATCTTTAGTACAACAATTTTGTAAGAAAGGAAAAAGATGACTCAAAGAGTGAAGTTTCATATCAGATGGATGTCCCCGTTTAGAATGCCATAAGGAATACAAGTTGGCATGTGAAATAGAAGAAGAAAAAGCAGTAAAAGTGCTGAACTTGTTCATGAGAAGAAATTCATCAAGAGACTTGGAAGCTGTGGAGAGACTTGAACCTTGTAACAGATAGAGTCCATCATGCATCTGGCCCATTCCAATCGTGTTCCAACACGTAAGGTCCTGTATAAAACAGTAATTGGAAAGAAATACAAGACAAAAGGGCTGAGAATGAGTTAATGCACTAACAGATATCAAGTTGAATGAAAAAGAAGGCACACAAAGAACATTGGTTAGAGTAATATGCGGTGAAAGTTTGATTGTACCAACATGTGTCACAAGAGTAGCCTCCCCATTAGGCAGTTCAACCACAGTATGTGTAATTGCAGTAAAAGAAGTCAATAAATGTAATGAACATACTATATGATCTGTAGCACCAGTGTCTACAACCCAAGTATCAACACCAAAGGCTTTTCTATTCACAATCTTGGCAGAAAAGACTGAATGTGAAGAGCAAGAAACAGTACTTGCAACTACATTAGAAGGCAAAGAAACAATATTGACCATATGAGGTTCCTGAGCTGTTGAGGATTGGTATACTCCAATTGAAGAAGAACCAATCAAAGAGAGAAGCTATTGGTACTGATCAGGAGTAAATGTAGGTGCTTGAGCAACAATAGAAGTATGATCTGTGTTTGGAACAAAGTAATTTCCTTGGGACTGATCTGCAACAGTTGAGACTTGATGAGCCATGACATTCTTGTTCTTGAATTTGTAACCTGGTGGGAAGCCATGGAGTTTGTAACACTTATCCACAGTGTGACCCAATTTTCCATAGTGAGTGCACATAGGTCGTTCCTTTCCTTTAGGATTGTTGCTTGAACTCTTGGTGGCCAAAATAGTAGATTCAACCCTCACAAAATTGGTGACAGACCTTTGCATCTCCTCTTGAATGAACAAAGAATGTGCCTTATTAACATAAGGCAATGGATCCATGATCGCAAGATTTGTGTCTTGACTTAAGAAAACACATCATTGACTCCTATGAGGAATTTCATTGTAGATTCCTTTTCTTGAAGACCCTTCAATCTCTAATTAATATTGCACACACACTTGACACAAGTGTACTGAGGAAATGGACTATGATTCTAAAGCTTATCCCACAAAACCTTGAGCTGAATGAAGTAATCAGTGAGTGACTGCTCTCCTTGATGAATCTCAGCAATCTGTTTTTGAAGATTGAACACCTTAGTGCCATTTCCTTGACTGAATGTGTCTCGAAGATCAGTCCAAATCTCAAGCACAGTATCTTTGTAGATAATACTTTCTTGAAGCCTTGGTGAAACTGAATTGATGATCAAAGTACCAACCATATTGTTAGCATAGATCTAAGATTGAACAGCTGTTGGTGAATTCACCAATGGTGATGAAATGGTTAAAGAACCATCAATGAATCCAAGTTTATTCTTTGCAATCAAGGACTTCCTCATTGACCTTACCCAAGCAGAATAGTTTTCTCCCCCAATTAATAGTTGAGAAGTAAGAACAGCTCTTGGATTTTCACCAGGATGTAAAAACAGAGTGTCATTGGGATTGTATGATTCTTGCAAAGAAGATGAAGATTCAGTGGTGGAAGTGTTAGCACAAGTTGTGGTATTAGCCATTAAAACAAAACGAAATGCTTGAAGAATTGTAGTGAAAATTTAAGAAAGCTTGAACTGAAAAAGCTTGAAAAAGAGCAACAATGGCTGACAAGAAGAAGAAATTCCCAAATTTGACAAACCCTAGAAAAAGAAGTTTCCAGAGAGCTCTGATACCATATGAGAAATAATAGAATTGGGAAAATCTAAAATTGTATTGAATAAAAATTAGTTTGTTCCTTAAATACAACCTTGGGCTCAACCAGTGACAGAAGTAGAGCCAACTGAACTAACCTAAAACTAACTAACTACCTTCTCACTAGACATGGCAAAACGGGCGGGTCGGGTTGGGTTTGGGTTGGGTCAAACGGGTCACGGGTCAAAAACGGGTTATCTTAAGCGAGTTAAAAACGAGTTCGGATCAATCAGGTTGCAGGTCGGGTCGGGTTGACTCGTATTTTTCACATGAATTTTATTTTATTTTTATAAATAAAATAATATTATTTGTCATTTGGAAAGTTATGCAACAAATTATTTGATGTAAAATGCATTATTTTGACTTCACCACTTATATCAAGAATGAATTCAGTTAAACTTATTAATACTTATTCAATAATTTTAAAATTATACAAATTCTAACATTGCTATCTAAAACAAAATAACACAAATATAAGTAAAACAAATACACATGTTTTGTTTCTACACAATATCAACATTTCAAAATATAAAACAAAATTACAAATGACTTATTGGATAACTCATTTGATAAAGAATAAAAACATATAAGAAATTTACAATCTTGAAAATTAATTTTATAATCTATTATCAATTGTAGTTGGCACTCTATTTCAATTTGAGATATACATTAAAATTTGATTGTTTACTTATTTATACATGATCTCTTTTATGAATATCATATCATTGTTGAGCAACACACACTCAAGGAAATATCATAATTTATTTTGAAAAGCCGTTTATTTTGGACATAAATTGCTAAAAAATAACTCTAAACATTCATAATTTATGCTAATTTTATACTTTGACTTTACTATTTTTACACTTGTAAATGTTTTTTACACATGTTTACAATTTTAAATCTATATTTTTAACTTTACTATAACTATATTATCTTGGCATGTACTTTGTTATTTGATATCTAAAATTTTTTACTCATTACAGAATGCTCAACTTTTTATCTTTCAATTAATTTGCATATGTAAACGTATCAATTGTTTCTTTAAAACTCACAATAAACAATTAAACTACTATTGCTTTATTTTACTTTTTTTTTTTTTAACCAAAAAAAAATGTTTTAAAGAAGTGATTTGGGTTCCGATTGGATCGCGGGTTGGGTCGGGTCGGGTTAACCCGCAAAAAACTCTAAAAACTCGGGTTAGGTCACAGGTTAACTTGTTTTTGTTTCGGGTAAAAAAAAATCGGGTTCGGGTCAAGTATTTTCGGGTCGGGTTGGGTCGGAAGAAAATTTTGACCCGTTTTACCATGTCTACTTCTCACGTATGATTAACTAGCAGCTCACATGCAAATACAAATACTAATAACAGAAACTATAAACTACAAGTCGTATAGGAAACAATATATACACAACTACTAAACTAAAAGTGCATTAGTTATAGCTTCTTGAACTTCAATCACATCCGTTGAGGCTTGCTTCCTCTGCTTCAACTCTTTAGCTATTTTGCCCTGATCTTGATAACAACTCATTGGTGCATGGTTTCCCCACCTTTTTAGCCAAAGCAGCTATGACCTGTCCTGATGAGTTGCACACCACAACCCCAATCCCTGCCTCCTCACTTTCATTGAACATCGCTCCATCAAAGTTTAGTTTATACTCACCTGGTTTTGAAGGCATCCATCTTCGTCTTCGTCTTCGTCTCGGTTGTGTCGGTTTTCTGCTGCAAGGATAGTCTCGGCTCTGCTTGAAAATCTGTAGAAAGTTGAAAGCTGCATCTTTGATCATCCCCAGCGGAACTGTGTGCTCCCCAAGTCTTGTCTTGTTTCGATGAAGCCATATTTGCCATGCTATTGTAGCGAATAGCTCAACCACTTGAGGGCACGACATGAGGCGGCCAATTAGATCGAAGAAGTCCACATAAGCCGCTTCGAATTGATTTATCCAACTGAAATCTATGCACCAAACGAGCCTGATCACCTCACAGCTCCATAGAGCATGCATTGTAGTTTCTTCACACTATCCACACCGATGGCATATCGAGTTCGTCACGATTTTTCTTTCGAGCAAATTTACTTTTGTTGGCAAACAGTTTGTACAAGCCCTCCACAGAAAGTGTATTATCTTCCGTGGTACTTCAAGCTTCCAAATTCCAAACCATTATTCCCTTGTTGCTGCTGAGTTTGATATCGAAGCCTTAGACAAATTTGCTTCCTCACAGATGGCCTTGTATCCTGACTTCACCGTGTACACACCTTCCTTTCCAAATGTCCAGTACATAAAATCATCTTGGGGGGATACGAAGAGAGGAATGGACTTGGTCTGCGGTGCTTTAAGGGAATAAGCATGATTCAAGCATTTGGTCGTTCCACCCACATACCTCGGAGTCCATCAACTCTGCCACTCTAGCCTCACTGTCTAGAATCGAGAGAATGGGTGTGACAGTACTTCTTCAACTTCTAGGCAACCAGCAATCTTTAAAAATTTGAATACTTTTCCATCACCCACCCTCCATTTTTCACCCAACAAATGACTTTTTGCACCTTCAAAATGCTTTTCCAAGCAAAATAACCGGATGATTGCTTAGCCTAAAAAATAGTACCATTGGGAAAGTATTTGGACCTAAAAACACCATAAAATAATGAATTTTTATCATGAACAAGTCTCCATACCTGTTTTGCCAACATTGCCTCATTGAATTTTGCTAAATCTTTAAAACCCAACCCTCCTTCCTTCTTTGGCTTGGAAATGTCTCCCAATTTTTCCAATGAACTTTTCTCTGCTCTTCTTGTTGTCCCCACTAGAATTTTCAGATTAACATCTCAATGTCCCGACAAAGTCCCAAGGGTAGTTTGAAGCACCCCATTGCAAAAGTATGAATGACTTGCACCACTGCCTTCAAAAGCACTTCTTTTCCCGCTTGGGAAAGGAGTTTTTCTTTCCACCTTTGCAATTTTCCCCACACTCTATCTTTTATGTGATTTAGACTTGCCCTTCTATTCTTCCCCACCACTGCTAGCAGCCCTAAATATTTTTCATATTGTTTTATCTTTGGAACACCAAGGTCTTTTATTGCATTTTTTGTAGTCTCACTCACAAATTTGCTATAAAAGAGGGTTGTCTTGTCAGTATTTATTTGTTGACCTGAAGCTTTTTCATACACCTTCAAAATATTTTGTATGGTATTTAGCACCTCAATTTTTGCTCTACAAAATAAGAGATTGTCATCTACAAAAAATAAAGGAGAAATTTTTGGTCCCCCCCCCCCCTAAAGAGAATAATCCTGCATATTTCCTTCATTTATAGCATGTTGTATCAACCCATTTAGCCCTTCCGAACACAATAAAAAAAGGTATGGGGATAGAGGATCTCCCTATTTTAAACCCCTTATTGGTACAATATGCTCCTTGGGCTCTCAATTTACCAAAGTAGAGAAAGAAACAGAGCTAACATACTTATAGATCCACCCAATCCATTTTTCATGAAACCCCATTTTTTCCATAATTTTTACCAAGAACATCCACTCCACCCTATTGTAAGCCTTACTCATATCTAATTTCATAGTCATGAAGCCTGAATTTCCTGTTTTTTTTTTTTTTTCATGTGATGTAAAGTCTCGAAGGCCACTAATATATTATCTGAGATGACTTTGTCAGTTTGAAAGGCACTTTGAAACTCAGAAATAATTTGTGGCAAATTTTTTTTAACCTATTTGCTTGCACCTTTGAAATAATTTTATATAAAACATTACAGAGGGCTATAGGTCAAAAATCAGAAACTTTCTTAGGACTTTTAACTTTAAGAATGAGAGTAATGTAGGTATGGTTCAAACTTGTAGGAATTTTCCCGGTGTTCAAACAATCCAACACTACATTAGTAATGTCCACACCAATGCTTTGCCAATAGTGTTGGTAAAATATTGGCAGCATTCCATCAGGGTCTGGAGCTTTTAGTGGAGCCATTAGCTATAATGCTAGTTCAACTTCATCTCTTGTAAAGTTACCAATGAGCCCATTTTTCATATCCTTCGTTACAATTCGATCAGTATGTTGTATAACATCCTCCACCTCACACAGGTTTGATGAGGTAAACAAATCCCGATAATAGCTTTCTAATAAATCGGCCACATTATCTTCTCCCACACACATGATACCATTTGAATCTTTTAAGCCCATGATCTGATTCCTCCTAAATCTTTGTGAAGCTTTATTATGAAAGTACCTTGAGTTTTTATCACCTGATTTCATCCAATGGGCTTTTGACTGTTACTGCCACATTTTTTCTTCCTTCACCAACAACTCCCCTTAGTCATTTTTCAGCCTTACCAACTCCAACTCAGCGGCTTCACTTCTCCTCAAGGCCACCCCTTCTACCACCCTCATTCTTTGCTTAATCTCAGCTATCTCCCATGTTATGCTGCTAAAACACCTTTTACTCCATCATTTTAATTTTTCTTGACACTTTTCCACTTTTCCTACCACCCTAGTCACCGGTGAACCCCCTTCCCCTCACCCCATGTCATTGTCACTGTATCATGACACCCCTCATCTTCCAGCCACATCTTTTTAAACCGCCAAGGTTTGTTTATCCTCTTCAGTATGCCACCGAGATCAATTTTCAAATCCCTATGATTCGATGAACCACAATCTAGAATTCAGACCTTGGTTGCCGGATATTTATCAAGCTAATCAGTTGTTTGTATTGCCCTATCTAGCCTCTCCCAAACGACATCACCATTAGCTAGCTTTTTGAACCATGTGAATTTACTCCCCACAAAACCCAAATCCATAAGACCACCTTCATCCAACACATTGCAAAATTTTTTCATCTAATTGGTCTAAGCACCTAAATTTTCATTTGATTTTGTAATCTCATTAAAATCCCCTACACACAACCATGGTTCCGAAAAACCAAACTCCTCACAAGGTTCCATGAATCCATCCTCCTGTGTGTTGCCGGCTCGCTATAAAATCTTGTAAACCTCCACTCTTCCTCCCTTCCTTTGTTTATCAGGACATCAATATGGTTTAATGAAGAAGACCCCACATCTATCTCAACTCCCTTTTTCCAAAAATGGCTGAAACCACCACCCAAATTAGCCTTTGACACACCAAAATAATTACCCATTTGCAATCTATCCCTAATTTCACCTCGCCTAGCTTCTGTCAGCCATGTTTCAGCTAAAAACACGACTGAGGGATCTTGTACTTGGACTATATTCCCAATCCCTTGAACTCTGTTGGTTCCCAACCCTCGACAATTCCAACACAAAATACTCATTGTGACTGGTGGGGCTGAGAACCAGCCTCCACCATTTCATTTGTTTCAACATCACTCTTCGAAACCACTTTTTCTTTGGTAACACTGAATGATTTTCTTCCTCAGACAAAACGCGTTTCTGCCCCACCCCAACATCCTTCGCATGGGTTGCTTCCACCTTATTCTTTTTTTTCCTTGACCAGGTAGCGGGTTTGTATGTGCTGCTCTGGGTATTTGATTCTGCCACGGTATTACCTCCCTTTGGATTTCTTGATTTTTTTGCCCCCTCATAGCAGTCCTGAATGATTTCAACCTCTCCCTTATTTTGTGTTTAAGGTATCGTGATAGAGCTAGAGTTCATCAGCTTCCCACTGGTCATGTGCTCATCATACTTTTTTAATTCATTGTCCAACTCTTCAACGCACCTTCCAAACAATTCATTAGGGCAAGCACGTGATATTTCTTTGTCTAGATACATCCCTTCATCATATGACGCATCATCAAATTTGCCGTTGGCTCCAATGATTTTCTACCTTGAATCACGCTTCAGCTCATCTAATTTCGGATTGATTTTAATGCCTTGATTTCCTCCTGAATCTTCCCCCATAATACCCGCACTTATATCACGTTGGCCTGCCGTTTTTCCCCTTGCAACGTCCTCAAAATTTATGGCATCATTAATGAGGCATGTGGGTGGCCCAATAACTAAGTAGGGTAGGTTGTGGCGATGGGTTGATTTTTTTGTCCATGGGAACTCACTTGGCTGATTAGCCCAACTCACCAAGCTAGCCCATTAGCCTAACTCGTTAACCAAAATTTTTAACAAAATTATTTTAGTGGGGGTCAAACTTAGAGCTTGTTTGGATTGAGGGAGAAATGAGGGGGAGTAGAGTAGAGTTGGCTAAAAAAAACCAATTTTGGGCCAAATATACTCTACTTTACTCTACTCCCCTTCCTTCTCCCTCAATCCAAGTGGACTATTAAGAAATTTGAGAGTAATAATTTAATACTAACACACCAAACCACTAGGATTCTTAAAATGATGTGCTAAATTATGCTTACTAAATATACATTTTGCTAGTAGCATGATAATTTAAAAAATAAAAAATAAATTTTGGACTTTTGTTTATTAATTGATTGGAAAAAAATTATTTAAAACCATAATAATAAAAACTAAGTTTTTACATTAACAAAATTAAATAAGTTTTGAAATTTTTGATTCTTTTTTTTTCCTTGAACGAGCCCAAATAAAAGCCCATGGTTAGCCCATTTAGCCTAACTCACTAGGAATAAAATAGGCATTACCCATGTGAAAGGGTGTTCCCTTCCAACCTAGCCCAGCCAAGCCTATTGACTACTTAATAACTCACTTGACCAAGTCTACCAGGCCTATGGGCCAAGTAAAAATGGGCCAGGTTGGCCCAGCCTGGCCCATTGTCGACCCTTAATTTTTAGGGACCAAAAGAACTCACTAAGTAAACTTCATAAATCTATAATGTATTTCGGCCTAAAGGTTATATGGTGGCCTCTTCCTGCGACATACAAAGTCAACAATGAGGACTACTATGAATTAAAATGGTTCCTATATATATATATATATATATATATATAACTGAAACTTTTGACTTTTTGTTTTAATTATATAGCACCAAATTGCATAACATTTATTAAATTTCTTTTTTTTTTTAAATTAAATTTAGTTGTTTGGTGCCATATAGCCACTATACTTAAACGAGACCTAAATTATAACCTAATCAGAGAATTTTTAGATAATCCTAACAAACTATATAATAACTCCATTAATATAAATCTATCCCAAAAGATGGAATATATTTTGATAATTTCTACGTTGATGACATTTTTTTTATAAAAAAATTCTATCATATTTCCTTATATCTATCAATCATGTTTTCTTTCTCCTCTTTTTTTTTTTTATTTCATTTTTTTATATTAACGTTGCTTAAAAATTATAATTTCAATAGGATTTAAACTCTATAATTATATCAAATGAGACACAACAAATATATATAATTTTTTTTTATTTCAATAGGATTTAAATTTTATATCAAATGGACTTTACCAACATATTCATCATTTAAAAAAATTATATAACCAAATTTGATTAGGTATCCATTACCCTAACTAAATTTGATTAGGAATCCATAGCCCTAACCAAATTTGATTAAGAATCCATAACCCTATTGTAGACAGAGGATTTTGCACCCATAATTTAATCAAAGAAGATGGCTAGAATGACCAATCATATACCCAAAATTCATGATTGCATCACATTCATTAATTCATCCATAGCATATCATAAAAAAGATCTTGAGGTTTTAACGATCATGACGTTGAGTTTGATTTCAAAATCAGACCTTCGGATTGAAAGATATCACATGATTAAGTTTGCACGGTTTGCATGCATTTTGTTTAGGTGGAACCAACCACACATGATTAATTTAAAATAATTCTGATTGGCCAGACAATTAAAATTAATTAAATAATTTTTTGATTGGTTGATAGTTAGTGTCAAAAATAGGCATGCTTGTATGGGAATAAAGAGGATAATTAGATAATGACAAAATTGTGGATAATCAAGACTTTATGGAGTGTTTATCTACAAGATAATCATTATTGTAAAGACCTGAATGTCTAGAAAAAGAGTTTAATTTTTGGAATACAAATTAAAAACGCATCTAAGTTCAAGTCCCGGCTCAAAAAACCTCTGGCCCAAGGCTCTTGGATTGAGATAAATCTTATCCTTTTCGATTTTTTAGAGATAAGGACGTGCCCCAATTCCTATTCTGATCATTCAGCTAATTTTTTGAAGCATCCTAGCCTCTATAAATAAAGGACGTCTCTCAAAATTCAGCACACTTTTTCACACTTTCTGACCCCCCCCTCTTTCTGGCTCTTCTCTTCTTTTCCTTTTCCTCTTACATTAAAGACATTCTAGAGGCTCTTGCCTTAGGAATTTCTTTCTTGTAAGTGAAATATTTTAGGCTTCAAAGAGTTGAATTAATTTCTTTGAATCCATAAATATTCTTTCACTAAGAAGAGCATGCTCATGCATGTGGTAGCCTATTTCTATACTTTTTCTAGTCTTCTCTATTAATTTTTTTTTTGATGATGCATGAATTGGTTCAAGATGTTTAATTATTTCTGATTCTTGATATAACTGCCATGTTTTTTTTTGAAATTTTACTTTGAATATGTTCTTATTTGATTTTTGTTGTAATTTCTCATTTGAATTTCAAAATTTGCTAATTATCAAAGATCTCTTTAAATTAAAAACTGATCTCAATTTTTCAGATCTGATTTTTTTGACACCTTAAACTGATCTGTATTTTCATTAAATATAGATCTAATTTTTTAACATATAAAATTTATCTGTATTTTCATTAAATATAGATTTGATTTTTTTAACACATAAAACTGATGATTTTTTAAAGATTCAAAACTAATTTTTAGTATTTCATTAAATGCATATCTATCTTCTTTTACACACAAAATTGATATGTATTTTCATTAATGTATTTTCATTAAATACAGATCTGATTTTTTTTAGAAAAAGTTTTCTTTGTCATACAATTGTAGATTTTGAAATTTAAAAGAAGAAATTAAAGTTTAGGTTGAAGTTTTGTATATTTGATGCATGTAAAATAAATTTATCTGATGAGAATGAATCCTCTTCCAAAAAGTCTTTTTTTTTTTTTTTAATTTTATTTTATGTCCAACAACCTCCGATATTTTTATAAACCAAAAATCATTTTTTTTAACTATTCAAAACAAATCCGATTTTTCTTGATAAAGTCATTTTTTTTTTTAACTTTACACTAAAATAAATCTGATATTTTTTACATAAATCTTGTTCCTTTCTTTACATAAAAACAGATCTAATTTTTCTTTACAAATCTCAATTTTTTAATTCACAAAACAGGTCTGATTTTTTCAAAAAAATGGGATACATTCATAAGACAAACTTATTTGAGTTAGTGTTAGTTATGTGTCTATTATGTATATTCAACATATCATTCACATCGTGCAAAGATGGTATATTGGTCATTAGAGTCTAGAAGAATAGACTCTATTTGGGTAGAGTGGGTGCTTAACACCTTCCCATTTCGTAACCTAGCCCCTGAACTTAGTTTTTTTTGGATAGCTAGACTAGTGTCTTGTTTTTTTTATTTTTTTATTTTTTGGTAGATTGTAAATAGGACAAAAAGCTTTGTATTCTTTTGCATAGATTATAACTAGGATTCAAAGCCTTGTAAGGTTCAATTTACCAAGATTGTATTTATTTTTATTCAATCAATGACAATGAAGCATTTTGATCATGTAATTTGTATTTATTTTATTTTCTTATTTTTTTTTTTGTGTAAAAAAAAGTGGCAACTCCACACCACTTACCTAAAAAGAGAGGTGCTCTAAAAAAGCACCCAAATCTCTATTTTGATGGCTCCCCAATTTTCACGGCATCTCACAGTGGCGACTTTATTGGGGATGTCGAGTGCCAAGTTTCGTGTTAGACTTTGAGTGACCAACTATATACCCTTGTCTTTTGCATAATTTTCCATGATATTGTTGTTTGTTTGTTTATTGAAATGTTTGTATGATATTTTTGTTTGTGTTGCCATGTTAGTTGTTAAGAGCTTTCCCTAACTGTTATAGTGTGTGCCATTAAAGCAACAAATATGTATACACCCATCTCAACATATGGTGGTAGTAACCATGGATCACTGGTCTTCATTAGATTTGGGTACCCAGTGGTGAACTCACCAACTCATAGCCCAAAGTCACTAGGTCATTTGTTGTTGACTGTAAAGGATAGACCATGCCATTTGGACCAACGTAATATTCATTACACTACAAGCTGGGAGGTGTAGCGTCCTAGCTATGAGAAATCATATAACAACAAACCCACCCTACAACGTAAAGATTTAGAACCTACCCTTAGGCCGGTTTGTGTTAAAATTGCATTGCATGTTATGTGCGTTTTTTTGATTGATTGATATAGATAGGGACTTAGCTATGATTGACCCGACCGAGCCTTTTCCTTGGGGAGAATTTGGTCAAAATCAAAGGGAAGGCTCCAAAGAGAACCCAAGACTGACACCATGCTAGTGGCTCCAATCCCAAGCCCATTATTCCCATCATGGTACTGATGCCGGTTAGCATAGAAGACACTCCGCTGCTGCAACATCATAATCTCATATTCAACGTACTAGACAGTTCAAGCCACAAGAAGATTGAAGATCCCATCACCAAGGCAGAAGATGGAGAACATCCGAACACTGAAGAACCCATGAACACCAAAGAGTTGCTGAACACCATGATAGCTAGTCAAATCTAGTTGAGGGAGGGCATGAACATTATGGTACAGCAATTCCAAAACCTGAAGAGTGGCCAAGTGGAGAACGAGGTTGACCATAATTCTCCAACAATGGAGGGAGAGAAGAAGATCAATGAGAGAATAAGCAAGGTAAAAGAGATGATCAGGAGAGTTCGCCAAATGGAAGACCTCGTGGACTACCAATCACTTTTACTTTTCCTTGATGTGAGATTGCCTCCTAAGTTCAAGATGCGAACCTTGGACAAGTTTGATGGGACTGGCTGCCCAAAGTCTTATCTGAAGATGTATATGAGGAACATGCAACCCCTAGGAGCGATTGAAGAACTACTTGCTCAAATGTTCCAAAACACTTTGACAAAAGCTGCACTTTGGTGGTTCCTCAACCTAGATGATGCTAGAGCAAGGAGTTGAAGGACATCTACCGTGAGTTTCAAAATCAATACAACATACAGGTGGATATTGCAAGAAGGGACCTCGGGACCACAAAGCAAGAGCCAAAAGAATCCTTCTCTACCTTCATTACCAAGTGGAGGTCCAAAGATGCACATATGATGAATAGGCCAAGTGAAGAAGAACAATTAGCTATGGTTGTATACCATAAGTACTTGTTTGCTTAATATTTTCCTAATTTTAAAGCTTTGATTGTTGCTGTAGCCCAAATTGAAGATGCAATAAATAGTGGTACCACAAAGAATGAGGATCCACCGAGGTTTAAAAAGAATTTAGGATCTAGTTCTAAAACTACAGGAGGGAATAGCACAAGGGTCACCTCCAAGGTCTAGAAGGGAATTTCATGAGTTATATATTCCTATGAGCCAAGTATTTAAGTAGCTGAAAGCAAAGAGGTTATTAAAACCCTTAGACCTAAGACTAATTCCAAACCCACAACCTACACGATTTGATGTGGCTAAGAGATGTGCCTACCACCAAAGCCCTAGCCATGATATTGACAAGTGTTTTGGCCTTCTTCATGCAACTCAAGACTTAATAGACAATAAGGTGATTGCACCGTCTACAAGGCCTAGCATCACTAATAATCCCTTACCCAACCATAATTTTGGGAGAAGACCAAGGATTAATTTCTTAATGACTAAAGAGGGAAGTGAAGACCCGTCTAAATTGATTTATAACCTACCTAAGTGCTATACGAGGACATGGGAGGAGCTGATGGGTATGACGTCCACTATAGGATATGATACATAGAGTGAAGATGTAACAGAAACCATAAATTACTTAACATCCACAAATGGGGGGAGACACTTCAAACCCCAATCAAATTACCCAACATCCCCAAATGGGGGGAGAAACTTCAAACCCCCAATCAAAAAACCTTACATCCACAAATGAGGGAAGACACTTTAAACCCCCAAGATACTGATCTTAATGACCCAACAAAAATTTCCCACATTACAAGGGAGGGGGAGAGAGACATTTCAATCCCCCACACTGGGAGACGGACAACGTAGTAGAAGCCTTGAACAAAGCCACCCAACAAACACCTGCTTAAAAAGATGAGGTCCTGAAGCAACTACAGAAGACTTAAGCCAACATATCATTATGGGGTTTGCTCATGGCCTCATACAAGCATTGCTAGAATCTGGTAGACCTTCTTAATCAAATTCAAGTCTCGACAACCATTACTTCTCAAGGCTTGAATGCTATGATTAGGTCCATAGGTAGGGAACTTACAATTTCCTACTTTGACAAAGAAAGGGGAAGCACAACAACAACCCATTGCACACCAAAGGCAAGAGATTTTTGATGGTTCTAATTAATGATGGAAGTCCCTTAAATGTGTGTCCTTTAAAGACTACAAGTTGCTTGGGCCTAATTATTGAAGATTTTGTGCCAATTGATCAACATATGAGGGTGTATGACAATAGTAGAAGGGAAGTCTTGGGAACAATAACACTAGAGCTCTCCATAGGACCAATGATCAAGAAGGTGGAATTTCAAGTCTTGAACATAGCTTCGTGCTTCAATATGCTCCTTGGGCAACTATGGATCCATAACCCAAAGGCTGTACCTTCATCCCTATACCAAAAGGTTCAGTTTCCACATGAAGGAGCCATAGTTATCATATATGGTGATACTTTGACCGTACCGAAGCCTATTTTTGGTATTGACTCTGAGAAGGAGCCATTGACTTTGGATGGTTTTGAAATTGAGAAGCCTGGTTTTGAAAGAAGGGAGGAGGAAGTAGAGAAGATCCCTATGGACTTTACTCCCTACTGTAACAGCAAAGTGGTGGTAATGATGAGGAGAATGAATTACCGTCCGGGGATGAACTTGGGGAAGACTATGAAGAAGGCAACTGTTCAAGTCCCGATGATTCCTACTGCCACACCACCTTTTGGGCTAGGCTATAAGCCCATTGATGATGATTTGTTAGAGATGGAGGTGAGAAGAAAGACTTGTGCCAAAGCCAAGGCAAAGGGACTCCCTTGTCCTCTGGAACCCCTTAAGCCCTATACTCCCACATTGAATGGAAAGTTTGTCAAAGCTGGAAATAGTCAATGCTATTAGGGATTCCCTGAACTGAGATTTGATCCCGAGACCAGAACAATGATGCCTAAGTTTGAGTTACTACTTGAATGCAATAACAAGCTTCCAAAGCTAAAGAGGGAAGACACAACTTGGGTTTCTACTGATTGGGCTGATTATATTGGATCCTAATGCAATCACTATGCTCCTAGGAGATGCCATTTGCAATATAGAAGAACAAGAGTAGTGGAAGGCTTGCCAACATGCATTAAAGAGCCCGTATGAAGCAATAACAAGTGATGAAGATAAGGAAAATGGAGAAGCCCTTAGTGATGATGATATAGGTTGCAATAGCAAGAGTGATAGTAGTAGTGACAGCAGCTGCAGTGACAGTGGAAATGGTGAAGATGATAGTAATAGTGATAGTAAAAGCAACGATAGTGAAGACTATGATAGCCAATATAGTACAATGTTTGGAGTGAATCCCCTAGTGATAGAGACGATGAAGATGAAGGGCTTTCCTTTGAAAACTATGATGATGATGTAGACTACTATGATGGAGATATAGAGGATGATGCTAAAGTTGAACCTATAAACCTGCGGAGCGACACTGATAGTGAAGTAGAAGTTTATGTTGATGATATGATAATGAAGTCCAAGGACTGTGAAGGGCATATACCAACTTTACAGAAGTTCTTTGAAAGAATTCGATTCTACAAGTTGCGATTGAATCGAAAGAAGTGCATTTTTGGAGTCACATTCGGAAAGCTGTTAGGGTTTATGTTAAGTCAAAAAGGGGAATTGAAGTCGATTTTGACAAAATCAAAGCAATTGTAGAGATGAAGCCTCCAAAGACTGAGAAGGAAATTCGAGGGTTTCTGGGAAGGATACAGTACATCAGCAGATTCATAGCCCAGCACACCATGATATGTGAACCAATTTTTCGATTGCTCAAGAAGAAAGTTCCCTAGTATGGAATGAACAATGCCAAGAAGTTTTTGAAAAGGTCAAGTATTATTTGATGAGGGCACCAATATTGCTGCCACTAGTACTGGAAAAGCTACTATTATTGTATCTCATAACTACAAATACAACAATGGGGGCTTTGCTTCCTTAATACCTAGGGGAGACTAGAAAAGAGAATACAATCTACTACATCAATAAGAAGATGTTACCTTATGAAGAAAATTATTCACTGTTTGAGAAGACATGTGTAGCACTTGTATGGGCAACCCGCAAACTTAGACATTATATAATTTATTACAAGGTCTTGTTGATTGCAAGAATGCACCTAGTGAAATATCTAATGGAGAAGCCTGTGCAAGATGAGAAGATAGCTAAATGGGTTTTGCTTCTATTAGAATTTGATATTAAAAAAGTGACTTAGAAATCTATGAAGGGGAGAGCAATTGTTGATCACTTAGCCCATTGTTCACCAGAAGAAGCTGAAGCAATCCAAGGAGACTTTCTAGATGAGGATATCATGAGGATCGAGGTAGAATCATGGAAGATTTATTTTGATGGAGCAACTAATAAAAACGGAAGTAGCATTGGAGTTCTCTTAATTTCTCCAAAAGGGACACATATCCCATTTTTTGGTAGGCTTAACTTCCTTGCCATTATGGGGTTACAAGTAGCCTTGGGCCTTGGAGTGAAAGAGTTGGAGGTGTACGGTGACTTAACCTTGATAATCTCTCAAATTCAGAATAGATGGAAGATCAAAGAAGAAAGACTAATGCCTTATCATGAATGTCTTTAGAAGTGGGCCTTGAAATTCAGCAAGATCCAATATGTGCCAAGGATGCAGAATCAGATTGCAGATGATTTAGTAACAATGGCATCTATGATGGATGGGTTGAAGAAAGATGAAGCTAGACCAATAGTGATGGAGTAGAAAGAAGAGACAGCTTATTGCATGAAAATAGAAGAAGATAAGGAAAAGAATAGAGAAGGTGAATGGTATTGGGACATCCTACAGTACTTTAAGGATGGGACATACCCAAAGTCTACAGACAAGAATGGCTAATTGACCATTAGGAGGGTGTCCACTAATTATATTATTTGTGGTGAGAGGCTTTATAGAAGATCATATGATGGAATTCATCTCCTTTGTGTGACCACCAAGGAAGCACAAAAAATAATTGAAGAGGTTCATGAGTCAAGTTATGGACCACATATGAATGCACACATGCTGTCATGGAAGATAATGAGGCAAGAGTATTATTGGACTACCGTGGAAACCGACTACACAACTTATATTCGGAAGTGCAATCAATGCCAGGTCCATGGAGATTTAAAGCATATGCCACCTATGCCATTGCATACCATGACTTCACCCTGGCCATCTAAAGGCCATGAATTCATACTTGTTGCCATTAATTATTTCACTAAATGGATAGAAGTTGCCTCGTACAAGGTTCTGAACTCAAAGAAAGTTGCTCAATTCATTCAGACCAATATCATTTGCAGATATGGGGTACCATATGAAATTATCTTAGACAACGGGCTAAATTTTAATGGAGAACAGAAAACTGCTGCGACAGTTCAACATTCAGCACCACAAATCCTTGCCCTACCATCCTCAGACTAATGGAGTAGTTAAGGCTGCTAACAAGAATATATGACAAATTTTGAAGAAGAGCATGAAAAAACTGCAAGGACTAGCACCTACAATTACCCTATGCACTTTGGGGGCATAGGAAATCAATTAGATCTTCCATGGGAGCCACTCCTTATTCATTGGTGTATGGAATGGAAGTAGTCCTCCCCATTGAAATGGGTGTTCACTCATTAAGAACAGTGCTGGAGAGTGAAATTCCTAAAGTAGATTGGTTGCAAAGTAGATATGACCAATTGTGCATGATGGATGAGAAGAGACTTAAGGTTTTGTATCACATTCAAGGTTACCAAAGAAGGATCAGGAAAGTTTTTGACAAAAAAGTGAGGGCTAGAGACTTGAAGTAGGGAGATTTGGTTCTAAAAGAGATCCGAGCCTCAATTCAAGGAATAAACAGGCAGTTTAAGCAAAATTAGGCAGGTCTATACATTATCAAGCAGATATACTCTGGGGGGTGGTAAGGTTGATGGATTTATATGCAAACCCTTTTACTGAGCCAACCAATGTGGATCAATTGAAGAAATACCACATCTGAGGTGGTAGTCTGAAAGCACCACGCCTGAAGTAGTTGTAGTTGTTTCCCTTCCTAGGTTTGTTAAAAAAAAAAAAAAAAAAAAAGGAAAAAAAAAAAAAAAAAAAAAGAAGGTAGATTGAAAACCTAAAAGGGCAATCTACGTAAAAAGAGAGTAAAAAAAGAAGAAAGAAAGAGAGCTCGCTAGGTTGAAAATCTGAAAGGGCGGCCTAGGCAAAAGTTAAGGCAAATAAAAATGAACTACATGATGACCTGATCCTTTTGACAATGAGGTATGTAGGCAACCATACATTGGTTCAGTTACAATTTCCCCAAACCACCATTTACCCATTAAGCAAAAAAATAAAAAAAAAATTATTTCCAAAATTAAACTATTCCATTAAAACATGTCATTACACAAAACCCTAAAAACCTAAACCCTAAACTAGATCTTGAAAAAAACCAAACCCTAAAAACCTACACCTTAAACAGAACCCTTAACCTAAAAGTCCTAAATAATTCCTAAACCTAAGAGTTTCACATCAACTTTTAAAATAAACATGTTCAAAGCCGAAAGATAAGATGGTCATTTTTTCTCTAGTCTTTTCTCCTTGGGTCGTTCATAGTTTTCATTTATGTTAGGCACCTTGTCATCTTTATCCCTCCTTTTAAATTCATAGTTGTTAGCCTTGTGTTTTTCTCAATTGTCTTTAAGAAATTGTTTTCTCATAGCAACCATGTCAGCCTCCTTGTCCACAATCTTGTTCACTAGCCAGATAGTCTGTGGTCATCCTTTGAAAGTGAACCTTAACAAAGGACTAATCCACTCGTTCAGCCATCTCCAAGCCCAAAACATGTTTCTTATAGAAGTAGGATTTGTGTTCACAGGAGTAAAAGGTTTTCTTCTTTTTCCACTAGGCATTCCTTACTCATATTGGAACTGCCTTAAGAGTCTGTCAGCCTTGTAGAAAGTTGCTCTCCTTAATCCAACAAGGAAAATGTAATATGATCCCTGAGACCGCAACAAAGGGGCTAGGCATTTCCACCAATAACAATTCCATCGAATTAAGACACTAGATTTCTTGTTCAAAAATTCCACCTAGTCACTCTCAGTTTGACGCTTGGTTTTGAGGACAATCCTACTAAGAAAATTGCCAAGACCATAGTCCGCAACAATAGGCGTGGCAATCATGTCCAATATTTCCATCAACCATATCTATAGAGTCAAAGGACTCCCAAGAAAGTTTTGTGATTCTCCACCATGAAATACAAAGTCCAATCCTAAAAGAGTTTCTGTCAAGATTAGAGGAACAAGATTATCCCCATCTTTAATCTGACTCACAACACCTATGGCTCGAGCATTCATAAAGTCAGGCCTTTCTGAGCCAAGCAAGAATTTTCCCACAAAGCAAAGAGGTAAGCCAAAATTCTTTTGCATATTGTCAGTCACTCCATGAGTGTGTTCATTAATCAGTCTTGAAAGAACTGCATAGAGATTCACCATGTGCCCTTCAATCATGTTGTTGGCAATTGAAGTAGGAAGTCCTAGAGCATCAAATAAACTTTCCCTATGCTTGGGATCACAAGAAACAACTACGGATTTCTTGTAGCTGAAAATTCTTCAATTATGGGACAAAGTTCAGCAGTTTGAAACCAGAATACTGTTGGAAAAAGCTGGTTTTGTATCTCATACAAAACACACAGTGGAAACAACAATTGTGGATCTATTTCATTCATGATTGATAACATGCACTATGCAAATTTCAGAATTTAAGAACAAGATAACGCACCTTGGTGTGGAGAAATTCAAAACAAAGATTAGAAGCACTTGGGAACACTTTTAATCTTCACTCCAATTCCACTTTACGCCCAAGATGTGTGGTCTCTCAATCAGTTTCCAAGGGAGAATGAAAGTGTGCCTCACTCTTTTTCTTTTTTTTTTTTCTCTACGCTTATAAAAAATTATGTATGTTTCTCCCTTTATAACTAACTGATTATCTAATTGGGCTAACCTATTGGGCCTTTCCAATTGGGCTTTAGTGTGTGGCTTGGAGTGGGACCAAAAAGGACCAATAAGACACTAGCTCCAATGGGCCTTGGGCTTTTCCGTCAACTCTTGACAAGTCCAAAGTTACCATTGATTATATTTAATACCACTATGTAAATATAATTGCACTCTAGGTCTTATGAATAAATTATATCCTAAGAATTTATTATGCACGCAACCCCTTTATAAAATATTCATAGTAATACAAAGTCATGAATATAGTCTGCCACTTTAAAAATTACTATAACTTAATCTTTGAGTACCCGGTTTAATCCTTTAAAGTTATTCATTATATATTTCTGAAATCCAATTTCATAAATATATACTTTAGTAATTTCTTTCCAAAGTGGTTAGGCCTAACTCTCTGAATAACTGAACCCATTAAACTTATTTTAAGGGAATATTTTATATCTTCGTTAAAAGATTATGAATTCCATCTTGAGAATATATGTTTCCATGAACACTAAATGTGGCTACCCAACATACTGAGGTTTTGACTGTTACTTTAAATTTCACGTCTGATATATCAAAACAACCTACACCTTATGATCAGGTCCATTATTATCTCAAGATTAAGAGTTCATGCAAATAGAAGTTATGAGATTTATTATTCATTTGACAGTCGTTAGGAGAATAATTAATCTCACAGCGGTCTAATTCAATATGTCTTAATTATTAAAACATATCAACATATCAACTAAAAGTCCCCACTTCCATGATCAATACAAATAATTTTAGTTGATACGTTATAGTCTTCGCAAATGAAATGCCTAATTTCATCATCGACTACGAACTATAAATTCTGAGTTTACAAAGAACTTGTAACTTATATCTTCTATGACTAAATCACATAAATCACATACTATGCATCTCATGGACTATATGATAATGTCCAAATATTCATGTTACCATTATTTTAAATAAAAATAAAACTTTATTAAACACAACATTAAGTCATACATAATGTCATACATAGCACATACAATAGGATTTACGGGCACACATCCTAACAAATACATGGTCTTCAGTATCCCAGAACTTCATAGCAGCAAGAAGAAAATCCCACTTGATCTTGACATTCCTCAAAGTTTTGATTCCCTCTAGTTTGTAGGCTATAAAATTGGTCTTTGTGCTAAAATCAAATCTACAAACCCATCTATTGATACCATGAATTGTTGAAGGAAAAAATTTTTGATTGCTAGCCATGGATAACTCTTACTTGTGATTATTGTGCCTTGCTAACCTTGATGCAAAGATTTGTTTAGGGGATAAATGCTAAAATAAGCTGCCTCAGTTCTTAACTAGGTTTAAATAAGTTTGAAGAGTTTGTAGTTGAGTAGGAAAGTGTTTCATGTGTTAGGATATATGCCCTTAAATCCTATTGTATGATGCTATGTATGACATTATGTATGACTTAATGTTGTGTTTAATAAAATTGTTTATTTTTATCTAAAATAATGGTAACATGAATATTTGGACATTATCATATAGTCCATGAGATGCATAGTATGTGATTTATGTGAAAAGTCACAGAAGATATAAATCACAAGTTCTTTGTAAACTCAGAATTTATAGTTCGTAGTCGGTGATGAAATTGGGCATTTCATCTGCGAAGACTATAACGTATCAACTAAGATGATTTGTCTTGATCATAGAAGTGGTGACTTCTAGTTGATATGTTGATATGTTTTAAGAGTTAAGACATATTGAACTGGACCGCTGTGAGATTTATTATTCTCCTAATGACTGTCAAATGAATAATAAATCTCACGACTTCTATTTGCATGAACTCTTAATCCTGAGAGAATAATGGACCTGATCATGAGATGTAGGTTACTTTGATATATCAGGAGTGAGATCTAAAGTAACGGTCAAAACCTCAGTATGTTGGGCAACCACATTTAGTGTTGATGGAATATATATTCTCAAGACGAAATTCATAGTCTCTTAACGGAGATATAAAATATTCCATTGAGATAAGTTTAATGGGTTTGGTTATTCAGAGAGTTAGGCCTAACCACTTTGGTAAGAAATTACTAAAGTATATATTTATGAAATTGGATTTCATAAATATATGATGAATAACTTTAAAGGATTAAATCGGGTACTCAAGGATAAGATGTAGTAATTTACAAAGTGGCAGTCTACATTTATGACTTTGTATTACTATGAATATTTTATGAAGGAGTTGCGTGTAAAATAAAGTCTTGGGATATAATTTATTAATAAGACCTAGAGTGCAATTATATTTATATAGTGGTATTAAATATAATTAATGGTAACTTTGGACTTGTTAAGAGTTGACGGAAAAGCCTAAGGCCCATTGGAGCTAGTGTCTTATTGGTCCCTTTTGGTCCCATTCCAAGCCACACACTAAAGCCCAATTGGAAAGGCCCAATAGGCCGGCCCAATTAGATAATCAGTTAGTTATAAAGGGAGAAACATGCATAATTTTTTAATGTGATTTTAAGAAAAGAATCGTAGAGAAAAGAAAGAGTGTGAAATAGATCCACACCAAGTCCCAAGTACTTCTAATCTTTGTTTTGAATTTCTCCACACCAAGGTACGCTATCTTGTTCTTAAATTCTGAAATTTACAGAGTGCATGTTGTCAATCATGAATGAAATAGATCCTTGTTTGTTGCTTCCGCTGTGTGTTTTGTATGAGATACAAAACCAGATTTTACCCAACATCATGATCACAAACGAAGAAAATATTTTTCAAAATACTCAAAAGCGCAAAAGACGCGTTGGAAAAGTGCAAGGAGTTGGCCCACAATGAAGAGTGCCAGCAGGCACCTTAAGGTGCTATTCAACACTTTAAGAGTGCCGATCGCCACTTTCAAAGTGCCGATTGGCACCCAGTCACACTGGGGTCCACTTGCCTAGTTTTGTGATTTTTGGGCTCTCCTTGGGTCTGTTTTGACTCCAGTTTTCACTTGAAATTTTTTTTTTTTCTAATTAGGGCATAAAGTTTTCAAGAATTTTGCATGAATTGTCAAATTGGTGCATTCAGACATGCCTTGCCCCTTTTTTTTTAAAAATCACTTGTATCACTACTTTCCAAAAAAAAAAAAAAAGAAGAAAAAGAGATAAATTGATCGAATTAAGATATTTCAAAACCATAAATTTATCTCTCAAACTAAGGGCATTCAGCTCCGCCTCATCAAGAAAGTGCAAATTCCATCAAAATTGGTCAAGATAAGTTTAAAATGTTACTGCAAGATTTCATCAGGTGAATTCTAAACTTTTCTCTTCTAAAATTTAGCAAGATCAGAAGCAATTCAAAGGACAAAGAGCTAAAAGCTGAAATTAATACAAATTTGTCTAAGAAACACTTTTTCCTATTATTGCAAGGAAATTAAAACATAAGTCAAGCATGATTGGGACTCTAGGTCCACCTCGATCTGAAAAATCAACAAAGACAAGTGTTAGATCAATTATCGGGAAAATCCAAGCAAAAACACTCAAAGAGCATCATCTTATACCCAACTCGCTTCATTAATCACATATTAAGAAGACTGAGTACGTGCTACCAGTTGCAAGCCTCCAATCATCTGCATGCTTTCTTCCACAAGATCAACATCGACTTGACATAAAAATTCATGAACAACTCAGTGATCCAAAAAGAAATAAGGACAAGAACTAAAAGATTTGAAAACATACTGGGTCAGGCCAAGGGACATTTAGGGTGTGTTTTAGCCTGTCTAAAGTCATGGAGCTGTACGACCCACTGGGATTCATCACTTTATATTGCCATGCAAGAAAATGTGGATAGGTCTCCATGAAAGAACTAGAAAAGACGCCAGCATGACTAGGAGGGGGATTATCTTCTTCATCTTTTTCTTCAGAAGATGAAGCCTAAAAGTGTAACATATAGATCTTGTCACAAAACTGAAACATGGAAGATGAGCATACAAAATGAAATACAACTTGACTTTAGAAGGGAAGAGAAATATCGATGTCACAGGAATGCCAGCTAGACAATCCTGTAATTGAGTTTGAATAAATTCAAAATAATTTCCAGTGTCCCTAAAACAACATGGCCAACTCGAGCACGAGCAATCTCTTCATTAGTGTTAGGACATATGTAGTTCAAGTTGTTAGCATATGTCGCTATTTTATGTAATTGGCTTATCCTTTGACAAAACGCACTTTACTTGTATTTGGATAGATCTAGGATGTGTTTAATACTTCAAAGAACATGTTGTTCAAGTTTAGTATTAAAACCATGAAGATTGGACCAAGAAACAAGTGAAGAAAAAGTGTGTACTAAAGCTGGACACCTAGTGGACACCTGGCGGATAGCTGCTGGACACCTGCGGACAGATAGCTATCTATCGAGCTATCTATCGAGGTATCTATCGAGATTTAATGAGGCTCGACAGCTGCCCGATCGATCGAGGTATCTATCGAGGTTACGGGAATTGAAATTTCCAGATCCGATTTTTGGGCCAGGCTTTTGTATTTGTGTAGGGTTTCTTTTCTCACAACCCTAGGCATATATAAGGCATATTTTTGAGGCTGTCACAAGAGAGAATACAAGGAGAACATATGCAAAAGGTGACCGAAGCCTTATTCTCTCTGAAAGAAGCTACTGCGTCTTATGCGCCTTAGGGTTTTGTAACCAAGTGCTTCTTGATCTTCATCGTGTGTATGAAGTGAAGAACTTTGCAGCCAACATTCTTCTTCCTCAAGTTGGTGAGTGAGTCACGTACTGGGATTCTTGCAAAGGAGTTAGTCACGTACTGGGATCCGTGCATCAAAGGGTGGCGTTCATATATTGAAGAGTTCAGAGGTTCTGAAGCAGTAGAAGGTTTCTGCTGTGAGTTCATCTATGGGGATTGTAGAGTCTAGCGACAAAGGTTTTGTACTAGATCTGAAACTTCTCTTTACTATAGTGAATTGCTTTTCGGGAAGGTTTCCCCCCAGGTTTTTTACTGTGAAACTGGTTGGTTTCATTGGTTTTCCTGGGTCATCATATCTTGTCTTATTTATTTTTCCGCTGCATTTAGTTTTGACATGATATTGATGTTTGTTTGTTTTAACAAGTTTTATGCATAATAAATCTAATTAACAACTTGGATTTAAAACTTGTTAATTCTATCAATCGGGGTCTAAATTTCCCAACAATTAGCTAGAAGGTTAGCCAATTAAATGGAAGGAGAAGGAGGAAGCAGAATTGTTGTAGGAGGGTACATGTGTTGAACTTGAGACAACACCCATTCACTGAGATACCAGTACCTCCTATGGCCACACTTAAAAAAAACTTGATGACCATTCAACTCCAGTGCCCATTCAAACTCAGCATACTCTTCACATCCAAGCCAAGGGTCCAAAGTGATAGGCCGAGAATGTATTGACCCATTGTGATGAATTAATTGATTAATTAGCCAAGTTTATTAATTAATCAAATTAACATGCAATATACGTGGCAGCATAAACAAATCACCTACTAAAGTAAAATGTAGAAAAAAATAAAATTGACACTGTGATTTGTTTATGAATGGGGAAAACCTCCAAGGCAAAAACCACACAGGGTGATTTTAAGGTCACCACTCCTAAGAATCCACTAAAATCAAAACAAGCTGTTACAAGTAAAGGAATCCCAGTACCTTATTCCAATCTACAGTTGAATCCTTACCCTAATACACAATTGGACTTGTTCTATAGTGACAATCTACGTTACTAACCAAAAGATGCGCGGATCTCAATACACGACTTGATCACCAACTTGAGAAGGATGTTGACTGCAAAGTTCTTCAGTTCATCACAGATGAAGATCACGAAGTTGCTTGGTCACAAAGCCCTATGGTGTACAAACACAACAACTTCTTCAAGATGAACTAGGGCAAACTAGGTTTCCAGTCACAATTTGCATGAACAACACTTTGCTTCACACTTGTGCAATTGTGCTTTCTATGACTGCCCTTAAAATAATCCTATATATGTTTAGGGCTGTGAGAAAAGAAAGCCTAAACACATACTCATGGACTGGATGAAAATCAAAATAGAAAATCTATTTTTCATAAACCTTGACAAATACCTTATCTATCAAGCAACTTTCGAGTCTCAAGCTGAAATAGCTTTTTAAACCTCGACAGATACTAGCTGTCGAGCTTTAATGACCAGCACTTTTCCACTTGATTCTTGGACAAACTTGCATGGCTTTAACACTTGAACTTGAAACTTTGTTTCTTGAAGCATTAAACATAGCCTAGATCTACCCAAATACAAGTAAAGTGCGTTTTGTCAAAGGATTAGCCAATTATATAAAATTTTGACATATGTTCCTAACATGAATCACATATGTCCTAACACAAAGACATTTGAAAATCACAAAGAACCCATAATGAAAAGAAGACCGAACCATAATCAAACATAGAAACCCCACAAAAGAAAGAAACTCACATCAGCAGTAGTTAAATTATCAATCACCATACGCCAAACTTCCAAAGAGCGCTTGAAAGGCATTGACAGATAGTATTTGGGCAACCAATGGAGAAACTTTGAATATATGCCATCAACATCTTCCTAAACTTGAAGACCAACCCTAAAATATTCATTTATCCAAACCTAAAAAAAATCGACACACATCATTATGACCTACCAAAATGAATTTCAAAAAACCCACATATAGCCAAAAATTCCAAACCTCACCTTCGAAACAAACGGTGCACCACCTAAGCTTGAGCGAGACTATGCCAAGAAAGTTGATTCATGAAGTGCAAGAGGGTAGTGTAAACCATGCCACTTTGTCATAATTTTTTATTTGGTCAATATCCTTTAGGCTCCATAGATAGCGCAAGCTCATAGTACTACCTAAGTCTAGACACAAGAAAGTCTTAATGAAGAGAAGTATGAACATATGTGTGCCGGTTGCTATGGTTTTACAGTTCTCAATATTCTTATACAGCCACATAAGAGAGACATTTTTGCTCTTCAGTTTTGAAGGCATTACGCCTAAAAGACTCTTAATCTCTTTCAAAGTAAGGGAATCATTGATCTTGATTCTTTCACCGCCCAATCTTAAGCTAGTGATGACAGAGAAGTTGTAAGGCGTCAGCATCACTTCACCAATGCCTAGAAAATGGAATGTGCATGTGGTATCCTAAATCATTTTTAAAAAGTAAGGAGTAATTGGAGATCCTTGTACTCATGAGTTTCTTGGTTCAATAAAGCTTGAAAAAAAGTCTGGAAGCTAGCTTCATTAATGATGTTCTTAATTTCCAGAGACAATATTTCCCATATTCCTTTCAACATTTGAAGGCTACCTCAGCTCTTGAGGTTCTAAAAAACAAATTTTGACCCATCATCAGGATGTCCACAAATTACTCCTTCCAAAATTACCCAGTCAAAATTACATGTCCAATTGAAATTTTCCATGACCAAACTCACATGTCCAACAAAAAAGTTTTTCCATGACAAAAATCTCATGTCCAACAAATATTTTCCATGACCAAAATCTCATGTCCAACAAATATTTTCCATTACTAAAATCACATGTCTAACAAATTTTTTCCATGACCAAAATTACATGTCTAACCAAACCCTACAATGTTCAAAATTCCAACAAAAGCAAACAACAACCAAATGACAATGTTTCAACACGAAACTTGCAATAAAACATGAAATCAGCAAATGTCCTAACAAAAAAAAGGCAAGGTCACGTTAAATTCCATGTTGGAGTGAGGAGCATGGGTCTTGGGGTCTTGAAGGAGCCATTCTCCATCATTCCACTCAAGAGATGGGTGGTATTTTTTCCCATTAAAAGTGAGAAAGGAAGGCCCATTGGAAGATGCCATTATCAATGCAAAAAAAAAAAGAAGGGGGGGGGGGGTTTGGAGATGGGTTTCAAAAAATGAATTTGTAGCAAAAATGGTCAAAAACACAAAGATCTGAAAATATTTTGAGGGAGATGAGTGAAAGAAGGTTGAGAAGCTTAGGAAAATGATTTTTTAGAGAAGAAATGGTGTAGTGAGGGAGAAAATGCAAGTGGAAGGGGAAAATGAATAGTGACAATGGAGGAAGAGAGAAAAGTGAGGAAGGACGAGGGAAAAGCAAAAAAAGAAAAGAAGACAAGGAGATGGGGGCAAAAATCGGCCCCCCTTCTTTTACCACCTAAGTTGTTGAGTCAACTCCCAAAAAAAAAAACTTTTGTCTTTTTTTTTTTTTTAATTTTTCTTTTTTTTTTCTTTAAGAAAAAGGAGAAAATCAAGAATGATAAAAAAAAAAAAAAACCTTTCAAAAAATTCCAAAGATAGATGACATTGATTTCAAAATTTTGTGACTTCAAAGGAAAATGAATTCTTAGAGATGATTAAGGACAAATAATACCTTTATTCAAAAGGAAAAGTTTCAATTTTTTTAAAATTCCAAGTCTCAAGATTCAAAAATAACAAAAAAAAAATCATATTTTCTTAAAATGTCAAGATTTTCAAGGTCGTGCATTAATTTGCAAACTAGGGGCATTCGGCTATGTCTCATTCATTTTTTTAAAAAAAAAAAAAAAGAGATCATCATCTTTTCCCAAAAAAAAAAAAAAAATCATCAATCAAGATTCCCAAAAATCATGCTTTAATTTACAGACTAGGAGCATTCTGCTATGACTCATTGAAGTAAGATCACCCATGTCAAAACCAGTCAAGTAAATTCAAACCTTTGCACCACAAAGCTTCATCAGGCAGAATCTAAACTTTTCTGAATTAAGCTCTTACAAGAATAAGTCCATACATATCAAAGTCATCAAATGCGAAGACCAAAGAGTGGTAGTTCATGAGTTATAAAAATTAACTAAATGAACCCCTATTTTTTCTTGCAGGAAATCTTTAAAGGACAAATCTCCTTGAAAAATATTCAAAGGACAAATCTCCATGAACAAATCTTCAAGGGATAAATCTCTCGAACAAATTTTTAAAGGACAAATCTCCTAAACAAATCTTCAAAGGACAAATCTCCATGAACAAATCTTCAATGGACAAATCACTATGAACAAATCTTTAAAGGACAAATCTCCATGAACAAATCTTCAAAAACAATTCCACAACCCAAGTTTTGAGGTAGAGAAGCCCCTTGGTCACCACAGCCCAAGTTCCGAGGTAGAGAAGCCCCTTGGTTACCTTCCATCAAGATCAAGGTAGAAAAGCCCCTTGGTTACCATAACCCAGGTTCCAAGGTAGAGAAGCCCCTTGGTTATCTTCCATCAAGATTGAGGTAGAGAATCCCTTTAGTCGCCACAACACAGGTTCTGAGGTAGAGAAGTCCCTTGGTTACTTTCCATCAAGATTGAGGTAGAGAAGCCCCTTGGTCGCCACAACCCAAGTTCTGAGGTAGAGAAGCCTTTTGGCTACCTTCCATCAAGATCGAGGTAGAAAAGCCCCTTGGTCGCCACAGCCCAGGTTCCGAGGTAGAGAAGCCCCTTGGTTACCTTCCATCAAGATCGAGGTAGAAAAGCCCATTGATCACCACAACTCAGGTTCCGAGGCATAGAAGCCCCTTGATTACCTTCCATCAAGATCGAGGTAGAGAAGCGCCTTGGTCACCACAATTTAGGTTCCGAGGTAGAGAAGCCCATTGGTTACCTTCCATCAAGATAAAGGTAGAGAAGCCGTTTGGTCGCTGATGAGGAATATTTTGACTAACTCGCTAGCCATTCTTTTGGTGTGTGCTACTCTTCCCAAATAAGTTAGTCTTCCAAAAAGCATCTACTCACTAGAAATGAGACCAGCATGGGCACACGACATGACCACGACCAAGCGCCCAACTCATGTTACAATGCTTACATTGCATAAATCTCTCCCACATGCACATGGCTGCCGGTAATAGGATAAACTTTATCTCCTATAAACCAATTGAGGAGAACTTCTCACTCCTTGTGGATCATCTATGGGATAGTTCCTAACTCTTACAAGTTAGCTAGGGGATAACCCTATATCCCTACAATTCAACTAATGTTATCATCTGAAAGCTCCTATATAAGCATTGAGACACTCCAATCCCAAGGCATGCAAAAAATACTCTTGAAAAATCCTCTCTAAAGAGTTCACTATCAATTTCTGACTTAACCTTCGGAGGGTCTTAGGCCAGCTCCACACCGATGCTCTTTGAAGGTGTTTCTATTTTTTGCAGGTTCACTACTCTTCACCTTTCATCGAAGACCATAGGTTTGAGCGATAGACTTACTGACGATTTTCAGTATCATTAGTTGCCATAATTTAGGTTCCAATGTAGAGAAGCCCCTTGGTTACCTTCTATCAATATTGAGGTAGAGAAGCCCCAAGGTAGACAAGTCCCGAGGTCGCCACAATTCAGGTTCTGTGGTAAAGAAGCCCCTTGGTTAGCTTCCATCAAAATCAAGGTAGAGAAGCCCCCTAGTCGCCACAACCTAGGTTTTGAGGTAGAAAAACTCTTTGGTTATCTTGCATCAAGATCGAGGTAGAGAAGCCCCTTGATCGCCCCCACATTCAGACTAAGATAGGGAAGCCTCTCAATCACCTCAGCTACCAAGATTCATGTCAAAATTTATCAATTATCAATTAGGTCAAGTATTCACAATTTTCATTTCTGTAAAATAGCAAGGCACTAGTTCTATGTCCCGATGTTTTAGGTTCTAGGGCTAGGTAATTTTTGAAAAAGTCAACCTCAATTAAATCATGGCTGCTAAAACCAGTGTCTTTGTTTTACATTGACATTCACTTTGCAAGCTTAGTTAATGAGGGGCATTTGGTAGACACTCGATTTTGCACCCATAATTTAATCAAGTAAGATGGCTAGAATGACCAATCATTTATCCAAAATTCATGATTGCATTACATGCTTTAATTAATTCATTGCATATGATAAAAACTATCTTGAGGTCTTAACAGTAGCGACGGTGTATCCAATTTCCATGTCGGACCGTTGAATTGTAAGATATTGCATGGTCAAGTTTACTTGGTCTGCATGCATTTTATTTAGGTGCAACCAACCACACATGATTAATTTAATTTAAATTTGATTGGCTAGACAATTAAAATTAATTATATAATTTTGTGATTGGTTGATAGTTAGTGTAAAAAATAGGCTTGCTTCATTGAGAATAAAGAGGATAATTAGATAACGACAAAATTGTGGATAATCAAGACTTTTTGGAGTATTTATCTAGAAGATAATCATTAATGTAATGACCTAAATATCTAGAAAAGGAGTTTAATTTTTGGAATACAAATTAAAAACGTGTCTAAGTGCAAGTCCCGGCTCAAAAAACCTCAAAAAAGGAGTCCAAAGTGGGTTAAAATTCAAACGCGGGTCCAGCACCCAAGAAGGCTATTCGGCACTCTTGGAGAGTCTATCGGCACTTTCTAAGAGCCAATTGGCATAAATTTGTGGCCTGGCTTGGGGGCTCCTAGATTGAGATAAATCTTATCCTTTTTGATTTTTTAGAGATAAGGACGTGTCCCACTTCATATTCTGATCATTTAGCTAATTTTTTGAAGCATTCGAGCCTCTATAAATAGAGGATGCCTCTCAAAATTTAGCACACTTTTTCACACATTTTGACCTCCCCCCCCTCCCCCCTCTTTCTAGCTCTTCTCTTCTTTTCCTTTCTCCCTAATTTTAAAGTCATTTTGGGGGCTCTTGCCTTAGGAATTTCTTTCTTGTAAGCGAAAATATTTTAGACTTCAAAGAGTTGAGTAAATTTTATTGAATCCTAAAATATTCATTCACTAAGAAGAGTACGCTCATGCAAGAGGTAGTCTATTTCTTTTCTTTTTCTAGTCTTCTCTATTAATTTTGTTTGATGATGCATGAATTGGTTCAAGATGTTTGATTATTTCTTATTCTTGATATAACTGCCATGTTTTGTTTGAAATACTTGATTTTTGTTGTAATTTCTCTTTTGAATCTCAAAATTTGCTAATTATCAAAGATCTCTTTAAACTAAAAATTGATTTGAATATTTCAAATCTGATTTTTTTAACACCTAAAACTGATCTGTATTTTTCATTAAATACAGATCTAATTTTTTAACATATAAAACTGATCTATATTTTCATTAAATATAGATCTTATTTTTTTAACACATAAAACTGATATGTATTTTCATTAAATATAAACCTGATTTTTTTTAAGATTCAAAACTAATCTGTATCTTCATTAAATTTAGATCTGATTTTTTTAAACATAAAACAGATCTATATTTTCATTAAATACAGATCCGATTTAAAAAATATATAAAACTAATATGTATTTTCATTAAATACAGATCTAGTTTTTTTTAAAGAAAGTTTTCTTTGTCATACAATTGTAGATTTTGAAATCTAAAAGAAGAAATTAAAAGTTAGGTTGAAGCTTTGTATATGTGATGCATGTAAAATAAATTTATCTGATGAGTATGAATCCTCTTCCAAAAAGTCTTTATTTTTTATTTTTATTTTATGTCCAACAACTGATCTGTCTTTATTTTTTATTTTTATTTTATGTCCAACAACTGATCGAGTCTTTATTTTTTATTTTTATTTTATGTCCAACAACTGATCGAATTGTTTTTATAAACCAAAAATCATTTTTTAACTATGCAAAATAGATCCGATTTTTCTTGATAAAATCATTTTTTTTTTAACTTTACATTAAAATAGATCTAACATTTTTTACAAAAATCTTGTTCCTTTCTTTACATAAAAATAGATCTTATTTTCCTTACAATAAATTATCCCAAGACTTTCATCACCGACTACGAACTATAAAATTCGTAGTAACACAAAGTTTACAAAGAACTTGTGATTTAATCTATTTTCTAAAGTATTTACACAAAACCAATTGATTTTTCTTCACAAATCTCAGTTTTTTTTTTTAATTCACAAAACAAATTTGAATTTTTCTAAAAAAGAGGATACATTCATAAGATAAATTTATTTGAGTTGGTGTTGGTCCAGTGTCTGCCATGTATGTTCAACATATCATTCACATCATGTGAAGAGGGTGTATTGGTCATTAGAGTCTAGAAGAACAGACTCTATTTAGGTTGAATGGGTGCTTAACACCTTTCTATTCCGTGACCTAGCCCTAGTACTTAGTTTTTTTTTTTTTAAATAGGTAGACTGGTGTCTTGTTTTCTTTTTCTAATTTTGGTAGATTGTAACTAGGACAAAAAGGTTTGTATTCTTTTGCATAGATTGTAACTAGGATTCACAGTTGTGTAAGGTTCAATTTACCAAGATTGTATTTATTTTTATTAAATCAATGACGATGAAGTATTTTGATCATGTAATTTGTATTTATTTATTTTTTCTTATTTTTTTTGTATAAAAAAAAGCGGCGACTCCACACCACTTACTCAAAAAGAGAGGTGCCCTGAGAAAGCATCCAAATCTCTTTTTTAAGAACTCCCCAATTTTCGTGACCTCTCACACCTATATTATATTAATATATTATAAATAGTTTTTTTTAAAAGATCATTTGTTACAATTTCAACTCAGCTTTTCTTTCCTATATTATATTTTAAATAGTTTTTTTTTTTTGGTTTATTCTTCCAACACCATTCTATTGTACAATCTCTTGCATTGATTTTGGTTCTTGGAGCACCTTTAAAAAAAAAAGGCATGCAAAGTTTTCTTATTTAGTTTAATGTAAACATATATGAGAGATATTTTGATCAATTAGAAAAATTTTGAAGAAACATAAAAGGAAAAAGAATTAAAGAACGCACAATCTGAAAAATAAATGAATAAATAAATAAATAGTGGCTGTATTAGGAAGAGGCTTTTGGAGATTGTATTTTTATTTTTGGAATTCTTTACGTTCATGTGTATGTATGTATTGGGTTTTATTGAATTGGAATTATCTTTGAAACTTTGGTTTTGATTGAATAATGAAAATGGCAGAAGAAGTATGTTCCAATATTTGGAGTTTTGTATATATGTGTTGTTGTAGTTTAAACTTGGTATTTGAATTGTTAAATTATTAATTCACAGTTTCATTTTTCATTAATCATGAATAATAATATTGCTATTTGCAACCATCATGATATGGTATCAATAATGTGATCATTCCGAATGCTTTCCTTTAGAGTTTAGAAAGAGTCTATTTTATAATTAAAAAAAATTTCTATTGAAAGACTTTTGAAATTATATTTTTTTTAAAAAAATTATTGGACACATTGGATCTTATAGAACTTCTATCAAACTTCATCCTTTTTGGCATCATTAAAAAGAAAACTCATATAGATAAGTATTGGAACTATCATAATGGACTAACTCATATATATTATTTGGGCCTATGGTTATCTTCTCTTTGTAGAAAATGGTCAATTCTCATTAATTGTGATAGTTCACTTTCAGGTAAAATAGAAACTCTATTAATTAAGTTTTTAGAAATTTAATATTCTATTTCAAAAAATTTCCAGAACAATAGATTTTATTTTAATTATTTTAATAATTTTATATTGTAAAAAAGTAAAATTATACATTACATTCAATCATTACTTTAGTTACCTTCTAAATGATGAAGGATATGAGATCTACTATCAAGATAACATAGATTAGATTAGTGGTGGATAGTAGATTTAATTGCACTTGAGTATTGTGTGAAGTCATCACCATAGAATAGCCTATGCTGGGATGTGTTATGTGGAACCAATGATATGAAAAGAAAAGAATTTTTCTAAACCATTATATTGAACAAAAAATTACTTATTTTCATACATTTTCCGGTCATACATTTTTTTTAAGTCAAGTCATAGACCTTTAAGCCAAATAAATATTTTTAATTTTTATTTAACTATCCTGTGCATCACACGAGTTAGCGACTAATCGGTTACAACTTACAAGGACTTCTTACCACTAGGCTACCTCTTTAGGTGAGTCAAATTTATACATTCTTCCACACACACACACACACACACACACACACACACACACAACATAACATATTGAATTATTCGATATATATAAAAAAATTATTGAAATTTAATTATTAGTAATTTATAGAAACAAAACGGGCCATAGGTGTGCATGAATTGGGTTTTGTTTGGGTTAAAACAAAAACAACGTTGCTAGAAAAGAGTTCATTACTTTTTAATATATAAAATAAAATTATACATGTTATATATAAGGCTCAACGTGACGTGGTTTTGATTGATTTTGAAATGATAAAATTGCAAGCCACACCAACCATCATTGATTCCCCTTTCCCGTATTGATCACCATGGCCAGTCTTGCTAGTGACCACTTTCAGCTAAGATTGTAAGTGAGTTAATCCTAGTATTAAAAGTTTAGGATTGTTTCTTTAATCTTATTTGAACACGGGTTTGGCTTACCTCCAATATTTTTTTAACTGGACTTGTCCTTTTATTTTAAATGTACAATGGCAAGTGGTAGTGAGTTTTAAAACAAAAGGTGATTCTAGTTAAAAAAGTACTGAAGGTAAGCCAGACCTGTAAACATTGCATTTTTTACACCTTATAATTGAGGCCCTCATTCCCCAATGATGCTTAAACTTTAAGGCCTAAGGCTAGTTTGGATCCCAATCAGATATCAAATTGACTTAGGGAGTATTAAAATAGAAATATATAACTTTTTAAATGAGAAAAAATCTATTTTTAGAAATAAAATGACCAAAGTGGGCCTCAGCCCACGTATGTGGGCAGCAGCCTATGTACGCAGGCCAAAGCATTCGTAGGCAAGCACATTCCTGTGTACGTAACTAGGGTTTCAAAAACATGAAAAAGGAAAATTTTCTATAATAATGGTTGAGATTTAGAATGAATTCTATATCATATGGGAGCCGTTCCACACCTCACTTTTTCCGCTATAAAAAGCCTTCTATAGTACATTTTCAAAACACACAAAATCCTCACCGGAAAAATCTAAGATTCACTAGAAAATAGTGAATCAAAGGGGAGTTTTTCATAAAATACCCTCAAGTCAGATTTATTTGACTGAGACCTTTTTTGGCCCCAATCGTTTTATTTTAGGATTACTATCACGTGTTTATTGAATGTGATAGATTTGACCGAGGGGAACAGTCAAAATCAAAGCTTGGGAACTCCTTTTTGAGGTATCAAGCTTTAGCCTTTCTCTTCATTTTCTGCTTTTCTTTTCTTTTTTTTGTGTTGTTTCTTTGCTTAGTTTATGTTTTTAGATTTCAAGGGTTTTTTTTTTTTTTTTTTTGGGTAAAAAAAAATTATTTCACCAATGAGAGTTACCAGAATATCAAAAAACCTATAAATACCCCCAAAATCTCTAAAATGACTCTCGTAGAACAGCTAAAATGACTAAAATGCACAATGAATGTCAAAAATATCCTAAAACCCTAAAAAATGACCAAAACGGCCATAATATCCTCGAAAACTTGTAAATGATCAAAATACCATTGCAAACTCAAAAATAAGCACAATGCAATCCAAACCTCTGAAAATGATTGATATAACATGAAACTAAGCCAAAATACACTAAATTTTTCAGATTTTGGAGGTATTTTGGTTGATTTCAAGTTGTTTTGCACAGTCTATAGGATTTTAGGGCATTTTGCTCATTTTAGCAATGTCGAGGTGCATTTTTTAATTGTTTTAGATGTTTAGGTCAATTTGGTCATTTACGAGGTATCGAGACTTGACTATTTATTCTAGCCGTTTCAAGAGTATTTTGGTAATTTTAGACGTTTTGGGGTTATTTTAGTTGTTTAAGAGATTTTGAGGCTATTTTGGTCAATTAAGAGGTTTCAGGGTTTTTTTTTTTGGACATTTTATTGTTTTGGCGGTATTTTTGTGATTTTAGGAGTATGATGACTATTCTAGGGAATCCAAGGGTATTTTTTTTTTTGACAAAAAAAAAATTGTTTTTCTAGTGAGAATTACCAAAATATCAAAAAAACAATAAATACAACAAAACCTCAGAAATGACCCCCTTAGAACTACCAAAATAATTAAAATGCACCCAGAATGTCCAAAGTACCCCAAAACCCTAGAAAATGACCAAAACGCCACCAAAATGACCACAATACCCCCAAAAGCTTTTAAAATGACCAAAACACCATCGAAACCTCAAAAATAAGCAAAATACCATCGAAGCCAGCGAAAATGACCAAAATACCCCCAAACTAATCCAAAATACACTCGATCTTTTAGATATTAGGGCATTTTCCTCATTTTAGCAATGTCAAAGGGCATTTTTTAATCATTTTAGATGTTTTGGGCATTTTGGTCATTTACGAGGCATCAAGATTTGACCACTTATGCTATCCTTTTCATGGTTATTTTATTCATTTTAGAGGATTTCGAGTTACCTTTGTCATTTAAGAGATTTTGAGGCTATTTTGGCCAATTTAGAGGCTTCGGGTGTTTTTTTGAATATTTTGTGGTTTTGGGGATATTTTGGTAATTTTAGGAGTATAATGGTCATTTTAGTGATTTCAGGGGTATTTTTTTGTCGGAAAAAAAATTATTTTACCTGTGACTATTACCAAAATATCAAAAAACATAAAAATACTCCAAAACCTCTAAAATGATCCCCATAGAACAACTAAAATGACTAAAGTGCACAATGAACGTCAAAAATATCCAAAAACCCTAGAAAATTACTAAAACGCCCCCAAAATGGCCATAATATCCCCGAAAACTTTTAAATCGACAAAAATATTATTGGAACCTCAAAAATAAGAAAATTACATTCGAAACCTCTAGAAATAACCGAAATAGGACTAAACTAAGTCAAAATACCCTAAACTTTCCAAATTTTGGGGGTATATTGGTCAGTTTCAAGTTGTTTTGCACAGTCTAGAGAATTTTAGGACATTTTGCTCATTTTAGCAATGTCGAGGTGTATTTTTTAATCATTTTAGATGTTTGGGGCATTTTGGTCATTCATGAGGTATTGAGACTCGACTGTTTATTCTAGCCATTTCAGGGGTATTTTGGTAATTTTAGAGGTTTTGGGGTTATTTTAGTCGTTTTAGAGATTTTGAGGCTATTTTGGTTAATTAGGGGGTTTCAAAAAGAGGGGGGGGGGGTGTTGGACATTTTGTTGTTTTGGCGGTATTTTGGTGATTTTAAGAGTATAATGGTCATTCTAGCGATTTCAAGAGTATTTTTTTGTCCAAAAGAAAAAAAATTATTTTACCCATGAGAATTTCAAAAACATCAAAAAATCTCTAAAATGACCCCATAGAACTGCCAAAATGACTAAAATGCACATCGAATATCCAAAGTACCCCAAAACCCACTAAAATGACAAAAATGCCGCCAAAACAACCACAACACCATCGGAAACTTTCAAAATGACCAAAACACCTTTGAAACCTCAAAAATAAGCACAATACCATCGAAACCTCTGAAAATGACCAAAATACCCTCAAACTAATCCAATATACACTCGATCTTTTAGATTTTGAAGGTATTTTGGTCTGTTTCAAGTTGTTTTGCTCATTCTAGAGGATTTTGGGGAATTTTCCTCACTTTAGTAATGTCAAGGGATATTTTATAATAATTTTAGATGTTTTGGGCATTTTGCTCATTTACGAGGCATCAAGATTTGACTGCTTATTCTAGTATTTCAGGGGTATTTTGGTCATTTTAGAGGTTTTGGGGTCATTTTAGTCATTTTAGAGATTTTAAGGCTACTTTGGCCAATTAAGAGGTTTTGGGGTTTTTTTTGGGACATTTTGTGGTTTTTGGGGTATTTTGGTAATTTTGGCGATTTTGGGAGTATAATGGTCATTCTAGTGATTTCAAGGGTTTTTTTTTTTTTGGGTCAAAAATAATTATTTCAACCATGAGAGTTACCAAAATATCAAAAAACTTATAAATACCCCAAAACCTCTAAAATAACCCCCGTAGAACAGCTAAAATGACTAAAATGCACAATGAATGTAAAAAATATCCTAAAACCCTAAAAAATGACCAAAACGCCCCCAAAACGGCCATAATATCCTCGAAAACTTTTAAATGATCAAAATACCATTACAAACTCAAAACTAAGCACAATGCAATCGAAACCTCTGAAAATGACTGATATAACACGAAACTAAGCCAAAATACACTAAATTTTTCAGATTTTGGAGGTATTTTGGTCGATTTCAAGTTGTTTTGCACAGTCTATTGGATTTTAGGGCATTTTGCTCATTTTAGCAATGTCGAGGTGCATTTTTTAATCGTTTTAGACGTTTGGGTTAATTTGGTCATTTACGAGGTATCAAGACTTGACTGCTTATTCTAGCCGTTTCAGGAGTATTTTGGTAATTTTAGACGTTTTGGGGTTATTTTAGTTGTTTAAGAGATTTTGAGGCTATTTTGGTCAATTAAGAGGTTTCAGGGTTTTTTTTTTTTTTGGACATTTTGTTGTTTTGGAGGTTTTTTTTGTGATTTTAGGAGTATAATGGCTATTCTAGGGAATCCAAGGGTATTTTTTTTTTTGACCCAAAAAAATTGTTTTACCAGTGAGAAATACCAAAATATCAAAAAACGAATAAATACACCAAAATGTAAAAAATGACCCCCTTAAAACTGCCAAAATAATTAAAATGCATCCAGAATGTCTAAAGTACCCCAAAACCCTAGAAAATGACCAAAACGCTGCCAAAATGACCAAAATACCCCCAAAAGCTTTTAAAATGACCAAAACACCATTGAAACCTAAAAAATAAGCAAAATACCGTCGAAGCCAGCGAAAATGACCAAAATACCCCCAAACTAATCCAAAATACACTCGGTCTTTTAGATTTTAGGACATTTTCCTCATTTCAGCAATGTCAAGGGGTATTTTTTAATCATTTTAGATGTTTTGGGCATTTTGGTCGTTTATGAGGCATCGAGATTTGACTACTTATTCTAGCCTTTTCACTGGTATTTTAGTCATTTTAGAGGTTTTCGGGTTATCTATGCAATGCAAATCCTAGAAAACAAAGTGAACCAAGACAAAAGAAATATAGAAAAAAATGGTCTCAAGGAGTAGAGCAATGAAACACAAGGACTATGTCAAAAAACCTCAAGAAGATTGAGCCTTTTGCACCCAAAACTTCTTAGATGCATGTCGAGCATTTGAGTTCTTATTCATATGAGAATGATTTCCAACTCCAAGATTGGAATAAAGGTTTAAAGCCTTTACCAATTCACCAATAAGTACCATAGGATTTTGTGCTTGAAGCATAGGTACTTTTGGTTTGTTTGTTCTCTTAGTAGCTTGTAGCTTGTAACAGTTTGGTCGAATGTGCCCAGACTTTCCACAAAAATGACAAACCCATGCAGGCTTATCATGGGACTTGTCCTTAGAAAGGGTATACTTCTTAGGTTTAGATTCTTTCAGATCAACCTTAATCTTATTGGGAGGTGAAACTTGTATGGGTTTGACAACCTCACTAATAGGGGGTTCAGAAGAAGGTGAAGGAACAAAGATTGTGGAATTAGGTACAAACACATTGATGCTTTCTACAAAACCTAACCAGTTTTATCAGAGGGAGACTTTTGAACACTTAACATCTGATCAAGTTTGGAACTAGCAGACTTATTAGTTTGTTCTCTAGTAACTGATAAATCATGTTCCAAAGATTTAACTTTATCAAGCAAAAGCATGTTCCCAGTTTTCACATTATTCAAGAGTTCAGTAGCATCAAACAAATTCACAAGCAAATTTTTCTTATCAAGCTCAAGAGATGCAATTTTCTTTAAACCTAATTCAACACTCATGGCATCCTTTGCAACAACTTTGCAAAGTTTATTGTAGGCTTCTTGAAGATCTGCATCCTCAGAGAGTTCCCCATCAGAAGGGTTCTCTTCAACAGTCACACTTTCACTGATTACAACCATAGCAGTGAAAGCAATTAAGTTTCCATCCTCATCACAACCAGACTCATCATTAGAAATTTCATCATCACTAAAGGTTACAGCCATAGCCTTACTCTTAGACCTCAAGAATGTTGGACATTCAGAATTCATGTGACTATACCTTTGGCATCCAAAACATTGAGGATCCATAGAATTATTAAAAAATTGGCCAACTTTTTCTCTGGGTTTTTCAATTTTTGTAACCTTAATGGGATCATTCTTCCTAAAGTTTCTAGGTCCATTAGTGTTCTTACCTCTTGCTCTTCTGTTGCTATTTTTAAGGAAATTCCTAAATACTTGGCAAGCTGTAGTAGAGAGCTCATCATCAAATGCACCAACATCAACATCATCAACAGACTTAAGAGCCATTGATTTGGATTTACTTGTTTTGGGTAGCTCCAACTCATAGGACTGAAGAGATCCTACAAGTTCATTAGTAGGGATGGAATCCACATCTTTGCTCTTAGTGATGGCAGTCACTTTGGGTCTGAAATCTTCACGTAAAGATCTAAAAATTTTCCTAACAATTTTAGGTTAATCATAGATTTCACCCAAGTTGTATGCAGAATTAACAATGTCATTAAGTTTAGCATAGAATTCGTTAAAAGATTCATCATCAGACATTCTAATGCTTTCAAATCTAGTTGTTAATTGTTGCAACTTATTAATCTTAACTACCTTTGTGCCTTCATGCACAGTCTGGAGGATATTCCAAGCAGTGTGAGCAACCTCAACATTAGAGATTCTCTTAAATTCCTCCATAGAAACAACATTAAAAATAGCATTCATAGCTTTGCCATTGAAGGCTGCTACTTCTTTCTGAGAAGTTTGCCACTCACTCACAGGAGTAGTGGGCTTCTCCCATTCGTATTCAACGGAGTTCCAGAGTCTCTCATCAATGGATTTTAGGAATGCTTTCATCCTTACTTTCTAGTAAGCATAATTATTCCCATCAAAGTGAGGATAAATAACAAAAGAGTGTCCGTGTTCCATGACAGCAGGGCTCAAGATTCAGCTTAAAGATCAAAAGATCTTTAACAAAAGAGCTACCTGCTCTAATACTACTTGATGACCCAGGAAAATCAAACTGGTAAAAAACCTGGAGAGGATTTAACTTAGCTATCCTCAAGGTAAACCTGAATCCACTATGAAAGAATCGAAGTTTGTACAATAGCGACTTAGACCACTAACATCCTATTACTACCCACGAGAAGTAAACTTACTGACACGACCACGTGCAAGCTTCGAGACCACAGACTCCTTCTTTCTTAGATTCTCCAGCAAGTACAAGCACTCCCGCTTGTGTATCTTTAAGCTCTTATGGCAACAACTGAATAATCATCAGGCTCTCGAAGAAATCTCCTTCTTGATAATCCTAAGCTTGTGTGAAGGCAAGCACCTCTCAGATCTCACAAGAGATTCATACAAATAGGAATCTGAGCAACTACAAAAACGTGGCTAGTGTTTACCTTTTATGCTTAGGGCAAAACATAAAACCTTACACATCATATGGGCTTAGGACTGAGTTGAAAATTCTGCTTAAAAAAACAATCTGCACGATTCTCGATCGATCGAGTCAGGTAGATTTACACAGTAAATTTTGCAGTTCACTCGATTCCAACTTTACATATATGTCCTACTTTAAGCAAGTCTAAAACAAGAATAAACACGTGTTTCAATCATGGTTTACCAACAATACAAATTAGAGTTCTAAAACATTAGTTCCTAAGTACTAAGAGCCTAACAGTTTTGTTACAAAGTAATGCCATTTTGTTTGAAAAATGTAGGAGCTACCTATCAAAGACTTGTTAATCACATGTTTCATCCACAAATCGGGCGAAATGTTAAAATGTATGTGGATGATGTGCTAGTCAAGAGTGTATGGGAGACACAACATATTGATGACCTTCAAGAAACTTTTGACACATTTAGATGATATAAGACGAAGTTGAATCCAAGAAAATGTGCCTTTGGAGTTACATTAGGGAAATTTTTCAGTTTTATGGTTTCACAGAGAGGGATTGAAGCAAACCTAGATAAAATCCAAGTGATCTTGAACGTAGAGCCCCTGAAGAATATTAAGGATTTCCAGAGCCTCACTAGACAAGTAGCTGCCCTGAACAGGTTTGTTTCAAAAGCTACTAACAAGTGTTTACCATTTTTCAGAGTATTAAGAAAGGCATTTAAATGGATAGATGAATGCCAACAAGCATTTGAAGACTTGAAGGTTTATCTCACTTTAACTCTGCTGCTGAGCCCGTCCAAACTAGGGGAAGAGTTGTATCTCTACCTAGTAGTATCCCTCCATGCAGTAAATTCGGCCTTGATCAGAGAAGAATGAAAGGTACAGAAGCCTATCGACTACACCAGAAAGAAAGCTCAAGCCTTATTTTCAAGCTTATGTAATCAACATCCTAATAGATCGTCTGCTAAAGATGGTCATGAACAAGCTGAAGGCTGCTGGACGATTGATCCAATGAGCAGTCGAACTTAGTGAATTTAATGTGCAGTACAAGCAAAGAGAAGAAATAAAAACTCAATTCCTAACGGACTTCATTGCTGAATTCACTCCTACTAGTAGTTAGCAAAATGAAGACCAGGTGGCAAAGTAGTGGGTTGTCTGTGTGGATGGTTCGTCGACACAGCATGCAGGAGTGATAGGCCACAAATGCGTAGACCCCTTGTGATGAATTAAATTGATTAATTAGCCAAGTTATTAATTAATCAAGTTAACATACAAATTGTGTGATAGCACAAACAAATCACCAATAAACTAAGGTATGCAGCGGAAATTAAATTGACATGGTGATTTGTTTACGAATAGGGAAAACCTACACAGTAAAACCCTACCGAGTGATTTAAGGTCACCACTCCCGAAACTCCATTATTATCATAATAAGCAGTTCCAAGTAAAGGAATCCCAGTACCTTACCAACCTACAGTTGAACCTTTACCCCAATACCCAATTGGACTTGTTCTGTAGTGACAGTTTCTCCTTTTGATGCACAGCTCCTAGTACGTGACTAACTAATTGCGCGGATCTCAGTACGCAACTTCAATTCACCAACAAGAGAGAGAGTGGCTGGCTGAAAAGTTCTTCAATTCATCCACACGATGAAGATCAAGAAGATGCTTGGTTACAAAACCCTACGGTGCATATTACACAGCAACTTCTTCACAAGAAAGATGAACTAGGGCATGCACTTTGTCTCAGATCACAAATTGCTTGAACAAGGATTTCTCAATGCTTATGCAACTTGTTCACTTTGACGGCACATAAAATAATCCTTTTATATGTCTAGGATTAGAAGAAAAGAAGTCCCAAAGACACAAGTACAGATTGGAATCAAAACATAACTTAGAATCTGTTTTCCTTAAATCTCGATAGCTAGAGGTGTCGAGGTGCTGTCGAGCAGCTATCAAGCCTCGGGGCTGAAACAGCTTCTTAAAGCTCGATAGTTGCAAGTGTCGAGCCTAGGTGTCGAGCTTTAATGAACTTGCACTTTCTAGCTTGTTTCTTAGACAGACTTGATGGCTTCAACACTTAATCTTGAAACACAGTTTCTTGAAGCGTTAAACACATTCTAAATCTATCCAATTACAAGTAAAGTGGATTTTATCAAAAGATAAGCCAATTACATAAAATAATGACATATGTTTAAAACAACTTGAACCACATATGTTCTAACAATCTCCCCCTGTGGCAATTTATGACAAAACCACAACAAACAAATGAAGATATGAGAGAAGTCATAAATCACTCAACTCATATTCACTTGTTGAATACAATAAAATCTATCCTAACACAAACTCTTGAAAAACTTTGCAAGAAGAGAGTTTATGGCAAATAGACTTTGACAACCTACATTTCTGAAACACTTTTAAACAAAACACATCAAAGGCATCTTTGTGTGAAGCAGAAATAATAGATTGCATAAAAATAAAGAAACATGTGTATAAAGACAGAAAAGAAACAACACATGAAAAGGTAGGTGAAAGAAACATACATCAACATATATATATATATATATATACACAACAAGTAAGCACAATGTATGTAAAATTGGTCACAAGATCGGGGTACACGAACAATGTTTCTCTAAAAGGAAGAAAAGAAAAGAAATATATGTAATCATCACTACATCCCTCATAGCAACACTCCCCCTATCAAAAATGTATCCCCCTAACAAAAATGTCCTATACAAGCTCTTCCCTTAAGAATGACTACTCTCATAACCCAAAACTACTCCTCCTTTTTGTCACGAGTGACAAAGGGTAGAGTGTCAAGTAGACATCTCATCGATAGAGCTAGCATCTCCATCATCATCATCCGAAGCATCATCGTCATCACCATCATCATCCTCAGTCTTAGAAGCCACATGAGGAGGTGGAGGAGTAGCCTCAGAAGCAAAGCCGCCCAAGGTTGCCTGTCGCTTGGCAATGTGACCAACACGAACGTTCACCTGATACAACTCCGTAGAGAGCGTATCGAGGCGAGCATCCATGCACTGAAGCTTCGCCATGATGTCTTTAAGTGACATATCACTCGAGGAAGAGGAGGGAGCAGATGTGGCTCGTGCAGATCAAGATGGAGCTGGACAGGAGCAAAGAGCTGCTGAATCTGTCTGTCTTAACCTAAACTGCGCCTCACTACCTTTTATGGTAGTGGCGTCTATGGTAGCCATGACATGGAAGGGGTCGGAAGAAGGAAACGGGACAGAGAAGTGGCGTAGAATCCTCGTGATAGCAGAAGGAAAGATGAACTTATCACGGGTAGCCGTATCCCTATAGACATCTATGATAGAGAAGATGAAATGTGAAGGAAAGTCTATAGAGAGGTGCTCTAAAAGAGACAACAAAAATCGAGCATGAGACTCTGTGATGGACTTGTAGTGAGAAAGAGGGTGCAAAACAAAAGTCATCACCATATTTAGGAAACGATGACCTTTAGCAAAAGGCTTACATGGTGTAAACTGACGCTCACCCCAATTGGAGGAGCGCTCACAAAAAGCTGACAATACTTGCCTTTGGACATAGTCCATAAACTCTCACAACCGGGATAGTTAGGATGATTAACCCTCGGAACATGAAGCACCTCGGAGACCAACTCTAGAGTAACTACAATGCACGTACCTCAAACGTGAGTATGAAAGAAAGTTACTGAAGAATCAATTCCATACATGTTGGAGTAAAACTCCTGTATCAGCACGGAAGGACAAGTGACCGGAACGTCACACATTTACTCCCAACCTCGACTGTGAATGACATCGGGTAGGTCGGTGTCGGCAAAGTTTGCCAGAATAACTTGGCGTTCCGAATGAACATCTCGTTTAGATAAGTTCTCCAAGAAGTCCTGTTGGGCTTTCTCATCACGAAACCGAACAGAGGAAGGAGTAAGATCAGAAGATGAAGAGCCCCTAGAACAAAGAGGGTTCTGGGATGGAATGGATTTACGTTTTGGTGTCATAGACACTACTAACACAAACAAACAGAGAGGGGGAAAGAAAGAAAAAAACAGAAAAGTCCCAAAACAATTCAATATACAACAAGTATATTGAAAAGAAAGAATGTATGCATGGGAAATGCATAAACATGTGACATGCAACATGAACAACATCATGGGCTCAGCCTAATCCAATCCTATTAGCACACAATAAGATTGCACACATCTAAATGCATGAACATATTGTTAGAATGCTAATGTGATGCAATGCATTTAATTTTAAGATCAAATCTTCAAAAACCATCCCAAAACTTCAACAAAAACTCAACAATTTTGAGAAACCCCAAAAGTTTTAAAAATCCCAAAACCTAGGTTTCAAAACATGAAATGCATGAAAAAACAATGAGAGACATAAAGCTTACCAAGTGAAGAAAAACTTGAAGAAAGCTTGAAGAAACCTTAGGAAGAGGTTTTGGAGTGATTGAGAGAGGTTTTGGATGAGAGAACAGAGAGATCAAGATAAATGAGAAAAGAAATCACATTGAACATATATATAGAAGTTCAATAATTCTCGACAGATGCAAGTATCGAGAGGTATCGAGCCATCTATTGAGGTAGGTATCGAGCAAAACAGCTTCGACAGATGTAGCTATCGAGGAGGTAGTGAAGATTAAGGATCAAATACCAAAAGAATCTCGATCAATCCACCAGCTGTCGAGAAGCTATTAAGAGGACAGAAAGTTCCTCGATCGATCCACAAGGTGTCGAGAAGCTATCGAGATTGCGATAAGAAGAAGACTAAAAAGCTCGATAGACAGCCAAGTATCGAGGAGGTGTCGAGGAGGTGTTGAGCTGGCTTCAAAAAGTAATTTTTCAAAAAGAGAAAAATATAGATGTGAATGCAATCACGCATGCATCTCAACCAATGATCCAAACAACATATTAAGCTCTCAAAAACATCTCTCAACAACAAATTTAAGCACATGGATCCCAAAACACGTGTCACTAAACAAGTCTAACCAATTTTATATTTCAAAAATAAGTTAAGATAGTTTAGTGAGCATACATTAACGCATGTAAACCTCGTGATGGCCAAATCACCTCGTACCAGCACATGTATTAAGAATAGCAAAGAATATTATGTGTTGTGTGTGAAAAACATCGCAAGATTGCATACGTGTCTCAAAGTTATGACGATTTGAGATATGAGAAAATCACTTTAAGTCACACACAATTATAACTATTTGATGGGGACTATCACCTTTGAGGTACATCATATAACTCTTACATCTCCTAGAATACACGCTTGCAATCATAATTTTAAAGCATTTTGATCTTTTTGCTTTTTATTTCTTTGCATATTTTTCTTTTATTTAGCATATCATGCATGGGCATATAAGAGAGAAAAGAAATACCCAATTATGTTAAGCTCTTGACATTGCACTTTTGTTATGCCGAAGCATATAGATGTCATTTCATGATTGATGGGTAACAGTGGTGAGATGGTTATTTATGCCTTTCTCTTAGGATTTTCTAGTCCTATCCGTAAAAAAGAGTGATATGAGTGTTAAGTATAAGAGATCACTTAACCTTACTCATCACAAACAAAGAGTCACAAAGCTCACTTGCTTAGTTATGCACAAGGATGCTCATCTAAGTTACAAGAGATACAAAATTTAGAAAACTCTGTGTCAATGGCCATTTTAAGGTTCACAAGAACCAATGTACACAAACACACACTGTTTTTGTATTTTTAAATTTTTCAATTTTTTTTAATCAGAAAAGCAAAAAAAAAAAAAAAAACACAAACTGAAAACAAACACACAAAAACATGTTAAGGAAAGCAAAACAAAAACAAGAAGGGGAGAGAGAGAAAAAGTGAACAAAATCACTTAGAACCTTTTTCCTTCCACACTTTGGAAGAACCTTTTCTTTTTGCCAACCCTTGGACCGGTGATGAGAGGGAAGAATTGAAATTGTTCAAGTTCGAAAAGAACATGAGGGCTTTAAGAAGATCTCCAAGAGGAGCAAGAGGGGTTTGAAGCTGATTCTGGTTCCCAGATGCTATCATGTCATTGCTCTATTTAGTGGCTAACCACTTATAGCAATGATAACAGAAATGCTACTTCTTTTGTTTAGGCTCTTGAGAGTTAGCCTTCTTAGACCTAGGGTTCTTAGTTTCCCTCTTCTCAAGCTTAGGGGGTGCTCTTAAGATGGACTTACCCTTGTCTAGGTTCTCACTAGCTAATTCATTGTTCTCAATTTTAATGTTATTAGCAGGAGGAACAAAAATAGAGTATTGGCAGAAGGAGTATTAGATAAAGAGAATTCATACCCCAATCCTGTTCGATCCAAAGTAGATTTCTGAATGCTGAGCATCTTATCCAGCTTTGCACTTAATATCCTTTCTAATTGTGCTCTAACTTGAAACAGTTCCGCTTCAACTTTCTTGGTCTTCTCAGCCAAGAAATTGTTCTCAAATCTCAGTGCCCCAATGGTTTGATTTGCTTCATCAAACTTAGTGGAAAGCTCCTCACAGTCAAGTTCCACATCACTGAGCTTCTTGGTGGCCAGCCTATAGAGTTTCTCATGCTTCTCAAAAAGTTTATATAGTTTCTTATAGGCGGTATGGATATCATCTTATTCATCTATCGTTTCAAACTTAGCATCCACCATTTCTTTTTCTTCATCTACATCTTTAGTGATCTCATCAGTAGGATTTACGGAGGCAGTGAAGGCATTCAAGATTCTGTCATCTTTATTGTCGGAATCATCATCGGGCTTAGTGTCACTCAAGGTAACAACAAGTGCCTTACTTTTTCCAATGCTCTTGAGATATGTTGGACACTCTTGTTTCATGTGTCCGAAGCCTTGACACCCGAAGCATTTAGGTCCAGTGGGAATAGTGTACTGAACGCCATCCTTGGTATCCTTCTTTCCTTTATCTGGGCTCTTGAATTGTGAAGAACTGGATTGCCTACGGTCCTTGTTGAAGCCTTTATCATTGACATTTTTCATGAATTTGTTGAATTGCCTAGTAATGTAGGACTTCATCTTAGAATCTTCATCATCTGAAGACTCATCTATGTCACTGCTCTTTGCCTTTAGTGCCATGCTCTTGCCTTTACTTGACTGGCCAATCCTTGTCAACCCTAGCTCATAGGTTTGCAGATTACTAACTAGCTCAGTCAGAGGAATCTTGTCAATATCCTTCAATTCCTCTATTGCCGTGATCTTGGCATGGAATCTCACAGGCAGAGATCTGAGCACTTTTCTTACTATCTTAGGTTCAAGAACGGTTTCTCCAAGATTGAAAGCTGAGTTCACTATATCTTTAAGCTTGGCATAGAACTCATCAAATGACTCATCCTCCTCCATCTTAATTTCTTCAAAGCTTGTAGTGAGCCTCTGTAGCTTCGAATCCTTGACAGCCTTTGTTCCCTCATAGGTTATCTAGAGAATGGTCCATACTTCCTTAGTAGTTTTCGTGGAGGAAATCTTCTTGAATTCCTCATTGGTGACAGCACTGAATAGGGCATTCAATGCTCTACTGTTGAAATTAGCTGCCTTGATCCTGGCTTCATCCCAATCGGCCGGTGCTTCTATAGGCTTGGTCCAGCCTATCTCCACAGCTTGCCACACCTTCTCATCTAGTGACTGCAAGAAAGCTCTCATGCGTACTTTCCAGTATGCATAGTTAGTACCATCAAACAACAGTGGTATAATAAGAGACTGACCTCTATCCATGACAAACAGGGGTTAATGGATCACACACAAGGATTAAACCCTAATTAGAGTGTGCCTGCTCTGATACCAATTGATAGGCCACAAATGTGTAGACCCTTTTGTGATGAATTAAATTGATTAATTAGCCAAGTTATTAATTAATCAAGTTAACATGCAAATTACATGATAGCACAAACAAATTACCAATAAACTAAGGTATGCAGTGGAAATTAAATTGACACGGTAATTTGTTTACGAATAGGGAAAACCTACACGGCAAAAACCCCACTGGGTGATTTAAGGTCACCACTCTTGAAACTCCACTATTATCACAACAAGTAGTTACAAGTAAAGGAATCCCAATACCTTACCAACCTACAGTTGAACCCTTACCTCAATACCCAATTGAACTTGTTCTGTAGTGACAGTTTCTCTTTTTGATGCACGGCTCTCAATATGTGACTAACCAATTGCGCGGATCTCAGTACGCGACTTCAATTCACCAACTAGAGAGAGAGTGGTTGGCTACAAAGTTTTTTAATTCATCCACACAATGAAGATCAAGAAGATGCTTGGTTACAAAACCCTACGGTGCACATTACACAGCAACTTCTTCACAAGAAAGATGAACTAGGGCATGAACTTTGTCTCGGATCACAAATTGCTTGAACAAGGATTTCTCAATGCTTATGCAACTTGTTCACTTTGACGGCCCTTAAAATAATCCTTTTATATGTCTATGGTTAAAAAAAAAAGAAGTCCCAAAGACACAAGTACGGATTGGAATCAAAACAGAACTTAGAATTTATTTTCCTTAAATCTCGACAGCTAGAGGTGTCGAGGTGCTGTCGAGCAGCTGTCGAGCTTGGGGGCTGAAACAGCTTCTTAAAGCTCGATAGTTGCAGGTGTCGAGCCTAGATGTCGAGTTTTAATGAAGTTGCACTTTCCAACTTGTTCTTAGACAGACTTGATGACTTCAACACTTGATCTTGAAACACAGTTTCTTGAAGTGTTAAACACATCCTAAATCTACCCAATTACAAGTAAAGTGCATTTTGTCAAAGGATAAGCCAATTACATAAAATAATGACATATGTTTAAAACAACTTGAACCACATATGTCCTAACAAAGAGGAATTGGGATAATTTTATAGTCACTAGAAGGGGATCATTTGGAGTATGTCGTTCGTCTACAGTTCCAAACAACCAATAATGAAGCAGAATATGAAGCCCTACTTCAGGGCTTGGAGTTAGCTAAATCACTTGGAATAGATTCAATCCTCGTCCAAGGAGACTTATAGTTTGTGATAAGCCAAGTGAATGGAACATGTGAAGCAAAGGAGGAACAGATGAAGAAGTATTTGAACAAAGTTAGACAATGTATTAAAGGCTTCACAACGACCCAGTTTCAACAGATACTAAGGCAGGAAAATGCAAAAGCTGACACTTTTGCCAAGACGGCATCTGCAGACGAGATAGCAAGAGATCAAATTAAAGTCTAGTGCATCCTAAGTATTGACATTCCAAAAGTGAATCAGATAGATGGAGTATCCAACTGGACCACTCCAATTGTCTCTTATTTCAATGTTGGGCTCCTCCTAGAGGATAAAGAAGAATCAAGGAACCTAAGGGTGAGGGTAGTGAAGTTTTTCCTTATGGACTAGGTGTTGTATAAAAAGGGCTTCTCTTAGCCCTATTTGAGGTGTTTGACTTCATATCAGTCCCATTACATCTTGAAGGACGTCTATGAAAGAGCTTGTGAAAATCATTTAGGGGCTAGATCCCTCATCCACAAGTTAGTCCGTGCAGGATACTACTGACCATCCATGCAAGCCAATGCCAAGGCTTATGTCAAAGTGTGTGACAAGTTTTAACGCTACAGTAAGATACCTAGACAACCATCAAGTACCTTACCCTGACGGTGGCCCCTTAGCCCTTTACTCAGTAAGGGTTGGACATCCTTAGTTTATTTTCTCATGGGGACGAGGCAAATGAAGTTCTTGGTGGTAGGGATTGATTATTTTACCAAATGAGTGGAAGCAGAGCCATTGGCAAAAATTACCAAGCGGAACGTCAGAAGATTTGTTTAGAAAAACATTATTTGCCGTTTCGGAATCCCTAAGGTGCTCATATTAAACAATGGACGCCAATTTGCCCTTCAGAGATTTTTACGAGCAGTTAGGGATTAGGAATCACTACTCCTCACCTTCCTACCCACAGGCTAACAGACAATTTGAAGTTGCAAACTGATCCTTGCTGAAGATCATCAAGTCTTGGCTTAAGGGGGCAAAAGGAATATGGCCTGATGAGTTACCTAGTGTCCTTTGGGCATATAGGACGACAATAAGGACTCCAACTGGAGAAATTCCTTTTAAGTTAGCATATGGAAGTGATGCAGTGATACCCATGGAGGTTGGTCTAATTAGCTACAAGGTGGCCTACTATAACAATGAGGAGAACGAGAAATAATTTCATCGAAACCTTAACCTCATTGATGAGGTAAGGATGGATGACGAGCAAAGGGTGGGGCATTTCAAGAACCTAATGACTAAGCACCATGATGCATTGGTGAAGCTAAGGCAGTTCAACGTTGGATATCTCGTCCTAAAAAGGGTGTCCCTGGCTACTAAGGACCCTGCTTATGGAAAGTTGGGACCTGACTAGGAAGGATCATACAAAGTTATCAATTCCAAAAGGCGAGGTCCGTACTACTTGGAAGCCCTAGATGGACAAAATATGGAGAACTTGTAGAATGTGGAGCACTTAAGGAAGTATTACTAGTGAAGAAGACTCGTCAGGAAGGTTAGCGTGGATGGATTAAAGATTGCTAGTGACCACTCATATTTTATTTACGTAATATTTCAGCACTTATGTTTTTCAGCAGTATTTTATTTTTTTAGCATTTGAATTCTCTAAAAAGCACTAGCTACTAGCGTGTGTTATGGACGATGTTATGAACAAAGTCCTTTTGTATATAAAGTAATTTGGATTCCCTAAAAAGGACTAAGTACTAGCATGAATGATGTCTTTGGATGATGCTATGTACTAAGTTCTCCAATATTTATGGACGATGTTATAAATAGTTTTATTGTCTAAAGCAACTTGAATTCTCTAATTTAAGTGTTTATGGACATAGAGATGTATCATCATGAGCCATCCTTGGACAAGGAAAAGACCAATCATCATAAAACTTTAAGGTAATAATAAAAGTACAAACGGATGGAAATACACCTCCCAGTACACTCATTCAAAAACAATGGACAAAGAAAGGCATGCATGTAAAACACTTCTGAGTAATCCAAACTATGGATGAAAGGAAAAACAACTAAAAATTCCAAAATAAGGACGAGGAAAATACTTAGCCATTCCAAGATAGTTCAAACCATGAACGAGAAAACACTTGGATATAAAAATTGGTAATAGAAACATACTTTCAAACATGGACAGAAATATGTTCATAAATAAGAGAGTAGACAACCATCATTCAAAAACCCATATATTTGCTAGGCCTAAAAAAGGCAATTGTATAAATGCCCATCCTCAAACTTGGATAAGCTAATGTACTTGCATAAATCTAAATGGTCCAAAACAATGAACCCTTTAAAGAAAAGAGAAAAAGAGAGAGAAGAAAACAAGGAAAGCAAATAAAGATTATTATAAACTCTTCTTTTATAAACCATTGGGGGTAGTATCCCTAGACTTTGGGTCATCCTTGCAGGCTAGGTTGAGGCATCGTCTTCAACATTTACATCTTCTGAATTCGTCTGAAGAACTCTCAGTTGCAATGTGGAGTTTGATAAGATTGAAATCCACCCCAAGGAAGTATTAAATCGTATCCATACGGAAGTTCTCAAAACCAGCAGCATAGTTTTTATCCAAAAGGTCAGTGAACTCACTAGACGCCTTGAACTCCCTAATAGCTGCCTCCTAGAAGAGTGCAGAGCTCATTGCTTCTCTTTTGGAGATGGTCAAGATGAGTATCCTTCTTGACAGTATCTGCTTTTAACTCTTCGACAAGGTTCTTCAACTCCTTTACCTCGTCCTCTAACTTAGCCTTCACCTTAGCTCGACGGCTAGATTTCTTCTCCATCTCGTGGGTCTTTGCCTTAAGCCTGACCCTTTGCTTGTCCATATCATGAGCTTGCCAAGACACTTCCATAAACTTAGTCATACCTTGTATGGAGAGATATGGACGTGAGATAAGTGGATAAGAATAGTTTAATTTTTGAATGATTAAGGATGAGAAAATGTACCTTGAAGAGGTCATGAACTGTAGGTCGTTCAAACTCCTTCACAAAAATGTCATAGCAAATGGCAACATCCTCCCCATATATAACTTGCTAAATCCTTTTCCAAGCAAGGCTTTCACTCCTTAGAAGGGTCATGGGGCTACCACTTGGAGGTTTGGATAGTGTGGCTTGAGGAGGATTGGACGAGTCCAAATCCAGGATTTGCACAGCGGATGGTTGTTTAGTAGGAGAAGAAGGGATGACAGAACCAACCTTGACAACTCCAGACTTGGACAACCCATGTCTTGCCTTCTTATGGCCTCGACGACTAGGAAGACTTCCCATGTCTATTGTCTTGGAAAGAGCCTTCCTTTTCTCCGCGCTAGTTGGACGAGGTTAGGAGTGGACTTCTTCTTCCTCCTTGGTAGCTTCTTCCTCTACCAAACCCTTCCCCTTGTTCTCTTTCATGGTTGCCATCCTACAAGAAGAAAGATGAGTTAGAATTTAGATGAAGTAAACAATTAGAATGCAATGTTAATAACTCACATCTACATGTGGTAAGCTTGTGAGCAAGTGCCTCCTTAATTGGTTCAGGTCGAAGCCTCCAAGTAGCTAGACAACGTAGAGTTACTAAGGAAGAAAAACTTCGTCTTTCGTCTTCTATCAAACATGGGGAGGGACTTGACCAACCTACAGTTTGAACCCCTAGAAAAAACTAGTAGAAGCCTAGGGATTGACTAATTTTTGAGGGTTTGTAACAATATAGGAACTCGTCCACAGTGAGAGGACGATTCCCATAAAAAACTTTCCTCCACAATATTTGCATGTTTATAATAGGCCTTCATGCATTGGGGTTGAGTTGGTTAATGCCTATGCCTATCCTATGGAGTATTTCCCCAGCAAAAGCATTAAAAGGCAACCTAAGCCCCCCTAAAAAATAGGTCTCATATATGCCAACTCTAAAATGAGAATCACAGCACCATTCGCCATTGACGGCCAAAAGAGGGTTAAGGTTGTCCGGGATTCAGTACCAACTCGTAAAGGAATTGAGTTTCTTCTCATCCATCCTAGAAGGGATGGCTACAACATAACAATATAAAGTCTCCTCTTCACTTAAAGAGGTAGACGAGGTAGCATTGGTGGAGGTACTAGTGAATGACCTAGAGGACTTCTAGGGGAACTCTAGGCAACCCAGATAAATATTGCTTGTCTGTGGTGTTCCCCCCACTACTACTGCTACTATTGTTACCACTATCACAACTACTACTACCACTAGAATTACTTTCGTCATGATACTCATCTATTTCCCTCTCGTCTCTAGCTCTAGATGAAGACACTATTATCTCAGACATTTTGAAAAAGAAGTCTAAAGAAAAAACAAAAGACGAGAAGAAAAGGATGCCTGACTCTAAACGAGGATGACTAAGGACGAAAGAAACTCCTAGACAAGGCATTGGACGACAGAGGTCAGAGGAGAAAATATGAGAAATGTGAGAGGGAAGGAGAGGAATTCCATTATTTATAGGCAAAAGAGCTAAGTACTAAAACGACATAAACCAATCAAAACGTACCACGTGGCACTTTTCTTGAAGAATGAAGCGACACGACAAATAAGTCCTGAGATCACACCTTGTGTCAACATCAAGAATAGTCAATTTCAAATTACCTTCAACGAATTAAAAACCACCATAGGTCAAGCCAACAGTAGAATGGACGACACAAGGACAAGGGGGTAGTTGATGGGGGCTCAAGTTTACAAGATTTGTTCAAAGTGGTCGTACAGACATTCAAACCACGTCCATAGCCTGATTGCATCCAGAAAATCTTAAGAGGACAGAAGTCCAGTAATGGTATCATGCATATGACCAATACTCGTCCATTAATGACAAGACCATTCAATCTCATTATGGTTGTCTAGGACTAACACAAGGGCATTGATGACCAGAAGATACTTGGTGAATTCTACAAGAAAACTTCTCATGAGGCTCCATGTAATCAGACTATGATCCATTTTTCCTAAAACATGGAGAGAATTCCTCATAATCGGCTCCACGTTTCCCATTTTCTTCATTAATCACGCACATTGCCTATGATGGTGGTGGATCCAAACAAGTAGACCCACTTCCAACTCTCTATAAAAGGAACAAGTCTTATTCACCCGAGGTAAGTTCTACTATTCACAGTTTCCCGTCCTTGTGTTCTAAAGAGAAAACTGACTTAATCATCAGAAGGTCCTTGGTCGGGTTATACTAATCAGCCTTAATAGTTCTTTCTTTTCTTTTCAGGACCAAAATGCCACCACCCTAGCCCGAAGTATTTCAGCCTAATGATTTTCATGCATCATCACTAGTGATCTCCAATAACTCTAAAAGTATGAGAGCAAGGAAATTCTATGTACCATGGAGAAAAGGAGGCTTGGTGCTTATATAGTGGTATAGAACTAACCATGATCCCATGAATATAGGCTTTTCCCTTATAAGAGTTGTTGAAATATGAAATTTAAAAGCAAAATGTGGTTACATAAAAAAAAAATTCAAGCAAGATTTATGAAAGAATATAAGTTTTGGACAAATTTGTGAGACTAAAAATCAATATAAATAGCCCACACAAAATATAAGAGGGGAGTGTATGGCAGCCATGCTCACTTAAAAATATTGTCACTACCCATTAATTATTATAAAAAAGGGGACAAGATGATGGGGCATGTGGCTAAGTGTAATAACCTCCTACCACATGCCCCACTCCCTTAAATAACTCCAAATAAAGAGAGGCATATTGCTGAAAATCAGCTACAACCCACACTAATTACCCGTGAAAGAAGCAAGTGCAGTAGTGCACATTCTTTGTAGTTTCTACCCCTTTACTTGGTCAGTTGAGAAAATTAAGGAAGTAATTGCTCTTTAAATTCACTATAAATTGAAGTGATCAAAACAGAAACAAGCTTTAGAAAGAAAAAGAAAAAATAAAGCACGCACAAAAGAAAAACACATAGCAAAAACATAGTGAGAAAGAAGAAGAAGAAGAAGAGAGACACAGACATTGATAAGGAGCAACAAATAGAGGAGGAACACCAAGCATTAGCATTGGGATTTCTAATTTTTTAATCAAGTGGGGTGTTTTTAATTCCTTCAGATTCTAACATGACTAAATCTTTGGGATTTCTAATTTCTTAATCAAAATTGGAGTTAATAATTCTCAAAATAAAATGACTATAAAATTGATTTGAGTAAAATTTTCAATCCCCAACTTCTAAAACATGTTCATAAAAATAAAAGTGCTTAAAAGGAGTATTCTTTCCTTTAATTAAATTTGGGAACCTCAATCAAAATATCATTATTCATTAAAATTGCTACAAAGAAGCAAATGAAAGAAAGGGAAATTTGCTTGGACATTCAAATTCTCAAAAAGAGAATCCTTAGTTCAATTTCCATAAAAACATGGTCCTTGACTTACCATTGAGACTAAAATTAATTATCTCACCCAAAAAAAAAATTAAGTCAATTCTTAATTAAACACCATGTATTTGACTTAAATGTCCATCATTTTTGGACAAAATCATATTTGAGGATTTTAAATCTAAAACTTCAAAGTAAGAACTACGAATTGACTAAATCCCCGTCAAGGTTACGTAGGCAACCTAAATAAATTATTAGGTGTAGCCATAAATAAATAAAAAAACATATCCCGTATAATATGAGAATAAATAAAATTATGTACAAAGGCAACATAGTTGGAATCAAAGGATCTTTCCTTGAAATAAGGGATTGTAATTAAGAGATATATTATCTTGAATGGGCACTACTCACATCAATAAAACTCATACACTAAAAGATCTATGGGTGATATTATGTTTTATGAATAACAATTTTTGTTAAACATAATCTGATAGTGTTTGTTAAACATAATTTAGCAATTTTTGTTAAATATATTTTGACAGTGTTTGTTAAACATAATTTAACAGTCTTTGTTAAACATAAGTTAACTATTGTCATCAACATAATTTTTGGCATGCCTAGTGGAACCCATTCTTCTTTTGATCTCCAACTATGTTTCTTATAGATCAGTTTTTTAGTTGTAAATAGGTCTAAAAATGGCTCCCCAAGTGATTGTTTACTTCCACAAGCTTCCTACAACTACGTGAGAATCAAGTAGTTGTCACATGACATTCACCCTTGGTTGTCATTCCATCAAACTTGAGGTACCAAATGATGAACACATGACCAACATCCAAGTTTCATCAACTTCAAAGGCTTTAAGGAAGAGGAGGGCGAGGAAAAATGCCAAAACTCAAAAATCTTAAGCTGAGTATTCAAATGTGAATGACCCTTGTTAGGACATATGTGATTCATGTTAGGAACACATGTCATTAAGAATTGGCTAATCCTTTGACAAAACACACTTTACTTGTAATTTGGTAGATCTAGGATGTGTTTAATACTTCAAGGAACAAGAGTTCAAGTTCAAGTGTTAAAGTCATGCAAATCTGTCCAAAAAACAAGTAAAGAAGTGCTGGATTTTAAAGCGCTACAGCTAGCCCGATAGATAAAATCTATCGAGGTTTAAAAGGCAGCTTTAGCTCGATGCTCGAAAGTTGCTTGATAGATAAGCTATCTATCAAGATTTACGAAAATCAGTTTTTCAAATCTGATTTCATTCCAATCCGTGTGTACATGTTTAGGCTTTCTTTTCTCACAACCTTAAACATATATAAGGATTATTTTAAGGGCCATCAAAAGTGGCACAGTTGCACGAGTATAGAGCAAAGTTTTGTTTATGGAAATTATGACCGGATACAGAATTTTCCCTAGTTCTTCTTTCTCTTGAAGAGGCCACTGCGTTTGTACACCGTTGGTTTTTGTGACCAAGAAATTTTGTAGTCAACATCTTTCTCAAGTTGGTGATTAAGTTGTGTATTGAGATTTGTGCATCCATTCGTTAGTCACGTATTGTGAGCCATGCATTGAAAATGAGAGATTGTTACTATAGAATAAGTCCAATTGGGTATTGGGGTAAGAGTTCAATTGTAGGGTGGTATAAGGAACTAGGATTCCTTTACTTGTAACTACTTGTTGTGATAATAGTGAATTCTCGGGAGTGATGACCTTAAAATCACCGGGTGGGGTTTTTGCTTGGAAGTTTTTCCCATTCGTAAACAAATCACCGTGCCAAATTTAATTTTCGCTGCATTTAGTTGTTTGGTGATTTGTTTGTGCTACCATGCATTTTGTATGTTAATTGGATTAATTAATTAACTTGGCTAATTAATTAATTAATTTATCACAAGGGGTCAATACATTCTTGGCCTATCAACCCTAACACTATGGGTTTGGCCCCAAGGCTTCTCCCTATTCAAATCATGATTGGCTCTATCCCAATCACTTTGGGAACAAATGAGTCAGTATGGTGACTTCAATTGATGAAAGGGAAGCTAGTCTTCTTGAAAACCAAAAGGTTATAGTCACTAAGAAATCTATCAAGACTTCGGAAAAGACATTACTAAAGCAAAATGTGACTCCTTAACCAAAGGAAATGCAGCCTTGCATTCTTGTATTAGCTTCACCAAAGAATGATGCTATTGTCAACAGAAATGAAGTAGACATGGACACTGATGTCTTCTTTGAAACATTGCCACCAACCATGCAAGGTCCTAGAAAAAATGCAAAGAGAGAAGAAAGCCAAACTTCTTAATTATCTTATCACTATCCATTAATGGGTCTTTGAACAGAACAATAAAAAAAAGGCCAAGTTAAACTTGGAGGTTCGAAAATGGGCATTCTTCTCGGGTTATTTGTTGGCAAAAGAAGAAAATTTTTTATTAGAGATAAGTTCAAAACACAAAAATGTGATAGAGATTTGTGAGGAGGTTAATAAGCTACCGAGGCCTTACTTAGGTCTTATCACACGTTCTAGAGCATGCCTTATGTCCCAATCCATTACTAATGACTCATCTATCTCCACCACTTCTTCCGATACTATGGAAACAAAAAGTGATTTTCATAGTCCACTATACGGAGATTTAGAGTCTATTTTTCAAGAAGAAGATTTTCCAGAAATTCTAATGGGTCAATTTGGAAAAGTGTTAAAGATCTCAGATGAAATTGATTCTAAAGACATGCCGATTCTAGTAACTAGCGCCACACATTTAGAAGAGCAACTTCAAGAGTTGCAAAGGAAACTCATTGAGAAAGAGGCCGAAATAGTAGCCAAAGTGGCATCTTAAGCAAGTACATCAACACAAACTCATGTGCCTATAGTTGAAGAAGGGCACACATCATCTAGTTCTATAACACAAGATGAATTAAACACACTCATTGCTGAGGGAATCAAAGAATTTCAGGCATCTATAAATTTGCCCATTCATGGATATTTAAAATCTTATCCAACTCATTATGATATTATTTCATTCCCAGCGGGTTATCAAAAACCAAATTTTGAGAAATTTGATGGCTTAACCAGTTCCCCTCAAGAACATTTAGCGCATTTTTATTCAGATTGTGGAGAATCTGCTTTGTTATATGCCTTGTTGATAAGGAAATTTTTTCAATCTCTTAAGGGATTTGCATTTACTTGGTACACTTAATTAAAGCCTGGGTCAATTCATACTTGGGATGATTTACAAAGTGCTTTCCTTGCCCAATTTGTAAGTTGAAAAAGAAAAGTGTCAATCATTGGCTTAGCTAATCCTTGACAAAAACTAAATGAAAGCGTTAATGACTTTATAACAAGATGGAGGAGCACTAATCTCCAATGCTCTGAAAAATTGACTAAGCAATTTGTGGTACAAATGTGCGCAAATAACATCTTACCAGAGATGGCTACTTTTGAATGGATTGTGAAACCTCAAAGTTTTGATGCATTATTCTATAAAGCTAGCAACGTTGAAAGAAAAATTGCTTGACAAAAGAGTACCACACAAAGGAGTAATAATTTAGAAGAAGTGATGACTACCTTTGTCAATAATGGAAGGCAAAATGGGAAAGATAAGGAAGGCTCAAAACAGCTCAATCTTGAAGAGAAAAAGAAAGTAAAATACTCATTCCATGATGATGATGTGGAAGGGATTTTTATTGAGTTGATGAAAGAAAAAACAATACAACTCCCTGAGCCTCAAAGACCTTGTGAAGTTAATAAGATAGATAACCCTAAATATTGCCTGCTACCATTGAATCATTAGCCATCCTCTATCAGAATGCTATATCTTGAAGAATGTAATTTAGAAAATGATAAATGATGGAGAAATCGAGGTAGATAGTTCCTCTCGAGTACCAGTTGCTTGAGGAGGAACCAAAGTCCACTTTGCCATGCCCATTGGGGGTAAAACCAAATAATGTTAAAAAGGTAAAAAAAGACTCTTAATGTTAAGATTGAGTCAAGAAATCTCCCAAGTTGTAATGAGCTTATGACTAAAGCAAAATTAGCTATTGGGACAATTCCTTTAACATAAAAGCTATAAATGAAGAAGAGTGGTAAACATATATTTGTAAGAAATCCTAGAAAATGCTAAAAGGCCATTACCAACCATTATGCCCTTTGAGAGAAGCTAGGAGTCAAAATCCATGGAAAGAAGGATTCCAAGAAAAACAAGAAGAAAACAAAGAACATTTAGAAGAAGAAAAGCGTGAGTTTAGCTGAAGAAGAATATATTCAATCTGAGAGAAAGCCAATAACCCTAGTTGAATATCGTCCTAAGGAATTTCTTCAAAATCATTCTGAGGATGAGATGAAAGACAAAGTTGTGCAATGTTGCATGGTTTCAATTAATGAAAATGAATGAGGGGTAGATGAAGTAACTTTCAATTCAAGAAAACATTTGTCATTACCATAGAAAGAAAAACTAAACCAAAATGCAAAAGATTATTTTTCTAAAGGGAAAGAAGGCAATTCCTCACAACCTCTTGGAGATATAAAAGAGGAAATGAAGGAAGACACTAGTGCCTCAACCTCAAAGGAAGAAAAGAAAGGAGAAGAGCCCTTAATTGAAATACCGGTTGAGTATAAGTCATTTCTCAAGAGTCTTAAAAATTCTACTAACCTACATAGGGTAACGTATGATATTTTGTTGCATTTAAGATGCATCCTACTTTGTTGAGTGTTTATGAGGCTCTCCAATTATCTGAAGAACTTAGGAGAGTCTTCATACTTGCTTTGCTAAGCCCAAATTTCTTTAAGATTGAGATTGACCAAATCGAGGCACAAGACTTGTCACCTAGACTATGTGCTTCATGTTTGGCATGGATAATGTTTAGTGATGAGGACCTCCAGCTTGGGGAAAATTTCATAATCGGCCTTTATATGTCAAAGGCATGATTGGAGATGCATGGTTATTAAGAATCTGATTGGATTATGAATTAGCTATAAATCTTCTTCTTTATAAGCCACTATAGATATCGCATTTTGTACCCCTTATGACTCGGGGCCTCGTTCCCCAATGATGCCGAATTCTAAGACCCAAGGTTGGTTTAGGGTCCAATTAGATGCTAAACTGAATTGAGAAATTTTAAAATAAAAAATATAATTTTTAATCAGTAAATAAATCTATTTCTGGAAATATAAGACCAAGGATACCCTCGCTATGTGCACACAAGAATTAGCCTGCACATGTAGCTTTATGCATGCATACACAAGCTCGATTTTGTGCATGTATAATGAATTCCAGAAACTATACAAGACAAGTTTACTGCATTAATGTTGAGGTTTGAAAAATCCCACATCGTTTGGGAGTCATTTCAAACCCCTGTTTTCACACTATAAGTAGCTTTACATGGCATATTTTCAAAAAACATAGAAATCTCACGAGAAAACACTAAGATTCACTAGAAATAATGAATCAAAGAAGGAGTTTTTCATAAAATATCCTCAAGTAAATTTTCTTTTGATTAAGGCATTTTCTGGCCTTATATTTGAGTTTAAGATTACCAATAACTCTTTTATTGAATTGTGAATAGATTTGACAGAGGGGAATGGTAAAAAATCAAGCTTGAAGAGTTTTTGTTTGAGGGATTAAGTTTTAAACCTTCCTTTCTATTTTCATTTCTACTCTTTAATCTTTTTGTTTGCTTTATTTTCTTGTTATAATATGTTATACTATGTTTATCTAACTTAGGTTTACATTTTTGTATGTTGAAAATGCATGTTAGGATGTTAGATTTAGTGTTTTAAGCTCTATTGTGTTTCTAGGGTTTTTGGGTAGAAACCTGCACACGCATAATCTTGCCTCCGCACGTAGGCTTGATTATGTGCACGCAGGGAAGTTCATGCATGCACATGAACTTGCCCAGAAACCCTAATTTTTATTTATTTGTTTTTGTTTCTACTTTCACATCTATGCTTATGTATAACCTCTTTCATGTTTTTTCATGCTTTCAAAACTTTTGGTTCACATGTTTGCTTGCTTGTTTGCTATCACATGTTAGAATTGGGGTTTATCTAGTGTTTTGTTGTTTCAATGCCATGAACATACATTCACATGCTCATGCATAATGCCATAGGTGCTGAGTTGCTTCAAGGTAAGTAAAAGGTAAGTCATGCATTTGTAATATACATACATTATGATATGATTTTGCTTAGGTTTCATGATTCTAATCTTGATGCCTTGGATGGTGACATGTTTTTTTGGTCTTGTTTCTATCTTGATTTAATGCTCACATGTTTTTGTTAAGATGTGTGCCCTTAAATCCTATTGTATGATGCTATGTATGACATTATGTATGACTTAATGTTGTGTTTAATAAAGTTATTTTTTTTTAATCTAAAATAATGGTAACATGAATATTTGGACATTATCATATAGTCCATGAGATGTATAGTATGTGATTTATGTGATTTAGTCATAGAAGATATAAGTCACAAATTCTTTGTAAATTCAGAATTTATGGTTCGTAGTCGGTGATGAAATTGGGCATTTCATCTGCGAAGACTATAACATATCAACTAAGATGATTTGTCTTGATCATGGAAGTGGGGACTTCTAGTTGATATGTTAATATGTTTTAAGTTAAGACATATTGAATAGGACCGTGTGAGATTTATTATTCTTCTAACGAATTTCAAATAAATAATAAATCTCACAACTTATATTTGCATGAACTCTTAATTCTAAGAGAATAATGGACTTGATCATGAGGTGTAGGTTGCTTTGATATATCAAGAGTGAGATATAAAGTAACAGTCAAAACCTCAGTATGTTCGGCAGCCACATTTACTATTGATTGAACATATATTTTCAAGATGGAATTCAAGTCTCTTAATGGAGATATAAAATATTCCCTTGAGATAAGTTTAATGGGTTTGTTATTCAGAGAGTTAGGCCTAACCACTTTGATAAGAAATTACTAAAGTATATATTTATGAAATTGGATTTCATAAATATATAATGAATAACTTTAAAGGATTAAACTGGGTACTCAAGGATAAGATGTAGTAATTTTCAAAGTGGTAGTCTATATTCATAACTTTGTATTACTATAAATATTTTATGAAGGGGTTGCGTGTATAATAAAGTCTTGGGATATAATTTATTAATAAAGCCTAGAGTGCAATTATATTTATATAGTGATATTAAATATAATTAATGGTAGCTTTGGACTTGTTAAGAGTTGATGGAAAAACCCAAGGCCCATTGGAGCTAGTGTCTTATTGGTCCCTTTTGGTCCCACTCCAAGCCACACATTAAAGCCCAATTGGAAAGGCCCAATAGGCCAGCCCAATTAGATAATCAGTTAGTTATAAAGGGAGAAACATACGAAATTTTTTAATGAGAGACATCATTGTAAAAAGATAGAGAGTGGGACACACTTTCATTCTCCCTTTGAAAACTGATTGAGAGACCATACATCTTGGGCGTAAAGTGGAATAGGAGTGAAGATTAAAAGTTTTTCCAAGTGCTTCTAATCTTTGTTTTGAATTTCTCCACACCAAGGTACGCTATCTTGTTTTTAAATTCTAAAATTTACATAATGCACATTGTTAATCATGAATGAAATAGATCATTGTTTGTTGCTTCCGCTCTGTGTTTTGTATGAGATACAAAACCAGATTTTTCCAACAATTGGTATCAGAGCCAGGTTTTCATATCATGACTGTATAGCGTGTGATTAAATTTTAGAATTTAAGGAAATTGTCATCTTTGTGTAGACATGGTTTGATTATCATGGTTTTATGAATTTACATTATTGGTGTTGAAATTTATATGCCATGATTCATATACGGAAATAGAATCCGTATGTCATAATAATATATATGTCATTGAAGATCATTCGGTTGTGTTCATATGCCATAAAGAATTGTTATATATTATAACAAGGATTCAATCTATAAAAAGGGTTTAAGACCATTTAATTATATGGATTGTAGAATTGCAATCTTCTGAATGATATATATGACTTGGTCAATATATTATATATATGAGTTAATGTACGGATTGCAATGCTTTTGGGTAGTTATTGATTGTTGATGTAACCGTTTTGTAAGTACCATATGCATGAATCATGTTGATTGTACCGCATAGCCATCATGCATGTAATCTTAAATAATGCATGGATTGCATGGCTTGGTTTTCTTTGCATGGCTTGAACTAATTTACACGGCTTGGCCATCTTCCATGTATTACACCAAGGATTCCATCAATATGAAGGTTATATATATATATATATATATAATGTAATAATTATATATTACATATATTAATTTGCATATTATATTATATATAATATAATATGGATTTTTAAATGTTAGAAGGGTTTTTGTTACGTTATATATATATATATATATATATATATATATATTATATATATTAATGCTAGGATTATGAAATTTATTTCTAATGAGATTAGGATTATGTTTTCAAAGTGTCTAGCATTATAATAGTTCTTGATCTTAAAAACTTTTATTTAAAATTTCTAGTGGGAGAGAGATACAAGGGTTGCATCTCACGGTCTCCATTATCGGTTCATAGTAGTGTGGGTAAACATCGTCTTGGCGTATATGCCTCGCGATCCCAAAGGAGGGTGTTTACTTCATAATACTACAAGATTGAACTTACCCGTTTAAAGTAGTGTGGACAAACACTTCCTCTTGGTGTATATGCCTCGTGATCCCAAAGAATGGTGTTTTGTTTCATGGTACTACAAGTTTAAATACTATAAAAGGGAAATCAAATGTGGCTACACATGACTCTAGATAATGGTGTACACTAGACTACGTGTAATATTAACCTCCCAAAGGAGCTATGTCATTATTACTTAGAGGCTAAAGGTAATACGACATAATGTTAGTGTTTGATAAGAGTTATCATGATAGCACTAATATTGAGAATAGTTCTCAACCAATTAATGTGTTTATAATAAACTTGCTACCAAGGAATTATAGACATGAATTGGGTTGTCGTTGCACATATTATTTTATGGTTTTATTAGGGTTCCATATTATATGCTTATATGCTAAATTGATGAGTTCAAATTTACTTATTATATTCATGTTTATTATTTTCAGAATTAAATCATGGTATCATTTAGCCCACTTGTTGCCATTCTTAACCAAAACAAACTGACTGGATCCAACTATGTTGACTGGAAAAGAAATTTGGACATTGTTCTTACTACTGAAGAGCACAAATATGTGCTTACTCAACCATGTCCTAGCTTTCCTTCATTAGATGCTCCTCTTGAGAAAAAACAACGATATGATCGTTGTCAGAAATATAATGAGATGGCCAAGTGCTATATCCTAGCATCTATTTCAAATGTTCTACAGCATCAAATGCAGGATGTAGAACTAGCTTCAGACATAATGCTAAGTCTGAACGAGATGTTTAGTGAGCAAGGCCGTTCTGCAAGGCAAGAAACTATGAGGCAAATTTATAATACCAAAATGGCTGCAGGAAGTTCAGTGATGTTAGGATATGTGCCCTTAAATCCTATTGTATGATGCTATGTATGATATTATGTATGACTTAATGTTGTGTTTAATAAAGTTGTTTATTTTTATCTAAAATAATGGTAACATGAATATTTAGACATTATCATATAGTCCATGAGATGCATAGTATGTGATTTATGTGAAAAGTCACAGAAGATATAAATCACAAGTTCTTTGTAAACTCAGAATTTGTAGTTCGTAGTCGGTGATGAAATTGGGCATTTCATCTGCGAAGACTATAACGTATTAGCTAAGATGATTTGTCTTGATCATGGAAGTGATGACTTCTAGTTGATATATTGATATGTTTTAAGAGTTAAGACATATTGAACTGGATCGCTGTGAGATTTATTATTCTCCTAACGACTATCAAATGAATAATAAATCTCACCACTTTTATTTGCATGAACTCTTAATCCTGAGAGAATAATGGATCTGATCATGACGTGTAGGTTGCTTTGATATATCAGGAGTGAGATCTAAAATAACGGTCAAAACCTCAGTATGTTGGGCAACCACATTTAGTGTTGATGGAATATATATTCTCAAGATGGAATTCATAGTCTCTTAACGGAGATATAAAGTATTCCCTTGAGATAAGTTTAATGGGTTTGGTTATTCAGAGTGTTAGGACTAACCACTTTGGTAAGAAATTACTAAAGTATATATTTATGAAATTGGATTTCATATATATATGATGAATAACTTTAAAGGATCAAACCGGGTACTCAATGATAAAATGTAGTAATTTACAAAGTAGCAGTCTACGTTCATGACTTATTATTACTACGAATATTTTATGAAGGAGTTGCGTGTATAATAAAGTTTTGGGATATAATTTATTAATAAGGCCTAGAGTGCAATTATATTTATATAGTGGTATTAAATATAATTAATGGTAACTTTGGACTTGTCAAGAGTTGACAGAAAAGCCCAAGGCCGATTGAAGCTAGTGTCTTATTGGTCCTTTTTGGTCCCATTCCAAGCCACACACTAAAGCCCAATTGGAAAGGCCTAATAGGCCGGCCCAATTAGATAATCAGTTAGTTATAAAGGGAGAAACATACATAATTTATTTTTTTAAGAAAAGAATCGTAGAGAAAAAGAGAGAGTGTGAGACACACTTTCGTTCTCCCTTTGGAAACTGATTGAGAGACCACACATCTTAGGCGTAAAGTGGAATTGGAGTGAAGATTAAAAGTGTTCCCAAGTGCTTCTAATCTTTGTTTTTGAATTTCTCCACACCAAGGTACGCTATCTTGTTCTTAAATTCTAAAATTTACATAGTGCATGTTGTCAATCATGAATGAAATAGATCCTTGTTTGTTGCTTCCTTTATGTGTTTTGTATGAGATACAAAACCAGATTTTATCCAACAATTGGTATCAGAGCCAGGTTTTCATATCATGATTGTATAGCGTGTGATTAAATTTTTGGAATTTAAGAAAACCGTTATCTTTATGTTACAATTTTCTGCATCAAGTTATGGTGTTGTGTTATTGTTTTTAATATTGCAAGAGGAATTGAATAGTGCCACATGTGGGTGATTGTACGGGTTGCATAGATATGGTTATTCCATGTATAACCGTTTGCAACTACTAATGCATGAACCAATTTAATGCATCGGATTGGACTTCTTGCATGGATGATTACACCACTTGGTCATTCACGTATGGCATACAAGAAATGCATGGCTTAAGTCTTAGTTGCATGGTTTGAATGCTCTTTCCTGTATGGATAGCATGCCATGCATGGCTTGAATTAAATGCATGACTTGACTATTATACATACACCTAGTACTTGTGAAATGCTTTGGAAAAGTTGAAACCGTACCTGAAGGTTTTCAACCATCCAAAAGCATTATATATATGTATATATAATATAATAATATATTATATATTATATTATATATATAATATAATATAGTTTTATAAATATATATATATATATATATATATGAGTTTACGTGACGTTATATATATATATTTATATATATTAATGCTAGGATTATGAAATTTATTCCTAATGAGATTAGGACTATGTTTTCAAAGTGTCTAGCATTATTATGGTCCTTGACCTTAAAAACCTTATTTTTAAAATATCTAGTGGGAGAGAGATACAAGGGTTGTATCTCATGGCCTCCATTGTTGGTTCATAGTAGTGTGAAATATATACTTTGTCTTTGCCTCGAGCTTAGCATCCCATGTGGAGAGTATTTATTTCATGGTCCTACAAGATTGAATTTCCTAGTTTATAGTGGTTTGATAAACACCTTGTCTTAGCCTCGAGCTTTGCATTCCATGCGGAGGTGTTTTTATCATGGTACCACAAAATAAGCTTGTTAAAGGGATGAGATGTGGCTACACATGATTCTAGACAATGGTATACACTAGACTAAGTATTTTAGTATCCTCTATGCTGAGTTCTTGCTATTATTACTTAGAGGCTGAATGTAAAACGGCATATTATTAGTGTTTGATAAGAGTTATCATGATAGCACTAATAATGAGAGTAGTTCTCAATCAATCATAGTATTTAATATTCACTTTATGCTGAGGGATACTGAATATGGGATTGGGTTGTCGTTGCATATATTATTTTATGGTTTTATTAAGATTCCATATTATATGCTTATATGCTAAATTGATAATGTCTAGTTTACTTATTGTATTCATGTTTATTATTTTCAGATTTAAATCATGGCATCATTTAGCCCACTTGTTGCTATTCTTAACCAAAACAAACTGACTGGATCCAACTATGTTGATTGGAAAAGGAATTTGGACATTGTTCTTACTGCTGAAGAGCACAAATATGTGCTTACTCAACTATGTCCTAGCTTTCCTTCATTAAATGCTCCTATTGAGGAAAAACAGCGATATGATCGTTGGCAAAAATCTAATGAGATCGCTAAGTGCTATATCCTAGCATCTATTTCAAATGTTCTACAGCATCAAATGCAGGATGTAGAACATGCTTCGGACATCATGCTAAGTCTGAAGGAGATGTTTGGTAAGCAAGGCCGGTCTGTAAGGCAAGAAACCATGAGGTAAATTTATAATACCAAAATGGCTGCAGGAAGTTCAGTAAGGGAGCATTGTCTTAGGATGATTGCTAATTTGAACACATTAGAAGTTTTAGGTGCCGACATTGATGGAGAATCCCAAGTGGATATGATACTCCAGTCACTACCGGATTCATTCAAGGAATTCAGACTCAATTATAATATGAACAAAAAGATTTATTCTTTGTCTGAATTAATGAATGAGTTAGTGGCAGCGGAAGGCATCCTAGGTACTTTTAGTGTTGAAGCCAATGTGGGTGAAGCTTCAACTTCTCAACTTAAGTCGAAAGGCAAAGGTAAGAAGAAGAAGAAGAAGGACTTCACTAAGAAAGATGATAAACAGATTGCCTTAGGGGTTGCCGACAAAGGAAAGAAAACCAAAGGAAAGTGTTTCCATTGTGGTGAGAAAGGACATTGGAAGAGGAATTTTCCAAAGTTCAAAGCTGCCAAGAATAAGCGTAATAAAAGTTCCTTTCTTCTTGAAACATGTTTGGTACAGAATCCAACAGATTCCTGGTGTGTAGATTCAGGTTGTACTAATCATATCTGCAATTCTTTGCAGGGATTTCAGAAGACTAGAAAGTTGAATGAGGGAGAACTATTTCTTACTTTGGCTGATGGGAGTAGGATTCCGGTTGTAGTTGTTGGAGTGTATAATTTGTGTTTTAAGTATAGAGTGTTAATATTGGAAGACTGTTTGTATGTACCTAATGTTCGTAGGAAGTTGATTTCTGCAACTTACTTAGGTAAGCGTGGATATTGTATTATCCTGAAAGACAATGTTGTAATAAAAAAAGATAAAATGTTTACCTGTTCTGGCAATATTGTGGATGGTCTTTATATTTTAACTCCTGACATGCATGAATTATACAATTCTGAAATAGATAATAGCTCTCATGTAAAATCATTAAAGAAAAAGTTTCCTTCTACTAGTGAAGCATATCTTTGGCACTTGCGTTTGGGTCATATTAATTCAAGTAGGATTCAAAGACTAATCAAAGATGGACTTTTACAGCCCATGGACTTTGATGGTTTTCCAGTTTGCAAATCTTGTTTGGAAGGTAAAATGACCAAACGGCCTTTTAATGCAAAAGGTAGAAGAGCCCAAGATTTGCTAGAACTAGTGCATTCAGATGTATGTGGTCCTATGTCAATCCAAGCAAGAGGTGGCTATGAGTATTTTATTACTTTCACTGATGATTACTCTAGATTTGTTTATGTGTACCTAATGAAACGGAAGTCCGAAGCCTTTGAAAAGTTCAAAGAGCTTAGGGCTGAAGTTGAGAATCAATTAGGTAAACGCATAAAGGCCATTTGCTCTGATCGAGGTGGCGAATACCTTCTTGGTGACTTCAAGGATTACTTGACTAAAATTGAGATTATATCCCAGTTGACTGCACCTGGAACTCCACAACAAAATGGTGTAGCAGAAAGAAGGAATAGGACTCTTTTAGATATGGTTAGGTCCATGTTGAGTTATTCGACTCTACCAATTTCCTTTTGGGGATTTGCCTTAAATACTGCAATGTATCTTCTGAATTTAGTACCTTCGAAGTCTGTTCCTAAAACATGTGTAGAGTTGTGGAATGGGCGTAAGCCTAGTATGAAACATCTCTACATTTGGGGTTGTCCAGCACATGTGTTGAAAGGAAATTCTGATAAGTTACAGCCTAAAATAGAAGTGGTTTTCTTTGTAGGATATCTAAAAGGAACTATTGGAGGTTTATTCTATAGTCATAAGGATAATAAAGTGTTTGTTAGCACAAATGCCAAATTCTTGGAAATGACTATATGAATAATTTTACTCCTAGAAGTAGAGTTGTCTTGAGTGAAATGAATGAACTTGTAGTTGACCAACCAATGGATGAAACTAGGGATGATGTGGCTGTATTAGATACACCACAAGATATTACTCATGAGATGTCTAGTACACAGGTGCCTCGTCGTAGTGGGAGAATTGTTCGGCCTCCTATAAGATTTATAGGTTTGGGAGAAACCTAAGAAGATATCTCAGAAGAGGCTGAATCGGATCCTTACACTTATGATGAAGCCATAAATGATATAGATGCACATCATTGGATCCAAGCTATGAAATCTGAATTGGATTCTATCTATTCCAATCATGTATGGGATCTTGTAAAGGCGCCTTACGGCATTAAACCTGTTGGTTGCAAATGGGTTTACAAGAGGAAGAGAGGGATAGATGGAAAGGTTGAAACCTTTAAAGCAAGACTAGTGGCGAAAGGGTATACACAAAAAGAAGGCATTGATTATGATGAAACTTTTTCGCCAGTAGCCATGCTTAAGTCTATCAAAATTCTCTTATTTATTACTGCTCATTATAATTATGAGATTTGGCAAATGGATGTCAAGACTGCATTTCTTAATGGCAATCTTGAAGAAGAAATATACATGTTGCAACTGGAAGGTTTCATAGCAAAGAACCAAGAGCGCATGGTATGCAAATTGAATAAGTCCATTTATGGACTTAAGCAAGCATTTAGGTCATGGACCATCAGGTTTGATCAAGCAATCAAATCATTTGGTTTTGAACAAAATCTTGATGAACCATATGTGTACAAAAGACATCGAAATAAAGTAGTAATGTTCCTAGTGCTTTATGTTGATGATATTCTACTCATTGGGAATGATGTAGGGGTAATGTCATCGGTTAAAGTTTAGTTGTCTAGCTAATTTGATATGAAGGACTTGGGTGAGGCTAACTTTATTCTAGGGATCAAGCTTTGGCGAGATCACAAGTATAAGATGTTAGGCTTATCACAAGCTGGATATATAGATAAAGTTCTAGAACGGTTTAGCATGCAAAACTCTAAGAAAGGATTGCTTGCTTCTAGACATGGAGTTCCTCTTTCTGATGACCAAAGGACTAAGACTCAAGAGAAAGAAAATATGATGAGACAAGTTCCTTATGCTTCTGTAGTGGGAAGTCTCATGTATACCATGCTTTGTATTAGACCAGATATTTGTTATTCAGTTGGTATGGTCAGCCGATATCAATCAAATCCAGGACCCAAACATTGGCAAGCGGTAAAGCATATTCTCAAGTATTTATGGAGAACGAGGAATTATATGCTTGTTTACCATAGTGAGGATTTGATTCCTATTGGCTATATAGATTTAGATTTTCAATCAGATCTAGATTTCAGAAAATCCACTTCAGGATGTGTTTTCACATTGGGAGGTGGAGCCATAAGTTGGAGGACTGTTAAGCAATCTTGTATTACAGACTCCACCATGGAAGCCGAGTATGTTGCTGCATGTGAAGCAACAAAGAAGGCTGTTTGGCTTAAGAAATTCGTTTCTGATCTTGGTGTTGTAAGAATGGAGTAAGTTCCCATCACATTGTTTTGTGATAATAATGGAGCGGTTGCACAATCCAAAGATTTAAGAAATCACAAGAAAGGAAAGCACATTGAGAGGAAGTACCATATCATTCGAGACATTATTGCTCGTGGAGATGTTATGGTAGCAAAGATTGAAAGTGCAAATAATCTAGCAGATCCTTTTACCAAAACCTTGCCTCAAATGACTTTCGAGTCACATTTGGAGGGAATGGGAGTTAGATTAGTGCACAATAGTCTTTAGGACAAGTGGGAGAATGTTAGGATATGTGTCCTTAAATCCTATTGTATGATGCTATGTATGACATTATGTATGACTTAATGTTATGTTTAATAAAGTTGTTTATTTTTATCTAAAGTAATGGTAACATGAATATTTGGACATTATCATATAGTCCATAAGATGCATAGTATGTGATTTATGTGAAAAGTCACAGAAGATATAAATCACAAGTTTTTTGCAAACTCAGAATTTATAGTTCGTAGTTGATGATAAAATTGGGCATTTCATCTGTGAAGGATATAACGTATCAGCTAAGATGATTTGTCTTGATCATGGAAGTGATGATTTCTAGTTGATATGTTGATATGTTTTAAGAGTTAAGACATATTGAACTGGACCGCTGTGAGATTTATTATTCTCCTAATGATTGTTAAATGAATAATAAATCTCACGACTTTTATTTGCATGAACTCTTAATCCTGAGAGAATAATAGACCTAATTATGACGTATAGGTTGCTTTGATATATCAGGAGTGAGATCTAAAATAACGGTCAAAACCTCAGTATGTTAGGTAACCACATTTAGTGTTGATAGAACATATATTCTCAAGATGGAATTCATTGTCTCTTAACGGAGATATAAAGTATTCCCTTGAGATAAGTTTAATGGGTTTGGTTATTCAGAGAGTTAGGCCTAACCACTTTGGTAAGAAATTACTAAAGTATATATTTATGAAATTGGATTTCATAAATATATGATGAATAGCTTTAAAGGATTAAACCGGGTACTCAAGGATAAGATGTAGTAATTTACAAAGTGGCAGTCTACGTTCATGACTTTGTATTACTACGAATATTTTATGAATGGGTTGCGTGTATAATAAAGTCTTAGGATATAATTTATTAATAAGGCCTAGAGTGCAATTATATTTATATAGTGGTATTAAATATAATTAATGGTAACTTTGGACTTGTCAAGAGTTGATAGAAAAACCCAAGGCCCATTGGAGCTAGTGTTTTATTGGTCCATTTTGGTCCCATTCCAAGCCACACACTAAAGCCCAATTGGAAAGGCCCAATAGGCCAGCCCAATTAGATAATCAGTTAGTTATAAGGGGAGAAACATACAGAATTTATTTTTTTAAGAAAAGAATCGTAGAGAAAAAGAGAGAGTGTGAGACACACTTTCGTTCTCCCTTTGGAAACTGATTGAGAGACCACACATTTTGGGCGTAAAGTGGAATTGAAGTGAAGATTAAAAGTGTTCCCAAGTTCTTCTAATTTTTGTTTTTGAATTTCTTCACACCAAGGTACGCTATCTTGTTCTTAAATTCTGAAATTTACATAGTGCATGTTGTCAATCATGAATGAAATAGATCCTTATTTGTTGCTTCCGCTATGTGTTTTGTATGAGATACAAAACCAGATTTTATCCAACAAGTGAGGCAGCATTGTCTTAGGATGATTGCTAATCTGAACACATTAGAAGTTTTAGGTGCCGACATTGATGGAGAATCCCAAGTGGATATGATACTCTAGTCACTACTGGAATCATTCAAGAAATTCAGACTCAATTATAGTATGAACAAAAATATTTATTCTTTGCTAGAATTAATGAATGAGTTAGTGGCGGCGGAAGACATCCTTGGTACTTCTAGTGTTGAAGCCAATGTGGGTAAAGCTTCTACTTCTCAATCTAAGTTGAAAGGCAAAGGTAAGAAGAAGAAGGACTTCACTCAGAAAAATGGTAAACAAATTGTCTTAGGAGTTGTCAACTAAGGAAAGAAAACCAAAGGAAAATTTTTCCATTATGGTGAGAAAGGACATTGGAAGAGGAATTGCTTAACATTCATGGCTGCCAAGAATAAGGGAATAAAATTTCATTTCTTCTTAAAATATGTTTGGTACAGAATCCAACAGATTCCTAGTGTGTGAATTCAAGTTGTACTAATCATATCTGCAATTCTCTGCAAGGGTTCTAGGAGACTAGAAAGTTGAATGAGGGAGAACTATTTCTTACTTTGGCTGATGGGAGTAAGATTCCGGTTGTAGCTGTTGGAGTGTTTAATTTATGCTTTAAGTCTAGGGTTTTAATATTGGAAGACTGTTTGTATGTACCTAATGTTCGTAAGAATTTGATTTCTGCAACTTACTTAGGTAAACATGGATATTGTGTTATCCTTAAAGGCAATGCTATAATAGAGGAGGATAAACTGTTTATCTGTTTTGGCAATATTGTGGATGGTCTTTATATGTTAACTCCTGAGAAGCATGCATTATACAATTCTGAATTAGATAGTAACTCTCATGTACAATCATTAAAGAGAAAGTTTCCTTCTACTAGTGATGCATATCTATGGCACTTGCATTTGGGTCATATTAATTCAAATAGGATTCAAAAACTAATCAAAGATGAACTTTTACAGGCCATGGACTTTGATGGATTTCCAGTTTACGAATCTTGTTTGGAAGGTAAAATGACTAAACGACCTTTTAATGCAAAAGGTAGAAGAGCCCAAGAGTTGCTTGAATTAGTTCATACAGATGTATATGGTTCTATGTCAGCCCTAGCAAAAGGAGGTTATGAGCACTTCATCACTTTTACGAATGATTACTCAAGATATAATTATGTGTACCTAATTAGACGGAAGTCCGAAACCTTTGAAAAGTTCAAAGAGTTTACGGCTGAAATTGAAAATCAATTGGGCAAACGCATAAAGGCCATTTGATCTAATCGAGGTGGCGAATACCTTCTTGGGGATTTCAAGGATTACCTAATTCAAAATGGGATTGTCTCCCAATTTACTACACCTGGAACTCCCCAACAAAATGGTGTAACAGAAAGAAGGAATAAAAACTCTTTTGGAAATGGTTAGGTCCATGATGAGTTACTCAACTTTACCAGTTTCTTTTTGGGGATATGCACTAAAAATTGCTATGCATCTTTTGAATTTAGTTCTATCAAAATCTGTTCCCAACACACCTAAGGAATTGTGGAGTGGGTGCAGGCCTAGTATAAAATATCTCTACATTTGGGGATGTCCAGCACATATGTTGAAAGGGAAGTTTGATAAGTTGGAAGCTAAAACGGAAGTATGCATGTTTTTAGGGTATTCAAAGGAAACCAAGGGTTATTTATCCTATAAATCATAAGGATAACAAAGTGTTTGTTAGCACCCATGCAAAATTTTTGGAAGATGATTATGTGAATAATTTTAATCCTAGAAGTAAATTTGTATTGACTGAATTAGATGAACCTGCAGTTGAACAATCAATGGATGAAACTAGAGATGATGTGGCTGTATTGGATACACCACAAGATATTACTCATGAGATGTCTAGTACACAGATGCCTCGTCATAGTGAGAGAATTATTCAGCCTCCTATAAGATTTAGAGGTTTGGGAGCAACTTATGAAGCTATCTCACAAGAGGTTGAATCGGATCCTAACACTTATGATGAAGCAATAAATGATATAGATGAATATCATTGGGTCCAAGCTATGAAATATGAATTGGATTCTATGTATTCCAATCATGTATGGGATCTTGTAAAGGCACCTACAACATTAAACCTGTTGGTTGCAAATTGGTTTACAAGAGGAAGAGAGAGATAGATGGAAATGTTGAAACCTTTAAAGCAAGACTAGTGGCTAAAGGGTATACGCAAAAAGAAGGTATTGACTATGATGAAACTTTTTTGTCAGTAGCCATGCTTAAGTCTATCAGGATTCTCTTATCTATTGCTACTCATTATGATTATGAGATTTAGCAAATGGATGTCAAGACTGCATTTCTTAATGGCAATCTTGAAGAAGAAATATACATGTTGCAACCGGAAGGTTTCATAGCAAATAACCAATAACATATGGTATGCAAGTTGAAAAGGTCCATTTATGGACTTAAGCAAGCATCTAGGTCATGGAACATCTGATTTGATCAAGCAATCAAGTCTTTTGGTTTTGAACAAAATCTTGATGAACCATGTGTGTACAAAAGACATCAGGATAAAGTAGTAATGTTTCTAGTGCTTTATGTTGATGATATTCTACTCATTGGGAATGATGTAGGGGTAATGTCATTAGTAAAGGTTTGGTTGTCAAGCCAATTTGATATGAAGGACTTAGGTGAGGCTAACTTTATTCTAGGGATCAAGCTTTGGTGAGATCGCAAGAATAAGATGTTAGGCTTATCATAAACTGGATATATAAATAAGGTTCTAGAATGGCTTAGCAAGCAAAACTCCAAGAAATGATTGCTTCCTTTTGGACATGGAGTTCCTCTGTCTGATGACCAAAGGCCTAAGACTCAAGAGAAAGAAAATATGATAAGACAAGTTCCTTATGCTTCTGCAGTGGGAAGTCTCATGTATGTCATGCTTTGTACTAGACTAGATATCTGTTATTCAGTTGGCATGGTCAGCCGATATCAATCAAATCCATGACCAAAACATTGGCAAGTTGTAAAGCATATTTTCAAGTATCTACGGAGAACGAGAAACTGTATGCTTGTTTACCGTAGTGAGGATTTGATTCCCATTGGCTATACAGATTCAGATTTTCAATCAGATCTAGATTTCAAAAAATTCACTTCAGGATGTGTTTTCACCTTATGAGGTGGAGCCATAAGTTTGAGGAGTGTTAAGCAATCTCATATTGCGAACTCCACCATGGAAGCTGAGTATATTGCTGCTTGTGAAGCAGCAAAGGAAGCTATTTGGCTCAAGAAATTCCTTTCTAATCTTGGTGTTGTAAGAATGGAGTAAGTTCCCATCACATTGTTTTGTGACAATAGTGGAGCGGTTGCACAATCTAAAGATTCAATTAAAAGTTTTCTAAAGTGCTTCTAATCTTTGTTTTGAATTTCTTCACACCAAGGTATGCTATCTTGTTCTTAAATTCTGAAATTTACATAGTGCACGTTGTCAATCATGAATGAAATAGATCCTTGTTTGTTACTTCCGCTGTGTGTTTTGTATGAGATACAAAACCAGATTTTTCCAACAGTTTTTGCCTTGGATGAATGTGAAATGATATGATGGAGTTTGTGATGAAGCATGTTTATATGTACGATTAGGGTTTGTGATGTGATGAATGCTTTGATGCCATGATTAGTTGAATGCTTTAATGATAAGTATGCTAGATGAATGATAGGTTGTTTGAGAAGCATGATTAGATGTATGCTAGGCTTTGGTTGATTGCAATGATAGATGTATGTTTAGGGGAGTTTGATGCCATGTTGATTGTTAGATGCATGATTAGTGTGTGTGAGAGTTACATACAAGTATTGAGTGTGCTTTTAATACGATTAAGACATAAGACACAATAATTGAAAGCCAACCTTAGGGTTGGGAGGTTTTGGGTACCTAACACCTTTTTAAGATAGTACCTTTACTTTGAATCTTGGCCCATTGCAAAACTAGGTGGCGACTCCTAAAAAAGGACCCTTTACATCCACAGTGGCCACCAACTCACAATGTCTGCCATTGCCTATGATGGGCTTTGAGTACATTAATGGTTTGCCACCAATCCACAAAGGTCCATTTAGGCCTTCAATTTGAATCTTGGCCCACCTAGTTGTGAGTGACCTACTTATCTATCCCTTTAGCTTTAAGGAGCCAACCCACTTAGAAAGATCCAAGACCCAATCAAAAGAGGATACCCTTTATATATCTCTTGCTTGTTCAACCATATATCTTGTGCTCACCTAATTCTAAAGGAAAAATAAAAGATGTTAAATTAGAATGACGACCCTAACGTTATGGCATACCCTATAAGAGGCTTGTCCTTAAATCTAAGGGTATATCTTAACTTGAAAGGTTCATAAGAACATAGCCCAATTTCTATCATAAGCCCAAATCAAAAACCCTTTTGGAAAAGAGGGCTTTGGGCCTATGATAACAAGTATGCTCTGGACTTAGCATCATCCTACAAAGTCAATATCAACTTCCCTAATCTTGGGCCTTTTTATTGCATGCCTAGGCCCAAAATGATGAGAACTTCATGGACCTTAAGAGAAAGGCTACAATATATTTTAGCTAAAGGGCTGTGTGGGTGATTTTTTTCTAGGACGCAGGCCCAAGTATGAACAAGGATCCTAGGCTCAATACGTATTGTTTTAAGGGACTAGGCTTAGTTCACCGCAACTAAATTGGGCTGATTACAAACCAAGTTATGCTCAAGTCACATAAAGCTTCTCAAGGCAAAAATGCAATTCTTCCTAAGCAATAAAATACCATTATAAGTGTTTTAGTGTCATAAAATGACCCTGTACTCTTACGAAATAAGTAAAATAATTATTCATAATATTCACAATGAGAAGAGATTAAAATAGAATATTTAAGGCTTATCTTTTATTGTGTAAACATTTAAAAGAGTTCCTTCACTTGGTACCCCGGATGTACTATTGTGGTACCACGGATGAACTAGGCCTGTAATTCCAGAATGTTGATTCTCTGAACTATACTATCTTTCTCCATGCTTATTATGCAATGAAGTTTTGTCCTTACCCTTTACCTTTATAGGTCCTGCATAAGAACACACTATACAATACACATATCTTCAAATAATTGTTAGTTTCTTAGATTAGGATATATAATTTGATATATATACATATATGTGAATGAATTTCATGAGAATGAGTTAGTCACAAGGATCTTGGCCCTAATTCTCACAGACTTGGTGCTTTTGCATGAGACTTGTGGGATTTGGAACTCAAGTCCAAGTGGCTTCCAAGATAGTTAGGTGATGAGGATTTTGTGGGAGAGAGTGATATCTAATGTGTGCATGTTTTGGCATATGTTTCTTTGTAGGCTAAGTGATATTTTGAATGATCTTAAGGATATGGGACAAGTTCCTCTACCTTGGCTCTCTTATTTTGTTTCTTTCTTTCTCTTCCTTGCTAGGCTATTAAAGCACTAATTTGAACCTTTGAACTCTCCCTTTTTCCCTCCATCTGAATCCTTCTTCCCCCCTCCTCTCTGCTATGCCTTAGTGTTCCTTATATAGTGGACATGGTTTGGTACCCCGGGCGGGGACATCCTTAGTCTGCTGGGTAAAACCATGTCCTTTGGAAACTGAAAAGGAGCATTGAGCAGAGGTTTAGTTTATTTAGGCAATTATAACTCAAAAGGGGCATTTGGATTTAGCTATAAATGAAAGATTCCTTCTTGGAAAGACAAATGAATGGGTGGGCTGCTCAATGCAATGGATGACATGTTTGGTTGAAAGTGACAATTAAGAGGAAATTGTGGGAGGTGTCATGCACATGGGGGAACTGAGTTTTTCCATTGGTTCATTCATTCCAAGCAAATATATGAACCAAGGAAAACCTTTAGGATCCTTCTTTCACCAGAAATCACTCTCCTACCAACCAAACCATTTCTCCCTTACTATCCACTCGGGATCCCACGAGTTTGGACCATGGGTTACAAAGATAATTCCTGTTTTTGATAGATTTTTAATGGTTTTTTTGCTGGAAATCTGAACATACACCTTGGCTTTCCCATATGTTAGCCAAGGTCCTCTTCTTAAGGCTTCAAAAGGACACATCAAGGTCCTATGTCCTTGATGCTCTTCTCACTACATATCCTCTAACTGAAATCCTTGATGCATGTCCTTTCCTGATTGAGATCCTCTTCTTTTTTCTTTATTATTATTATTATTATTATTATTATTATTATTATTATTATTATTATTATTATTATTATTATTTTTTTATCTTTTTTTTCTTCTTTTTGGGACTTTAGGCCTTCATAATCCTTCTTAACTTCAAGAATTGGGCCTTCTTTTGTTAAGACCTATGGTCTTTCCTTAAATTTCATGGAATGGGCTTTCTTGTGAAAATTTGGTCCTCAGCATTAGCCCCCCGAGCTCATGGGTTATCCATAGCCCATGTGCGAGAAAATAAATTGTTCTTGTTTATAGAACCAATGTGTAGATCGAATAATTCTTGAGGGAAACTCCAAAGGAATTGCTACACTTCTTTCATAGGATGAACTAACATGTTACGAAAGATTAGAATTCATCTTCATGTTAGTATTAAGCTGTAGATTGGTATTCAACAAATCAACTTTGTCAAACTGACAATGATATATGAATATATGTGTGTGTGTGTGTGTGTGTATGTGTGTGTGTGTGTGTGTATAACCAAATTATATTGGTATTACATTTGATGCTAAGAGTATGTTTCTAGCACTAATGTTATTGCTAGTAATTCTAGGATATGCTTTTTGAAAGTAGCATTCAAAAATTATGTTGAATGCATATTAAATCTTAATATAAGATAGCATTGCTTTGTCAACAAGATTTTGTTTGTTTTACAAAATATTTTGAGTGAGGGAAGCCCCCATGAACTTTGCCAAAGATATTCTATGCATTGTAGTACATGCTTGCTATGGCTAAGGTGAATAACACCAAGATGTTTTCCGCATGAGATTTTTAGTCCATGAATAGTGACTTACCAATGGGACCATGATATCATAAATCATTGAATCGTATAAACATGTTGATTTAGAGTCTAATCAAGGCTAGCTACTCCTCTTAAAATGCATTAAGAGATAGAAACTTCCCTGGGGGCATGACTTAGGAGGCTTAAGAACATTTCCACGCCTTGCTTTAGCTAAAGACCTTGCTCTTCTAGTGGATGCTCTTGATCTTTGCATTATTCTTTTTCCAGATTGTAAGAGATTGTATAATATTTCAGATTGCAGCAAATTATTCACATATCATGCTGCTAATTATATTGTTGTTGAATTGCTATATACCATATAGTTCATGAGCCAAGGAAAATAATAGTGGCCGAACTTATGTACAGTAAAGTTTGCACTAGACTTCTCAATTTTTATCAAGTGAAAGATATATCTAAGGAAAATTTTTAATCTTACCTTAGCCCCCAGTGTATGCACTAGAAAATCCAATTGCATAATTAGACATAGCAATAAAAATTACTTCATGTATATGAAACCATGTGAGAATTTTAACCACACAAGAATTCCAAATTTTGATTTTTGATAATTGGTCAAGTAAGAAGACCAAAATATTAGAATTTTCATTTTAATCTACATGAATAAAGTATTAGTGCATGGGTGATACCTCTTGCACAACATTTAGCAGTGTTTTTATATATTCAAACATGGTATTAATGAGTGGGCTTATCGAAAGGGTACCTATCTTTTGTTGAATCGAAGTACCTCCAAGCCTTTGGTGAGTTTGCACCTTGTAGGAGGAGGGAATTGTTGCTGGTTGGTTTGCAATGTCATTGACTAATCTCTTTGTATAGAGATTTGCAAAGGTATCCCTGCTTTTGCTGCTTCGAGTGATGTACTCTTGGAATTTTTTTTAAGTTAAACCTTCCTTGATTCCTTAGGCTCCCTTGAACTAATTCCTTTCAAGGAGGTCAATCTTGTGCACTTTATACACCCACTTTTGGGTTTTCCTACCCATTTGAGGCTCTTTCTCTTTATACCCCTCGTTGGGCCTTGCTTACAATTTGCACCCTTTGTTGGGATGTGCTATGGCTTGTACCTATTGCTGGTACGTGCTACAGATTGTACCCATTACTGGTATGTGATACGGGCTGTACCCATTACTGGTACGTGCTACAGGTTGTAGCCATTACTAGGATATGCTTACAATCTGCATGCAATATTGGGATGTGCTATGGCTCGTATCCATAAATTTTTTCTTTTGACCAGTTTCTTGGTCGTATTTGGAAACTTTTGTTCTTGGCCAATTTTTGAGCCATGTATTTAGAAAATTTATTCAAGGCCAAGTCCTGGGTCAGGTACATGGAAAATTTTCTTTTTCCAAGTCCTAGGCCATGTCACTTGGAAAAATCTGTTTTAACCAAGTCTTGGGCCATGCCACTTGGAAAGTTTGTTTCCAAGTCCTAAGCCATGTCATTTGGAAAAAGCCTATTTTGTCCAAGTCTTGAGCCAGGTACATGGAAAGTTTGCTCTTCCCAAGTCTTGGGACATGTCACTTGGAAAAAATCTCTTATGGCCAAGTACATGAAAAGTTTGCTCTACCTAAGTCTTGAGCTATGTCACTTGGAAAATTTATTTATGGCCATTGAATTTTTCAATTTTTAGAAAAGCTTCCTTCGTAGCCCCCCTATTCTCTAGTGAGGTCATTGAATTGATCTCTTTTCTTTTCTTGAAAAGGGTTAAGGATTTGTTTCCTTCCCTGAAGATCTTCTAAAATATCTTCTCTTGGCTGTGAATAAATCTTTCATGGAAATACTCTTCTTTTATGAGTCATCCAAGGTTGCTCTTACTGGTGAATTGGTGGCTAAGAAGAGATCCACCAAGATGATTCTGTCATGGTGTTTTCTTTAGGTAGTGGATCCTCTTGCGAGGGTCTTGGAAGAGGAAGGCTTCCTCTAGGCATGCTCATTGTAGGCTGACTTCATAAACCTCCTAGTTTGTTTTTTTCAGGGATCTCTACCACTACTACTTTTCTAAGGATCGTCTTTCTCAATATGTACTCCTCTTCTTCAGGGAACTAGACTTGTAAGTTTGCTAGAGCATAGTTCTTGACAATTTTGGGGATCCTTTGGACCTATGTTGTATTGGGAAATTAGTATTAGCCACTGGGTCACTCTTTAAGATTGCAAGGGTTGATGGAGGAGAGCTTTTATTGGATGGGAGCTCATCACCAATAGGATTTGGTGGTATGAAAAGTAATGATTTAGTTGTTAAGATGCATGACTACCAAACATGCCCTTTCCATGTTGGGATTCCTCATTTTGGTATCCTTCAATGCTCTGTATGCTTGGGATCAGGAACTTATAAATGGAATTTTTTGCACTAGATCTAGTATATCTCAAGAATTCTCTGCTCCTATTACTCCTCAGCAAAATGGTTTAGTAGAAAGAAAGAACAGAGTCATTTAGGAGATGGCTAAAGCTATGTTACACAATAAAGATGTGGCCTAAAATTTAGGAGGAGAAGTAGTCCACACCACATGTCATACGATTAACAGGGTATATTTTAGAACAGGTACAAAGAAGACTCCCTATGAATTATGGAAGGGAAGAAAACCGAATGTAAAGTATTTTAGAATCTTTGGAAGTATTCGTCCTTAAAGATAGAGAAAAATGGGAAAGTTTGACTCCCGAAGCAATGAAGGAATTTTTCTGGGATACTCCTCCACAAGTAAAACTTATCAGGTGTATAACAAAAGAACCAAAAAAGTGATGGAAACTGTCAATGTTGTTATTGATGAAGTTTCAAATTCTGGTTCTGAGAAAAGTAGTGAGGAAATATCTAAGGCATCTCTTCCTTCAGAGCCTAAGGTTGTTTAAGAAGAAGTTGGTCAAGAGCTTGTTTCTCCAAGTACTCCAAGTACTGTAGAAGTCTCAACTGATATTCCTACATAACCTGAGCCTGAATCTCATGAAAAGAAAGGACCTTCCTCAAGAACCATGTTGAATCGCCCTCCTGAAGTTATTATGGGAAATATGAACAAACTTACACTAAGAAAGTGTACAGTTGATAAATGTGTTGCTAACTTTATGCCTTCCAAGATGAAAGCTGGGTTAATACCAAGCTTGATGAATTGCTCCAGTTTCAAAGGAATAATGTCTGTACCCTGGAACTTAGACAAGAAGGAGAGCACATCATTGTACAAAGTAGATATTCCGCAATAAAACTGGTGAGTAGGGAAATCTGATTCGAAATAAGGCTTGTCTAGTGGCCCAAGGATACTCTTAAGTGGAAGGAGTGGATTTTGATGAATCATTTGCTCTTGTAGCTCACATGGAATCCATTAGAGTTCTCCTAGCCTTGGCTTGTCACCTAAAGTTCAAGCTTTACCAAATGGATGTGAAGACTACATTTTGAATGGGTTTCTTAAAGAAGATGTCTATGTTGCTCGACCTAAAGGATTCGTTGATCCACACTTTCCAGATCATGTGTTGTACCTTAAGAAGGATCTATATGGACTAAAGCAAGCACCCAGAGTTTGGTATGACTGGCTTACAGAATATCTGGTCTCACATGACTTCACGAGAGGACAAGCTGATCAAACTCTTTTTATCAAAAAGGAGAATGGTGAATTGATAATAGCTCAAGTTTAAGTTGATGAATATCATCTTAGGGTTTACAAAAGATGAACTTGCTCATAACTTCTCAAAGCTTACCTAAGCTGAGTTCGAGATAAGCATGATTGGAAAGTTGAATCATTTCCTTGGATTACAGATTCATCAGCAAGAGTCAGGTATATTCATATCTCAATCTAAATATGCAAAAAATCTTATGAAAAAGTTTGGTTTGGAATCTACTAATTCTGTTAGAACCCCTATGATCCCTAATGTTAAACTCACTGTTAACTTGTTAGGCAACAGTGTTGATTCTTCCTTATATAGAAGCATGATAGGTAGTCTCCTTTACCTTACTACTAGTAGACTTGACATTAGTTATAGTGTAGGAGTGTGTGCTAGATATCAGGCATACCCCAAACAGTCTCATATGATTGCTTTAAAAAGAATCATAAAATATGTCAAAGCTACTGCTGATTTCAGAGTGTGGTATAGCAAGGGCACAAACGACGTCTTAGTTGGGAATTCTGATGTGGACTGAGCTGGGAATGCTGATGATAGATAAAGTACATCGCGGGGTTTCTTTTATGTGGGTAATAATCTTGTCTCTTGGATGAGTAAGAAGCAGAATTTCGTCTCCTTATCCACTGCTGAGGCTTAATACATCACTGCCGGTAGCTGTTGCACCCAACTTCTATGGATGCAAAAACTCTTTCTTGATTATGGTATTCTTCAAGAACATCTTACCATTTATTGCGACAATACTAGTGCCATTAACATCTCTAAAAATCCTGTTCAACATTCTCGAACAAAACATATAGAGATACGACACCACTTCATTCGGGAACTTGTCGAAGATGGCACACTCACTCTTGAATTCATCCACACTGATGATCAGAAGGTCGACTTATTCACTAAGCCTCTGGATAGAAAATGTTTTGAAACTTGTGCCAAAACATTGGTGTAATCTCTGTGGAGTGATCTCTCCTCTTTCTCCTCCTTTCTTGTGCATTTACAATTGGTTTTATGCTTAGTGTGTTTCTTTGTGTTTTTGTCTGGTTGTTTTTAGTTTTTGCTTTATTTGTTTTTCATCAAAATAAAAAAAGTTGAAAAATTAGAAAAGAATACAAAAGCAATGTATGTGTGTGTATATTGGTATTTGTGTACCTTGGATGGCCATTAAAATAAAGTTTTCTAAACTCTATATCTCTTATAGCTTAGATGAGCATTTTAATGCACAACTAAGCAAGTGAGTTTTATGGCTCGTGTTTGTGATGAGTACGATTAAGATTGTCTCTTATATCTCATACTCATATCATTCTTTTTGATGGGAAGGACTAGAAAATCTTAAGAGAAAGGTATAAATAATCATCTCACCACTAAAGCCCACCAATCATGTATAACATCTGTGTGCTTTGGCATAGCAAAATTGTGATTTTTTGGTTTACATAATTGGATATTTCTTTTCTCTCTTATATGCCTGTGCATGATATGTTCAAAAAGAAAATATGCAAAGAATACAAATGCAAAAAAAAAAAAAAAAAATCAAAATGCTTTTAAAAATAGTTGTAAGCGTGTTTCTAGAAGATGTGAAAGTTATATGATGTACCTTAAAGGTGATAGTCCCCATCAAACAGTTATGATCGTGTGAGTGTATTAGATATTCTCATGTCTCAAATCGTCATAATATGAGAAACTTGTGCACAGTTGTTACGTTTTCACACACAACACACATACTCTTCGCTAATTTTGATACATGTGCAGGTACAATATGATTTAGCCATCACAGGAGATACATGTGTCCATAAATGCTCACTAAACTGTCTTAACTTTTCTTTGAAATATAAAATTGGTTAGACTTGTTCAGTGTGTGTGTGTGTGTGTGTGTGTGTGTGTGTGTGTGCGTGTTTTTGGATCTATGGATGCTATGCTTATATGTTGAGAGATGTCTTGAGATCTTAACATGTTGATTGGATCTTTGCTTGAGTAGCTTGCTTGTTGTATTCATCTTTATGTGTTTTCTTCCCTTGAAAAACTCCTTTTCTTCAAGCTCAACAGCTTCTCGACAGATCCTTGATAGATTCTTTTTTTATCGAGCCTTCTTTCTCTTTTCTCGATAGAATGTCGACAGATTCTCGATCCATCAAGATTTTGGGTTTCTTCTCGATAGAATCTCGACAGGTTCTTGATCCATCAAGATTTCTAGGTTCCTGCTTGACACATTCTTGATAGCTCCTTCGATCCATCGAGCCAAATTTTTGTACATTTTATCTACTCGACAGATTCTCAATCCATCGAGACACTCTTTTTCCATCAACAGATCCTCAATAGCACCTTGATAGATTCATTTTTGTTAGGATTTAGTGCTCGGCAAATTCTTGATAGGAACCTCGATCCATCAAGCTGTGTTTTCTATATATAGTTGAGGCGCGATTCAGTTTTCATTTTTCTCTCATCTCTCTCGACAGATCTCTTTCTCTCTCGACCTAAAGCTCTTTCTCTCTCTCAAATCTCCACACCCACGCGATTTTCAGCCTACATCAAGCTCAAATCACTTGGTAATCATCCTAAATTCCTTTCTTTTACATGCATTAATGCATTTTAGACCTAGTTTTTGGGTTTTTGAAATGTTTTTGGGGTTTTTGAGATTTATTCTACATGCATTCATGCTCAAGTATGAAACTATTGTTATATGCTCATGCATTGCATCCTCACTGCATTATAACAATGTTTCATGCATATTAGATGTGTGTACTTGATTATTTATTATGAGTGTTGATAGGTTTGGATTGGGTTTTACCCATGATGCTTTTAATTTTTGCATGTCACATGTTCCTGCATTTTTCATGCATGCGTTCTTTCTTTTCTTTCCTATTCTAAGCATATGTTGTGTTTCCTTCTATTCTTTCTCTCTCTCTCTTAGATAGACTATGTTATCATACCCAAACAGTGCAAATCTACTCCAGCTCAGAACATTCTTCAAGGTTCCGGGTCATTCTCCTCTTCTTTTCACCCCTCTCACATTGGGTTCTGTGATGAGAAAGCCCAGAAGGACTTCTCTAGGAACTTCTAGAAACGTGGTGTTCATCTGGAATACCAGGTGATTTTGTCAAATTATGCCGACACTCCTCTCCCCAAAGTCATTCAGACTCGGGATTGGGAATCTTTACTTGAAAGACCCACGAGGTGGCCTGTCGTGTTTATATAGGAATTCTACTCCAATATATACGACATCGATATCGATGTGCCTCAGTTTGTTACTACATTCAAAAGTATGCGTATTGTAGTTACTCTGGAAATTATGTCTAAGGTACTACATGTCCCTAGGGTAGGGCATCTTGACTACCGTGGTTGTGAGCATCTCCGGACCATGTCTAGAGACGACCTTCTTTCTCACTTTTATAAGAAACCCTCTCTTTGGGGTGGTGCTCTAAACACCCCTTGCTCCTCGCTTTCTTAACATGGTGATGACTTTTGATCTTACTCCTCTGTTACACTATAACTCCATCACCGAGCCTCATGCTTAACTTCTTTTGTCTCTTATGAAGGGTTTTTCTATAGACTTTCCCTTTCACTTCATCACATCTATTCCAAATATGTATTTGGACATTGCTACCCGTGATAAGCTCATCTTTCCTTCAACTTTCACGCGAATCCTTCAACACTTTTCCATTCCCATTCTTTTCTCTCCTCTCTTCACCGTCATGGGTACCATTAGCGCTGGTTTTGACTGGCGGAGCGAGGCCCAGCTTTGACCGAAGTGGCCACGAGTGGAGACAACTGATCCTACAACTTCTGCTATTCCATCTTCTTCCACTCCTACTTTCGCAGTTGGTGGTGTGAACCTCGAAGCCATCATGGTGCAGCTTCAGCAGATGAAGGTTGACTTTGGTGGTCGTCTTGACTATCTTATAGATGAGATGTGTCAGATGAACACCCAAATTGGTTGCATTGCATGCAGACAAGCTCGCATGGCTAGCTTTGCTCCTTCACCCTCACCAGAGCATCCCACGACCTCTCCTTCTATAAATGATGAGGATAATGTTGGCTTTCCCGATGATGACGAGATGACGACCTCTCAGTGACTTGCCCTTTGTCATTCGTGACAAAAAGGGGGAGTAGTTTTTGTTTGAGAGCAGTCTTATACTTAGGGGTAAGTTAGTATAGGACATTTTTGTTAGGGGGAGTATGTACAGGTTTAAGGGATGTATTGAGGTTTATATGTACTTTTCTTCCTTTTAGTTACATTAGCATCTTGTACACTGGTCTTGTGACCATTTTATTACATATTTTGTACTTTATTTATCATATATGATAATGATGTATGTTTTTCTTCATCTACCTCTACATGTGTTGTTTATTTTCTCTCTTTATACACATGTTTCTTTATGTATGCAATCTTTATTTCTATTTTGCACATGATGCTTTAATGAGTTTTGTTTAAGTGTTTTAGAAAGATAGGTTGTGAAAGTCTATCTTGTCATGAACTCTCTTCTTGCAAAGTTTTTCAAGAGTTTGTAGTAGGAATAGATTTATTTTGTAATACAATAAGTGGTTATGATTTTAGTGATTTAAGACTTCTCTCATGATTCATTTGTTTGTTGTGGTTTTGTCACAAATTGCTAAAAGGAGAGATTGTTAAGGACATAATTTATGTAAATTGGCTAATCCATTGACCAAACGCACTTTACTTATAATTGGGTAGATGTATGATAGGTTTAGTACTCCAAGAAACAAGTGTTCAAGTTAGGTATTGAAGCCATGCAAATCTGAACAAGAAACAAGTACTGTTCTTTAAAGCTCAACAGAAGTCTCGACAAAATCCTTTCTATTGAGATTTAATGTTAAAGCTCGACAGATTCTCGACACAAGCTATATCTGTCGAGAATTACAAAATCAGACTTTTTAGATCTGATTACATGCATTTTCCAATGTATTTGTGAAGGGTTTCTTTTCTCACAACCCTAGACATATATAAGCATTATTTTAAGGCCGTTATAAAAGGATGCACAAAAATAATACATGCAAAAGTGCCCTAGTTCATTATTCTCTCTAAAGAAGCCATTGTGTCTTTACGCCAAGGGTTTTGTGACCAAGGAGCTTCCTGATCTTCATTGTTGATGAACTGAAGAACTTTGCAGCCAACAATCTTCTTCAAGTTGGTGAGTTAGTCATGTACTGGGATTCGTGCATCATTGGTTAGTTACATACTGGGATTCATGTATTGAACGGAAAGATTACCGCTACAATACAAGTCCAATTGGGTATTGGGGTAAAAGTTCAACTATAAGTTGGTATTTCGGGATAGGCCAAAGGGTTTGGTAAGACTCCTAATACTTGTAACCGCTTATGATTGATAATAGTGGATTCTTAGGAGTGGTGACCTTAAATTCACCCTGTAGGGTTTTACCTTGGTGGTTTTCCCCATTCGTAAACAAATCACCTGTGTCAAATTTATTTCCGCTGCATTTAGTATAATCGGGGATTTATTTGTGCTGCCACGTTATTGCATGTAATTCGATCTAATTAATTAACTTGGGTAATTAATTAATTTGCAAGGGGTCAATTCATTTTAACCCAACATTTGCTCCCTTTACATTAAAGATGTTTTGTAAGCCTTGGCTATAAGAACTTCTTTTTTGAAAGTAAAATATTTTAGATCTCAAAGAAGTGAAAATTTCTTTGATTTCTAAAGTATTCTTCCATTGAAGAATATATTCATGCAAGTAGGTACTTAATTTCGTTCTTGTAGTTATTTTTTCTTTTCTTTTATTTGACATGTTTGTGTTGTTCATTACATGGTTTTTTATTAATATGTGTTTGATGTCATTATGACCTTGTTCACAATTTATATATGCCATGTTCATATGTTTAGTTGGAATTTTATTAGTTGATGAACATGTCCAAGTTTAATTCTTCTTTAATTTCAAAATCTACAATTAATCACCAAATTTTCTGAATTATTTTCCTTAAAAAAAAAAAAAAAACAGATCTATATTTTCACTAAATACAAATCTGAAATTTTTTCTGAATCTTTTTCTAAACAAAAATAGATCTATATTTTCACTAAATACTTATCTGATTCTAATTTTTTTTTTAAAACAAAAACAGATCTGTATTTTCACTAAATCCAGATCTGAAAATGATCTATATTTTCATTAAATATAGATCTGAATTTTTCAAGCTTACAAAAATAATTTGTATATTCATTAAATACAGAGTTGAATTTTTTTTTTTATAATTAAACAAATGATTTTTTTCTTAATTAAAAATCGCAGATTTTGGATTTTCAAAGAATGAATTAATATTTAAGTTAGGGTTTTTTGTTAATATGTCATTGTAATATCATGCATCTTTTGAAAGGGTATATAATGGTCATTTAGAGTCTAAAAGATCAGACTTCTTCTAAACAAAATGGGTGCCAAATACCTTCTCATTCCGTAATCTATCCCCCGAATTTAGGTTTTTGGATAGTAGACTAATGTTTTATCTTTGTTTTGTTAGATTGTAACTAGGTTTAAACTTTGTAATTTGTACATAGATTGTATTTAGGACAAAAGCCTTGTATTCTACCAAGTTGTATTTGTATAATCCATTAATGACATTTGAGTTATCTTTGGACATGAGAATTGTATTTTATTTTTTCTTAATTTTTTTATAAAAAAAATAAGTGACGACTTCACACAATTACCCAAAAGAGAGGTGCCCCTAAGCACCTAAATCTCTTTTTAAGAGCACCCCTCAAGTAGTGCAGTCTCTCACACTATATGAAGACACTCCTTAGCTATCCCCTGTGGACGATGCACGAATTCCCCCTCAAGGTCAATGTAATGGATCGTCTTAGTAGCATACCTCCTTCCTAACAAGTCCATGTCCGATTCATCTCTTAAACTAATCGGGACCCCATGAAACCGTAAGCCAGTTATGCGGTGGAAGTCAAGAGCAGTAATGGTCATCTCTCGACCAACAATGTGGAAGATGTGGGAAGTGTCCCACCATCTCTTGGCCAAGGTCTGCAACAAGATAGCACTAGCAGACTTCTCAAGCATCAAATAGATAACGAGCTCAAAACCCGCAGCATGGACATGGCCCCGAGTCTTTTTGGTCAAGATGTTGTACCACACCAAGACCTGGCTGGTACTTCCTTCCCCTACCAGAATATGGGGCTAAAACCTGCAAAAAGATAATGGGATTAAATTCATGATTAGGAGAAGGGATTGGTAAGAAAATGATATTGGATGCACAATAGGATGAAATGTGACATAGAACATACAATGGAGTGCAAAAGTGATAAGAGTAGGATTCCAGTTATAGCTATTGGAGTATTTAATATATGTTTTGAATCTAAAGTTTTAATATTGGAAGACTGTTTGTATGTACCTAATGTTCGTAGGAATTTAATTTCTGCAACTCATTTATGTAAACATGGATATTATGTTATCCTAAAAGACAACGTTGTAATAAAGAAGGACAAAATGTTTATCTGTTCTGGCAATATTGTAGATAGTCTTTATATTTTAACTCCGAATAAACATGAATTATATAATTCTGAATTAGATAATAACTCTCATGTAAAATCATTAAAGAGAAAGTTTCATTCTACTAATGATGCATATCTTTGGCACTTGCGTTTGGGTCATATTAATCCAAACAGTGTTCAAAGACTAAATGAGTTGATGAATGAGGTAGTAGTGGCGGAAGGCATCCTTGGTACTTCTAGTGTTGATGCCAATATGGCTAAATCTTCTATTTCTCAACCTAAGTCAAAAGGCAAAGGTAAAAAGAGGAAGAAGAAGAAGAAGAAGAAGAATAAGAAGGACTTCGCCAAGCAAGATGGTAAACAAGTTGCCTTAGGAGTTGCCAACAAAGGAAAGAAAACCAGAGGAAAGTGTTTCCATTGTGGTACGAAAGGACATTGGAAGAGCAATTGTCCAATATTTAAGGCTACCAAGAATAAAGGTATGAAAAGTACATTCCTTCTTGAAACATGTTATGTACAGAATCCCACGGATTCCTAGTGTGTGGATTTAGGTTGTACTAATCATATATGCAATTCTTTGCAGGGGTTTCAGGAGATCAAAAAGTTGAATGAAGGGGAAATGTTTCTTACCTTGGCTGATGGGAGCAGGATTCCAGTTGTAGCTATTGGAGTTTTTAATTTATGTTTTGAATCTAGAGTTTTAATATTGAAAGATTGTTTGTATGTACCTAATGTTCGTTGGAATTTAATTTCTGCAACTTATTTAGGTAAACATGGATATTATGTTATCCTAAAAGACAATATTGTAATATAAAAAGATAAAATGTTTATCTTTTTAGGCAATATTGTAGATAGACTTTATATTTTAACTCCGGATAAACAAGAATTGTACAATTCTAAATTAGATATTAACTCTCATGTAAAATTATTAAAGAGAAAGTTTCCTCCTACTAATGATGCATATCTTTAGCACTTGCGTTTGGGTCATATTAAGTCAAACAGAATTCAAAGACTAATCAAAGATGGCCTCTTACAGATGACCAAACAACCTTTTAATGCAAAAGGTAAAAAAGCCCAAGAATTGCTTGAATTAGTTCATACGGATGTTTGTGGTCCTATGTCAACCCAAGCAAAAGGAAGTTATGAGTACTTCATAACTTTTACTGATGATTACTCAAGATATGGTTATGTGTACCTAATGAGACGGAAGTCCAAAGCCTTTGAAAAGTTCAAAAAGTTTAGGGTTGAAGTTGAGAATCAATTAAGTAAACATATAAAGGTCATTCGATCTGATCGAGGTGGTGAATAGCTTCTTTGGGATTTCAAGGACTACTAAATTCGAAATGGGATTGTATCCCTATTAACTATACTTAGAACTCCCCAACAAAATGGTGTAGTAGAAAGAATAAATAGGACTCTTTTAGAAATGGTTAGGTCAATAATGAGTTATTCAACTTTAATAGTTTCTTTTTGGGGATATGCACTAAAAACTTGAATGCATATTTTGAATTTAGTTCCATCAAAATTTGTTCCCAACACACCCAAAGAATTGTGGAGTGGACGCAAGCCAAGTATGAGATACCTCCACATATGGGGATGTCCGGCACATGTGTTGAAAGGGAAGTCTGATAAGTTGGAAGCAAAAACAGATGTATGCATGTTTTTAGGGTATTCAAAGGAAAATAAGGGTTATTTATTCTATAATAATAAAGATAACAAAGTGTTTGTTAGCACCAATGATAAGTTTTTAGAGGATGATTATTTGAATAATTTTAGTCTTAGAAGTAAAGTTGTCTTGGCTGAAATAGATGAACCTGTAATTGAACATCCAATGCATGAAACTAGGGATGATTTGGGTGTATTAGATACACCATATGACATTACTCATGAGTTGACTAGTACACAGGTGCCACGTCGCTGTAGGAGAATTGTTCGACATACTATAAGATTTATAGGTTTAGGAGAAACTTATGAAGTTATCCCAGAAGAGGATGAATCGGATCCCTACACTTATGAAGAAGCAATAAATGATATAGATGCACATCATTGGGTCCAAGCTATGAAATTTGAATTGGATTCTATGTTTTTCAATCAAGTATGGGATCTTGTAAAGACTCTTAACGGCATTGAACCTGTTAGTTGCAAATGGGTTTACAAGAGGAAGAGAGGGATAGATGGAAAGGTTGAAACCTTCAAAGCAAGACTAATGGCAAAGGGGTATACACAAAAAGAAGGTATTGACTATGATGAAACTTTTTTGCCAGTAACCATGCTTAAATCTATCGGAATTCTCTTATCTATTACTGCTTATTATGATTATGAGATTTGGCAAATGGATGTCATGACTCCATTTCTTAATGGCAATCTTGAAGAAGAAATCTGTATGATGCAACCAGAAGGTTTCATAGCAAAGAACCAAGAGCATATGGTATGCAAGTTGAAAAAATCCACTTATGGACTTAAGCAAGCATCTAGGTCATGGAACATCAGATTTGATCAAGCAATCAAATCTTTTGGTTTTGAACAAAATCTTGATGAACTAGGTGTGTACAAAAGACATGGAGATAAAGTAGTAATGTTCCTAGTGCTTTATGTTGATGATAGTCTACTCATTGGAAATGATGTAGGGGTAATGTAATCGGTAAAGATTTTGTTGTCAAGCCAATTTGATATGAAGGACTTAGGTAAAGCTAACTTTATTCTAGGGATCAAGCTTTGGTGAGATCGTAAGAATAAGATGTTAGGTTTATCACAAACTGGGTATATAGATAAGGTTCTAGAATGATTTAGCATGCACAATTCCAAAAATAGATTACTTCCTTTTAGACATGGACTTCCTCTGTCTGATGACCAAAGGCCTAAGACTCTTGAGGATGAAAATAAAATGAGACAAGTTCCTTATGCTTCTATAGTGAGAAGTCTCATGTATCTTATGCCATGTATTAGACCAGATATCTGTTATTCAGTTGGCATGGTCAGCCGATATCAATCAAATCCAGGACTTGACTTAAACATTAGCAAGCTGTAAAGCAATTTCTCAGGTATATATGGAGAACGAGAGATTATATGCTTGTTTACCACAGTAAGTATTTGATTCCCATTGGTTATATAGATTCAGATTTTTAGTTAGATCTTGATTTTAGAGAGTCTACTTCAAGTTGTGTGTTCACCTTAGGAGGTGGAGACATAAGTTGAAGGAGTGTTAAGCAATCATGTATTGCTAACTCCACCATGGAAGCTGAATATGTTGCTGCTTGTTAAACAGCAAAGGAAGCTGTTTGGCTTAAGAAATTCCTTTTTGATCTTGGTGTTGTGAGAATGGAGCAAGTTCCTATCACATTGATTTGCGACAATAGTGGAGCGGTTGCACAATCCAAGGACCCAAGGAATCATAAGAAAAGAAATCACATAGAAAGAAAGTACCACATTATTCAAGACATTGTTGCTCGAGGAGATGTAATAGTAACAAAAATTGATAGTGCAAATAATCTAGTAGATCCCTTTACCAAAGCCTTGCTCCTAAGGACTTTTGAGTCACATTTGGAGGGAATGGGAGTTAGATTAGTGCATAATAGTCTTTAGGGCAATTGAGAGATTGTTAGGATTAGTGCCCTTAAGTCCTATTGTATGATGCTATGTATGACATTATGTGTGATTTAATGTTATGATTAATAAAGTTGTTTTATTATTATCTAAAATAATGGTAACATGAATATTTGAACATTATCATATAGTACATGACATGCATAGTATGTGAAGATTAAAAGTGTTCTCAAGTACTTCTAATATTTTATTTTGAATTTCACCACACCAAGGTAAGCTCTCTTGTTCTTAAATTTGAAATTTACATAGTGCATGTTATCAATCATGAATGAAATAGATCCGTATATGTTGCTTCCGTTGTGTATTTTGTATGAGAAACAAAACCAGATTTTCCAACACACCATGCGTAAGCTAAATAGACCCTGCGCATGCAAAATTCTACACGTGCACACAGAGAGGATGCTGCGCACACATAAACTAAAGAACTGATGCATGCATGTAAGAACAAACCTGCGTATGCGTGAATCAAGGCTGCGTACGCAAGAACAAGTCTGCGCACATAGGCCCGAATTTGCACATGCAAGAAGGAACACAAAAGATTGTTCTTTGATATTTTCCAAGTTTTCTTAACCAAAACTCAACCTAAACATCTTTCTACCCCTCTTATAGTGTCAGGTTTTCATCTAAACCCATCCCCAAAGCAAAACCCTAGCATTTACAAGTCTAAAAACATATTAAAATGGAAGATCAAAGGAAAACTTGAAAAATGATAAAAGTTTGAAAAACTTATTGATCCAGCTCTTGCACCCTTTGAAAGGTGTTGTTGTGATTTGTAGACCAAGGGAGGAGACGCTGTTAGCCTTACCACTCCATTCTAGCAAGTGAGATGAAAGCCATTGGTGGAAAGGACATAAGAACTCTTCCTGGATTTAGGTGCCATTGAAGGAGATGAGAGAGTTTGAGAGAGAAGTTGAGATTGAGGAAGGAAATGAGAGTCAGATTGTGAGGGAATGAGAGAGAGGCAAATGGATTTTGTAGTGAAAGTTAGAGAATGTGAAGAGACAAGGGAGATGAAGAGAATGAAAAGAAAAGAAATTGTTGGTAACTGTTGGAGAAACGACAGGAAAAAAGCTAAATTACATGAAATCCCCACAGAGTACCCAAGATTCTATAAGTGCAAAGGAAAACTCAAAAATACATCCAAAAATGAAAAGAAAAGAAATTGTTGGTAACTGTTGGAGAAACGACAGGAAAAAAGCTAAATTACATGTAGTTTAGTATGAAAATGACTTAATGTTGTGTTTAATAAAGTTGTTTATTTTTATCTAAAATAATGGAAACATCTTTTTTTTTGTGATTTAGTCAAAAGATCCCTTTGTAAACTCACAGTCGGTGAGTACCCAAGATTCTATAAGTGCAAAGGAAAACTCAAAAATACATCCAAAAATGGCAAAAATACTCCTATTCGATCAAAAGCATCAAAATCATTCCCTAGTGGATCGAAACCATCAAAATATCCCAATGGATCGAAAACATCAAACATCCCTTAGTAAACCAAGAGTTAACAATAAGACTCCTCCGTGAGTCAAGATCATCAACTAAATCCCAAGTAGATCTAGTATAGACAGACTCCCTCGTGAGTTCACTCCCTCAAGAGTCATAAATCAAAATTTCCCTAGTATTGTTTGGTAAAACCCCCTTGAGTGTGGAGTTAACATCAATCCTCAGTGATTCATGAGAATGAAGAAGATAATCATTCCCTAGTGGAAGGAAGTTCCTTTGTGGATGACACACCATTGGAAAATACCTCGCAAACTACCCCTCCTTAGTGGGCCATGCACCATTAAGACTTTGTTGTAGGTTGGAATCATTACCAAAACACTTCTCAATGGAATTATACTCCCTAGTGAGTCCTCCAATATCCCTTGTGGATCTTTCATCCAAAAATAGTAAAGCAAGTCAAAATACAGAAAGTGTGCATATATCCTATGAGAATTGAATATGGAGGCACAAATCCTATACAAATCAAAACTTGTGCACATAACCTCCGGGAATTGACAATGGAAGCACAAATCCCATAAAACACAGAACTTGTGCACATATCCTTTAGGAGTTGAACATGTAGGCACATCATGAAGATTTACACACATATCCTAGGGGAATTAAACGTGCAAGCATGGTAGAAGAGGTAAAGATAGAGATAGAGATCAAGGTCACCCCAAGACAAAAGCCTCTCTAGAACAGGCAAAGATAGAGATGGAAGACAAGTACCACCCAAAGAAGTTTGAGGCAAAAGCCCCAAATGGACACCACAAATATATATATATATATATATATATATCTTTTTAAGCTCGTAACAGTACCCTTGTTTGTTGTTTGAGCTCGTAAGAGCACCTTTGTTCTTCTTCTTTAGTGACTCTAGGATAGTGAATCACTCACCCTTTGCTTGCAATTGGCAAAACAGGTTTTGGGATAGTGATCGTTACTTGTTTCTTGAGCAACAAAGGTGGGAATTCAGACATATGAATCCCACACAGCTCTCTGGAGTTGCATTCCGCCCCATGCATGCGTGATGTGTGTCGTGTGTGTGGGTTAGGCTCAAGCTGTACGTTGAAACAAAAATGTTTTTCCTCTTATTCTTTTGATTCCGTTAGCAAATCTTACGAATCAAAAGAGGGGAATTTGTAGACACTGCATTTTGCATCCCTTACGACTAAGGGTGTATGCGGTAAAGAAAGCCGAATATGTTGCTGCTAGTGAAGTGGCAAAGGATGTTGTTTGGCTCAAGAAATTCCTTTCTGGATCTTGGTGTTGTGAGAATTGAGCAAGTTCCTATTACATTGGTCTACAACAATAGTTGAGCTATTGCACAATCCAAAGATCCAAGGAATCATAAGAAAGGAAAGCACATAGAAAGAAAGCACTACATCATTCGAGACATTGTTGCTCGAGGAGATGTAGTAGTAGCAAAGATTGATAGTGCAAATAATCTAGTGGATTCGTTCACCAAAGCCTTATCCCAAAAGACTTTTGAGCCACATTTAAAGGGATTGAGAGTTATATTAGTGCACAATAGTCTTTAAGGCAAGTGGGAGACTGTTAGGATTAGTACCCTTAAATCATATTGTATGATGCTATCTATGACATTATGTTATGTTAATAAAGTTGTTTTTATTATTATCTAAAATAATGGTAACATGAATATTTGGACATTATCATATAGTCCATGAGATGCATAGTATGTGATTTAGTCACAGAAGATATAAATCACAAGTTCTTTGTAAAATCAGAATTTTAGTTCATAGTCAGTGACAAAATTGGATATTTCATCTATGAAGACTACAACATAGCAACTAAGATGATTTGTCTAAATCATGGAAGTGGAGACTTCTAGTTGATATGTTAATATGCTTTAAGAGTTAAGACATATTGAACTGGACCGCTGTGTGATTTATTATTCTCCTAATAACTATCAAACGAATAATAAATCTCCTGACTTTTATTTACATCAACTCTGAATCTTGAGAGAATAATGAACCTGATCATGAAATGTAGGTTGTTTTGATATATCAGGAGTGAGATCTAAAGTCACGATCAAAAATCTCAGTATGTTGGGTAGCCACATTTAGTGTTAGGGGAACAAATATTCTTAAGATGGAATTTATAATCTTTTAACGGAGATATAAAATATTCCCTTGGGATAAGTTTAATGGTTTGGTTATTTTGAGAGTTAGGCCTAGTCAATTTAGTAAAAAGTTACTGAAGTATATATTTATGAAATTGGATTTCATAAATATATGATGAATAACTTAAAAGATTAAACCGGATACTCAAGGATTGAGATGTAATAATCCTCAAAGTGGCAGTCAATATTTATGATTTTGTATTATTACGGATATTTAATGAAGGGGTTGCATGTACAATAAAATCTTAGGATATAATTTATTAATAAGGCCTAGAGTACAATTATATTTATGTAGTGGCATTAAATATAATTAATGGTAACTTTGGACTTGTCAAGAGTTGACAGAAAAGCCCATGGCCCATTAGAGCTAGAACCTTATTGGTTTTCTTTTGGTCCCACTCCAAGCCACATACTTAAGCCCAATTGGAATGACCTAAAGCGCTAGCCTAATTAGATAATGAGTTATATATAAAGGGAGAAACATATAGAATTTTGAGATACAGTATTGTGGAATGAAATGGTGTGTATGTGAGTATAAGCCACCCTTTTATTCTCCCTTAAATTGATTAAGAGATCACATTTCTTGGGCGTTAGTGGAACTGGAGTGAAGATTGAAAGTGTTCTAAAGTACTTCTAATCTTTGATTTTGAATTTCACCACATCAAGGTACGCTCTCTTGCTCTTAAATTCTGAAATTTACATAGTACATGTTATTAATTGCGAATGAAGTAGATCTGTTAATTTTCTGCTATGTATGTTTTGTATGAGATAGAAACCATGTTTTTCCAACACAAGTATCTGTTATCACACAAGCCCATTGCCCAACAAAAGCCCTTCTCAAAATATACACCTCACTAGAATAAATTTTCATACAAGTCCTTGCAATAGTAGTGCGATGAGGAATAGGAAACCTAGGCTCCACTATTTCCATAAATTCTTGAAAGCCTTGACGCTCCACAAATTTAAAAGGTAATTCATTAGTAATGATCATCATTGCCAACACCAACCTTATCCTCTCTTCACTATAGTTTGCATCCACTAATACATTTGAATCACTTTCCCCTTCCTTCTTAGCTTGGAAAGACAAAGTTTTTTACTTATCATCATGGGGAAAATGCCACTTTTTACACACCTCCATATGGTGCAACATGCCTGAAGTACCATTTTTCTTACCATGGCAATTATATTGATTTTTACAACACTTGCATTCAGACCTTGGCCTTTTGGGATCAGGACCAGCCAACTTAATGAAGTGCTGCCATACTATAGATGGGTCTTTACCACCTTGTTTAGGTGGCAGTAGGGGAAGTGATGCACCAAATCCAATTGGTGCTGCAGGTTCAAGTAGGTTAAGGTTAGCACTACTAGGAGGAGGTGGTTTAGGGTCCCCCTAGGCACCAAATCCAAGTGGAGTATTGACATCCATCTAATAAAAAAATTTCCAATCAACAAAAAAACAAAGTTTCCAAAACAATGTCAAATTATACTTTTTCTAGCAAATACTATACCAAATAGCTCACTCTCAATCAATGAATATCACAACCAAATCCAATAATAGCAATAACTAATCAGTTTAGTTACAACAAGGAAATAATATCAGACTAATAATCATTAGTCATTACTCAACAATTCATGTCACTAAAAAGTCATCATGAATTTAGTCAATAAGTTTCTTTTTAAGATCAAATTATTTTTTTCAATACTAGCCAATCAATGTATCATCCCAAATTCAATAATTAAATAAAACAATTTAAAAAAAAGATTAAAAGTAGAGTAAAACTAAATATTAACATCCCTATTCAATTTTCTTAGTATTAACAAGGGGTTCATTATATTATTGTCAATAAAAATATAAAATAAAAGCTAATTATATATATATACATATGTATATATAAACTTGAAGTATTAACAATTTAAAATCAAAATTCTGAATATAGTGAGTGATTAGTGATTACCTCTTTGTGAAGGATTGAAAGAGAGAACTCTCTCAGTCTCTGTCTCCCTGAAAAATTAAAATGCTGAAGAAAAAAAAAGGTTACTACTTAGTAGACTGTGACACTCTAAGTCACTAATTAGCTAGCTCATGCAATGCAACTAGGCAAGTTAGTTACTTAAAGAATAAAGTGGAACTAAAGTAATATTGTAACACTCCAAAGTTCAAACAAGTGTTGAAAAAAGGATAAAAAACATGATAAGTATTACTAAGTTTATAGTTTCTACAATTACTATTACCAGTTGTTAGGACATATGTGGATCATGTTAAGAACACATGTTATTTAGAATTGACTAATCCTTTGACAAAACGCACTTTACTTGTAATTGTGTATATCTGGGATGGGTTTAGTACTTCAAGAAGCATGTTTTCAAGCCAAGTATTAAAGCCATGAAGATTGGACCAAGAAACAAGTGAAGAAAATCTGTTCATTAAAGCTGGGCAAATTCTCGACAGCTGCCAACTGATAGTATCTATCGAGGATTAATGAATCTCGATAGATAGCTCGACAACTGTACCTATTGAGAATTACAAAATTTAGATTTCTAGATCTGATTTTTGAACCATACTGACATTTATGTATAGGGTTTCTTTTCTCACAACCGTAGACATATATAAGGCTTATTTTAAAGGCCGTCACATATTAGAATACAAGGAGAGCAGATGCGGAAGGTGAACGATTCCTTATTCTCTATGAAAGAAGCTACTATGTCTTTACGCCTTAGGGTTTTGTAATCAAGTGCTTCTTGATATTCATTGTTGATGAAGTGAAGAGCTTTGAAGCCAACATCTTCTTCAAGTTGGTGAGTTCGTCATATACTGGGAACCATGCATCATTGGCTAGTCATGTACTAGGATCTGTGCAAAAGGGTGGTGTTCATATATTGAAGAGTTCAGATGTTCTGAATAGGTAGAAGGTTTTTACTATGAGTTCATCTATGGGGATTGTAGAGTCTAGGGACAAAGGTTTTGTACTAGATCTAAAACTTCTCATTACAATAGTGAATTTTTTTTTCGAGAAGTTTTCTCCCCAGGTTTTTTACTGTGAAACAAGTTTATTTCATTAGTTTTCCTAGATCATCATATCTTGTCTTATTTACTATTTCGCTGTGCATAATTTTGATATGATATTGATGTTTGTTTGTTTTAACAAGTTTTATTCATAATAAATCTAATTAACAACTTGGGCTTAAAACTTGTTAATTCGGTCTAAGTTTCCCAAAACCATTAAGTCCAAACAACTGAAACAAGTGCTAAAAAATGATAAAAAAACATTCAGTGATCATGAACTTTGTACTTAGTAATAGTATAAAATATAAGTTTAGTTGGGACCTTTTTCTGAGAGGTGAGAGAGGAGAGGGGCTTAGTGGCTTACCAGTGGTTTGCCGCGATGACTGGTGAGTGCCTGCTATAGAGGCTGGTCGGGTTAAGCGGTGACTGGTGAGCGCCTGCTATAGAGGCCAGCCAAGTTGAGCGGTGAGATCTCAAAGGCGAGGCTTCAAGCGAGAGGCAAGAGCAAGAGAGAGAGAGAGAGAGAGAGTACAGGGTTATAGGAGAGAATAGAATGAATTTATACTTAGGGTAGAAATCTGAAAGCCTAGCATAAAATGGCATGGCATTTTTTTTTTTTTATATAAATTACACCCAATACGACGATGTTTTATTAAAAAAAGTTCAAATGAATACCTGGTAAAATGACGCCGTATCCAAACATCTCAAAAATTATACTAGTATCGATTTGGTTCGGCTGTCTTGGTTTCAAATTTTTTGCTCTAGTGACTGCACCGTATTGGCATCGAAACTCCCTTTGTGCTATAATTGCTGGCATTGGCTCCATCGGTCAGTTGTAGTGGCAGTGTGGGAAGATTAGCGCCGCTTGGTTGGATCGGTGCTAGTGACTATCTGCACACCCCTACTTATGACTCAGGCCCCTGTTCCTCAATGATGTTGAATTCTAAGACCCAATGTTGGTTTAAGGCCCAATCAGATGTTAAATTGACTTGAAAATTTTTAAAACAAAAAATTTAACTTTTAATGATCAAATAAATCTATTTTTGGAAAAAATAAGATTGAGGAAACCCTATTCTATGTGAATGCAAGAATCAGCCTACACATGTAGCTTTCTACATGCGTACGTGGGCCTGATCTTGTGCACGCATAGTGAATTACAGAAACTATACAAGACAAGTATTCTACATTAATGTTGAGGTTTGGAATGAATCCCACATCATCTAGGAGTCATTTCAAACCCCTATTTTCTAACTGTGAGTAGCCTTACATGGTATATTTTCAAAAGACTAAAAAATCTCATGAGAAAACACTATGATTTACTAGAAATAATGAATCAAAGAGGAAGTTTTTCACAAAACATCCTCTAGTCAATTTTCTTTTAATTAGGGCCTTTTCTGGCCTTGATCTTTGAGTTTAAGATTACTAATCACTCTTTTATTGAATTGTGAATATATTTGACTAAGGGGAACGATAAAAAATCAAGCTCGAAGAGCTTTTGTTTAAGGTATTAAGTTTTAAACCTTTCTTTTTCTTTACTTTTATTTTCTGCTCTTTAATCTTTCTATTTGCTTTATTTTCTTGTCATAATATGTTTTAATATGTTTATCTAGCCTAGGTTTACATTTTTGCATGTTTAAAATGCATGTTAGGATGCTAGATTTAGTGTTTTAAGCTTTGTTGTGTTTTTAGGGTGTCTGGGTAGAAACTTGTGCACACATAATCTTGCCTACGCACGCAGGGAAGTTCATGCGTGCGCATGAACTTGCCCGAAAACCCTAATTTTTTTTTATTTGTTTTTGTTTTTGTTTTTGCTTTCACATGTATGCTTCTGTATAGCCTCTTACCTGTATTTTCATGCTTTTAGAACTTTTATTTCACATGTTTGATTGTTTGTTTGCTATCACATGTTAGAATTTGGGTTTATCTAGTGTTTGTTATTTCAATGCCATGAATATACATTCACATGCTTATGCATGATACCATAGGTGCTAAGTTGCTACAAGGTAAGTAAAAGGTAAGTCATGCATTTGTAATGTACATACATTTGTGATATAATCTTGCGTAGGTTTTATGATTGTAATCTTGATGCCGTGGATGATGACATGTTTTGTTGGTCTTGTTTCTGTCTTGATTTAATGCTCACATGTTTCCGTCTTGGATGAATGTAATATGATATGATGGAGTTTGTGATGATGGAGTTTAGATGTTGTAGACACCTGGCCTCAATCAGACTAAAGCGAAAAGACCACCACTACCATGCCTTCATTCGACCACCAACCATGGTGACAGCTCCCACGCATTCAGGGCCCTTCTCAGATGATGTGCATATTATACGCCTCGCACGGAGCTTTAGGTGCTCTCTCTCTTGGTCAAGGGAGGTAGGTCTACCTTTGGAGTTATGGCAGGATTCTAGGCCAAATTTTAAGGGATTACCAAAAGTGGAGTTGCCACCAATTATTGTGTTTTTCTAAGGTGTGATTGGTCACCTGTTTCTAGTTGATTTTGTTACTGATCCTAGGTTAAGGAAAAGGTCATTTTTCCTAATCTAATGCGGATGGTAAAAAATCTTGATTCTTAGGTCTGGAAGTTTGGTTACGTGTGGGAAAGGTGTTAGGCACCCCATAACGCCAATCCAAGGAAAGTCCTTTGTTTTGATAAAACCTTAATTTTTGGAGATTGGCAATAAAAACAAGATTTTGACATTGGCTTTCGGGGCTTTGCATGCATGGGGGCTTTAAGGTTTGAGCTTTTGAAAGGGTGTGGTCACAATCTATGCTTTCCTAAGGCATTTAAGCAAAGACCAAATTTCCATAGCAAAAATACGGTGAGAAGTCACCTTACTTACGGCGAAAATTTGGCATCGCTGGCCTTAGGTGACATGAACTGTGACAATCACACCGAAAGGGGGCAAGCAAGTATATATATACATACATACATCCTAAACCTATTGAACAGGGCTACTTGGCTCAAGACGACATGCTTGCGCTCGCGCTCTTTTACTTGCTCATAAGAGACTGTGCCCTAACTCCAGCAAATGCAAAGGCAAAGACAAGATACCAGTAGACAAGCAATGGAAGGAAAAGATGCGAAGTGCATATGAAATAGGTAAGAAGCTGATAAACATGATAGACATGGCAAGCATAGCATGTGGCAAGGGACAAGATAAGCAACAAGATAAACAAACAAACAAGCTAGCTGACAAGACAAGAAAGAATGCAAACAAAAAAAAGATGGCGTCCGTGTGGGGCAAATGTAGGTTTGGATCTGATGTCCATAGCTTCATTATGCTTAAGTATGGATGACACACTGACAAGCAAGACTCATGCATGGACATGTAAGCAAGCGTGTAAAGTTGCATAGAAAGCCAATGGGTGGCACAAACAAACATGGCAAGCATATCACCGCGCGGAGCGAAAAAGGGGAAAGGTATGCACGGAGCAACCGACATCCGAAGATGCCTCCCAAATGGTTACATTCAATCAAGGTCTCATGGGCGTCGGGTGTAACCAAATAAGATCAAGCCCACGGAGGGCATTAAACATGGCAAAGCCTAGAACAAGAGAGGCTAACACAAGCATAAAGCATAGAAGCAAGCAAGCATAGACATGCAAATAGGGGCAATCCAAACCCTTTGATATAGGCCAAGGTGTATAGGCAATGACAAAGACCACAAGGTCTAGATCAGGTCCAAAACAATAGGCCAAAACACAAGAAAGAAAGATAAAGTGACAAAAGGGCTACAATAGCACATGGCAAGACAAACATAGCCTAGGTCTAGGCACACAAACAAGGCATGGAGCGTACAAGCACATGGAAGATGGCATAAAGCACGTAGAACATATAAGCAAGGGAACGAGTATGTAAAAACCTAGATCTAAGCACACTAGCATGTGAAAACATAGATCCAAGCACACAAACATAGATCTAGGCACACAAGCGTGTGAAAACATAGATCTAGGCATAGGTACAGCGATGCGTGAGTGAACATGTGAAAGCTTAGCACATAGACATGGAAGAACATGAATCGAAGCATATAAACATGTACAGACGTGGATCTAAGCATAAAACATTGCGAAAAGCACACGAACACATAGATCCAAGCAAAGCACAACCATAGACATGATATCAAGCATGTGAGCACATAACCCTAACATTAACGCAAAGCAAAGAGAGAAATGAAACAAAGAAAACATGGCATAAAATCCCTAAGCATGAAAGGATGTAGATCTAAGCATAAAACATGGTAAAAAGCACATAAACACATGGATCTAAGCAAGGAACACACATAAAGCAAGAAGCATGCTAAAGAAAGTAATAAATCGTGTTATTCGAGCAAAACAAACAAGATAAATGCTAGAAAAAAGATTTAGAAGGTTAGGGGTGTGGATGATAACCAAAAAGGCTACATCCACAACCCTAAACTCCAAATCCCAAGTGTAAAACGAAAGAAAAGAAGACTAGATATATGAACAATATCTTATATTTTTGGTGAAAAGAGAAGAATCAAGAAACTTTGATGTGTTTTTTGGGTGTTTTTTTTTAAGAGAGAAAAAAATGTGTAGAGAGGCTAAGCAGAAGGGAAACTTCAGAAAAATGTGGCCCTTTGGTCTAATAGGTGCCTGGGGCTATTTATAGCCCGGGGCCCAAATTACGAGTTAGTGGCCCTTGGAAGGCCACTAGCCTCAATTTCCTTTGATCGAGTTGAACATGACATCTTTGGAAAAGTCTTGAATTCCTGATTCTGAAAGGTGTGGAACTTGAAAATCCAATAGTCAGATCAAAAGTTATGGCTCTCGGAAGTTTGTGGTGCATTGGTTGGTGTGCCATCATGGTTTCCATGATATCCCAGCCATTCTAACTCTAATTTCGACTCATGAATAGTCATTGGAGTGAAAAGTTGATAATCTTCGCAATGGTGGTGGTTTCAACCCGTTCTGACATCCAGATCAAAATTAGGGTTTTTGGACCTACCCTAGATTGACTTTGGATCAAACTTGGTCAAAGTTGTGAAAAATCTTTGAGAAGCTCAAGTTTGAAGTAAAACTGTGAAAAATGTTTGTTTACAGGGATTTGGGCCTCGTTTGCTCTTTAATCAACCCTAGGGCTGACAAAGGGCATTTTGGTCATTTTAGCTGAAAAAGGCATTTCGGGTGTTGCGATGCCCGAACGGGTTACGTCTGATTGTTCTGGTTGTTCTCACAAACCCATGGAGAGAAAATGATATTTTCGGAGTTTTTGGAGTCTGGCGCACAAATCGAGGGCAAACTAAATATGGTATCAATAGCTACCCCTTCTTTATCTGATGTCTCAAGTGCAATGAGAGGTGTCGAATAAAGAACGTGATTTCAAATTTTGTAGCCCCCAAATTTGTGTGCTAAGACTATTCATGGATCGAGACTAGACTGTTCCTGCTTGGCCCGATCTAT